>JARHVA010000107.1:1766666-2498333 GCA_037957365.1 Torreya grandis
GTTAGAGATGTTAGAACCCATGAGAGCCTAGCCTAATCAGAAGGTGCAATGTCACTAAGTTATTGGAGTGGTCAGTCCTAGGACCTGTCAGAGATGTCAAAGTTTGGGAAAGCCCAACCTAATTAGGTTGGGAAAGCCCAACCTAATTAGAAGGTGCCACATCACTGAGTTGTCAGAGCAGTTAGACCTCAAACTTGTTAGAGAAGTCAGAGCCTGGGAAATCCCAACCCAATCAAAAGGTGACATATAATATAGTAAGGTAATTGAACATGCAGCCACCTAAGACCTTAAAAGGGTCATAATGAGGTCGTAGACATCAAATAACCAATTAGAGAGTGTCATGTATCCTTAAGCAATACCTCACCCTTATTAAGGGTATGACATCGAGTATGAATCCATGCCTAGGTGTTGACCATTAACATGAGGGTGAATGAGTGGATGACATGTGGCATAAATCAAGAATTAATTGGGAAGCCTTTAAGAGACATGACCATGTGCCTACCATACATTAGGCATTAATAAAATAGAAAGCTTGGCCTGATTGGACAATTTTAAAAACATCCCATCACCATTGTTAAATATTAATGGTGAAGGAGGATTGTGGGATCTAAATTTAACTCTAGATTTATAAATAAAGAGAGGATATCTAGCCACTAACTCAAATTTAAATTCGCATTAAGTGAGATACCAAACACCATTAATATAAGAGGTTGTGTGCATGTATTTATAAAATCTTAAGGAAATCCCACTAATAGTTTCCATTGCATACATTCGAGAGCACTCCAACTCTTAGATTTCAAATTCTTGAAGAGTATCCCTATGTTTTGTGCCTCTTACACTTAAGGCCTTCCTCTTGCCACTCGATCCTACTACAATAGCCCCATCCTCTTTGAACTTAAAGGTTTAGCCTAAGTACTAAGATACCCTATTCCTAACTAGTTTGACCAAGTTCAAACACTATAATGACATGTTCAAAGTAGTCGAGTAGGTGCCCAAAGATTTACACCTTCTCTTATGATGTTGCAGTGGTGAGGGCCTGGATGGAGACCTTATAAATATAGGATGTATTTAAAGATTATGTTGAGAACTCAG
The DNA here is from genome assembly GCA_037957365.1 of Torreya grandis. Lineage (NCBI taxonomy): Eukaryota > Viridiplantae > Streptophyta > Pinopsida > Cupressales > Taxaceae > Torreya > Torreya grandis. The sequence continues at coordinate 1,767,759 of JARHVA010000107.1, forward strand.
ATGCTAAATGGGTTAGCAAGGAGGGCATAAATGCATACACAATCCTCACCTTCTAGGAGAAAGTCTGGTTAGGCATGATTTTGTTAAACCAATTATTCAGGGCCTAGGACTACTTACACATTAATGAATTATGGGTTCCCATCTTCCATATGATCCTCATATTCTCCAAAGTTATAGACATGGGAGGACTAATCAACTTCAAGTTGGTTAATACCATAATGGATTCCCAAGATGGAGGCAATATCTATATGATGAACTACTTTGTGGATGCAGTCTACGGGATGGTCTCCTCAAACCTTTAGATTTTCTCATGTGGGTTCTTGGGGGCTTGGTAGTACATGTAGTCTTCTAAAAACTATATGGTCACTAGTACCAAAACCACATATAGAACATCTATGATCACTTTTATCTGATGGTCTATAGCATGATCACTGAGGCCCCAATGCCTCATCTATCACAAGTAATCTGGGACTCCATCATCATCATTGGGGACTAATGGTACTATAGAGACGACATTGTGATCCAAATTATTAGAGTTTGTCTAAGCATCCCCTCCACTTATTTTACTTCATCTTAAATCACCTAGTAGAGTAAGAAATTACCTACCAACTGGTGGAAGGTATCTTTGGCTTTTGAATAAGCTATTAGTATAAGGTGTGCCCATCACTCCTGATCACCATTAGGCACCATGTGTACAAGGTCTTTCCTCCCTTCTAGAAAATGGTGATCAACCAAGATTCATTTGCCCTAGGGAGAGATAACCTCTAGTATTAGGACCTCAAGGGGATGATTAGGGCTCACCTAGCCTAGTATTCATCCTGCCTTACTATAAACTATGACCATCAAATAAAAGATGATGATGAGCTATACTTGGATGCTACCAATAATTAGGAGGTGTTATCTCAAATCATAACAAAGAAGAAGAAGAAGAAAGGGAAGAAGGTCCAAGTGGGCCCATCTACTCCCCCTCTAGCTCTTGTTTGCTTTACAAGGGATCCAACTTTGACTCCTTCCACTATCTCCAAGAGGATTTTTTAGGGTATTCCACCACCTTATCCTCCTCAAGCTTTAGCTCTAGCTCCATCACCTCAACTAGGTCTTGATCCTTGTGATCTAGATCAGCCTCCTCTAGCTACTCCTTGTGCCCTGACTCCACCTCCACGTCTTCTATCTACTTTAATATTCTAGCCAAAACCAATCCAAACTCATAATACTCAACAATAGGTAGCCCAGGCATAGGTGACCCAACCACCAACACCTCATCCCTAGATCATGCAAACCTTAAGGTTTAACATGACCAATAGTCTATAGGTGAGCTTAGAATGAGGTTCCCAGTAGGCACTAGGACAAGTTTCACCCTTTACACCTCTCAATTCCTCTAACTCCCTTTTACCCCTCACTCCTACCACTTTAACTCCCAGTCATGTCACCCACAAGTTTCATTCCTCTCCCAAAATTTCCCCAAGTGGTGCTTCCTCTATTCCCCATTGTGCCCCCTCCATCATTTACCTAATCACCTTTAGCCTCAATCCTCTTGAGCATCCTTACCTCTTCATTCCCTTTTGCCCCATCTATTTTACAACCTAGAACCTTCCTAGTGCCTTCTTTAGGCTTGACTTCAGTCCAAGTACCATCAGGCACATCTTCATCAATAAGCATGGATACAACCATCAAGAGCATACCTCTAGTAGTAGGAACTATCCCAGTGGCCCCTTCAGTCATCTTGATGCCTCCTTTGGTAGTTCTAGTTCCTCCAACATCAGCGCTTATAGTTCCTACTATTCTAGTCAATCCTTCTACCATAATATCCATAGCCAACTTGGGTAAGAGGCCCAAGAAAATGTAGAAGGAAACTCACACTCTAGCTTTAGTTTGGATGCCTTTCGCTCCAACCAACTTCCTCTACTAGACTTAATGGTTCCTTAGGTCCTAGCCACAACACCTTAGTGTATATATCTTTGGCCCCATATTTCCATTACCTCAATGCCCAAGGATATGGCTTTAACCATTTAATATTATCCCTTATATTTAATGCCCATCTATAAGGAGTAATTTCCCTTCAAGTGGGCATGACCTAGGAGTAGTGGCAGAAGCAGATGTTCCTGTGGGATTTCCTTTTTGATCTTCCTCCTTTCACTCCCATACCCCCTCTACCTCCATTACTTTCCTCATTCACCCCTTCCACTTCCCTTCCACCTCATCCTCTACCCTTCACCACCATTTTGGATACCCTTCCTATACCTCCTATAATCTATGGAATAGTCCCAAGGTTGCAGGCACTGGAGATGACCATTTAGGGAGACCCAAATGTACAATAGAGCTTTGATCAAACTTTGAGGAACATGAAGAGGATTCTAACATAGAGGTTCATCCTAGAAAGGAACCTGGTGGTTTGATAGACCCATCAGGATCTATTCTCCCTCACTAAGATGAGGAATTACACTGGGGAATAAAGGATGGCCGAGGATCCACTCTTTATTCTCTAGGAAACTCATGATATGTCAGAGATGCTCCTTGAGGATATACAAGGCCAGGTTCAGACCTTAGAGTCCCAAGTGAAGAGTTCTTTCCCCATTGGCCTGATTTGGAAAGTCAAGGATGCCCTCTTACTACTCTTCTCAGGAAGGTAGAGGAGAATCTGGCTAAGAACAATGTGCTTATCCAATGGACTTAGGCTTACTTGGAGAGGATTGCAACGATAGATAAAAAGTGTAGGAAGTTGTTGGTGGTGATTAATAAAGGCATGTTCCCTGAATTGAAATCAATGTCTATCTCAGACTTGGGGTTATATTAGATGTATGGCAGGAACATGAAGGTGACTATGGAAGAATGGTTGTTTGTGGCTCATATTGTAACTATACCTTTGGAATAGGGCAGAAAGAAGATATTGAACTACTTTAAAGAGGTCAATATCTCTATGTTATTCCACCCAGATGGAACCCTCTTAGACAAGGGAGAATTTAGAATCTACCTAGGTTAATTTAACTAGGTCATGAGGGAGAATGTCTCCAAAGCAAACAAGGAAGGGGCTTGGATAGTTCTATATCTATCAACATAATCCATGACAAACATCACGCAAGTCTCTAGGGTTCAAGTGTCAATGGAAGTACCCTTCTAAGTTTACCAGAGGATGGTGACTCAAGTCAAGGTGATATTCAAGGAGCCCCCACTGAACCTTGATAATATGGACAAGGAATTCAACCTTGTGATAGCCATGTTTAATGCTAGAGATGTGAGATTGAATTAGTTAGGAAATGGACCTTCATAGCCAACTCTATGTAACAATTAAGTGGTACCTTGCATATATTTTTATGGGTTTAAGGGGATTTTATTTGTTTTAAATTTTAAATTACATTTGTAACTATCATGAGTGGATATCATGGATCAATATGGGAGTCTCATGCTATTTAGAGGTGTATCCCATCCTCATCTATATAAGGAAAAATTGTATTATAATATAGGGGTCAACTAAAAACTTGCTCGAAAGTGTTGTCAGATTATATCCAAGATTTCACTTACTTTTTCCTTCATCTCTTTGGGCTATAGAGTTGGCCAAGATTTATTATTGTAACAACAATTATTTTTTTAATACATACAATTTTTTATTTGATGCAAAGGGTTTATTTTGTATCTCAATTATCTCTCATCTCCATTTTTGAATACTTGTCAATGTTAGATTAATTAGACTAATACTTTGCTACTTCATGTGTGCTATGGTTATGATGTGTTTGGCTATTATAATAATTATGTAAGCTATCTCATTTTTATCCTATAGTACTATTAATTTGTGTATTAATCTACAAAATACCATGGGTGTTTATGTGTAGTTTACTATAAACTCCTAATAATCATAATTAGTGAAGGATCATATTTAAGGCATACTCCCCTATTTCCTCAAACTCTTCCCATTATGTGTTCTTGGAGGTAGAACTTTTGTGAAACTCAATCTATAGTGGTTAACTGTGGCAAGAGCACTTGGTTCGATGATCAATACATTGAGTTCATTCTAGACATGGAGGCTTGCCTTAATCTCCCCTCTACTTTCATGTTTTTTTTGTTGAGATTGAACTACCCTCTCCCTTTGTATTCAAAAATAGAGAAGCATAATACATGAACTCCCATAATAACCTTTGGTAATTAGACTATGTGTAAGAACTTCATATTGAACTTTCGATGGTGATAATACATTTCTTGGAGACTATTCATGCAAACTCCATTTGTGAAGTCAAATAACTACAACCATGCCCTAGACTTATCCCAAATCAGTCCTAAAATGGAGGATGAAAGTTCGTAGTTGTCCCAATCTTCCCTTTTAGGGAATATCCAATCTCATGGGTATTTCATGAACTAGAGTTTGGAGTGAACAATAGCTAGCACTAGGAGGGCTGATAGGAATATTTTAGTCTTGTCATTGATGTTATGAGTGTTTCAAGAATATGCTTATTAATAACAACTTACTAACCATTGCTGGATTGGGAATCATCTTGAAAATGAGTTTGCCTATTACTAGAGGTATTTCCCACCATGGCCGATTGGTATTTCCCTCATGGTTTTTATTATCAGAGGTTCTTGAAGCATCAGAACATGCTAAGGATGAGGATAGTTACGATATACTTCATGTGTGAAAAATAGTTTATTATATAAAAATATGAATTTGGATGATAGAAACATAGGAAACATTAGTTATCCTATGTTATTGAGGAATTAAGAACAACCATTATTGTATAGACTAAAATAATCCATTTAGAATGGTTAGACAGAAAGTAACCAAAACATTACACATGAGAAGGCATGCAGAGAACATAATAATAAATCACAATAATAACTATAACCAAAAAATATCTATTGATCTCTTCTAAAAGTGGAACCTTCTTCTTACAAAAAAAAGTATATATAAACATTTCTAATCTATGACTATTCATCTTCTTCTCGTACATGATGCCAAAAATGGAGTCTCTTCATATTCTATCCTATTACAAGTCATGAGGATAGGACAAAATAGACTTATACAATGACAAAATGAGTGGATAATGTATGAATATAGGATAAATATCCTACACAACTTTACAATCTGTGTTCTTTTACCAATACTTTCCCAGACTTAAAATGTTGTCTCATCCCAAGATAACAGCACAACATCTCCAAGAATGCACAAGTGACCAAAGGCTGAAGAAATGGTTAAACCAGTAAGATTCACAATAATCACTCAAGGTGTCATTTTCAGTTTTCACCTCTTGTACACTACTTAACCACCTTTTTGTGTTTTTGACTAAGTAGCATACCAACCTATTGTCCTTTACAAGTTTTCAATAGGCCGACATAACTAGGTGGTTGTCCTTTATGGGTTTTCAACCAAATTGGCCCTGTTTGTCATACTAAGTCATCCCCAATACAAAATGTTATACAAAATTTTCAAAATTTGTACTCTACATAGTACTTAACGATGGTGGCATGGATGTAGATGATGATTGAATAAAAGAGTCCTTGGGTTGGGACTATGTAGATTTACACTGAGTGATGATCTACTGGAGATCTAAAGGTGGCCTATACGTAGGTGTGTTGGTAATTTGGGTAACTACACTAGTGAAGGGGGTCATCTATGTTATTATAGGCATTTCAATCCAACATTACTTCTTGGATCAACTACAATAGGGTGTGTAATAGATCATGTAATTCGATGATCTACTTAATATTTGCATCATCCATTATGCTCAAGGATACCTTGGTGTTCTCAACCCTCATCTTAATTTCTCCACTCATCTGCTCCATCTTATTTACATGTCATTGAGCTTAGAGACTGACAAAGGAACTACACAAAATTTGGCTCTACCAATTTAGGAGGTTGTCATGCATATTATCCCTAACATTTTGTGAATCTTGGAGTGATCTATCCTTCTCCTCCCTAGTTGTGTGAGTTGGGGTCAACTAGCTAGGTTGCGGTACTCCTCATCTTACACTTTAAAGGAGGTGAAAGTGGTTGTTGTTTAGTGAAGAGTTTATGCTTTCCTTTTTGATAATGGGAAGTTATGGCTTTAGGTTGTTATTGTGTTGAAATAACTATTGCACCGAGTGGTATGGCTTAGAGAGGTGTCGCATGCCTGGCTGTATATGCTTTTTATTTTATGACTTTGGCCTGCACCATGGCCATAGTAAAAAAAATGGTAGGGGTATAAATGGTAACCTAGGCAGCTCATGAATATGACCTTATGAAACAAGGTGACAACGACATGTTCTCCAAAGTACTACATAACATCCAATCGTACCCATGGATGTGTAGCACTCAGTTCCAAACACTCCTCCCACCATGTCTTGAGTTTGCCCTCATGTGCTAGGGTGCCACACTCAAGTGTCCATATCAGATTGAAAAATTGTTGTGATGTCCAATAGTCAGTGTTGGGGTGCACCTCTCCTTTAAAGGACTTATATTAGGTGAAACACAACAAAAAAATGAGAAATTGATACTGGAAGGTCTAATTAGAAGTCATTCATCACTTGTCAATAGTTGTAAGCAACTCCTATACAAAATATTCAAGCCAATTGAAATACTCATTTTGGTGGATCATTTGATGTACAATGTCTATCATTCCTTTAGGAATTTGCTTCATGGACTTGGTGGTTGACCAGAATCTCTGTAAGATGCACTCGACCAAGATACACACTAGTTTATCTTGGATTTATTCAATTAGGAATCCTCTAGACCCTGAATATATAAGTCTCTGACCTCCTAAAAGATAGGAGGTGTTTGTGTCTTGTATGGAACGTGCGAATCAACTCATGCAAGTATGCCCAAAGCTTGATCCATTGCTTTGATGTTGATGACTATAGTGGTTTCAGGGCCAATGTAGATGTTATCATCATTATAGTGGCTGAGCAAGATTTACACAATCTCCTCTAAGTCACTAAAGGTAGGCATGCGAAGTAGGCACTCGATGTCTATGTTCTAGAATCTATGTGGGACTATAAGTGTAAGTGAATGCACAACATCGATTAGATTTGATCAGAAGAATTTTTGATTTATTTCTTAGAGGTAATCAAATGGCTCTAGATTAGTTTATTTTATCTACCAAAGTGCAAGGTTGATACCCATTACTTCCTTTTGAGCATCTGTCAAATTTTTGATGAGCTGTGATCAATCCATGATATCTGAATAATGAAATTAAGATTTTTTTTGCTTTTTACATAGTATAAATTTGTTTGGCTCTAAAACTTCAGCTCATAAAATAGTTTTAAGAATGAAATGCAAACTTGGTTCGTAACCTTATGCCTTTATAGATTTCATACCTATTGGTTTCTATGTAAATGTCACGTTAAGTTGTCCCTTCGATATCAATGTGAATGTTAATGTGGAAAATATTGTCAATTCTAGAATTTAAGGCACTTAGTCATTAGTGTATGCATCGATACACACCATTATATTCTTTGTTGTTCGTACTAGAGTACAAACAGATGATGTTGACCGACTACCGATTTGGTGAAGATTAGATCAATCTAACCTTGGCTCTAGAATTAATTGTTTGGGGGTGACTGTTATATGGCTAAGATCTTGGATGATGTGACTTGACCATACATTTCTTAGACTTAGTTGATTGATTTGGCTCCTATTGACATCAACAATAGTGCACCTATATTCTTTTATACACAATTGGTGCATACTATACTTGTTATCCTGGTTCTAAAATCTACTGAAGAGATCATCTACAAGCACACACACACAAATAAAAATAAACACACAAGAAAACATACAAAATTGGGAAATATTAATATAATTAGTGCTACTTATCACCTACTCATATGGCAGAAAGAGATCAATTAAGACTATTGGTGATAGGGTTTAAGCCTACATCCATTCACCTCCCCTGGCAAAAAGGTTCCCTATAGATCTCTCAAAAGAATGGTTCCTTGATGTGATACTTCATGTATAATATAAGGCCATTTCCATCCGATCTTTAATTTACTCAAAAATGCTCTAAAAAATGCTCTAAAGTGACTATCAGATAAAAAAATTAGTTGATCTTTATGAAATTCCTTATGGCATAGATTCCTGTCATGGCATGTTTTTTAGATCTATTTATGAATCCAAGATGTTGTGCATCAATACTCATCCATCCTATTCAGTTTGAAAACCCTATTTGTGAGAGACTCATGATCCCTTAATCTCATAACCATTGCAATGTGCAGACTAGGTACCAAGTATTCCATCAACATTACTGCTTCAAGCCCATAGACTAAGTAAATTGGAGTAAAACCTATATCCCTCTTATAGTGTGTATGATAGGCCTAAAGAATCATAGGAGTGTGATATTACCAATCATCCCTCTTGACATCATATATCTTTATCAACATTTTTCCTAACACTTTATTAGAAGCCTCAACTTGGTCATTAGCTTGTGGATGATAAGAAATACTTTTATGATGAGAAATCATGAATTCTTTAGTAAGAGATTTGATGGTATTATTCAGGAAGTGTGTCCCTAGATCATTGATGAGCTTGATGGGGCATCCAAACCTTGTGATGATATTCTCATAAATAAACTTTTTTATGTCCTTCACACCATAATTGGGCATCATAACATCTTCAACCCATTTGGTAAAGTAATATGTTACAGTGATAATATACCATGCTTTAATACATTTACTTGGGGGATTGATAAGTCCTACAAAATTGATGCCCCACTATTCAAAAGGTTATTTAGCTAACAAAGGCTACAAGGGCATTTCATCCTTTTAGAGTGGCTTACCCATTCATTGACATACATCACAATGATGTGCTACTCTATGTGTATCATGAAAAACGTTCAACCACCATAACCCACTTTGTAAAATTTTCCTTGCAGTAGCTTCTCTATCAAAATAACCTCTTGCTCTTCCTTGGTGTGTTTCCTATAAGAGCTATGGTCGTTCATGTTCTAGAACTACCCTATGCATGACTCCATCCTTCCCCAAATGATACAAGAGATTATGACAAACTACTACTTGTCATTTTTTTGGTAGTACACAGGGAATACTCCTTATTCTAAGAAATTAACAATTGCCTCAAAATTCCCAGGTATTGCATAAACTCAAAATAGATGCACATCAGGATAATTTTTTTATAGTTATTTTGGTTCTTCCCCATTTGTGATGTGACTGAGATGATCTATCCCAACATTTTCTCTACATGGCTTGACATTGATGTGAAATTAAAATTCTTGAAAAAGCATCAACCATCTTGAAATATGTTCTCCAAGCATAGGCTTATTGACTATGTAACATAGAGCTTGAGGATTTATGAAAAATTTAAATGGTGTCATAAGAAGATAATGTTAAAATTTATGTAGTGTGAACACTATAGCTAGTGCCTCCCTTTTAGTTATCATGTAATTTTTTCTACGTCAGATATTTTTGGCTTGAAAAATGTATGGGGTGGTCCAATCCACCATCTCCTAGCTATGTAAACACAACACTGACTATGATACCAAAAGCATCAATGTGCACATGAAAGAGCTTAATTTAGTCTAGAAAGATGAGAATATGCATAGTGACCAATCTCTAATTTAGTTTTATGAAGGCTACTTAACAGTCAGAAGTCCAGAAAAACTTTGTACCTTTGCACAACAAATACTCCAATGGAGACAAAATGGTTGCATATCCCTTAATAAATTTTTGGTAGTACCATATATGGCCAAGAAATGATCACGCTAATATGGAGCTAAATGGTGGAGGCATATTAAGAATGACTAAGATTTTGGCTTGGTCCACCAAAATCCCTTCACTGCACACTACATGACATAGTAAGACACCAAAAGGTGTAAAGAATAAACACTTTTTCAAATTTAGGGAAATGCACAGAGCTTAAAAACATTCTAAAATGAGGTGTATCTTGGACAAGTATTCTTTAAACAAATAAAAAATTGTCCAATAATCTAAATATACTTCTAGGAAGTCATGAATGAAGTCTTTAAAGGTAGTCACCACTCCTCTAGAAAAATTGTAGGTCCATTCTTAAGGCCAAAAGCCATTACCTTGTATGAAAAAGATCCCCATTCTATGGTAAAAGTTATTTTAGCTCTATCTTTCTCTATGATGGGTATTTGATGATAGTCACTAAAGCCATTCATGAAAGAGTAAAATTCATGACCTGTGACAGATTCCAAAACTTCATCTATGAAGGGAATCAAAAATGGATTATTCACACATGCATTATTCAAAATTTGGTAATCACCACTTACTCTGATCTCCCTTATTTTCTTAGGCTACACCACCATGGGACTAATCCAATCTACCTTTTCTACATGATAGATTATACTTACTTATTACATTCTATCTAGTTATCATTGGTCAAATTTTAGTTAATAGGTGGTCAAATCTAGTCAAACTTAAAAAATTGATGGTCTTGGAACATTTTAAAACTAGTTCCATGGCATAGAACTCATCACAAGTTTTTTTATGCATTTTGAACAAACCGATTCCGAGTTCGTATGCAAAAGTTATGGCTAGTCAAATTTGTGGTCAAACCCAGTAAAAGTGATGACGTGGTAACATGGACCAATTAAATGTTGACACATAGACAAATTAGCATGGGGCATGTGGACAAATTTATAGGTGACTCATGGCATAGACTATTCAAAATTTGGAGCATTTAAATAAATAAATTATTATTTCCCTCCATCCCACATATGAGCCTTATTTAAAGGCATAGATAATGGTGAATCCCATATATATGGGATAAGTGGGGGAATAATGTTAAATCCCACAAATATTGTAAAGGGATTGCTATCAAAATCTTAAAAAGTGGACCCTCCATAAATATATAAAGGGGGTGGAGGTTCATTTGAGGAAGCATAACTTGATTGGAATTTTAGGAATTCACACTCATGTCACTCAATCATAATTCATGCAAAGGCATTCAAGCTTAATTCAAATTTGCAAACCCTAAATGAGATTGTGAAGGCATTCCAACTGTATTAAAAGACATTTGGATTTTTCTTACTATTATTATTGCTTTGTAAAGGCTTATAAAGCCTAATTATGTTGTTTATTACTCAAAGCTCAGGAAAAGAGTAAATGGGTTTTTTTTGGGATCATTAGAGGAGCATTGTATGGGACTACAAAAGCTCCAATTCTATATTATTCATGGGGTTTTATTAAGCTGAGTATTGTAATAATAGTTCTATTTGAGGAGTTAGCACTACTTGGAGGCCATGGAGGATCATTTTACGTAGCCGATGACTGATGCCTTTTTTTGACTTAGCTCTATGTAGAGGCTCTTGGGGGCCGTGTAGCAAAAGAGAAGTAAAAAAGAAGGTATAAAGCATAGAGGTAATGCTGAAACATTATGCAAGCCTTCCAAGACTAGTATGGGTCTCTGTAGGACCAATTGACACTTGTGTTCCTGATGGATTCATTATAGTTTTTTAAGTTTTAAATCTATACTTGCAAATGCATTTTTATAATTAATCGATTCATCTTTTAGAGAACATGGAGATGTAGGCATCTATCGAATTCTATTATCAACTTGTGTGTAGTGTTCATTATTACTTACATTGCATTATTTTTAGTTAATTATATTTCTAAAGTTGAATTTTAGTATTAAAACTAATCCACCTACAAATATCCAAAAAGTAAAAAAATTCAAAGTAGGAAATCTACCTATTTATGGATCATTTTGGTATCATATCAATTTGAATGCAAGATTTGATTCTAATTACATAGCCTATTGATATCAGTTTAAATTACTTACAAAAATTTTAGACTTGTTTAATCTTCTAGTGTAGTGTGTAGTTGTTGGAGATACAAGTTGTTTGCAAGAGTAAGAAACCATGGGTAAAGCCTTGAAGTGTGAAAGGCTTGAAGAGCTCGAAGTGTTTAATTGGTAGATCCAAGATGAGAATACTTTCCTAAGATCTAAGTTTCACTCCTAAGAAGAGGAGTTTGAATGCTTGAAAGTTGATTTTCACACCAAGGATGAGATCTTGGCACAGTTGCCGAGTAGTGAACAGGAGTTACCCTCCACCATAGATACAAAGACCATGACGGAAGATTGCACTATAATTTCACCATGTAGTACTTCCTCTCAATTAGTTTTTGATATAGTTTTTTGTGATTTTGAGAAACAAGCCAAAGGTATTGAATTGAATACTATTATTTAAAATGGGTTTTGATGGAAGAAGTCTTGGAAAGAATAGCCAAGGTATTGCTAACCCAATACAGGTCAAGGATCATCCTCATTTTGTAGTTTTGGGTTACGCTAGTGAGCGAATGGAAATTGAAGAGAGTTTCAAATCCACTGAAAAAAGACAAGCTTTTAATCGCCAAGTGTTTATGTCATTAATGCAATAGAATTCCACCATGCTGAGGAACAGGTTGTCATAACAAGATGATGAAAGGTGTAAATGAAAAACTAGAAGAGGTAATGAAAATCTACCTCCTCATTCTTAAACTCAGCATAACACTGATGGAATTATGTAAATTTTAAAACTTTTAATCCTCTCTTTTAGTATAAAAAATATGGCTATGATATATAAAAAAATATGGCATGCTTTTCCTTGCACTTTTTGTGGGTTAAGTAACCATTATGTTGCTAGTTGTTGGAAGAGAAGGTCATTGTTGAATAAGTTGATGCCTTTCATCAGAAATCAGGTAGATGCTAAAGACCAATCTCATCATTCAGAGGCGATAAATGGAAAATGTGATTCCTCATCCAAGAAGAAGGCCAAGAGGAACTTTTGTGCTCATTATCATGTGAATGGGCATTGAGTTTAGTAGTGTTGGAGATTTAATCCATCTCAAAACAATAAGATGAAGATGGAATACAAACCTATTTCAAAGGTAAATGAAGTTCTTAATCCACCACTAGTTGATGAGTCAACCCAGGTATCTACTAAAGAAATAAAACCACCTAAATGGGATAATATGATGAAATGGGTTGGTAAGTAGTTCCTTACTTTTATGTTTGCATAGCTGGAATTGTAGATTAACATGCAAATTTTTCAAAGCATCTTTAGGATTTCTAATGATTGATGAAAGTAAAATTAGCTTATGTTTTAACTTTGAATATATTTGGAGTAACCAAATGAAGAGAATCTTGAGACAGGTTTATCATGCTTGATTTTTCTCACATTTAATTAACTCCATTATAAAGTTGACAGTAGTGTACGTAAGTTGTTTGGGACATGTTCAATATACCTACTTGATACTTGCAATTGAAGTAGTTGTTATTATGAAATTGCATTTGATGATAGAATGTTTAAGATGTAGTTCAAGACCCATACATGGGCAAAATTTTGTTTGAAGTTGTACTAGGTGATATTTTATAGATATAAGTAGTTCACCATTTTGGGAATGCAACTAGTGACATAGACAAATTTTGCTATTCCCACACTATATAGGATAGCTTATTCACTAGCAGATCACTGAATTAGTTGGACACTTGTCTCTTTGACATTGAAATGTCTAAAAAACTAATCATTTTGTGTGATGAATTTATGATTTTCCATAGGAAAGGAATGACGTAGCCTACCCATATCATAATATAAGTTTTAGAGGCCACAGAGTACAATGTAGAGATCTCTATGAGGCATTGCAAAGAACCAAATACAATACCAAGAAAATGAATGTTTTAGCTTTTGGTGGAATAAAAGCCTTCTCAATAGGGAGGCATGACTTGGATGATATTTTCAGATGTTCCTTGGTTTTATTTAAATGTGGTTCATTGTGTAGAGTTTATCAAGAGCTTTCTGACAACTATTGGATTGTGAAAAAGGGACATCATATACTCTAGTTATCATTAGTCAAAGTTTGGTTAATAGGTGGTCAAATCTAGTCAAACTTAAAAAATTGATGGTATTGGAACATATTAAAACTAGTTCCATGGCATATAACTCATCACAAGTTTTTTGATGCATTTTGAATAGACCAATTCTGAGTTCATATGCAAAAGTTATGGCTAGTCAAAGTTGTGGTCAAACCCGGTAAAAGTGATGGCATGGTAACATGGACAAATTAAATGTTGACACATAGACAATTTAACATGGGGAATGTGGACAAATTTACAAGTGACTCATGGCATAGACTAGTCAAAATGTGGAGCATTTAAATAAATAAATTATTATTTCCATCCATCCCACATATGAGCCTTATTTAAAGGCATAAATAATGGTGAATCCCATATATATGGGATAAGTGGGGGGATAATGTTAAATCCCACAAATATTGTGAAGGGATTACTATCCAAACCTAAAAATTGGGCCCTCTATAAGTATATAAAGGGGGTGGAGGTTCATTTGAGGAAGCAAAACTTGATTGGAATTCTAGGAATTCACACTCAAGTCACTCAAGCCTAATTCATGCAAAGGCATTCGAGCTTAATTCAAATTTACAAGCCTTATATGAGATTGTGAAGGCATTTCAAGTGTATTAAAATAAATTTGGATTTTATTATTATTATTAATTTATAAATGCTTATAAATCCTAATTTTGGTGTTTATTACTCGAAAATCGAGAAAAGAGTAGAGGGTTTTTTTTTGGAGCACTGGAAGAGCATTATATGGGACTATGAAAGCTTAAATCCTCTATTATTCACATGGTGTTATTAAGTTGAGTATTGTAATAATAGCTCTATTAGAGGAGTTAACACTACTTGGAGGCCATATAGGAGGATCATTTTACAGAGATGATAACTGATGCCTATTCTGACTTAGCTCTGTGTAGAGGCTCTTGGGGGCCATGCAGTAGAGGAGAAGTCAACAAGAAGGTGTGAAGTAGGGAAGCCATACCAAAATATTATACAAGCCTTCCAATACCAGTATGGGTCTCTATAGGATTGATTGGCACTTGATATCATGACAAATTCATTATAGTTTTGTAAGTTTTAAATTTGTACTTGCAAATGGATTTTTATAATGAATTGGTTCATCATTTAGAGAACCTAGAGATGTAGGCATCTATTGAACTCCATTATCAACTTATGTGTAGTGTTTATTATTACTTGCATTGCATTATTTTTAGTTGATTATATTTCTAAATTTGAATTTTGGCATTAAAACTAATCCACCTATAAGGATCCAAAAAGTAAAAAAAATTAGAGTAGGATATCTACTTGTTTACAGATTAATGGATTGACATCGATCTAGAAAATCGGTGTCGATCACAAGCAAATTGGTACTGATTCACCCAAATTAGCACCTTTATTTCAACCATGGGTAAAATTGGCTTTGATACAAGTGAAGTTATTGGTAACAATACTATATGGGGGTAAAGTGGTTAGGGGGTAAATTAGTTAGGTTATTAATGGATTTAGGAGGTTAGGGGGGTAGAAAGGTAATAGTAAAAGCCACTTACTGAGTTATAAATGGTAAATATACTAAACATTAAGATAAATATGGAATACTTAATTAATCATATATAGGGTACAAAATTATAGTGTCTACATTTTCCTCTTTTTGTGGAGCGGTATGGAATATGTGTCGTGAGACAAAAACCACGAGAGGTCCACTACCCCAGGTTTATGTTAGGAGGTATCCCCCTCAAACCAAAAGCTAATGAAGGATAAGGAGTAGGTGATGAGTTTTAAAAATGGAATAATGGATGGGATGGGAAGATAACAAATGAGCTTGAATAATGTGGATGCATAACATGAAGTGTATGTTTTGCATTGACAAGATGTAAGATAATACATGCAGATATGCCTTGAGGAAAATCTTGTAATAAAATGCCACAACTATGAATAGGTGGGTTTAAATTAAGGCTAAACAAGAGAATAAGTGATAGGGTTTGGATAACTAAATCATTTGGTGTGTGATACAGTGTATGTGTTCCCTATAGATAGTTGTTCTCAAGTGAGAATGCACTCGCAGGACCCATTGAGGGAAGATACCTAAAAGAGTACATGCCTTATGTAACTTGTGGGACTAACAGGGGGTAAAAATTCAAAAACCTAAAATGGGATAGGAAAAATAATAGGCTAGGTGTGGTAAGGTATCAGGATAAAGCTAAGGAGTAAGGTTGTGTGTACATAAATTATAAGTAGTATAAAAGGGGGCAAATCAGTGTCGATCCGAAATGAATCAGTGCCAATCCATTAAATCGACACCAATCCAAAATAAATTAGTGTTGATATGAAGTTGGTTATATAAGTAAGTCTAACATGGAAAAGGTCTCATTTGCTATTTATGAAAACTAAATGACACTTGAGATCTTAAATGACAAGTATGCTATGAAATAAGATGGAGGCTAGCAGAAGTAGATTGAGGCGATGACAACACTCACAAGATGAGGTAGGCTAATTATTTTATTGAATTTTTTAATTTTTTTAGAATTTTTATAGGAAGGATAGGGCTAGGGTTATGGGATATGGCACTAGAGAATTAGCGCTGATTCCCTAGTAAATTGGCAATAATTCATAGGGAATCAATGTTGTTTCACTAAAAAAAACACCGATATATATAGAATGATGTCAATCTATTTGGAATGACATTGAACTATAAGGGATTGACACCTATTCACACCAAAAATGTGAAGGAGTTGAATTAGAGTTTAAGATTAGAGTAAGTTCGAATTTATACAAGATTTTAGGCTTATAGGGGATAATGGTGAGAGGCATAAGTTCTACTGTAGATGCAAGATCGAGTATCACCCTTACTAGAGTGATTACAAGTTTAGCTTGGTGATGATGACTGGGCCCATCTAGAGGTCATAGGTCTAAGAGGGGTACATCACTATAAATGAATCCATCAAGATACAAGATTCCTAGTTGTTTTGGTAAAGTATTAGGATGTTACGATCAGGATCTTTTAGCTTCTGACTGGGGTGATGACCATGATGGAAGAGGACATATACCAAATTCTATTATTTATGGTGCAGGGAACACCTATAGTACCTATGGATGAGCAGGGATGAGGAGCAACATTGGCATGCCTATATAAAAATGATGTGGAGGATATCAAATTTTTTACTGGTGGTTTTTCATTTGAGCCTTTATATAGAGTTGATACAGTGGGGAGAGGCATACTCACTATGATGTTATTGACTATATCTTTCTATGCACTCCTAGACTTACGGGGAGACATATATTTGTGGAGCTTGATAGGTGTAGTTACAGATATTCTAGAGTACTAGATAGTTTTAACATGGGTATATACTTTGTTGGCACATATTTATAGGGAACTCTAGGGTTGGAGGACCTAGAGGCAATATAGATTGGATGTCATTATCATTCTTTAGTGTTGGGCTTATGACCACATTAGGATAGTGCAACTTATTGGTACCTTATGGATATGGTGGTAAGATACAAAGTACAACATGGCCTTCCTTTGATGGAAGGTCGATCTTGCATGATTTTTTACAAATGGTATCACTCAGGACCTTGAATACTACAGAGGGGTCCTAGAGGGACTAAGGGAGATAGACACCATTTGGAGACCTTATCTGAGATCTCTTGTGTGGCCTAGGGTGGAGGCAAAGCTCACAGGCATATAGAGGGAGTGTTGGGTGATGGGGAAGAGGATGGAGTACGTAGAATATCTCCACTTTGGATGAGTACGATGGTAGTTTAGGATAGTAAAAGACATTCTATGAGCCCCACACATTTACAAGTGAGATGAGATTGAGTAAGAGATTTTTGGACTAGTCACTAGAGATGTCCCTATAGAGGAGGATCTAGTGCCAGTAGGAGAGGACATGGAAGATATGGGGTATACTCTTAAATATACAACATGGTGGGCCTAGTGATGGGTAGTGAGGTAGGATAGGGTGGTGTATCCATACTAGGAGAAAGAGGATGAGGAGATGGAGGAGGCCAAAGAGGAGGCTAAAAATTAGATGGGAGATGAGGAGGATGGGGAGAGGATGAGATAGATGTAATTCAGCTTATCATAAAAATGGATATACTGAGGGCTTAGTGTATCACCTTATAAGGATAACTAGCTACAATGTAAGGGGCTCTAACCATAGTGCAGATAGAGTGGGACATAGTGCAGACCTGATTAGATACACTACAATTGGGGTTTGACTCTTTGAAGTTGAGTCATTATATGGTGGTGGGGATAAGGATCGCTATAGGGTTAAGTGAGACCCTTTGAGGAGGAGGGAAAGGGAGAGACTCATCAATGTAGATTGTTGGAAAAGTGGTAGGGTTGGGTACTAGACAGGCGAGGACCATGAGCATTGAGTGATATAGGGAGATATTGGTTGAGATGAGACACTATGAGTAGATCATTTTAGATCATCTTCTAGAGACTCCTCTTAATGTTACCCATATAACCACACATGACAAGTCTTTTAGGTGCATACACATAGGGTTAGTGTGCATGGGGAGTGTATCCTAGAGGAGAGACATGGATAGGGATAGAGGTGGAGATGGGGGAGGAGATGAGGGTGGAGCGTTGGTGAGCATGCACTTGAGTAATGTATAATTTACATAGTATCCCATGTATTTATATTCATTTTACTGGTCAGAGAGCCATAAACATGTATATAGATATTTTGATATACATTGATCATTATATACATGATTCATGGTTATGGATTATGTTGTTATTATGGATTTTAGTATGGTTTATGGATTTTCATGGATTATGCTTATGTATTATGGATTTAGACTATCATGTATTTAGATGATGTGATTTATTATGGTTTGTTGCATGTGATGGAAAAATGTTTTATGGATTATGGGTATTTATGGATGTAATTTAGATCATGGATTATATATTTTTATGTGGTGTGATTTAGATTATGTGATTATGGATTTTAATTTTTATAAAATGCCTTATGGATTATGATTATATTATGGTGGATGTGTTTTTGATATATGGATTAATACTTAAAATTTCATGATTAAATTAACATGGATGTGACTTTGATTATGTGATTATGGATTTAATGAGTTGATTAGGTTATGGATTATGGGATTTTATGTAAAAATGTTTATGGATTAAGGATGTTTATATATTTGATTATTGATTATGGATTATATATTTTGTGTGGTGTGTGTATGGATTATGAATTTACAACTTTAATATGTCTTAAATTATGATTCTAGATTAGATTATGATTTTTGGATTACATTATGGATTATGAATAATGTTTATGGATTATGATTATTAAGGATGCCATATATAAATTACTAATTCCATGTTTATAGATTTGTGAATTATTAGATTAGGATGTTTGTTAATAAGGTGGAAAATTTTATAATTAATTCAATTTAAAATGGGCTTATTGCTCATTATTGGCTCGTACGATGACCCAAGAGAACCACTTGAAAGGAATGCATATACGTCCTTAACCAACTGCTAATCACTATCCTAATAACTTTAGGTCAACTAAGCTCAAGATCTTATTGATTTTGAGATTTATTTTAGGATTTGAGAGAAAGTGGATTCTAAGAAGAAAATGCTTCCATATTGCATACCCAAAACTAAGGTCAAACCTAGAATCCTTTTATGCCAATCCACATAGACTGATCAATGTGGGAAGTCTACCAAATTAAAGAAAGTTGATCAATGTAGGAAGATTTCTTAGGGATAGTTTATGCATGATAGCAATCCTTTGAGGAAGTGGTCCATATTTTTAGATATGCTTTTTAAAGCAATTGTCCTTTGAGGGAGCAATCTGCACTTTTGATATTTTGTATATTTTTATAGATTTTATGGATTTTATAGTTGTCTTTCAAGGGCACAGTCTATTTATTTTGATTTTCTTTTATAGATGCTTTGCTTTGCTTTTATTTTTGATGCCATTATTATTATTATTATTATTATTATTATTATTATTATTATTATTATTATTTTATGGATTGGCCTTAAGTATCATAGGATAATTTCCCAAAGCTTTGATACACAAGATAAAACACTTATTCTCAAAATGAATTAGTGATAGGGAGGGATTTCAAGGAATAATGATTTGGAAATCCTTCCCATTATAAGTGAAGTTTATCCAATTAAATAATGCTATGAATAGAGTCAGGGTATTCATATTTAAGATTAAAAATGTGCAATGTTTCTAGATAACCACATGTCTCTAAATATCATTATTTGGTATAAAAATAGGGATATGAAACCAAGAAACTAAACTAGGTAGACCAAGGTGATTAGGATTTATTAATAGTAGAAAGGAAATAGATGCAATGCATTAAGATGCTCTCATTCTGATTTCCCATCAAGAGAGGCCAAGTGATATGCCCCATATCCATACTTATGGGTGATGATATATGGTCCAAACCAATTCTGAGCAAATTTTCCCCTTTTGCTTTTTTCCATATTAGCAAAATGTTGATTTTATTTTAAGACAAGGTAGCCAATATTAAATTCATGTTCTTTTAGATGTTTATTATAGGCGCATTTTATTCATTCTTGATACAGATGTAAATGGTCAAAGACAGTTGATCGATGTCTTTAAAGGATATGTGAAGGGAAAGAATCTAAACTTTGAGAGGAAGTACAACTTTAGTACCATAGACTAGAGAGAAATTAGTAGCACCTGTATGGGTTTAAATACTAGTTCGATAAGCCCATAAGGCAAAGGGAACATGAAGATATCAGTTCTTACCTACTTCATTAATAACTTTATTTAGGATTTTGACAAGAGTCTTATCGGATGACTCGGCTTGTCCATTAGCTTGAGGGTAGTAAGATGAGGAGAAGCTAAGCTTAATGCTAAAGGAATCATAGAGCTCTTGAACCTTTTTGTTCTTAAAATATTTTCCATTATCTGTGATGATCTTATGAGGGATGCTAAAGTGACAACTAATATTCTGACTAATGAATTCAATAATTTCATCTACTTTGGTCGAGATAAGGGGGATATCCCTCACCCACTTAGTAAAATACTTAGTGGTGGTAATGATAAATCTATGATGTTGGGAGGATTTAGGATTAATTTGACCTATAAGATCGATCCCCGACTGGGAAAAAAGCTAAATTTTTTATGCTACCTATAATGCTTAACTAGGGACATGGCATAGGTTGGCATGTTGTTGACATTTTGTGCATTTATTAATGTATTCATAATAATCTTGATTTAAAATTGGCCAATAATAACCCATTCATAAGATTCTCTTAGTGTTGGTGTGGCCACTAAAATGTCCACCACATAACTCATCATGACCTTCTTGGATAGTGAGGGTAGCTTCATAATTTTGGAGACAATGAAGAAGGATACCGTTGAAACCATGCTTATAAATAATACCCCCCAGTATGATAAAATGGGTGACACAATGCTAGAAATCTTGCTTGTCATTTCTAGATAGATCTAGATAAGTAATCCTCCTTGATAGATAATCAAATATTTGTGCATACCAGAGATCTGATGGGTTTTCCTCCACACTATGGATGGAAGGAAGGTCAATTTTGGTAAAGGAAGGTTGATTAATCCTATGAATGAGGATAAACAACTTAGATTCCTAAGATTAATATGAGATAAAGAAGGCCAATGAAGACATAATATCTACAAACTTGTTAGTTGATTGAGGAGTGGCTTGGATAGTATAATGCTCAAAAGTGGCTAGTAATCGATCAACCAATGTCTTATACTTCTAAAGAGTGTCATTAATACATAGATAGATGCCCTTAATTTCATTAACCACAAGCTAGGAATCACCATAGATATTAAGTGTTTTAATACCCAAGGCTAAAGCGATTTTGAGACCTATGATTAAAGCCTCATATTTTACCATATTATTAGTGCAATCAAAATCAAACTTAAAAGATAGAGGGATAGGTGTCTCCCCAAGAGGGATTGGGATAATTCTATCTCCCTCACCACGCTTGCATTTGGATCCATCAAAGAATAAAGTCATTTGATATTATGGAGCTATTTGAGATGTGGAGACTATAGATTCATCTGGGAATTCATAATTAACTGGTTGATTATCAGAAAGAGGCACCTTGGTAAGCTGATCAACAATGATTTGACCTTTAACTAACTTTTGATGGATAAAATCCAGATCAAATTCCACCAAAAGCATAAGCCATTTAGCCATTCACTGATTCCAATAAGGCTTGGAGTGCATAAAATTTAGGGGATTAGTATTCATGATGACATAGGTTTTATGATTGAGCAGATAATGTCATAGCTTAGTAGCTAAAAATACCAGAGCTAGGCACAACTTCTCTGTATGAGAATAATACATCTTATACTCAACAAGTGTGCAACTAATATTATAAATTACTTGCTCTTTGTGCTTCTCATCATGATGGGAAATCATGGCTCCAAGGGCATGATTAGTAGTTGAAATATACAAGAAGAATGATTATCCTTATTTTAGAGGAGTGAGAACAGGTGGTGAGAGAAGGTAGCTCTTAAGAGATTCAAAATCCTCTTTAAAACTAGAGTCTAAATTAAAATGAATATCCTTCCGTAAGAGGTGATATAATGGTTGACATTGATTGGATAGTTGAGAGATAAATGATGGATAGAATAAAATTTACCTTACAAACTCTAGAGCTACTTAAGATTGGATAGGGGTAGCATTTATAAGACAACTTTAATTTTGGTAGGGTCAACTTCTATCCCATGGATGGAGACAATAAAGCCTAAAATCTTGCCCATGAATACTCTAAAAATGGATTTCTTAAAACTTAGATGAACATGAAATTGGATTAAGCAATCGAAGATAACCTTTAGGATAGAAAGGTGGTCTTTTCATAATTTTCATTTATCAAGGAGATCATCCACATAATCCTAAACAATTTTATGGATGATATCATGGAAGATATAAGTCATGGATCTTTGATAGGCGGCTCCTACATTATTTATTCCAAAAGGCATAACACAATAGCAGAAGGTCCCTCAAGGAATAATAAATGAAGTCTTATGTTGGTCTTATAGCATGATAAGGATCTCATTATATCCAAAGAAACCATCCATAAGTGACAACATTTCATGCCCAGGAGTTAAATCCACTAACTGGTCAATATTAGGGAGAGGGAAATCATCCTTCAGACAAGCAAGATTAAGGTCTCAAAATTTAATACAAAGGTGAAGTCCCCTTGTAGGCTTAGTGATAGGGATGATATTAGATACCCATTGAGGGTAATCGATAGGTTGGATAAAGTTAATGGATAAGAGGTGTTGTAACTCTTCTTTAACCAAGAGCATAACATGAGGATGTATCTTCCAAAGTTTTTGCTTTAAAGGTTTAGAGTCAAGGAATGTGATAATGTTATAGATGATAATAGTAGGATCAATACCAGGCATATCAGTATAGGACCAAGTGAATGCTTCACTATGATCTATTAGAAATACAATGAAATCTTAGTACTCCTAGGGATCTAAATATTTATTGACCTTAATTATTCATGGAGTCTCATGGGATCCCATGTTAACATCAATGGTAGCTTTATTTAATAGACTAGAGATTTCAGATAGAAGGTATTTACAGAGATGGGAGTTCTATGCACCCAAATGAGTTAAGTTCAACTCATCATCCTAGCACTAAAGAATAGGGATGGTGGGAAAATCTTGCCCTATCATGTCTAGGTAGGATAAAGGAATGGTTTGGACCTTTCCATCGTGGTGATAGATGAGAGGTTCTATAGTAATGGAATTTACTAAAAAAAAGTTTGGGGGAATGGATACGATGTCATCTATCGAGGAAGGGGTGTTGGATGATGAGGATGGTGTGTCCTCTTTAGGGATGGGAAGGAGAGTAACTTGTGGGGTAGCTTTGGGACTTTCACTAAAAACTAGGCCATGATTTTCATGGGGTTTCCTAAAATCCCCTAATACAATTTTGTGTGGGCCTTGTTCATAACGTCCTATGTTGAAACCCTTCCAAGCACACTATTGTAGGTATGTCTTTGTGAAGTGGGGTTTATTGAGGAATGAAAATTTTGATATAAATGGTTTAGCATGGATTTGATTAGAAAGGCCCAATGAAAGTTGATCAATTCCCCCATAGATCAAATAGGTGAAGGGGAAAGGTGGACCAAAGGGAATAATTTCCCCCAAATTTAGACAATAAGCCTATTGTTTGTCAAGACATCCATATTCTTAGCGAGTAGGGAGGGTATTGAGTGTCAACAACTAATACTCTCCAATTGATAACTATTGAAATGTGGAATTAATAGACTCCTT
Source organism: Torreya grandis (assembly GCA_037957365.1). Taxonomy (NCBI): domain Eukaryota; kingdom Viridiplantae; phylum Streptophyta; class Pinopsida; order Cupressales; family Taxaceae; genus Torreya; species Torreya grandis. The sequence continues at coordinate 1,791,810 of JARHVA010000107.1, forward strand.
ACCAATTCTTGATGTAGGGATTGTCATACTAGTGGATGCCTCATTAGATGATGACATGTAGCACTTTGTAATGGTATTAAGACATCATTTGGTTGAAAGGTGAGGTTGCATGTTTTAAATAAATGAGGATTAGCTGGGACATTATGGATTTTACCCTCGTGTTCAAATTTAATACATTGATATAGGGTGGAGGGGATACAACACATATCATGTATCCAAAGACATCCTAATAGAATTTTGTATTGAAACTCCCCTTCAATGACAAAAAATAGTTCATGGAGAACACGCACGCCTACTTGAATGTGAAGGACTACCGTACCTAATGTAGGGGTGATGGTATCATTAAAATCTCATAAAATAGTGAGGGATTGGGCTACACTATTTTAGGTAGCTGCAGTTATTTAAATGTGTGAGAGGAGATGATGTTTATACTAGAATCATTATTAATCATGACTAGTGTAATTTGAGTTTGATTAGTTTAGGTAGTGATAAATAATGAAACATCTTGGACGTTAGGCTATAAGGGTGGTATTTTTGAATCGTGAAAGGTTATGGAAAACAAATTTTGAAGTGATATAATGAAAATTGATAAAGGCTAGGGTTCATTAGCTTGTATCTCGATGGCCCACAAGGTTTCTATCATGGCCTTGCTATGTTGTGGAGAATTTTAGACAAGTTTATATACTGACATCTTGACTAGAAGCTAATGAAGCTACTTTAGAATATATATTTGTATGAGTCCAAAGTATTTTTATTTTTTGATTTTCTCAAAATAAAAACTTTAGGTTTAGGAGTGGGTGTTGTTGGACTATTTATAGCAGGAAGTAGTGTTTTGGTAATAGTCACTTTGGGTTTTTTATGATTGTGAGTCACTTGGGCTTGGGATTGTGTAGTTATGTGAACTGAATCTATCTAAAACAAAAGGGGATTCACTATGTTCTCATATTCATCCACATCTAGATGGAGAGATTGATATTGAGCTATATTAGAGGTTTTATCCTCTTTTATAGCTTGTTCTAATACTATAGGTGGTATGCTACTTCCTAAGGTGGATGTAACCCTAGTAGTTTGACTATGGGGATGGTCATGATCTAATTATTCTATTAAGAGATCATCTTCTTCTAATAAATTTTGGACTATGACCTTTAATGCCTTATATCTTTCTATGTCATGACCTATTATTCAATGGTATGCACACGTCTTATTTTCTATATATTATATTGGTTTCTAAATATGAGGGTTGATAGGATTTATGGGTGGTAGCATCATAAGGGAGGTCTAGAGAAGTTGATCGAGGATATTAGAATAAGACCCCTTTAATAGATCTTAACTAATATTTTCAATCCTCTGAGGCACTGGTAGGGAAGAGGTATGTGAATTTGAACCTTGACTTTTGGAACTAGTTGTTTGAATGTTCCCTACTATAGGTACTTTATGCTTCAAATAAGTCCTTAGACCTAAAACTTATAGATAATAAGGGTTTAACATATTATGTATTATCATTATTATGGTGGTAAGATCTCATTATAATGGTACATGTGCTTTAGTATAGGATTCTATAATAGTAGCTTTTAGTTTTGCTTAAGGATGGGGTCCTAATATAGAAGCTCTAATCTAAATAGGTGGTAGTAAAACTTTCCTTTTTTGAATCTACTCAAATTTAGAGGGGATATCTTGTTTAAGAAGTTCAATCCTAATGGGAAGATGCTACAAATATTTCCCTCTTGGGGCTCTAGGGTTTTTATTCTTGACATATATGGCTTTTCCCTTGATTTTTCTCATATTTAGCACCTCCTAAGTAATGGGGGTAATTGGTCTTGAGGTAGTATGAGGTAACATGCTAGTTTTCTTAGGGGGTAATAAGCTAGAGGGAATAGATATTCTAAATGCAAGTATTGAAATGATGTGAGTAACGGTATGTGCATCTTGTGGAATGTCTAAGCAAACATTTTATTCGATAATCTTCTCCTCTTTTAGTTCTTGAGTGATTTTATATATGGTTTCCTTGAGTGGATCCCAAATAATGAGATCCAAAAAACTTGAGGAATTTTTCAAGATGTCTTCACTTAGTTTGGATGGCTCAAAAGTGTCTCATGTAAGGAGGCCAAGGATCGGATTACTATCAACTTCTTTGGGTGGAACCTGGTCATGGATTGTATTAATTACATGAGTTCATGTTTTGAGGTGGATCTTGAATTAGCTTACACATAATTTGATGTGGAAGTGTGATTAGGGAATGATTGCCTAAATATATCTATAAATTGATTAGTAGGTGTGTTAGGATTATCTAGTTATAACTCACCTTGATCGATAAGATTTTGTACTAAGCCCTTTAAATAGAAACATCTACTGACATCATGACCCATTATGTGGTGAAAATTACAAAAGTCATTTTCCCTAAACCAACTAAGTTTAGGACAAGAATCATCGATAGGTCTTACCAGAGGAAACTCGATGAGAGATGCCTTTAACAGCTTATCTAAAATAGATGCATAGGATTCTCCTAAAGGTGTATATTATCACAGGGCGGAATGTGTTAATGGATTCTTAGATTATGCCTACGAGGTAGAGGGCTTAGATCAGTTTTTAATTTTTGGTGGTGCTAATTTTATAACTATGGCATTAACATCTTCTTTGGTATTATTGTTGTTATTGTTAGTCCCTTTAGAGGGGTCAGGTTTAAAGTTTTTATTTCATAATTTAACTTTTCCTTCTTCTAGGGCTCTAATTTCTAGTTTGTAGGACATCAAAAAGGCCTCATCAAAGGTATTAAAAGAATGTAACCTTAACATCGATGAGATGTGTTTAGCACATATTCTTGTGAATAATTTGATCAACTTAGGTTATGGAAGGGAGAAGGTGAGTTGATTGATGAGACTTCTCCATCTAGCCACAAAGTCAATGACAAATTCATCATCAAACTATCAGATGGCATAGAGGTCAATGATAGTGACTTTTCTTATGATATTGATAGAAAAGTGCTCTAAGAATATTTGGGCTAGTTGTCCAAAAGAGAATAGGGAATGTTATGGGCTTGAGCTGTACCAATTTAGGGCAGGTCTAGCTAATGACATAGGAAAGGTCCTAAGAAGAAGTGCATCGTCATGTGTTATAAGGTAAAAATCATGTTTAAATGCTTTAAGGTGTTGTTGAGGATCCTCCTTATTTTGAAACTTTGTAAGCTTCAAAATTTCCCACTGTGGAGGATAAGGCCTAATAGGAACCACTAGGTTAATAAGCTCGTTACAATTTTGTTCATAAGTGAGCATGTTCTTCTACCTAGAGGTAGAGGCTTCCAAATTAGCCATCCTATTCATAAGGATGCTCGTGAGATCTAGTTGGGTTTTTTATCAAGGGATTCCTTCTAAAACATTCTATTGTAGGAGTTGATATGTAGTAAACTGAGTGGAAAAAGGTTGGGATAAATGATAACCAACTGATATGGTTATGATTAGCTAAGAGGCCACCACATACTATGGGGATTATAAGGGGATATAAGTAGACCCAATAACTTATGTAGATGTTATGTATTATGTGGTCAGAGGGACATATTGTTGATATTGTAGACTTGCAGGGGCTTGTTGTAAAGGTTGAGTTTGGGTACTTAAGGGTATATTAGTTTAGATAGATGGAAGGGTTATTAGGGCCAAGATGACTAGGTTCTGAAGTAATGTGGTAATAGGATAAGTACCTTAGGGTGAGGCATAATGACATTATGAGTTTGGGTAGTAGTTGGGGATGGAACACTAGACATCACCAGAGGTGGATTGCCTAAGGGTTGTGTAGTAGTAGTGTCAAAACAAGTCGAAGGAGGATTGTTATGGGAAGACACCATAGCGGTAGTAAACCCTTCACCTTCCTCTAAAAGCATGCCATATGGGTTCTTAGAGAACTACATATGGGGAGAAAATGGGATGTGTATGGCTTAGGAGATGAGATAATGGTTAAGTGCAATGCAATAATTATCTAATATAGTGGTAAATTTAGGATCACCTTGCATATAATATTGTGAAATACCTTCCCCCATGGACTCAGGGGAAGTAGGAGGGCTAGGATAATTTTCCATGGATGAGGATGAAGTTTGGGGTTCAGTTTTCTTTTGTGACTACTATAACATCAAAACCATGTAGAGATAAAGGAAAAAATAAAGAAATAAAAACAAAAAGCACACAAAAATTTCTTTTTGATTATCTTGTATTTATGAAGATGAAAAGACACACATGCTAAATATGTATATAAAAAGTTCTTACTTTTTAACTTTTAAGTGTCATAAAATAAAATAAAATGGTACCAAGGGTCCTAAGAAGTGAGAATCTAAGGATGGTTTCAGGTTTGTTTAGGCTCACAAAGATTTATGTACTAAAATCAATACTTGGCCTAGTATTGGGGCCTAACCCCTCACTTCACACCATAATGTAAGGGTATCATTTGGTTAGCTAGTAGATATCGAAAGATCAAGGTTTATAATTAATTAGAGTAATGATTTAGTTCTCTCCTTGTTGGTGAAATCCAAGTGGGATTGTCGAGAAGAAGGTTACTTCTAGGTGATGAAATCCTAATCGGTTCCCTTATATTAATGTTTTGATGAGTTTATTATGCACGTGGTCTGGTTTGTGTATGAGATAAGTGATAACTACGGTAAATTAACTACTTATATTATTATATATGAACTACCTAATCAAGCAAAATGGAAGTGAATTCTTTTTAACTTTTATAAAGGAAAAAAATAATTTTTTATTTTCTTTGAACGAAAACAATCAAAAAATAGAAAGGGAGAGAAAGATAGACAAATTCAAAATGAATTTTAATAAGAGAAGTGAGACCTTAGGGGTCCCACCAGGCATGGCATAATGTTTAAGTAGTTTTTTATTTTATTTTAAATTAAATATTACTTACTAAAAACTCAAATGAAACCAGGGTTTATGGGGAATACATATGTATTAGAAGATGTTATGCATTGCTTTGAATCTATCAATAGTGAGAACTTATTTTTCATTAGGAAGAATGACCTGTACACATGTAAACACTTGACAAAAATAGATTAATAGATAATTGGGTGAGTTCCCTAGTTGGAAACCAGTCCCGGGAAGTTGTGAGCTTCCTCAAATGGATGTCCGCTCACTTGTTTACACAATCAAGTGGATAAACAACATATGAAATTATAATAGATAAATGTTATGATAATAATGATAATTAAGATTCAATCCTTGATTAAGTTATTAATATAAGCATAATATTCATCCCAATAAGCCATAGCAAAGTCTATATTATCTTGTATGATAGCTAGTTAGTCTTCAGTGGCTTCAAGAGAGGGAGAATAAACAATAGTGCAGAGGGATAGCTCAAAAGCTATGTCACTTTGATCAAAAAATAGGGGTTGTAATACTATATGTAGATCTGTGATATTTATTACATCATGTACTATTCTTGGTAGAGTCATCTACATGCAAAGGCGATATTCAAAATGATAGAAGATCAGTAAGGATTGCAGATAAGGGTCTAGGATTAAGGTCTCAAATTCTATAAATTAAACATAATGGATTGATGTCTATCTTGACAGGATTAGTGTTAATCTGTAGAATCGATGTCGATTTAGAATGAATCAACACCGATTCTCTTTATGACTGAGCTTAATTAAAATAGAGAATAAATGAGACAGATTGGATAATAGAGACAAATAAAACGATGTAGAAGGATGTAGATAGTATTTTAAAGACTAGATAAATAGATAACAATAGAATAATTGATAGAAAATAAAATAAATATATATTGAATTACCTTTGATCCATTTACAAGTAAAAATAAACTTTTCCATAAAAGCAGGTAGTCTTTCAAGCTTGTAACAAAGGATATCGATTGAATGCAACAAAATTCTAGTAAAGCGACATTAAGGACATCTCTAATTCTCCAATAAATCTAGCATCAATTTAAGGTTATAAATTTCTCAGTTTAAAATATAAAGGTTAGCTGGGTATTTATGGATTGATGTCAATCCAAAGAATCAACATCGATCGTAGGCGAATCGGTGTCGATCCACCCAAATTGGCACCTTTGTTTAAATCATGGGTAAAACTGGCTTTGATACACATGGATTTGTTGGTAATGACACTATATGGGGGTAAAGTGTTTAGGGGGTATATTCCTTAGGTTATTAATAAATTTAGAAGGTTAGGGGGTAAAAAGGTAATAGTAAAAACCACTTACTAAGTTATAAAAGGTAAATATACTAAACTTTAGGATAGGGATTATTTAAAAAATTAAATAAAAATAAGGACCTATGACACCTAATTAGTCATATATAAGGTACAAAATTATAGTGTCTATAGATATAAACAATGACATAGGGAACTAACTAATAAAGGAGATGCACATCCAAGAGAAGTTTTAATAACAGCTAAAGTAGGCTGGAATGACCCCTATGATCTTGTTAAGGCAACAATACTTACCAAATAGAAAGATAATAATAATATAATAGTATTACCTATGAGTCATCATCGAGAAAATAATTGGTTAAGGGGTAGAACTATCCAAATTACAATGGTCCAGAGTGTGAAAAGAATATTATTCTAAGTAGAACGGTCTGGGGTGGAATGAGACAAAATGAATATGGTCTAGAATAGGATGGTTCATAGTGGGATAAAAAGAGTCTAGTGGAATATAAATGATCCAGAGTGCCAATGTTCTAGGGTTACAATGGTCTAGAGTAGTAAAAGAATATGGTTCATGTGAGAATGGTCTAGGGTAGGTTAAGACAAAATAAAAATGGTATAGGATAGGATGGTCCAGGATATAATAGTGGGATAACATGACTTTAGCACAAGTTTTCCACGAGTAAGGGGTCTTGTAGATAATGGTTCAAAAGTCTATCAAGCATAGAACTGCTTGAGATGTACAATATTCATAGGCTTTGGGAGTTCTTTGCCATCTAGAGTATCTAGTTGGTATGCCCCCAATCCATAGTTTGTTGTGATGACATATGGGCCCAACCAATTGGGTTGGAACTTACCCTTCTTCTTATGTTCAACATTAGTGTTCTTTTGATTCTCTTTCAATACCAAATCACCAATTTCAAATTCCTAAGGGAGAATGTGCTTGTCATAGATTTTATGCAATCTATTATGATAAGCTTACAAGTTGTCTAGGGTAGCCAAATGCTTACCTTTAAGGAGTTTTAGCTCTTGCAACCTGAAAACTCTATAAACTTCATCATCTTCAATATTCACTATGGATACTTGTATCCAAGGCAATTTGATCTCAATCAAGATAATAGCTTCTATGCCATAAATAAGGAAGTATGGAGTGGCTCCTGTAGGGGTTTGATGACTAATGTGATAATCCCAAAGGGCAGGAAAAAATTACAAGTTTCAATTATAGCCAACATCATTGGAAATATTATTTAGAATTGAAACAATGGTTTTGTTCGATGCCTCAGCTTGATCATTGCCTTATGGGTTATATGGTGTGGACTTCTTGTGCTTGATTTTGAATTTTGTACAAAGAGCCTTAACATTTTGATTTACAAATGATCCACCATTATCAAATATAATATGAATTGGGATACCATAATAACATATGTCATGGTAATGTATGAACTTGGAAATCTACTTCTCAGTGACGTAAGTGAGAGGAATGGCCTTAATCCACTTAGTATAAAACTTGATAGTAGTGAGAATATATTTATGGCTATCAGATGATGTTGGGTTAATTTTCCCAATGAGATCGAGGCCCCATATACTCGATAATAGATTCCTCATTCTAAAACTCATTAAGGGGTACGACAAAAAATTATTGGTTCCAATCGATGAGTTTAGAATGGTAAAGGCAAAAGGAATAATGGGATATGATATTCATAATGGAGTTTGAGTTAAATAAGTCTATGTCATCAAGTTCATCATAAATACTATAATGGGATGTTGCATCACTCCCAAAAGTCTCATTGCTATTCAATTCAAAATAATCACTATCAAAATACATGAGGTCACCCCTAGGCAATATAACTTGAAGACCTTGATTCATGTTAGGTTTTTCAATTGAAAATGGTTATAGAATTACTTGCTCTCATGGCCTGAGGCCTTTTCTTGTATAATCAAAGTTATCCATAATATGAATAGGGATATGATATTTAGGATTCTAAAAATAATTAGTAATTTTGTCAGAATATAGCCAGTCTTCTTCAATGAAAGATTCCCAATTCTAATTTGGTGAAGTAGCGGTTACAAATACCATTGGTGGTTTCTATGTATCTTTATTCTTTTACCAAATCATGTTGGGTCTGTAAGGGATTTGACAAGGTTTAGGTTTGACAAAATATTTAGGAGACTTGGGAAACCTAGCAATACGAAAGGCACCTTTCAGATGGTACGTGGAAATGACTGCATCCTCTATAGTGACCTGTTATGCAAGGGTTTTGGGAAATGGAATAGTCAAAGTGGAAGCAAGGTCACTTGGGTTGACATAATTAGATTTTGTCAGATTTAAAACTATTTCTTTGTTCTTCTTTATGATGAATTCAGAACCAAAGAAATAGCTATAATTATGAAATTTAGCCTCTAGGTGCTTACAATACTGGTAGGGTTGTAGATCAATAGGAATAGTGACTTCATTCCCATCGTGGGGGAACTTGAGGTAATGATGTAAAGTGGACAAGATGGCCTATACTTCATGGATCCAAGGATGACTAGGAAGTATGTTATAAGGTAACTCAATATCCATAATATGTAATAAGGTATGGTGGGACATAGAACCAATAATGATTATCAAATAGATAGTTCTGAAAGATTCCTTTTTAGTGTTGTCGTATGCCTTGGTTGTGATTATCTTTAGCTAAATTTCATTGAAGCATAACCCAATCATTGTACTAGCTTGAGGGACACTATTTAGCCTTGAATCATTATCTATAGGAACCTTCTTGATTTTATGGTTTTCAATAATGACCTCGATATACAAGGGTTAGTATGGCTAGGACCAAGAGTGGACATGTTTTTTTGATCAAATATAACTTTTCAAAATGGAGACAAATTTATTACAAGTGTTTGAAATTATTCAGGGTTAAGGTCTTGGGGAATAGTGGATTATTGAAGGAAGTCATTCAAAATAGTTCTGTAGACTTCCGGCAAAAGATCTAAAATAGAAATTTGCATAGGGATTTTAGTTAGTTGGTCCAAGATACTATACAAATTTTCAATAGTAGCACAAGAAGGTTTAGCCTTGGTTGGTACAATGTTAAAATTTGGATATGAAGGCACAATATTTCCATTGGGCCAATCCCCAAACTGTTAGAGATGTCAATGCCCAGGATAACCCAACCTAATAAAAAGTTGCCACATCATCAAGTTGTTAGAGTTGCTAGTCCCCAAACCTATGAGAGATATCAGATCCTGAGAGAGATCATCCCAATTAGAAGGTGTCACATCATTAAGTTATTAGAGAAGATAATCCTTGGACCTCTTAGAGATATCAAGGCTTGAGAGATCCTAGCCCAATGAGGAGGCACCCATGTAACATAGTAAGGTAGATGAATGGGTAGCCACCTAAAACCTCAAAAGGGTTAAAATGAGGACATAAGTGCCATATAACTAATCAGAGAGTGTCATGTGTATTTAAGTGACACCTTAACCTTCCTAAGGGTATGATATGGAGTACAAAGCAATGCCTAGGTGTCAACCATTAGCATGAGGGTCAATGAGTGGATGGCATGTGGCATAAAATGGGAGTCAATCGAGAAGCCTCTAAGAGACATGGCCATGTGCCTTCCATGCATTGGCCATTAACAAAATAAAAAGCTGGGCCTACTTGGATAGTTTTAAAAACATCCCATTGCCATTGTTAAATCTAACTATCAGTGGAGGATCATGGGCTCCAAATTTAACTTTGGATTAGAAATAAAGAGAGGAGATCCAGCCACCAACTCAAATTTGAATTCATAATAAGTTAGCTACCAAATGCCATTAAAATAGGAGGTTATGTGCATATATTTATAGAATCCTAAGGAAAGCCCACTAATGGTTACCACTGCATACATTTGAGATCACTCCAACTCTTAGCTTTCCAATTCTCTAAAAGTAATCCTGTGTTTTTTGTCTCCTATGTTCATAGCCTTCCTCTTGCCCCTCCATCCTGCTACAATAGCCGTGTCCTCTTCAAACCCAAAGGTTGAGTCCAAGTACTGAGATACCCTATTTATAGCTATCTTGACCAAGTTTAAGCACTATAATGACATGTTCAAATTAGTCGAGCATGTGCTTAGAAACTTAGGATATGACAATGACCAACAAGCAGAATTTGAGGATACCCTTTGGGCCTAAAAGAAATACAAACTTCACAAGGTTGTGGCCAAGCTAGAGGTGTTTCCCTACATCAACTTATCTAGAAACCTCCTTCTCCTCACCATTTGAGTGTAGGATGGGGTCTATAATTGGGTGTACTCACCTAACTCTCAAAACCAAATCACCAATATCTTTGGGAATGCCTACAAGGCATATTACTCCCTCCCAAATTTCACCTTCTCTTATGATGTTATAGTGGTGAAGGCCTATATGGAGACCTTCCAAATATATGACACCCTACAAGATTGGGTTGAGAACCCATATGCTAAATGGATCAGCAAGGAGGACATAAATGTATACATAGTCCACACCTTCTCAGAGGAAGTTTGAGTAGGCATGATTTTACTAAACCGATTGTTTGGAGCCCAAGACTGCTTGCATGGTAATGAATTATGGGTGCCTCTCCTCCATATGATTCTCACACACTCTAAAGTTTTGGACATGGTAGGACTAAATAACTTCAATCTGGTCAATGCCATCACATATGCCTGATTTGGAGGCAATTTTTATATGATGAGCTACCTTATGGATGCAGTCTATGGGACACTCTCCTTCAAACCTTTAGCTTTTCATGTGTGGGTTCCTAGGGGCTGACGGTCCATGTAATATTCTAAAAACTATATGGCCACTAGTATTATAACCGCATTTGAGACATCTATGATCATTTTTATTTAATGGTCCACAACATGATCACTGAGGCCCCAATGCCCCATATATCATAAGTAATCTGGAACTCCATCATCATCATCAGGGACTACTAGTACTATAGAAAGGACACTATGATCCAAATTGTGGGCATTCTCAAGTATCCCTTCCACTTACTGTAATTCATCTTAAATCACTTGATAGATCAGGAGTTTGCCTACCAATTAGTGGAGGGTATATTTGGCTTTTGCATAGGATACAAATAGAAGGCATGCCCACTAGTCCTAATTATTATCAGGCACCATGTGTACAAGGCCTTCCTTACCCTTTATAAAATGTTAGCTGATCAAGATTACTTTGCCCTAGGGGGAGCTAAGATTTGGTATTAGGACCCGAAGGGGATGATCAAGGCTCACCTGGTGTGGTATTCAACTTGCTTTAATATAAACTATGACCATCAAGTGGAGGATGATACTGATCTATACTTAGATGTTACTAACAACTAGGAGGTGTTGTCCTAGATCACAACAAAGAAGAAGAAGAAAGGGAAAAAGTTCTAGGTGGGCCCATATGATCCCCCTATATCTCCTTCTCGATCTAAAAAGGATCCAACTCCTCCCACTATCTCTAAGATAATTTTATAGGGCATTCTACCACCTTTTCCTCCTCAGGGTCTAGCTCCAACTTTACCACTTCAACCATCTCATATTCCTCATGCTCCAAATCAACCTCCTCTAGTTGTTCATTAATACCTAGCTCCACCTTCACCTCCTTTGGCCACTCTAATAGTCCTACCACAATCGATCCAAACTCACATTACTCAATGGTAGGTAGTCTAGGTATAAATGACCCAACCACCAACACCTCAACCATGGGCCATGCAGACCCTAAGGTTAAACATGACCAATAGTCTAGAGGTGATCCTATAATGAGTATTTAAACATTTACCATCATAGGTTCCACCTCTTATTTCCTCTATCTCCCTTCAACCCCTCATTCCTTCCATTTTCCAATTTCTAGTCATGACACCCATAAGTTCTACTCCAATCTCACAAGCTCCCCATGTGGTGCCTCTTCTTTTCCCCATTGTGCCCCCTCTATCATTTGCCCAAGTACCTTTGACCTTGATCCTCTTGAGAATCCTTACCTCTTTTTTCCCCTATACCCCTTCCATTTCACAACCCAAAACCTTCTTGATGCCTTCTTTGGGCTTACCCTCAATCTAGGTACTATCAAATGCATCTTCATTGTTAAGCATGGATATAACCATCAAGAGTGTACCTCTAGTGGTAAGAATTTTCTTAGTGCCCCATTTAGTCATAACAACACCTCCCTTATCAGTTCTAGTTCATCCACCATTATCCCCTATAGCTCCTACTATTCTAGCCAATCCTTCCATTGTAACATTTGGAACTGACCTGGGTATGAGGCCCAAGAAAAAGTAAAAGTTAGCTCACACTCAAGCTTTATTTTAAAGGAATTATACTCTAATCCAACCTCTTTCACCATCCTTAATTATTCCTTCAACCCCAACCACATCACCTGAGTGCATTAATATTAGGCCCCCTCTTTTCAATACCCTGGGTGCCCAAGGATTTGATTTCAACCAACTAATCTCTTTCCTTCTATTTAATGCCCCTCTCTTAGGAGTAATTTCCCCTCAAGTGGGCATGATTTAAGACTAGTGGTAGGCACATAGGAACTTATGGCCTCCCATTTTGTTCTTCCTCCTTTCACTCCCATATCCCCTTTGCCTCTATTTCTTTCCTTATTTATCCATTCCACTTCCTCCATTTCCTCTCCACCTCATATTTCACCCTTTACCACCATCTCAACTATCCCTCCTACACCTCTTGAAACCTAGGGAGTAGTCCTAAGGTTTCAAGTACTAGAGATGACCATCTAGGGCAACCCAGATGTAAAGTGGAGCTTTGACCAAAATTTAGGAAGCATGAAGAGGACTCTAATGTAGAGGTTTATCCAAGAAGGGAACCTGGCTATTTGGTAGACCCATCAGGAACTGTTCTCCCTCACTAAGGTGAGGGCTTACACTAGGGAAGAAATGATGACCAAGGATTTATGCTCCATTCTCTAGGCAACTCATGATATGTTGGAGAAGCTCCTTGAGGATATGTAAAGCCAAGTTTAGATCTTAGAGGCTTAGGTGAAGAGCTCCTTCCCTGTCAAGCTGATCAGGGAGGTCAAGTAGGCCTTTTTACTACTCTTATCAATTCTTGATAAGGTATTGGAGACTCCATCTGAGACCAATCTGCTTATTTAGTAGACTTAGGCTTACTTGGAAAAGATTGTGGAGATAGACAAAAAGTGTAAGAAGTTGTTGGTGGTGATTAACAAAGGCATATTCCCAAAACTTAAACTAATTCCCACATCAATCCTGGGGTTGTATCAGATGTATGATGGGAACATGAAGATGACTAGGGAGGAATGACTAGTTGTGGCTCATATTGTAACTGGACCCTTGGAAGAGGGTAGGAAAAAGATAGTGACCTAACTCAAAGAGGTCAATATTTATGTGTTATTCCACCCATATGGCACCCTATTAGACAAGGGAGAATTTGGATTCCACCTGGGTCAATTCAACCAGGTCATGAGGGAGAAGGTCACTAAAGTGAATAAGGAAGGGGCCCAATCAGTTCTAGAGATATCAATACAATCTATTATGAGCATCAATTAGGTCTCTGAGGTCTAGGTGTCAATGGAAGCACCCTTACAAGTCTACCAAAGGCTAGTGACTCAATATGAGGTGATATTTAGGAAACCCCATTAAATGTTGCTAATCTAGACAAGGAATTCAACCTCATGGTAGTTGTGTTAGAAGATAGATATGTGAGATCAAAGCAGTTAGGAGCCAAACTTCATAGTCATCTCTGTGTATCAACTAAGTGGTCCCTTGTAGACATTTTTATGGGTTTAAGGTGATTTTATTTGTTTTAAATTTTGAATTATGGTTGTAATTATCATGAGTGTCCATCATATCCTAAGATGGGAATGTTACTCTATTTGGAGGTGAATCCCATCCTCATCTATATAAGGTAAAGCTATATTGTAATATAGAGGTTGACTAAAAATTTGCCCAAAATTGATATAGGATTATAGCCAAGATTTCACCTACTTTTTCCTTCATCTCTTTAGACTGTAGTCTTGGCCAAGATTGATTATTTTAATAACACTCACTTTTTTAATGAGTGCAATTCTTATTTTCTACAAAGGGTTTATTTTGTACCTTAATTATCTTTCATATCCATTTTTGAATGGTTTTCAATGTTAGATTAATTGGACCAATACTTTGTTATTTCATGTGTGTTATGGTTATGATGTGCTTGAATATTATAATCACTATGTGAGCTCTCTCATTTTTCTCCTATAGTACTGATAATTTATGTGTTAATCTACAAATTACCATCAGGTTTTTATGTGTAGTTTACTATAAACTCCTAGTACTCATATTTAGTGAAGGCTCATATTTAAGGCATACTCCCCCATTTCCTCAAACTCTTCCCACTGTGTGTTCTTTGATGTATAAATTATGTGAAACTTAGTCTACATTGGTCTAACTATTGTAAGGACACTTGGTTTGATGATCAACACATTAAGTTCAGTCTAGACCTAGAGGCTCCCTTTCTGCCTTACTCTCCCCTCTCCTGTTTTTTATGTTTGTTGAGATTGAATTACCCTCTCCCATTATATTTATAAATAGATAAGCATAATACACGAACTCCCATAAAAACTTTTGATAATTAGATCTATGTGCAATAACTTCATATTAAACTTTTGGTCGTGGTAACACATCTCTTTGAGACTATTCATGCAAACTCCATCTGTGAATTCATATACCCATAGCTATGCCCTAGGATGATCCCAGATTGGTCCTAAAATAGAGGATAAATTCCATAGTTGTCCCCATATTCCCTTTTAGGGAATACCCAGTCTCATAGGTATTTCACGAACCAGAGTTTTGAATGAACAATAATAGCCTCTAAAATTGATCATTTTTCCTCAAAATGCATCTAAGTGTTTCTTGGACCTTTAGCGGCCACTTAGATATTCTCTCACAATTAAACTATGAATAAAAGTATATCAATGAGTAGTTTTAAAATTGTGTATGGTTTTAGACCTAGAATATTTTGTGAGTTGAGAAATATAGTGGATATGAGAATAATAAGTGCTGAAGGAGAGGACTATGTAGTAAGTATGTATAATGTGCATAAAGAGGTGAAAAGAAGGTTAGAAGAGAGTAACCTAAAGTATAAAAAACATACTGATGAGATAGGAGGAGAGTAGTATTTTTAAGTTAATGACTTAGTTTTCAGGCATTTGTATAAAGAGAGGTTTCCCAAAGGAATATATAACAAGAGCAAGTGGAAAAATATTGGGGCTTGTAGGTTTTAAGGAGATTTTCAAAAAATGCATATGAGACATATCTACTAGATTGGGTTGATATATCAGCTATATTCAATGTAGAAAATTTGTACCCTTACTGTGAGGGACGTAGTATTAGTGATCGATAAATTTCATATTCTTTTAATGTTAATTAGAGACAAATGTAAAATAATAAAATCTGAGTTAATTAGTAAGTTGGTTCTACTGTTGTAATTTAAATAGATAATGTCTGGAGATATATCTTGATTTTCACACAATCTGGTAATAATCATCACATTATGACAATAGAATAATGTGTTTATAGCTTAAAAATGAGAACCTAAAAAAGTAACAACTTGAACACCTTCTTATAACCATAGACTCAACATTCTTAGTAACTAGAATCATATATTGCACATTTTTAAAAATAACAAGCATGTAGAATATGATTTGATAATTATGATTGTCGAGTATTGGGGTTGTATAAACTTCACTCACCTTTCTAAAATTACATGTAAATCGATATCAAAAAACTTGAAAGTGCTTATGAAATTTATTTTATTCTTTGATCTATAAAGTCTCAGGTACAATTCTTACTAGAATTCACGTAATCACAAATTATTTATCTAATTTAAGTTTTTTTCAAAAACACGGCTCAAATTACTTAAATGCATTAGAATTAATATGATGTGTTTTTGGAAGGTAAAACCAATACTTCAGAACTAAAACATGAATGCAAAGCCCTTGAACAAAACACCTAAACCATGGAGATATAAAGACAAAATGTTTTTAGTCTATAAAACCTCAAAATGAGGAAACCTTAGTTAAAAGTGGAAATTGTGAGATTCCTTTATTTTTATAGCCAAATAAAAGTTATAAATAGTTAAATGGGACAAGTACAACAAGAAATTGTTATCTTTCTCAATCAGCTTCTCTATGTTCCTTTCTCTAATCCATCCTACAATTAATTGAAAAACTCTATTAATCGACGTTTTTCTCTATTCAAGGCCCTTCTTACATGATTAGAGATTGCCTTTCATGCACTAAATTATGCCCATAATTTTTAAGAACATAAGATTCACCTTTATCTACCATTAACATACATATATGATTACCATAGATGAACCAACCATTATATATGTTTTGACATACACACCTCTATTTATTTTTAAGTAATAGAGACCCCCAAAATTACATGATTTTTTTTATAAATTTTATAATAGATTAAAGGAAAATATCACATGTATTTTATTTTATAAAACATTTGGGTTTGAATGATACATTTCAATGAAGTGTTAAACCTTTTGGTGTTTTTAAATTCATGTCAAGGTCATTTTTTGAGTAGTTGCATTACTTTAAAATTTTGAGGAATCATTAAAATCTTTGAGGTTAAGTATAATAAGAAACTAATATCTTTCTCAATCAACTTCTCTATGTTCCTTTCTCTAATCCATCCTATAATTAATTAAAGAACTCTATTAATTGATGCTTTTCTATATTCAATCCCCTTCTTACCATGCCTAGAGATTACCTTCTATGCACTAAATTATCCCCAAATGTTTCAAGAACGTAAGATTCACCTTTATCTACCATTAACATATCGATATGGTTACCACAAACAAAACAACCATTATATAAGTTGCGACCAACACACCTCTATTTCTTTTTAAGAAATTGAGACCCTAGAATTACATGATTTTTTTTTTAAATTTAGGATAAATTAATGGAAAATATCACATGGATTTTATTTTCTAAAACATTTGTGTTTGAATGATACATTTCAATGAAGTGTTACACCTTTTGGTATTTTTGAATTCACATCTATGTCATTTTTTTAGTAGTTGCGTTGCTTTAAAATTTTGAGGAATCAATAAAATCATTGAGGTTATTCTTTTAATATTATTATATGATTTGTACTTGTCATTTTTTAGGGGATCTAATCTCTTTTTGGTTAGGTAATTAAAAATTCATATTTATTTGAGTAAAATGTCTCTCCCATTGATGTAGCCTTATATGCTCCTGTGGTTGGGCTCTCTTTACTTTGTTCTCACTTTTCATGCAAATTTATTATTTACTTATGACTCATTTATGTGCATATTATTAGGTTATTATAGTCTTGTGCTTAGTAGGAATATTATATGCTCTGAGAGATCTAACCATATAGAACATAACACCTATCGACTTGCTGTACTCCCACACTCTCATGATGTTTAGAATTTTGTCTGACTACAGGAGATGGTATGGCATGGGAGCTTCAATGATTCAAACTAGGCCATGTGTCACTACTTTCTTCCCATGCTCCTTCAAAATCCTTTTCAATATTATACCTTTAGAGAGTTCATACACATCAAAAACTTGTAGGTGACACAAGAAACAATCCTATTGACTCTAGGATCCATGTAATAAATCAAAACATAGATGGTGGATAGATGTCAATTTACAAATGAAAAACATAGAAATATGTAATAGAAATAATAATACCAATTCCTTCTCTAAATTAAGCACAAATACCTTTGATTGAGCTTGAAAGGAGATAAATATACTTCCACTTATCATGAAGACCTCCTTATTGTGTAGATTTTCTCACTTAATTGTTGGATTGTGGATGTTCAAGTTGACCCATGCAAAAAATTTGGTAGCATGCCCTTTATATTGATGATGAGATGTTAGGATGATTTTTATGGATTGTTCTCATATTGGCATGACTTCCGTAGGTTATTCAATATTATTCAAAATTAAGGAGAGTGGTTAAATTTATAGATTATGGATGGGGTAAATGGATGATTGGATTTGATTATAATTGGATGTCTAGGATTGAGTCAACATTCTCATTAAATGAGGGGGGTTAGCTTATTGAATGAAGGAGGTTGATAAGGTATGGATTTACTTATATGAGGAATGGGCTTGATTGATTTACTTTTTCACCTGGGATTTAGCAATTTGATTTGAGATTAAGTGAATTTATTTACATTTAATATTTGTTTTTAGTCCATGGATTTTATTATTAGTGTAATCAACTAACTAATAGTAATTAATTAGATTATTAATTTTAGGGGTGATTTTAGTGGAATTGGGTAAGGTCATGATAAGATTAGGATAGTGTGATTAATTGATTAGGGGTGATGGTGTTTAGAGTGGATTGGCTAAGAACATGTTGACGATGAGATTAGACTGATTAGGGATGATTAGGGTGTCAAAAGTTTCAAAATTAGAGTATCAAAAGTGTCAAAAGTGGGGAATAAAAAGTGTTTAAAGTGACGAAAGTCAAATTTTTAAAGTAGTCTCCAAAGTGGAGTGCATACATTTTACCCCTATGAAATGGTTTTGTGACTAGAAGAATTAGAGGAAGAAAGATTGGTGCACTAGGATGCTAATAGTGGCATAATGGCTAGGGAGATGGGTAAAATCGAGTGATGATTTGGTTAGAGTGATGCCCCCTTGAGAGGATATGCGGGGATGAAAGATACATGTGGGCTATCAAAATGAGAAGAGGGGTTGAAATGGAAGAAGGAGGGATAAAATGGAGGGGTAGGGGTAAATAAAGAGGGATTGGGTCTCATGTATAGTATGAGGATTATGGATATAAATGTTTTGGTAGATGTCTTAGATTAATGATATTGATGCACTTAATCTAAGGATTATATGATTTCATTGTTTTGAATTTCCCCAAGCAATGACATATATGAGTGGGTTGTATTGGGAATGATATATCTCAATAAAGTTGTGAGATTTGATGTGACCCAAGTAATGATTATATGATGGGGTTAATTTTTGAGTAATATATCCCAATAAATCTATGAGTTTGGATTTGATTCATTATTTAGATGAGTAAGAATAAATTAAGGAGTTGACTGATTGCATGGATTTATGATGTGATGAGGAAGGCTCATGTTTATTGATATCATGGATTTTATATATTGTTTGTAGATGTATGTGATGATGTGATGGATGGTTTAATGCATTTTTTGTATTATTAATGATGCACACTTAGTCAGTAAGGATGGATAATTAGTTAGAATTAATGTATATTTATAAATAGATGATGATTATAATATAAAACATGTTGTTATTCTTGAATAGAATGCCAAACATTAGATCAACCTTATTTTTAATATAACATATGGTAGCATTCACCATGATATGGAAAAAAATATGATGAAATTGTTGCAATGTGTCATAAGACTGACACAAAGGCAAAAAATAATAAAATGTACAAATAATGAACAACAAACAAGAAATGACAATCAAGTAACAAAAACACACAAAAATAAGTTATGTTTTGTCCTTTGTCAAGTCAATTCCCTTCAAATTTTATGATTAATGATACTCATAGGATTGTGAATGATGTATCATGATAAAGCTATGAACTTTAATTTTTCCTAAGCAATAATATATGCAAGGGGGTTGGATTGAGACTAATATATCCTGAAAATGTTGTGATCTTTTATGTGGGAATGATATATCTTGATGAAGCTATAATGATTTTTTTAAAAGTGAACAAGGATTTAACAAGATTAAGGACAAGACAAATGGTCAGTTTGGATTTTAATTATTTTAAGATTTTAAAGAGAAAAAAATGATGTCAAAACAATATAGAAACCAAGATAAAATATGAGCTCCTACTCTAAACCTAGCATATCCTCCGATTAAACTAATAAAAGAGACAAAATAACTTATGCACCTTCACTTACAAAAGATATGAAATTACCCTTTGTTGATTTGGATTAGCTCGAGATGATCTGATTTGTGATTGCCCAAAAGATTTCTATGTAAGAATTCTGACAACAATTCAATTTTTTTATTACTTGATGACTTTATTTGATTTCTATGGATTTTAAATTTCAAAACCACATATTCTCCCATTCCTTTCAATGGAAGAGAGAAATTAAATTTATAGATTTCTTAAATGGAGAATGAAAAAATAGGATAAATCTAGATTTAATTGATATTTTTATTTTTTGATGGTTGAGATTTGTTCTACTCAAATGTATTCAATGACGATGTTGAGGATGTTCAGGGATTTGTTAAATGATTAATGAGAGGTTTGAATTTCTAAATGATTTTGTTAGAGGGTTGAATGTCTTAAATGATTTTTTTTAGGGTTATATGTCTTTAATGAGTTTGTTTGAGGGTTGAATGTCTTAAATAAGTTTGTTTCAATGTTTTAATGATTTTTCAATGGATTGAATGAGTTTGTTAATAGTTTAAAAGAGTTGAATGGATTAAATTAGGTGGTTGGCTAATTTATTTATTTATTATTATTTTATTTATATTTATGTGTGCATGTATATAATTAGGGACTAATTAAATAACTAATATTGACTAATTATCTAATTAATCAAAATGTAATGTTGATACCTATATGGAATTATTTGAATAATAGGATAGGGGTTATGTCATAATTAGGATGATATTAAACCAAAATTTTGATGATAAATGGATTAGTTAGGATAATTGATTAATGATGAATGCCAATGATGGTAGATTAGTGATGACACTTAGGTGGTGTAATTAAGGTGTCTACATATACCCCTCTTTGAAAAGGCATTATGACTAGAAAAAGCAACAAATTTTTAAATAATGTAGAAGGAGAAGAAACAAGTGCAAAAAGATACCCTTATTGGCATGATTGGTTAGTTAGTTAGGTAAATTCCCCCTTGAGAGGGTGTGTGAAGATGAAAGACATGCGTGGGCTCTCAAAATGAAAATAAGGGTGATGTGAAGATATTATTCGGTAAATTGGGGGGGGTGGGAGTGAACAAATAGAAGGTACAGGTGAAATCCATGTCATTTTCATTTTTTCCACCTCATAAATTAGAGATTTAACCTTGCACAGGACCTTGAGAAAACATGGCTCTCATTATTATTGATGAGCACTATAGTGAGTGTGTGAGGGAGAATTAATGACTAGAGGGAGGTGGGAGCCTGCTAAGTGAATATTTTATTTAGTCAAGTTTTTAATTTTGGATGTAATTAATTTTGTAAACATGCAAAATGTGTAAACTCCACAAGGAAGTTCATCCTCACGTTACTTGTGTTCACGTGAATGATGTTTGTGTAAATATCATAACAATTATGTAGAGAGTGACATTTGGATTAATATCATTCCATTTGTGTGAATGTCATATTGATTACATTTTGAGGAGTGATGTTTATGCATGAATTATATTTGTGTATGCTTTAGTAAATTAATGATGGTTTTGCTAAAGTTAGTGATGTTTTTGGTTGAGTTAGTGATGCTTTTATGAGAAGGTTGATTTATTGTGCTTAGTTTGGATGGTAGTAGGAGTCACTACCAGGTATCATTGTGCATGAGAGATGGTCAGTGATGTTGGGATTATTGTGATACTTCATATTAGATGAGTACAAATTATTGAAGGCATTTGGGTTAAATTATATGGTTTGGATGCCAGAGATTCAAGCACTAAAAACTGAGTACATTTTATCTATCGAATGGGGAGGACCATCACTTTAGAGGATGTGTGGATGATTTTGCACATCCTAATATGGGGGGATATGGTATATTAGAGAGATAAGATGTGATAGGCATCAATGAGGAGATCATATAATCATGATGGCATTCTAATTTAGGGTTTCAGAGTGGATTTAAATAGGTATTTAAGTGGAGGATTGATAGATTGGTTGCCATTGGTATTAATGGATCTTATTAGTGGCATATTATTTCCTAAAATATTTGGATATTTGCTATGGTTGGACTAGCAAACATGATGGGAGATATGTTAGAGTATGCCACATAGTTTACCTAGGGACCTTGCATGTTATCACAAGTGTAATGAGCCTTACACACATTGGCCTATAAAGATGGTAGGATTATTTTGGAATCTACAATACTACATGTATGGGCTTGGGATCACATAGATTTAGAGTGGCTAGTAGAACATCAATGATAGAGAGGTTATGAGGAACATTTTGCACATGGATGGTATGTTATCATAGGTAACCAACAAGGTTATTTAGGGGATCAAAGGTATTACAAGAGAGATATTGATGACATGTGGCCAAAAGATATTAAATGGATGCCGTATAGGGATATGGACCCATTATGTGTGAAGGATTGGATGTAATTGTAATATATGATGAATGTGTGCTATATCATTGGTTGATGAGTTTACATTATTAAGAGATATATGATGGATAAATTTTTATGGTAGTTTAGTTTACAATAGGGTATTGTAATAGGACCTTATGTTTTTTCATGTATACACAAGGAGTGTTAACAATGAAGGAATTTAGTGGATCCAATAGTAGTTTCAACTATTAGGTCATCTTTTTAGTATGTGTAATGTGATAAAGTATAAGATGTTATAGATGCATGGGTGACATATGAGTATAGGGTGTGGTGGGAGTAGACTCAGTCAATGAGGCTGATTATCCCATATTAGTTGTTGAAGACCCTATGAGAGTGCATTCATGGGATTTTGAGGGCTTAGCTTCAAATGATGCACTAGTGGGGGATGATAGAAAAGATATAAATGATAAATGTTGGTGATGCCATAGCCAAATGATATGGAGGAGATGAAGGTGAAGTGGCATAGATGGAAATAGGAGGTGATGGAGGGGATGGTGGAGATGGAGGACTCGGTAGATAAAATAGTGATGGAGATGAAGAAAGAGATACAAGTGTGTAAGGAGATGGAGGTGGGGTTCTAATAGTATTGGTAGGGATAATTATAGGATGAGATGGTTCATGGCCTTCCATATAAGTGGTAGTGATGGTTAGTAGGGGAAATGGAGTAGCACCTTCTATTCATTCGAGACTAGTAGAGGATGAAGAATTGATATATATCCTATAATGAGAAATAGTAATGATGGAGATATAGTTGTTTGAGATGAGGGAGGATGCACAGAGGAGGGTGGTTACCCATCAAATTTAACTAGATACCCAAGATGTACAGATCACTTGGCTACAATGCGAGGTAGATTGGATGAGTGTGGAGCTAGAGAGGAGAGAGTCTATCTAGTATGTCTAGTTAGCAGTAAAATATGTCAAGGCCACATGTTTGATGATGGAGCTATGAAAGGCATGATAAGATGTGATTAGATTTTAAAGTGAGAGGGACATGGTTTGGACTATAATTACATCGCAAGTTTTAGGACAGGTTTTTATAGTCATTTTGGGTAGCATAAGAAGTACAATGTTATATAATTTTATATGAGTACTTTCTCTTGATAGACTAGAGTGTGAGTTCTTTTGTAGATTGGTTGAGTATTTAGGCAAGAGGATCATTGATAAGATCAAATTATTCAATGGGAGCTCCTCGTATGAGAAGTTCATCATGAGGGAGTCTTGGTGTTGAGTCATGGCAAAAGCTAACAATTTTGATCAATATTTTGGTGTATATGATGAGATGGATGTTATACATGTACATGGAAATTATTTTGGATTTTAGGATATCTTATGTGTATGATTGATCATGTGATGATTTATTATGTTTTATGGATGTCATGGATACTATGTGATGATTGGTTAAACAATCTTGTTATTTTGATTATGATGCACACTTAGCCATTTATGATGAATGTTTAGTTAGAATTGAATGTTATTTTTGTATGTTATTTATGGAATCTAGATAAATGTTAATTATTAGTATTTTATGAATGATTATTTATGCATGTCTATGAATATAGGTAATAATGAGATGTAGATGTATATGAATGAATTGTTGTTAATCTTACATAGATTTATGAATGTCTTGAGAAACATAATTTTTGATATAACATATGACAAGATGCATCTGATATGGAAAACCATGATGACACTATTTTAATACGCATTATAACTAGCATAATACAACAAGTAAGAAAACACAAAAACACTTAGCAAAAATAGACAACTAAAAATAGCACATACAAAAAAAATAAACAACCTGATTTTGTTTTCATCCTTTAATCAAGTTAGAAACCCCATGTTTTAGGAGCAATGCTAATTATAGCCTTATTGTTCCCAAACATTGATATATGTTTGGGAGGGGGGGTAGATTGGGAGAAATATATCTTAGTAAATATGTAATGATCTATTTAAAATTTGAATAAAGATTTTAACTGAATTAAGGGAAAGATAAATGATTTGTTAGGTTTTTATATTTTCTATTTTTTTTTTTGTATTTTCTAGGTTTTTGGACTAACAATGAAGCTATAAATAAAGAGGAAACCATTTCTATCACTAGGAATGGATATAGTAGTGGATGAAGAGTGTGAGGGATGTAAGGATAGATCTCCAAGGATTATGTCACATAGGAACCATTTACCCACTTATACTCATGCCATACTAACATTATGTTTTAATATTATCTATATAAGTATGGGTTTACCAAGATTTTTCCAAAACATGTTTCAAGACATCTTTCATGTTCTTTCAAAAATAAAAATAAGGATGGTCATGATGGAAAGGATGGGATGGCTTAGTTAATGGGATGGTTTAAGATGCTTAGGTATAGATGGATTTGATGAAGTTTACATGGAAAAATAGGTCTGTCCTCATGTGTAGATTACTTATAGACTAAAAACATTAGGCACAATGTCATAAACTAGATTTTATCATGATACTTTCCCAAGGTACCATAAGAAATGGTTTTGACCTTTGGATGGTTTTTTTTAATAATTTTCTTGATTTTTTTAATTGTATTTTTGAATTTTTTAGCAAGATACATTAGATCCTTTCAATTATGGAAGAATTTAATATGCATGATTTTCATAGGTTCATCAAGCTCTTCTCCATCTTGTGTAGCTAGTTTATATGCTCTTGATCCATAATTTGAAATGACAACATAGGGACTTAGCCAATTAGACTCAAATTTGCCATTCTTTTCATTTTTTTGATTTGTATTATTTCTATTTTATTTTAGGATAAGGTCTCCAATATTAAATTATCTATCCTTGATTTTATTTTTATAGGTGCAACACAACCTATTTTGATATGTTTACAAATGATCAAATGCATTGATCATTTCCCATCCAAAATTTCTAGATCATGCATTCATGCAACTCTGTATTCCTCATCATCAATTAGATTTTTCAAGTAAATATGCAATGAAGGTAACTCAATCTCAATTAAAAATATGGATTTGGATCCAAAGACAAGGGAGTAAGGGGTGTTGCCATGGGTGTGAAGATGCTAGTACGATAAACCCACAAGGCAGGATAAAATTAAGATGGCAATTTTATGCAACATCATTGATAATCCTTTTAAGGATATTGATGATGTTTTTGTTGGATGCCTTTGTTTGGAAACTACCTTAAGGGTAATAAGGCATGGACCACTTGTGCTTAATATGAAATTAATTATAAAGGGTTTTAATATCCTTTTTTTTTAAGGACTTGCCATTTTCATAAATGATGGTGGAGGGGATACCATAACGACAAATGATGTGATTGAGGATCAATTTAGATATTTACCTACCCATTACATATGTGAGGGTTACTTCTTCTACCCCTTTGGTGAAATATTTTGTAGCAGTAATGATATGTTTATGGCCATCACATGAGTCAAGGTTCATCTTGACAATGAGATCAATCCCCCACATAGAAAAGGGCCACAAAGTTGTGATCAGCTATAGAGATTTAGAAGGTGATTGAATGAAATCTCCATGTATTTCAAGATATGCATCATTTCAAAAATTTATAGGCATATATTTCCATAGTGGGTGAGTCGTATCCCATTTTCAATAGTTTCTTTACTAATACCATGTTATTGGTATGTGCTCCACAGATTTCATCATGGACCTCTTTGATTTCTAAACTGGCCTCTTTTGTAATTAAACATATCAATAAGGTTTCATCATATCCTCTATGATAAAGGGTGTCACTGAGGAGGGTAAAGCATGAGGCACATTAGATAAAGGATTTATTGTTATTACGTGAAAGGTTTGGAGGGATAGTGTTATCATCGATGTAGGTGCATATATCATGTTACCATGGGGAATTGGAACCAACAATTTCACAAACCATTTTTCATTTAAAGACTTAATAAGCTAGGATCATTAGTTTCATGACCAAAAATTGACTCTATATGATATATTTTTGCATTTATAAAAGATAACCAATGGTATCCATATCATTTGTAGCTTTGTTATTGACACGAGGGACTTATTCAAATTGTATGTACTCAATATTATTTCAAGATGACCACCATTTTATTTTATGAGATGATATTTTAATGTTTATCTTGGTATTCATTGTTAACTTAATTTAGGATGTGTTTTGAGTCACCATATATTGATAGATGCTGAATATTTCACTAAATTACTAATTTGAGGCTTGAGATGAGGACTTTATATTCAATAATATTGTTGTTTTAATGAAACATAATTCTAAATTTTTTATGAATAAGATCACCATGTGGTGTCAAGAACAAGATACATTCCCTTGAGCCATTAGTGGTGAAGGAACCATCAAAGTAGATTTTCCATTATGATGACTCATTTAGAGATAGAATAGACCCATATAGAAACCCAATGTTTAATGGTTTCTTTTCTAATAATGGTACTTCTACCAATTGATTTGCAAAGACCTATCCCATGATAGCCTTATAATTCACCTATTAAGTGTCAGACTCACTTAATAACATGACCCATTTATCCATTATTCCTATAAGATTTGATTTGGATATGAGATATTTTAGACGATCCACTTTGGCAATGATTTTTTTTATCATTGAGCAAGTAGTGTCAGTTTTTTTTAAGTAAAACAACAACTAGGCATGCTTTCTCAATTTGAGTGCAGTTAAGTTTGTATGTTACCAAATTTATAATTAAATGGTACACAAGTATTTATGTTCCTTAATCATCATGTTGAGCTAAGGAACTCACAAGGCATGCAAAGTTGCTGAGATATAAAGTAACAAAGGTTTTCCTGGAGTTGGTGGCATTAATACTAGTGGATTTGAAAGGTATCGCTTGAGTTGTTCAAATTATTATTGAAATCCTTCATTCTAATCAGTATAATGCTATTTTTAAAGACATGTGTAAATGATTAACACTTGTCTACAAGTTGTGAAATAAATCCTCTGATTGCTTGGATTTTCCTTGTAAGTTGTGTAGTTATTTGAGGTTGTTAGGATGAGGCATTTTTGTTATAGATTTTGCCTTTACATTATCAAATTCAATGCCTCTTTTAGATACAATGAATCTCAAGTTTTTCCCTGATGTAATGCCAAAGACACACTTTTTGGGGTTTAAATAGAATTTGTACTCCCTTAGCCTTTCAAAGACTCTATGCAAGGTTATTGGATGTTCTCCTTTGGTTTTTGACTTTGCCAATATATCATCCACATAGTCTTCAATAATATCATGAAGCATGTCATGGAATATGACAGTCATGGATCATTTAATACATTTCACATGTGTTTTTGAAGCCAAAAGGCATGACTTGACAGTAAAATATGCCCCATGGTATGGTGAATGCCATTTTATAGTGATCTTTAGGTGCAATTGTGATTTGATTTTATCCCAAGAAAGTGTCCACAAGAGATAACATTCCATGTATTGCTATTGAATTGACTATAATTTCAATATTAGATAAAGGGAATTCATCATTTAGGCATGACTTGTTAATGTCATGAGGTTTCTTTTTTACTATAATAATGCTAGGTATCCACCCTGAACAGTGAATTGGTCTTATGAATCAAACATCCAAGACTTTTTGTAATTATTCCTTGACAAGAAGGGCCACCTTAGGATGCATTTTTAAGATATTTTATTTGATAGGTTTTGCACCTTTATGGACAACAAGATGATGCACCACAAGATATCCAATCCTAACATGTCAACATAAGACCAAGAAAAAACATATGTAAATTCTTTCAATAGAGCAACAAGTTTTTTTTTTCTTTGAGTCTAAGATTTGTTGCAAGTTTAATGATTTTTAAGTCTCTTTGGTCCCAACATTAATGTCAATGGTTTTTTTAACAAGTGATTTGGATTCATCCTTAAAATATGTTGGTGTAGGTGGAAGGTTGGGTTCCTCATTTATTGGCCTCAAAAATATTTTCACCAATAAACACATTTATTTTCTTTATTTTTTATTTTCTTCATCTAAAAGTGGCTCATAGAGGTTTTCACTAGCGGATAGTGATTTTTTGTTTATTTTTGTTTTCACATTTTTATATTTTTTATGACTAAGGAACTCTTCCTTTTCACCAAAATATGTTGTTGTATCCAATTTTATTTCAAAAACCTTTTTATGATCTCCTAATGGAATGTTGTCTTTAAGTCTCATAATTATGAAATGCCCTCATCATTTTGAAACAAGTCGAGTGGTATATGATATTGTTGGTCCCAATTGATGAGGTTAGGATATTGTAATCAAGTGTAAGAACAACTGTGTCATTAAAAAAGTTATTAGAGATAAGGTATTTTTAAAGGCTATGGAAGGAACATGTTTCAATTCCAAAAAAGGTTTCTTCAGAAATCATAGAAGTATCCTTGATATATTCATATGAATCACCACCAAGGGATTTATAACTGATGCCATGGTATTCCTTATTTGCATGAGAAGGTATGGGTTCTAATATTCCATTTTCATGGATACCTAGTCCTTTGCCTTTGTAATTCATAATGTGACACATAATTGCTTTTAATATGGGATAATCATTATTTTAGAAATAAGTAGCTAGACCATCATTGTATATCTAATAATATTAGAACTTTTAATATTTTCATCTAAAATAAGCCCTAATTTAATAAAGAATTTTTTCCAAACTAATAGGACACTTGTTCTTTTTTATTATTTAGGTTAGACATGCCACAACGTTTTGGAGAAATGGGAAGCTTTCCCACTTGAAAGGAATCTTGAATCTCATATTCCCCTAAACCTTGGTCAGTTATCTTGAAATGGGATTCAAGGGATGGAGATTTAGATGTGGATGGTAGGTCATTTTAATGGATGTAGGAATATTTTGGTTTTTCTAATGCCTTATATTTGTCTACTTCATAAGATTTTTTGGTAATAGGACAATAAGTTATTTTATGAATCGCTCTTCTAAAAATTTTCAATACTAAAAAGATCGAGGGTTAATAGGAACAGTTAATTCTATGCCTGAATTAGGGAATTTCATACATTAATGAAGGGTAGATGGGATGTCTTGCATGACATCAATCCATGGTCAATCGAGAAGGTTATTATAAGGAAGATCAATATCGATAACATGTAGCAATGTTTATTTCATAGGCCCAACCAGTATTAGAAGGTGTATGGTACGTATTGATTCTCTTTTTGCATTTTCATGAGCCTTGATTGTGATTGTGTTAGGATATAATGCTACTATTGAGTACCCAAGATGCTTGATCAAAATCAAAGTAAAAAGATTTAAACTAGATCCATTGTCTATAAGTACCCTTTTTACTTTGTGTCTAGTGATATATTCCTCAATGTATAAGGCTAGGTTATGGGATGAACCAATAGGGTGTCAATTTTTTTGAAGGTAATTTGGTGACTTATGGATAAATTCACAATGAGTGCTTATAATTATGATGGCTAAATATCATTAGGGATTCTTAACTCTTGAAGAGTTTGATACATAATATCTTTATGAGAAGTAATTATTTTGAAAAGGTCTAAAATACATATTTGGGCAATGTTTTTCTCAAACTACTCAATAAGTTCATATTTGGCTTCAGGGGTAGGTAGAAGAGGTCTCTGGATAGTGATTTACCTTCCCTAGTTATAAAAACACAATCTAAGGCTTTAACTTTGATGGTCATGATATGTTTGTCCATGTATCTGATATGACTAACAATTACATTAAATGTATGGGGGGTTTTCTAAAATTAATTTTATTGAATTGGTTTTGACCTTGATTTGTCTATGAATGAGAATGGTCATGTTTCAAAAAGGGATCTTGGTATATCCCTGATTATTTATTTTTTGATGTAGATGCATTTCCTTCTACTTATATAACTCCATGGTTGATCAAATATTGGGCATAGTTCTTTAACTTCAAGAATCGATTTATGAAATGACACTTGATCTTCTAGAACTTGAAATATTCATGTTCCTTTTACCATTTAGGCTTTGGTTGATCCTCATTGAAGGGTTTAGTTTGAGGTAACATGATCTTATATGAAAAAAATAATTTTTAGAATATTACTTCAAGTGATTATCTTATAAGAGTGTACGTTCTTCAATTTATTTCTTACTTAGGCTGGCCTTTAGGAATAATAATACTTGAAGTGTTTTGGGCTACCTGAATATGTTTAAAGTTAGTTAATCCATCTCCAACTACATTTTTATTCTTGTTAAATAACTAGGGTTTTTTAGTTTGTGTTTGACTTTGGATCTTTGTGGAATATTTTCACAACTCTTTTAGCTACAAGGGTCCTTTCAATTTGAACTTTGTTTTTTTGGTCCAATATCATATCCTAAGACACTTATGAGATAAAGTGGTCAGGATGAACTTGGGGATAATAAGGGACTTTCATCCTCCATTTTAGGATTAAATCCAGTTTAATCCAGGGCATGGTTGTAGGTATTAGGGTTTATGATATAACCTGCTTGAAATAAGTCTCTAAAAGATGCATTGTTACCACCAGGGATCTAATACCAATTTAACATAGAATTATAACCCTAACCTTGTTTAACGAATTCTAATCATGATCACTACTAAGTTTTAATTTATCTATTTCTAAATGAAGGGGATGGACTTGTTCAAATTCATAAAACAAACACAAAAAAGGGGAGTAAGGTAGGGCAGAAAAAGGTGTTTCCAACTTGAAAAGGTATTAATGTTTCAATAAATGAGTTGTGTGCCCAGACAAAATTACACCACTGCATGCCAAATTTCACCAAGGGATCAAACTCATCATCACATGGGGCTAGAGTCTAAGGAAAACAAAAGGGAATGCTTAATTCATGAATTCTCCACTAAATATAAACACAAAAAAGGGCTTGTAGTAAATTACACATAGGATCTCCATAAATAATCTATAGCTTTAAGTGTTATCAGCCTAAAATCCTTGTGTTTTAAGGCACTTATGAGATTGAGCATTCTAAAGAAGAAAGTGGTAGACGTTACATGGGATAAAGATATTCCCTCATTAATTTTAGGGTTGATGTTGCTTCAGCACCAAGTATTTTAACCTTGTTTTACTTAGAGATCAATAATCTTTATCACCAGAGGATCAATGTATGTGTGATTACACTCAGAACTCATTACCAGTTGAAGAAACCCTTACTTATTATTTAACATTATGGTAGACCTTACTGATTTCTAAAATAAGGGAGAGTATTTTGATTTCCAAAATAAACATAAAATGGGAAGGCAAGGTAGAGAAAAATAGAGATGATTTCAAGCTTGAAATATGTTAATTCTTTAAGAATAGAGATGTGTGTGTGTCCTACCATAGTTATACCACTATGTGTTGAGCTTCACCGAAGGCTCTAACTTATCTTTACACAGGGAAAGAAGTCTAAGGAAAAAGAAAGGGAAAAATTAATTTATAAATCCTTCACTAAACATCAAAATTTAAAAGATTCCTCAAATATAATGTGTAACTTAAGTACACAAATTAATTATGTTGCAAAGAAAATGAGAAGGATTCATAAATGAGTTATAACATGGCTGCATTCATATCTGTAATAAAACACTTACTCAATTATTTAACATAATCATTTATTCAAAACTATAAATGATCAACAACATTAGCAAATAAACAAATTAGTTAAATAGAAAGTGGGAAATTACATTCATTAAAATAAAGTCTATTTAAAAAATGACAACCATGGTAGGCACTTAAAGCCCAAAAGAGTGAGAAAATAGTAGGTGTAATCTTGGCTTGATTCCAACAATGATTTGGGACCAAATTTACTAACCTTTATAAAGGATTATATTTTACAATATATAGAGGATGGGGCTCACCTCCAAGTAATACGAGATTCCCATCCTTGGCATTGATGGCCTCTTAAAGTTATTACAACTACACAAATTCAAAATGGGTAAAATATCCTCCAATCCCCTCAAAATATACCATAGGTCCCACTTAGTTGATACGTGGATGAGCTAAAGATGAACTGCCCCCAACTGCTTAGGCTACACCTCCTTGGTGGCCAGTGTGACTGCTACCGGGTCAAACTTCCAATCCAACTTGACCAAATTAATTGGTGGCTCTTGAAATATCACCTTTTATTGGGCCATTAGTATTTGATTTAATTTGAATGGGGATTATAGGGACACTATAAATTATGACACCTAGTTGATGCTCATGGTAGACTGGGTTGAGAGTTCCAACACTAATTTGGCTCTAGCTTTGTTGGCTCTCACCACTTTATTCCTCATGAGCTAGTTGAAATGAACAAAGTGAACTCTAAAATTGATTATATCTATTAAGGTACCATCTGGGTCAAATTTCACAATGATTTTGACTTCTTTGAATTAGGCCAACATCTTTGCCCTACTTTCTTCTAAAGGCTCAACCATTCTTCGATTGAAGCCCTCATGCTCCCAACATATGTCTAATAAAGGCTCAGGTCTAAAGTAGGCATGATTTTAAAATATGGTAACATTCACTTGTGATTAATTAAGATGATATTTCTTCACGTTCTCTTATTATATCAATCCTCTCTAAGTATGTCTACTTCCTCTATATATGTTAATGTAGGAGCATCATCAAAACTATGTAAATTTTAGATTGCTAGATTCTAGATAGATCTATAAGAATAATTTTTAAGCTTAATTATGTAATAAATTGGATATATGTGAGTATGGTGAGTCTTTAAATAACAATAATGAGTTTATTAGGTCACTAGGTGATCAAAATTTGACTATTATTGCATATTTCTAATTTTCCTGCCAAAACCAAAAACATTAAAATTTGAATTTATTGCTAAGAGTTTAGGAAGTTTCAATGCATTATGAAGGTCATGGTTATATGATACGGGTATATAGGATATAATTATATGTTAAAAATGTATTTAAAACTCCTACTTAATGTAAATCTAATTAAAATCCTATTTAGAAGCATGTGGAAGGCTAATCTAAGCATACTTGAAAGAGTCTACAGGGCAGTTGAGAGATACTTGGATTAAGAAATAACCAAAAACTAAGAATATAAACTTAGTTTAAATTAATAAGGATCAAACCATTTGATATGGATCATAATGAAACTATAAAATCATGCAGGAATGTCTGAGTTGATATATTTTGGAGAGGTGGGTGAAGGCTTGAGTAAGTAAGGAAGATGGTCTTCAAAGTTGTAATCTATCATGGTGAGGATATATGAATAAAAAAGACCTTTTGGATGTGTTATTTTGATCTAAAATATGTTTAATTTCATTTTATTTATTATTATTTTATGTTTTTTATGCCTTTATACTCATTTGAATCGAATGTCTTTTGTAGAGGTTGTTAAAGGATTATGCAAGAAAGTTCTGCTAAAACTCTGTGTTTTTAAATATAATCATGAATAAAAGAAGGTTTTAGGTGGATTTGGTAATTTATAAGACTTAAATTGATGTATTCATGATTAATTTAGTGTTCCTTATTCTTTTTTATCATATTTGTATGCCATTTCTCTAAGTTACAAGTCTGTAATTCGGGTTTTGGGTGATCTAATCTAAGAAAAGAGGGTTATTTTCACACTTTGGTGGTTTTTCATGGTGGTAAACCAATTTTAAGATTAATAAAGATAATTTTTAAACCCAATACAAATTTAATTATACTTTTAAAATATATAAAATTCATATTAGGCCTTTATTAGTGCTCATGGCTAGTGTGTAGGCTTGTCTAGGGCACCAAGAGAAAAAATTGCATATCTCCAAAACTAACTAGCTAAAGGTCCTAATTTTTTTAGCATGTTTTTTTTGGATTTTATTTAATTAATTAAAGTTGTTTTAGATCATTTTTTTTAGTTTTTGATAATTTATGACAAAAACTCTGACATGTAGTCATAGAGACAAGTTCAAAACGCTATTTGGGAAGGGTAAAAAGGGTATAGCTTTAAAATAAACGCTTAGAATTACTTAAATTTTGAAATGTAGGTGATTAATAATGTCCTTAAAATTATTAAATTGGTTATATGCATTTATAATCTTTCTAAAAAATTATATTCATGACTGTGTTTTTCTACAGGCTAGAGGAAATAAGGCCTAAAACCCTGCAATGTTGAATAGGCGAGTTTAGAGGTAAACAAAGGTTTAGATATGTTAAAATTTTGTGTGAATACATGTATAAAGATGAAAATAATAAAAAATACCATAAATAAATATTTTTATAGTGATTTTATTGTTAAGTAAGTCAATTAAGCCTAATTGGGCTTGTAGACACCAGAAATCTACACACCATGATTCTGAGTGTTGAAACCATCCCTTAGGGCCCCAACTTGACCTTTAAACTGAAAACCAAACCTAAACTTAGTTATATTGACCTATTTACTAAACCCACCTCTTTAACTCAAATTGACCTTGACCCTCGATCATCGATGGTGACTCTAAACATCAACAGTTACCCTGACCACCAACGATCAGATTTCACCGAATACACCAACTTAACTGGCCCTTCACTCTGCCTTGATTTTTTATAATTAGATTATCTAATTAATGTGTGAACCCATGCTTGTAAAATTTAAAATTATATAGTAACTTGTATCTCTTATTAACATATTATTATACCTTTCCTTCCTTCCTATAAGAAGAGAGGAGTAGGAGGTGAAAAAAGGGATTCCATAACTATCAAGAGATTTTGCATCCACAGTTTCTTTGTAGGTGTTATTCTAGTAATCCAGCAATCTAGCCATCATGACAGAGATCTGAATTTCAGCCACCCCATGACTGATATCCAAGTATCATTACTCTACCAAAATCATGCTAGACTCCATCAATGAGCCAACCACCTCAACCATTCACTAGATCAACCTTTAGGAAGATAAGTATTTGTTTTCAATCTATCAATTGCTTTGTTTCCATTTCATAATCAACCTAGTGTAAACCAATATCCTATAATTACTTTTGTAACCCCATCAATCTAACCTTTTTTATCACCCAAACCCAACACATAGTAACCATTGATAGTCATCCTGACCACCGATGGTCTATCCAATCATTTATGGTTACCTCAACCACCAATGGTCACCTCAACCATTGATGGTCACCTCAACCACTGACGATCACTATGACACAAAATAACAATAATCTATTTTCATCGACTTACACTCAACTAAATCCAACTTTCTTTATCTTTGCTTATTCATAGAACCCTAACCTATTTTTTGAACCACACCTGACCTATTTGGAATTAGTATTGACCCATTTATTGTTATATTAGTCATTTTTAGTCTATTTCTTGATCAAGCATTTTTTGTATTCCATTTCAGTATCTTCTGATTATTTATGCAAGTACTTTATCTTTCAATTTCTAAACTTAATTGTTTAAAATGCATGGATTGGTAGCCCCCAAGGAAGCTCTTGCTTCCATGATCTAGCTAGCGTTAGGAAATCCACCCAGCTATCCATCTAACGAACCATTTGCTTTAGTGTTGTTTAATTTACAAGACATTCCTCCCAAGCCAAAGAGGAGCTCTCTATAATCATCTGGTTCAACACATGCACAACCAAAGAGGTTTTTCAACCATACCTATATCTAGTTTCTTTCTTATTCCTCTCTTAGAATATAATCTGAAATCCTCTAAAACATTTTGGCATGTTCAGTGGGACCCTTGAGTCTCTACTTGGGTTTCTTTTGCTTGCATCTACATACTATTCTCTCTATTATATGCTCATAAATAAAATTAAAATTTCTTTTGGGTTTAAAATCAAATTGTATACATTGGTTACTTACAATTTTAGCTCACATAGTTAAATTAAATCAAATTAATTCAATCGTAGCATCACTTGTATCACACACACAAACCAAACCACCTACATCAGTCAAAAATCTAAGCAACTTGACATAAGGTCTGATTGAGAATTTCCTCACTTGCGGTCACCTTATCCTTTCCTAACAATCCTACTTGGAGGTCATTACCAAGGGGAGAACCAACTCAGCTCTCTGGTTGAGTATAAACTCTAGAAATTAGTATATGTTGGCTAAGCACCTAACACCCTTATCACTATGGTGTGTGAAGTGAGGGGGTAGGCCCCAATACCAAGACATGTATTGATTTCCAATACAAATCATTTTTGAGAGCCTAAACACAATTTGAAACCAACCATAGAATTCTTTTCTAGTACCCGCTCTACAAACCAATTTTAGTCACATAATTTCTTACAAAGCTTAAGGCATAAGCCAAAAGAGAGACTAAAAAGAACATTAGGACTTAATGTACTTTTTAGTGTGTGTTTGATTTCCTTGCTCATTTCTCATCTTCTCTCTGTTTGACTAGTAAGATTGTTTTTGTATTCTCTCTCCCTTATCTTGCATGGTCTTAACTTGCCAGTAGTGAAAGAACCTAGTAGAATAGAACCCATCACCAAACCAATCAACCTCTTCTGCCTCTTCATCCATGGAGTATGTATCTAAACCAAAAGACTCTCCTTCCCCTTTGGGAAGTTCTTATTTCCCCTAAGTAGTTCCCCAAGGAGATATAGACTTTTCCACCTTCTTAGATAATAATCCTATGTCCTTTCAGCATTATCTCAGTACCATGCCTCACCACACCCCTGCTTTGGTTCCATTAGTGGACCCACCTTATGGCATGCCTTCCCACCTTATGGGGAACCCTTCTATTTCCACAGTCACTACCCAACCATTGACTATCCAAGCATCTTCACTACCAATAATCCCTTTGACAATACTATGGAAAACCAACCTACCAACACCCTTATGCCTTCCACCCCCACCAACAACTCCTCTACCCTAGGAGCAACCCAACCATTAACCACCTAACACTCCACTCACCATGGTAGTACCTACTACTAGCATTTCCAACCTTCCTTTGGCTACCCCTAGTCCATTAGTCACTACTCTACTTCAAATTTTTGTGGTGTCTATACCTTCTACCTTACCACCTATTAGTACAAAGGTCACCACCTTTCCTTTAGTTACAAACCCAACTATAGCTCTTACCCAACCTACCTTAACCTCTGAACAGGTTCGCATTGTGCCCAACCTAGGTTACATCCCTAACCCACAAAGGCATGTACCTCTACCCATTACCCAACCACCTACATCTACCTACCCATATATAACATCCACCCAACCACCTATGTCCACATACAGACATGTGGTGGCTCCTCAACCTCCTACCAATTACCAATATGCCACCCAACCACAACAATAATATGCACCTCATAACTTTTTAAGCACAAAACCCCAAATAGATCTGATGAAAATGCTCATTGATAAAATGACTAATTTAGAGTCATCCATCTCTGGTGCTCACAACATCTTATCATATGACTAGATATGTAATGAACCCATTCATCCATCTATCCCTATCAAACCATATCCCCCTCAATGGGAAATTTCCAAGTTTTCTAAGTTCCAAAGTAAGGAGGACCCCCAACAACACCTCAAGGCATTTAAGCATTAATTTTATTTGATTGCCTACAATGATGCACTCTTTCATACCTTCCCCATGTCCCTATTAGGTTCAGAATTAGACTGGTATAGTGTCATAACAAAACATTCTCTCTTTTCTTTCACCTAGCTAGCCCAAAATTTCTTGGATCACTTTTCAATAAACATATCCAAGAAATTTTCCATCACTGGCCTTTACTCTATCCAAAAATTTGATGATGAATCTATTACTGATTTTGTAGCTCGTTGGAGGAGCCTAATCAATCAACTTTCCTTCTCTTTACCCCAACCCAAACTGATATAACTTTTTGATTGGGCATGTGCCAAACACATCTCTTATACATTGCATGTTCAGAGCTTTAGAACCTTTGATGAAGATTTTACCATGACACGTAAGCTATAAAACAAAGCCATTGATGAAGGAAAGTTAAAATTGAAAAATAAAAACTCTACCTACAAATCCAATGAGGCCCTTTCCTCTAAACCAAGCAACCAAACCAAAACCAATGTCAAAATTAAGGGAACTACAAATGAGGTTGTCCTTAATACTGCTCCTCCACCATTTGTCAATCAACCAAACTCTTATAACTCCTCAAAACAAAACATGAGAAACCAAAACGGAAACAATCAGAAGCAATTTACTCCACTTGGGGAATTTTATGCTTTGGTTCTAGAGAAGTTGTTGAAATCTAATATCATATAGCTTCCTCCCATAAAACACCCTCAATAATTTTATTCTTCTCATCTTGCACCTGGATGGTACAATGAGAATGACATATGTGTTTTCCATCGAGTAATTGAACATGACATTAGTAGGTGTAATACCTTCAAAAACATTGTCCAAACCCTCATTGACAAGGGGATCTTGTGTCAGACAACCCCAATGCACTTCCAAACCAAACCCTTGACATTTTTAGACAACCTTATTCCAATCATGTAGCTACCAAAAATAAGAACAATGGAGCTGAGTCTTCTCATGATTCCCATACTGTCATTATGGTTCTTGACATGCTCATTGTTGAAGAACCTACCTATTCTTTAACCTCTCTACTTATCGAGATAGTGAAATTACATTCTCTTCCTTTGGAGACCCAAACCATGAAAGCATCATTTTCACCCCCTCCACTTATTGAGGTAGTAGATTCATCAACCCCTCCTTCAGCTGATATACTCGAACAAGTAACCATCACCACTGTACCTCCTCATTTAACCATAGAACAATTCACTTCCCCTTTGGAGATCATTCCCAAGGAATAAATCACCATATCGACACCTCCCACAGAGGAACCTCCCATCTAAACCTTGCATCCTTTGATTAAGGAAAAGGATGAGGTGACCACTCCCCTTTCCCAACCTATGGGTTTATATTTCGAGTTCACTGCTCAGGGAATAAGACTCGTCTATAAACCATTCTCTATACTAGTTTAGAGATTGGATTTTGTCTCCAAACTTGAATTCAATCAAGCCACTTTTTGGAAACAATTGGGGCTCCCTTACATCACCAAATAGGAACCTCCAACCACCTCTTTGATGGACCAACCCACCACTTCTATTATCCAACCCGCTATCATATCAACTGAACCAATAAAAACCTCTACCAACCAAACCATTTCTCAACCATATAAAGTAACCAAATCCTAAATAACCAAATCATCCTCTATCACTTCAACCAAACCAACTAAAAACCTTGGCATCTTCCTTACGTAGATCATTAATCATCTATCCTTGAAACTAGAGCTAACCTCACTAGACCCACTAACCAAACACCAAACCAAATCAACCAAGGAGGTAAAGCTACCAAAAGGACAAAAAGCCATACTTCTATTCCCCTCAACCTTTCCCTCTATATTGGGGCCATCCTTCTACTTTGAATAAGAAGCCAACTATTTCAATTAAAACCTAACCACCACTTTTGGTTACCCCACCACTCTTGCTTTCTGACATTCCCATATTTCCTAAGCCATTAATAACCAACCTAGATAACTTGGCATCTCCTACCTCTAACTTATTAACTTCCTTACCTAAACTAAAATCACTCATTAATAATGCCACCTTACGCAAGACCTCTACCACCAAGTCTATTTATAAAAGTACTTCCATCCTACCAGCCAAGGCCAAAACCTCTAGACCCTCACCACCTTTAGTTGAGTCATACTCAACTACTTTCCAAAGGTTATTATAAGATTCTTATTTGACCTTACCTCCTATCAGACCATTTGACCCTCTTGGTCCAGAACTAGTCTGGTATAATGATTATTAAGTATGCACCTATCATAGGACACCTTGGCATGACACAGAGAACTACAAAGCTCTCCAAACTATAATCTATTATATCTATTATGAGGATGATCTATTAACAAACAAACCTCTCACGAGCCTGCTACCAATCCAATAACCAACAACCACTACCCAAAGCCTACCTACTCCCCCACTCTCACCTCAAAGTGGTGGGGAACCAAACCAATCTCCTACCCCAACTCTTCCCTTCATCCATACTATCCATGTGGTCACATGTTCACACACCTTGCAACAGGATAAGGGGAAGGTGAAAGTGTCCATCCCATGGACATACCCATCTTTCACCTCCCAACCAAGTCAAATTCAAGCACCTTCACCTTCAACAAAACCCAAGGTATCTATCTTGGGTACCTCTTAATCCAGCCCTTTTGAATCAATTAGAAGAGTGGTTGTTAAACAACTTCACCAAACCCCAGTAAATATGAGCCTATATGAGTTGATTTGTACCTCGCTCATCATCACCAAGTAATGATAGAGGCATTACAATCAATAGAGGTCTAACCTGAAGACCCTCAACCTCTAACAGCCTTTGTTGGTGCTCTCCAAATTTCTAACCTTATCACCTTCAAGGATTCATAAATACCTTTTATCCACCCTAATGACCTAGATCCCCCTCTTTTCATCACTATCTACATCAACCAAACCTGCATCAAATGGGTTATGATTGATGGGGGAACTAGTACTAATATCACTCATCTCATGCATATGATCAACTTAAACTACCAAACAATGTCATATCCAAAACCTCAGCCATCCTCTAATCCTTCAATGACACTATGACCACTGCTCTAGGGACCATTATCCTTCATATCCATTTAGGACCTCGCACACTCCCTAAACTCTTCTATGTAGCAAAAGGTGAATTCTAGTACAATGTTTTATTTGGATGACCTTGGATCCACTCCATGGGTTGTG
Source organism: Torreya grandis (assembly GCA_037957365.1). NCBI lineage: Eukaryota > Viridiplantae > Streptophyta > Pinopsida > Cupressales > Taxaceae > Torreya > Torreya grandis. Next base: position 1,832,838 of record JARHVA010000107.1, read on the forward strand.
TACCCTCTACCCTTCATAATTGCATTAAATTTGAGCATGAAGACCATGTTGTCATTATACAAGCTTACCCAAGTACCTTTTCATCATGCAACATGACTTATCAACCCAACGATGTTCTCCTACTTCCATCTAGCACACCCTCATCAGCCAAAGATAAGCCATCAACCACAGAGGATGAAGCCATATCTTCTTCTACCAATGAGGTATCTACTAGATCATCAATCCCCTCTAATCAAATCCCCACCACAGACCACTTAGAATCCACATTCCAACATCTTGCACTTGGGGAATATCACCTCTTGACCCTTGATGCCTTCCTTACTCCCCAAGAGTATGGGTAACTTGACAACCAACCTGGGTATGACCCAAATATCAGAACCATTATCCCTTTCAGACCTCTAAATTATCAAACTCATTTTATCTATAGAGGACTTGACAAACCCCTTAGCACTTCCATCACTTATTTTTCACCTTGACCATTCACCTCCAGCTTCTCCTATCTAGATAAATTAGAGTTTGCCAAGACATACCTCCATCAATGTGCTTGGAAGGGATTTGGTCTTGAATGATATGAACATGGGCCACATGAGTTGATTTCAATTGAGACCATAAGCCTCATGAGAAACATGGCCTTAGCTTCATTCCACCCATAAAGAAAACCAAATTACCTATCACCACCATTGTTGAGGAAGGCATCCCTTCCTCATCAACCTCTTATCCACCTAAATGTAAGGATGATGACATCATCCCACTTAAATTTTTTCATCAACATGATCAGCCTCAGACCCCTAACTTATCAAAAGGATGGGCAATCGTAACCATCCCTATGACCCATCCTAAGATGATAGGAGATGACTTTCTTAAAATTAATATCATTTAGTGTCAAGATGATGATTCCATTCTCACCTATCTTGGTGTACTGGATTCTTCCATCCACAAATCCCTTCCTCCTGAGACTTCAAACATGTTGAATGAATGCATCATGGATATCAACTTGGGCACTCTGGACAACCCTCGCATTATCCAAATTGGCCAATCGCTCAATTTTGAAGAGCTTAGAGACTTACCCTCCTTCCTATAAGACCACAACATAACATTTGATTGGTCTTATAGAGACATGATAGGAATTGACCCCACCATAGCTACCCAAAACATAGTCACCAACTATGATGCCAAGCTCATTAAGTAGAAACTTTGATAAATGCACCCTCGCATATCCCTTATAAAAAAGAGCTTCAGTGTCTCTTATCCATCAGTTTCATTCAACCTATTGACTATCCCTAATGGGTCTCAAACATTGTGCCTATCACCAAAGCCACAAGGGGACTACGCATTTGTGTAGACTTTCATGACCTCAACCTTGCTTACCCAAAAGATGACTTCCCTCTACCAAGCATGGACCAGATAATTGATCTTACAATTGACCACAAGATGTTATCTCTTATAGATGGATTCTTAGGTTAAAATTAGATCCTAATTGCCCCTAAAGATCAACACAAAATTGCCTTTTTCACCACATGGGGGACCTTCTGCTATAGGGTCATGACTTTTAAACTAAAGAATATTGGTACAACCTACCAATGTGCCATGACTTATATCTTCCATGATCTCATCCACAAAATCATCAAGGACTATGTAGATGACCTTCTTGGGAAATCCAAATGCCATAAAGATCCTTTGGTTGTTCTCAAATCTATCATTGACCTACTCATCCATTACCATGTCTACCTTAACCGCAAGAAGTGAATTTTTGGGGTCTTATCAGGAAAACTCCTTAGCTTTATTATCTCCCTTTAGGGAATCAAAGTCAATCCTACCAAAATCAAAGCCATCCTTGACATGCTTCCTCCAATCAACCTCAAGAAACTCTATAGTTTGTAGGGGAAGCTCCAATCCATTCATTACTTTATCTTTCATCTCCTGGACTGATGTCAACCCTTCCATCACTTTTTGAAGAAGGACGTCTCTTTCAAGTGGAATAATGACTGTATAGACACTAAGAATCTACACACCTGTACTTCTAGATGTCAAAATACCCTTAAGACCCCCTTAGGACCAACCTATACCTATCAAGCCTAAACCAACCAATCTATACTTAGTTTCACCTAATTGAATAACCTTGATCTTCAGGGCCCTATTCCTATGGACCCTGACCATCAATGATCAACTTTGGCAACCCCTAATCCTTGATGGTTAGGATCCACCTTTTAGCCAAGAGCATGCAAGCTCCATTAACCCATTTCCAAATATAATCTTGTCTAATTTATGGTGTGAGCCTTTGCATGCACAAATTATATTTAAATGACCCAAGTACACCTTCACTTCCACCTCTTGCTTGTGCCTATAAGAGAGAGGCTTGGGAGGTTAAATACATCTGCAATAATTATCAAGATCTCAAGTATCTATGAGTTTTATTTTTTAGGCCAATCATCATCATCAACATTATCAAGCATCAACCATCTTATTGGGATCCAACTTGTCATGACCTCTCAACAAAACTTTTAGGAACCATTAATCTATTGGAATCAAGCTAGATTTCACCTATATGCTAACTACACCAACCACTCACCCAATCAACTTTCGTGCCTTCTTATCTACAGTTCTTATTCCCAATCCAAAGAGGATCTCTTCATAATCTCCTAATTCAATGTGTGCATAACCAAATAAGTTTTTTAACCATACCCATATTGAGTTTATTTTCTCTCTTTCTTTAGAACTTAAGGCAAAAATTTACATGAAACATTCTATCATGCCTCTAACCAAGCAATCCATCATCTCTCGATCACCTCTTAAACCAATCCAAACTTCTACCAACCCTTCACCTTCTTAGTCAACCAAAATAGCTGCCACATCACCAACCAAACCTTTCAAAACTCTTGGTGCCTTCCCTACCCTGAGTTTGGTTCACCCATCCTTGAAGGTAGACTTAACTTCACCCAAGCCCATACCTAGGTCTTGACCCACACCAACTAAGAGGATGAAAACATTGAAGGGATGTATGACTAATACTCTACCTCCCTCTACCTTTCCTTCTATCTTAGGACCTCACCTTTCCACTTTGCTTAAAAATCAACCCCTTTTTAACATATGTCACCCCCTGCCATTGATTACACCAGCCCACTTATTATCTGATGCATCGGTCTTTCTCAAATTACCAATAATCAGACCATCAAACTTGACCACCACAACTAACAACATACCCAGACCAAAACCACCAACTAGAAACACCATCTTACCCAAACCATCTCTCACCAAACCTATTGTCACCAACATGTTCATCTTACCAACCCAAACCGTGATCCATAAACCTTTCTTACCTCTAGTAGAATCTTATATGACCATTCTTCAAAGGTTATTATAGACCTCCTACCTCACATTACCTCTTATCAAACCTTTTGATCCTCTTGGTTTGAAGTTGGCTTGGTATGATGACCATCAAATCTACTCCTAACATAGGACACCTGGGCATGACACAAAAATTTACAAAGCTCTCCAAGCCATTATCCACCAACTCTATAATGAGGATGATTTTTTATTAGATGACCTTCCATCTATTCCTCAACCAATATGCCCAACATCTAGTCACCAACACATGCCTAATCCCCCACTCTCACCTCAGAGTGATGAAGAATCTACCCAACCCCCTATCACACCTTGCCCCTCTATCCATACCATTAATGTGGTCACACAATCATAACAAAAGGATAAATGGAAGGCCAAAGTGTCCATTCCATGGACATACCCACCAACTCACCCTAAACCAAACTAGATCCAAACCTCCATGTCTAAAACTAAGCCCAAAGTTACCATCTTAGGCACCTCAGAGGCTAACCCCTCTGAATCCATTAGGAGGGTCATTCTTAAACAACTTCACTAGACCCCAACTAAGATGAGCCTCTATGAGCTCATTTCCACCTTACCCAACCATCGTCAAGCCATGATAGAGGCTATGCAAGCTATTAAGGTTAGACCAGGAGACTTCCAACCTATAGAGGCTTTCATAGGCACTCTCCAACTCTCCACCCTTGTTACCTTCAAGGACTTAGAGATACCTTCTATCCATCCCAAGGACCCAGATCCCCCTCTTTTTATTACAACCCACATCACCAAACTTGCATCAAATGGGTTATGATCGATGGGGGAGCTAGTATCAACATCATCTCTTCCCATGCCTGTGAGAAACTCAAGCTACTAGACAATGTCATGTCTAAAACCTCAACCATCCTTAGATCCTTTAATGACACTATGACCACTACCTTGGGAACTGTCATCCTTCATATTCAGCTAGGACCTCACATGTTCCTCAAACTCTTTTATGTGGTTGAAGGTGAATTCCAATATAATGTTTTACTAGGGAGACCTTGGATCCAGGCCATGGGTTATGTACCTTCCACCCTCCATCACTGTGTCAAGTTTAAACATGAAGGTTAATTTATTACCATACAAGTTGACCCTATCCTTTTTGCAACATGCAATATGACCTACCAACCTAATGATGTTCTCCTACCTCCATCCAAAGTACTACAAAAAACCACCACCAAGCCCTCACCCATAGAATTTAAAGCCAATACTTACCCTTCCACTGAGGCATATACCAGTCCATCTATCCCCATAGACCAGATACCCATCATTGATCCTTTGGAACACACCTTTAAATGCATTACCCTTGGAGACTACCACCTCCTCACCCTTGACACCTTCTAAACTCCCCAAGAATACAGAAGGCTCAACCACCAACCAACTTATGACCCCAAAATTAGATCCATTACCCCCTTAGGGTCTCCAAGATATCAAATCCAATTTATCTAAGGGGGAATTTACAAGCCACTTAACATTACCACCACTCCATCTTCACCTCAACCATTCACCTCCACCTTCTCTTATTTGGACAACCTAGACTTCACCAAACTATACCTTCACAGGTGTGTCTGGAAGGGATTTGGTTTAGGATGATATGAGCATGGTCCACACATGTTGACCTCAATTGAAACCTAAAATCCTCATGAGAAGCATGGCCTTGGGTTCATTCTACCCAATAAGAAAAAAGCCAATTAAACTACCCCTACCATTACTAAAGAAGATACCCTTTCCTCACCAACACCCCCTCCACTTGTGGGTGAGGATGAGGACATCATCCCACCTAACTTTTTTTCATCATCATGATTACCCTTGGCCCCCTGACTTATAAAAAATAAGGAGCACCTGTATCCATCCCTTTATTCCATCTTGAACTGGTAAGAAGACTCCTACCATTCACATTGTCTAGTACTAGGATGATGATTTCATTCTCACCTACCTTGGTACACCTGATTCCTCCATGCACAAATCCTTACCTCCAAAAATCTAAACCATGTTGAATGAACCTATCATATATATTGACATAGGTACTTTGGACAACCCCTAGGTTGTCAAACTAGGCCAAAATCTCATCCTTGAAGAACTATAGGACTTTCCTACCTTCCTCCAAGACCATAGTATTACATTCACCTAGTCATATGCTGACATGCTCCGTATCAACCTAGCCATTACCACCCACAACATTGTGACTAATTATGACACCAAGCCTATCAAATAGAAACTCCACCACATACATCCTTGCATAGCTCTCCTTATTAAAGAAAAGTGCCAACACCTCCTTTTTTTCAACTTCATTCAACCCATTAATTATCCTTAGTGGGTTTCGAACATCATCCCTATCATTAAATCCATAGGGGGACTATGTATCTATGTGGAATTTTGTGACCTCAACCTCACCTGCCCAAAAGATAACTTTCCTCTACCTAGCATTGACTAACTTGTTGATCTCACTGCAGGCCATGAGATGTTATCACTCATGGATGAATTCTTGGGTTATAATCAGATTTTGGTTGCCCCTAAAGATTAGCACAAAATTGCCTTTATAACACCATGGGGGAATTTTTATTATAGAGTCATGCCCTTCAGTCTTAAGAATTTTCATGTAACCTACCAATGTGCCATGACCAATATTTTCCATGACCTTATCTATACAATCGTCAAAGACTATGTGGATGAACTTCTTGGGAAGTCCAAACTTTGCCAAGATGAATTAACCATTCTCAAGATTATCTTTGAGAAATTTATCCATTATAATGTTTTCCTCAATCCCAAGAAATGTATTTTTGAGGTCTTGTCAGATAAACTTCTAGGCTACATCATTTCCCTTCAAGGAATCAAGGTTGATCTGGCCAAGATCAAATCCATCCTCAAGATTTTACCTCTAACCAATCTTAAGCAACTATGTAGTTTGCAAGGGAAATTCCAATCCATTCATCATTTTATCTCCCAACTCTCTGATTGATGTCAACCCTTCCACCACCTCTTGAAAAAGGACATCTATTTTAATTGGAATGTTGATTGTTAAAAGGCCTTCAATACACTCAAAGAGTACCTTCTATCTCCACCTATCCTTACACCTCATAAGGATGACCAACCTTTTTACCTTTATATCTCTACCACTGACCATTCCCTAGGGGCAACGATTGCCCATCAGGATGAACACCATAAAGATCAAGTTGTCTATTACATTAGTTGCACACTTGTTGATTACGAGACTCCAAACTTCACCACTACCTTCTTAACCATAAATTTTTTGTCATAACTAATACAGACCCACTCAAGTACATGCACTCCAAACCATAGCAAAATGAGTGTATTGCTAAGTGGATCATGTTTTTATTTGAGTTTGACCTTGAGTTCCTCTAGCAAAAATCAATCAAGGGGCAAGTCATTGTCAACCAATTGGCTGATGCACCCCTAACAGACACCCAACCTCCCCCTCTTAAATTCCAAATGAGTTAATCATAATCTTATCTCAAGTGGATTTTACCAATCACATACCCATGTTTTTATGGTTCCAAATGTCAGCAAGGTGGGGGATCCAGTATCATCCTTATCCCCCTTATTAGTGAACCACTTCCTTTGTCATTTAAACTTGACTTCAAATTCAAAAACAACATGGCTAAGTATGAAGCCCTATTAATATGCCTCCAAACTACCTTAGACTTAGGATTCAAAACAATCAATATCTTTGGTGAATCCCAACTTTTGGTTAACCAAGTCAATGACATTTACTAGTGTAAAAATGAAACCATGCAACTATATAGATAACTAGTTACAAAACTCCTAGCATCATTCGAACACTACCATATTCAAACCACCCCATGATCTACCAACAACTTTACTAATACCATAGCTTCTCTTGCCTCTAAGATCCTATTAGCACCTTTGAACTCCAAACTATCAATCATTTTCCATCACTCACCAAACCTTCCTACACCAAATCAGACACTCTAATCATCTTTAATGTATAAGAGATTTTACCTGACCTTTGGTATCAAAAAATGTTCAACTACCTTCACCTTAGCATAGTTCCCTCTAACCTCTCTAGGAATACCATTCAGGCATTTATTCAGAGCACCTCCCATTACACCATTATGGAAGGAATTATTTACAAATGTGGTTTTGATGGCCTCTTATTTCATTTTCTTCATGGTACTAAAAGCCTCTCACATTATCAAGGAAACATATGAGGGTATATGTGGGGGCCACTCTAGTGGACTCACTATGGCTAAGCATATCCTCCACCTGGGCTATTATTAGCCCACCCTTAACCAAGACTTATGATTATGTGAAAAAGTGTGTCAAGTGTCAACAACATGCTAATTTACATCATGCATCGAGTAATAGTCTTTGTGTTTCTACAAATTTTGGCCCTTTTCACAATGGGGTCTAGACCTTATCGATGAAATCAATGCCTACTCTTCACAATGACATCATTCTATCATTACCATGACTGAATATCTTATCAAATGGGTAGAATTTATTCCTCTTATCTCAACAAAATCTAAAAAGATTATCAAATTTATCACCCACCATATTATATGCCATTTTGGTGTTCCCTAAAAGCTCAAACTAATAATGGCAAATCTTTAAAAAATAAACAAGTCTAGGACCTTTGTGATGTATTTGGTATTAAACTTAGCTTTTCATCACCTAATTGCCCACAAGCAAATAGACAATCCATAGCCTCTAACAAAACCCTTAACAACATGCTTACAAAAATGGTTAATGACTCAGGTTAGGATTGGCACTTGCACATCCCTTTCTGACCTTATGGGCATATTGTACTAGCATCCAAACTCCTACATGTGCTACACATTTTTCTCTCATGTTTGGAGCTACGGTTGTATTGCCTCTTGAAGTCTAAATACCTTCTCTTCTCATATCTTTGCATGATCTTATTTCAAAAAATGACTATTGTCAGGAACATTTAGCTCAACTTGAGCTACTTGATGAGCATCATTTCGCTGCCATTTCCCATCTTTGTGTCTATCAAGAATGAATCCAACGTGCCTATAACAAACACCTAAAAGTCCAAGAATTCAATATTGGAGATCTTGTTCTCAAGGAAAATCAACATGTAGCTAATATGGAGAAAAGCAAAAGGGGAAATTTTGATTTTAATTGGCTTGGACCCTACATCATAACCCATAAATATGGATCAGGAGCTTATCATTTGTCCTCTCTTGAAGGCAAACCAGAACCTGAGCCTCTCAATGATTTGCATCTGCATCCCTTTTATTGTTAAACAGGGATCACAATCATCATTTGTCTAACTTAAGCTCATCCCCTGTAACCACATTTACTTCCCTCTCTTTAGGGGAAACTAACTAAAACTGAATCATGTGAGTATTCATCATAATTATAGATTAATCTTGAATGAAATTATTCTCATAGTACTTCCCATATCTTTGCGATTAGTTCCTATGGTTGTTGTCACCTATACCCCTTTTTCACTAACTGGACCTTTATGTCAACCTAGTTTTGCCTTCATAAAGGTACTCCATTGAGCATGTATAAGCAAGTATATGTCAAGTGAAAACAATATCAAAAGTCATAAACAACCTATGGTTCATTCATAGCATTTGAAGACTACTCCCTTGAAGGACAACGATTGAAAAATCATCTAAAATTGCCAAATGTAAGGTGGACTACTCCCTTGAAGGACAGCAATCAAAAGCATTTGAACTACATATATAAACATTGACCACTCCCTTGAAGTATGGTTGAGTAAAGCATTTGTCAAATCTAGTAATTTCTTAGAAGCTTCCCATATCGATCAGCTTTCCCAACCCTAAAAAAAAGCAAAATAACAAAAACCCCCAAGCAAAAATGAAAGAATTTTAAAACCTGCAATCGGCTCTCATAAATGTAAAAATAGTAGAAAGCCATAATCGAATCTCCTCGGTAGACTTCCCACATCGATCAATCTACACTTTATATATAAACATAGACTTATTTATACTACCTCTTTGGAAACCTATAAAAAAGGCATACTAGTCTCACTAATGGTTTTAATTTCACCCATTCTCCCTCCACATATCATGTGCATGGGCCTATGAGCTTAATTGACACAATGTGATCAAGATACTTGTTTATTAACCTAATCATGCTAATGTAGAGTAATTGAAAGGATTCTCTTCACTAATCCAATCCAACTTTGGGTTTCAAGTCAGTTCTTACTAATGAAAAGGCATCATGTTCCTTTCATTATATTTTATTAGTTCATGTGGATATACCTCTCATGATTCTTATCACTTTCCTACGCATCTAGTTTGTTACCTACTTCATGTATTTTTATCTTTAACCATATCCACATTCTACCTCTCTGATCATGAACAAAGAAACATCACATCAAAAGCATGAACATTATCAACTGTGTCAACAAGTAGCACCATCTATCTCTCTATGCACCAAACACAATGTAAGCATATCATAACAGACCATAAACATCAACCTATCCATTTATAATTATCATATCATATGAGCCTATAAGCATATCATTACACAAATATAAACATCAATCAAATCAGTGAGCAAGACATCATAGCATATACCATTTATAGTTCCATCCATATGACCATAAACAAAGCCATTACATTATCATATAACATGAATCCATCAATAACACATCTTATCATAGCCATGCACAACATCATAACTATCTTTCTAGCATAGCATGCCTAAGCTACTAACTAGAATACTAACATCATATACCACAAGTAAAGAACCATAATCATAAACATGAGTACCACATGAACCATAATCATCCATCATATATAACATCAAAAAACATACACCATATACATTGAATCATAAAAAAATAATACATGTAATAATGTATCATCTCTCTCAAAAAAATATACATCTCACTACATCAGTGCATAAGCTAGTATTAAAATAGTACATCACAATAACACATATAAACATAATCATGGGCCTGCACCACTACCATTACCCACATCTATGCCTACACCTGTACCTGGTAGTAGTCCCCTTAGGACCCCTGCTTGACCCACTATACCTATCCACTAACTTGGAGTAGCTATTGAGGGCCCACAAACCAAACTAGCTCTGTACTCTACAAATCCCATGGCCTAGGGCAACTAGTTTAGTACCATCACCTCAAAGTATTTAAGCTCCTCTATGATGGCTAGGTACCATGATCATATAACTATCTCTGGTGGCCCTCTTGCTACTGCACCTACTCTAACCCTTTGTCTCAGTAGGTCCCTCTCCTACATAACTATACCTTCCTTGTAAAGCACCAAAATCACTAGAGCTCAATCAAACATAGTGAAATAGTAAAAATGACAAAATGACTTTTGTTTTTTACTTTTATCCCCTAGATTTTAAGGGTTTCCCGTGACCGTCGATAGTTACCTTCTAGGGACCTTGATCATTGATGATCAAGAAACCCTTTAAACCCCCAATTCCACTTTTTACCTATAACCTACTAAATCCTAACATAACTACACTAAGATCTTGCCTAATTTGGAGATGCCTTTCTCCCACCAACCCAACCAACTCATCATCTAATCATTGGTCTATTATGGCCCATCTAGCACATAATTTAGTGATGGTTATTGCTTGGTCCTTTGACCATAGTGATAACATTGACCCCTTTTGCATTTTGCACCACCTCGTACATATTGACCCACTTGTGTCTCATCAAGAGCACTTCCTACCTTGAATACCCATGGCACTTGACCCATTTGTGCTTTCTTCAAGAGTACTTCCTAGCTTGGATACCCACCAAAAATACAAAAATCACCTAGGAGACTTGCATTTATGAGTGCTCCCAACTATCATACCTATAGGTGGTCACATGGTTCGCTCATCACTTATCTTTCTTGGTACTCACCCTTATTTTTATGAACTATGGCAACCTAATCTATGCATGATCTTGGATATCACATCTTTTATTGCATTTTGTGTACAAGTTTGCATCTTAATTTCCTGACCTCGTGTCACCACCTCATGACTCACCACTTACCATTTATGAAGCCCATACCCACTTCAGCTTCACCTACCAAATCTTGGTTTGAGGGGGAACACCTCCTCTCATTCTCGAGGCAACTAGACCCTTGACCCATACTCTTATTTTTGTTTTGCAGCTCATTCATGCAAGCCACATAATAAAAATGGGCAAAATATAGACACCAAAAATATGCACATCTATGCTTTTGAATGTATAAATACCCCTAGGACCCCCTTGGGACCAACCTATACCTATCAACCCTAAACCAACCAATTTTCACTCTATTTCACCTAAATAAATAACCCTAACCTTCAATACCTTATTCCTATGGACCCTAACCATTGATGGTCAGGGTGACCATTGATGGTCAGCTTTAGGAACCCCTAACCTTCGACTGTTAGGATCCACCTTTTAGCTATGAGCATGCAAGCTCCACCGACCCATTTCTAAATATAACATTGTATAATTTGTATTGCAAGCCTTTGTATGCACAAATTATAGTTAGATGACCCACTTATACCTTCACTTCTACCTCTATCTTGTGCCTATAAGAGAGAGATGCCTAGGAGGTTAAATGCATCTACAATAATTATCAAGAGCTCAAGCATCTAGGAGTTTTCTTTTATAAGTCAATCAACATCATCAGCATTATCAATCATCAGCCATATTAATGGGAGCTAACTTGTCATCACCTCTCAACCAAGCTTTCAAGTAATATTACTCTGTTGGAATCAAGCCAAATTTTACTTGTAGGATAACTATACCAACCACTCACCCAATCAAATTTTGTGCTTTCTTATATGTAGGTCTTCCTGCCAATCTAAAGAGGAGCTCTTCACAATCTTCCAATTCAATGTGTGCATAACCAAATAGGTTTTTCAACCATACCTATATCAAGTTTTTTTTCTCTCTTTATTTATAACTTAAAGCAAAAATTTGCATGAAATAGACTGTCAAAAGGCCTTTGATTCACTTAAAAAGTACCTTATATCTCCACCTATCCTCACCCCTCCCAAGGATGATCAACCTTTTTACCTTTATATCTCTACCACTAACCACTCCTTAGGGGCCATGCTTGCTCATCAGGATGAACAACACAAAGAGCAAGTTGTCTACTACATTAGCTGCATGTTTGTAGAGTATGATACTCAATACACCCATATCGAGAAACTTTGCTTAGCTTTAGACTTCATGACGACCAAAATTTTCCACTACCGTATTAACCACAAAATGTATGTCATAACCAGTATCAACCCACTCAATTATATGCACTCTAATCCATACCAAAACCAATATTATGGCCAAGTGGCTCATGTTTTTAGCTGAGTTTAACCTTAAGTTTCTTCAGTAGAATTCAATTAAATGGCAAGTCATTACCAATCAATTGGTTGAATCACCATTAGCAGACAACCAACCACTTCCTCTTGAGTTTCTTGATGAGTCCATCATGACCCTCTCTCAAGTAAACTTCACGTATCAAGTGACCATTTTCTTTGATGGATCAAAGTGTCAACATGGTGGGGGATCCACCATTATCCTTATTCCCCTTCATGATGAAACTCTTCCTTTATCCTTCAATCTAGATTTGGAATGTACCAATAATATGGATAAATATGAAGCCCTAGTAATAGGCCTTCAAACTACATTAGCCTTGGGAGCCAAAATGATCAACATCTTTGGTGACTTTCAACTAGTGGTCAATCAAATCAATGGCTCTTAACAATGTAAGAATGATGTTTTGCAATAGTACAAATAACTAGTTGATAAATCTTAACATCATTTGAACACTACCATATCTCATCCACCCTGTGATCTATAAATAAGTTTGCTAACACCATGGCTTCCCTCGCCTCTCAGATCCCATCTACACCCTCTGACTCTAAGCTATATGTCATTATCCATAGACTTACCCAACCGTCTTATATCAAACTAGACTCTCCCACCATCTTTAATGTGGAGGAGACCCAACCTGACCTTTGGTATCAGTAGACCTTCAACTATCTTAACCTTACCATCATTACTTTTGGTCTTTCTAAGAATGCTTGAAGAGTGTTTATTTAGAGCACCTCACATTATACCATACTAAGGTAAATTCTTTATAAACATGGCTTTGATGGTCTCCTCTTCCATTGCCTACATAATCATGAAACCTCTCATGCTATAAGGGAAACACATGATGGAATCTATGGGGAACACTTTAGTGGCCTCATTTTAGCTAAATGCATCCTTTTCCTTGGATATTACTAGCCTACCCTTAACCAAGACTACTGTGATTATGTGAAAAAGTGTGTTAAGTGTCAATAACATGCCAATTTTCATCACACACCTAGCCATAGTCTTCACGTATCCACTGATTTTTGGCCCTTATCACAATGGGGCCTAGACCCTATTGGTGAAACTAACCCCCATTTTTCATAATGAAACTATTTTATCATCATTGTGATTGATTATTTTACCAAATGGGTAGAGGCTATTCCTCTTATCTCAACCAAAGTTGAAAAGATTATCGACTTTATCAACCATCACATCATCTGCTATTTCAATGTTCATCACAAAATCATCATTAATAATGGAATTAAAAAAAAAAAACAATTCCAAGGTCTTTGTGACATATTTGGCATCAATATTAGTTTCTCATCACTCTATCTCCCTCAAGCTAATGGATAGGCAAAAGCCTCTAACACAACTCTTAACAACATGCTCACTAAAATGGTCAATGCATTTGGTCAAGATTGGTATTTGCACATCCCCTTCACCTTATGGGCATATCGTACTAGCATTCAAACCCCTATAGGTGCTACCCTATTCTCTCTTATATTCAGAGTAGAGGTTGTCTTACCTCTCGAGGTCCAAATTCCTTTACTTCACATATCCCTATAGGATATCATCTCTAAAAATGATTATCATCAACATTGTTTAGCCCAACTTAAGCTACTCGATGAGCATCATTTAGCCACTCTCACCCATTTTCATGTCCACCAAGATCATATTAAATGTGCTTATGAAAAACACTTTAGAGTTTGAGAATTCAACATCAAACATCTCATCTTAAAGGATATTTAACATGTCACCAATATGGAGAAAAGCAAGTAGGGAAAGTTTGCTTTCAATTGGATTGGACCTTATATCATAACCCACAAGTATGGATCAGTAGCTTATCAGTTATCTTCTCTAGAGGGCAACCTAGAACCTGAGCCCCTCAATGCTTTGCATCTATGCCCTTTCTTTTGTTAAAAAGGATCAAAATCACCTTTTATTTAACTTAAGCTCATCCCTTGATTTTAAACTACGTTCATCTCCATATTTTAGGGGTAATTGATTAACACTAAATCATGTGATTATTTATCATAATCATATATTAATCTTAAATAATGGGTACCACAGCTCTACCCATGAAATGATTCTCATAGTACTTTCCACCCCTTTTATGAGATAGATTTCCATGATCATTGTCACCTAAAACCTCTTTACACCTAAATAACCTTCTTGTGCTTTTTTTTTTGCCTTCATAAAGGTGAACCCTTAAGCCTATATAAGCAAATATATGTCAAGAAAAATTAAAAATCAAAAGCAAAGTCATAACCAAAAACAATCATGGGTCATCCCTAGCATTCATAGACTGCTCCCTTGAAGGACAACTGTCGAAAAACATATCAAAATTCCTACAAGTAAGTTGGACTTCTCCCTTGAAGGATAGCTATCAAAAGGTATTAAATAAAGCACATAAACTTATACCACTCCCTAGAAGGATGGCTAAGTAAATCATTTGTCCAAGTATAGCAATTTATTTGAAGTTTCCTATGTCGATCAAATTCCCCAACCCTCCCAGCAAAAAAATAAGCAAGAGACCCATTATCAAGCAAAAGTAAAGTAATTTTGAAGGCTGTAATCAGCCCTCATAAGTGATAATTTTGAAAGCCACAATAAATTCTCATGGGTAGACTTCTCGCATCAATCATTCTACACCTTATAATACATAGACTTATTTATATTGACTCTTTAGTAACATCTAGAAGAGACATGCTAGTCTCACAAGCAGGTTCCATTTTCATCCATTTCCCCTTTATACACTATAAGTAAGGGATTTTGAGCTCACTTGACATAATGTGATTAAGACACCATTTTAACCGAATAATGAATGCTAATGCAAAGCATTCAAAGGGCTTATGTTACTTAAGCCAATCCACCTTTGGTCTTATTTTAGTCTTTCCAAAGAAGAAGCTTTGTACCCTTTTCTTTACTCTCATAATTGGTTGATATATTCACTTAGACACTTTATCTCTTGATTATCTTATCACTCTCACATTGTTATTTAACTTACTTTATGTGTTTTATATTAAGTAAAATAACCATAATCATAACCACATCATATAAACATGTATCATGAACAAAAATATATATCATTAGAATATCCATCATCGTGTCAAAATTATAACATCTATGAACAACATAATAAATAATTTTCACCACCTATCTAAACTTAAATGAGGAAACATATTTTCATTTAATTTTAGCATGAACACCATAATCATATCATATCCATAATCAAAAGCATCATCATAAAATACATAGTAACAAACCATAAATAATAATCCATGTGATCAACATCATAGCATTATTTATCCATCACCCAAGCCATTATAATGTCAAACGTACCAACTATAACCATCATATCAACATTATCATAAACATAAACATAAGGCCATCTCTTCACATGCCAAGCTAGGTGAGTCCACATCAGTATCCATATCTATAACATAAGCATAATCAATATAACATCATCAATGATCAACATAACCATAATCAACATCATGAACATGAACATCAAATCACAAACCATGAAGAATAAGCAATAAATTAGGATCATATCTATAAATCATGAGTCAAACATCATCGTGTGTACAATAATATATATGTATCTCTCTTAAAATATACATCTCACTACATTGGCTTGTAGGTTGATATCAAAATGATATACAACAAAATATAATATCCCATAACTACATCATGATTATGCCCTTGGGGCACCACTACCTCCTAGTACCTGTCCTCCCAAGGTACCTGCCTATCCACCTATAAAAGTAGCCCACTAACTTGGTGTTGCCATGTTATCACCACCTACCAAATTAGATCTATACTTAGCCCATTGAGGCTCATCAAGATAACATCTCTAGACTATGGCCTCATAGTAGCGTATCTCCTTCATTGTGGTTAGATACCATGCCATAGGGATAGTGTCTGATGGTCTTTAAGGTGTTTCAATTCCTCCTCCAATATATCTCAAATAGTATCTCTTTTGGGTAACCAAGGCTAGTGTAGCTCTATCCTAGTCCCTCTCACCTATAACCATATTTATCTAACCCTGTGCTATAGTCCCTAACCTTATAAAACTACGACTTGAGCCTGTGTTATGGCTAGCACCGCTCCTACCTATGCACTTAGGGAAACCCCTATACATGTGCCCTCTATCCACCTCTACTAACTAGGTCAACATCCATCAGCTTTATACCATCATCATCACCACCAAAATCCATTGTCACATAAAGAGCCTAGTTCCATGCAAGGTAACCATCCACAAAACCTGCATCATCTATCTCAAACCACATTGGTAACTCCTCTCGATCTAGTAATTTATGGACTAGCTGTGGCTTAGGTAGTAAGGTCTCTGCATCCTCCTACCTATATTTGGGAAATGGGCCTAGGATACCCTATACTAGGCCAAGATGCCTCTACACCCTATCAAATGAGATGACTTCTACCTCCCCATCCCTCCTACTGAGGATCCACTTATAATTTTGTAAGGACAATTTATGTCTCATGTATCCAACCCACTCTAAAAACTTGATGTATGCCATCTAGATAACATCACCTATGACCAAGGCATCCAAGGTACCCTTGAACCAATCAATGTTGTGTACCCCACCTCTTGCTCTAAATAGGGCACAATCATCTCTCCACCACATGAAGCCAACTATGAAATCCATGTGGGAATAACCCTCCCATGGTAACCCTACTGATCATAGAACTCAGATGTGTTCATATGCCCAATAGTGTAGCATGAACTAGATGTTGATGTTGTATCTCTTATGATCTCTAAAACCACACAACTCTATGTATATCTACACTAAAATCACATACACCCAACCAAACACTGTCTGGTCTAGAAACATCTCGACCAATACCCATAGTGGTAGATAGGGAAACCTCTCATTGCTCAAATTTAGAACATAAAAACATGATACTATGATCATCATCATAAGTATTGTCTTCTCACCCCTTGCCCTCTAATAGAGTGGAGTGTAGATGAATCCTCCAGTGTGTTATCTGACAAACTCATGATCATCTCCATACAATAGCTCCAAAAAATTTTCTGTATCCTCTCACTTAATGTGATATATTGGATCACCTTGTATGGGTAATTGAGTGATCTTGTGCAAATATTATGGCAAGATCATCATCTCACTAGTGGGTAGAAAGGTGTTCATGGTTGGATCCCATCTCTTGATGAGGGTCACGATCATCATCACATCTTGTAACACATGTTGGTAGTGTAACATCACTCTAAGTCCCACTTCCTCCATGTGAGCCCAGTCCGCTATGATCATCCCTTGATGAATATCCAAAAAGATGTGAGGTACCTAATCCCACATTTGGATCTATTTTCATGCCTACAAGGTTCATTAGCAAACGAACTTAGTCCTCTATACTATTTTTTTTCCTACAAACTTCACCTCCTATAACATATATACAATTTACCTCCTATACCAAATACTTAACCTATCCTATTTTCACCCTACACTCTTATCAAGTATCACCTATACCTTAACCAAAACTCCCTACCCATCAATCATTAGCATCAACAAGCTAAGATACCATTCAAAACTATCCAAATCCATAAACTTAAACTTATCATTTTCACCATTTAGCTTAATCACCAATGGTCATGATGACCACTAATGATCAGGTGACCATTTTTCCTACAGTCATTAACTTTTGATGTTTGGATGACTACCGATGGTCACTATACGTGACCATCGATGGAGCATCCCAATCATAACCCACCTATAAACCTTCTCAAAGTAACTAAATTTCTACCAATTCCTACCCATCTCTTACCCCTACCTACCCCAAACTAACCTATCACTTCCAATTTGAGGATTCAACCATTGATCTCACCAAAAGTCTAGCAAACCCTACAATTAGGTCACATAAAAACAAACCCAATTCTACCCTCCCAATCAATCAACCACAAGCCAAATTCAAATGCATTTTCACAATCACAATCTATTTTACCAATTTAGTACAACCCCTACCTCATTCCTCAACCATCATCAAGGCAAAATTTTGGGACCTTTTGTCCCACCACATATTCATTCACATCCATCCTACATCCTTGTCGACCCACTCGGTTAACTCAACCAACTAATCACCTATTCAACAAATTCCTTGTTAGCACTCTTACACAAAATGCTAAAGAAGCAAGTCATAAAAGTCACAAAATCCAAATGAGTGAAAATGACTCACTCAATGCTTGTGTTTCCACACTTTTAGAGTTTTTATTTGACCATCAATGGTCAGGGTCTTGAAATTTATTCACCCAACTAAATTTTCAGATTTTTGGCACCCACACTTAGTGCCCACCCATAGAGACTACCTTCTCTACTTACCATATAAACTTCCTTGTCACCTCACCATTGGTCCATTTTGGCCCAACTCATGTGCATTTTGTGATGATCTTGCCTAGTCCTTTTGACCATAATGACAATAATTACCATGTCTACCTATTTTTGGAACTTATGTTACCTTGTACACACCCGATCAACTTGTGTATTCTCAGGAACACTTCTTACCTCAAATACTCATGACTTCACTTGACTAACTTGTGTCTTCTCAAGATCACTTCCTACCTTGGATACCCATGAAAACGTATACCTTGCCTAGGAGACTTGCATTTATGAGTGTTCCCAATCATCATGCCTAAATCCAGTCACACAGTCCACTTGTCACTTATCCTTCTAGCATCAACCTTAATTTTTACCAATTATGGCAACCTAGTCAATGCATAATTTTGGTTATCACATTTTGCATGTGTGTTTATGCTTTAATGCCTAAACCTATCAACCACCTTCATCATCACCTTTACCACTCATCAAACCTGTACCCAATTTTGTTTTACCTCATTGACTCTTAGCTTGAGGAAGAAAACCTCCTCCCATGTTTAGGGTAATTGAACCTCTGACCCACAATTCATTTTTGTTTTGTATCTTGATTGATACATACATAACAAAAAGGGGTAAAATGTAGACACCAAAAATTTGCACACCATGGTTCTAAGTGTCAAAACCACCCCCTAGGGCCCCAACTTGACATTTCAACCATTAAATAGACCTAACCTTAGTTACATTAACCTATAACTAAACCCACATCTTTAACTCAACTTGACTGTGACCCTCAACTATCAATGATCACCCTAACCATTGACAGTCACCTTGACCACTGACAATCAAGTTTCACCATCTAGACCAACTTAACTGACCCTTCACTCTACCTTGATTTTTTATAATTAGCTTGTCTAATTCATGTGAAAACCCATACATGTTGAAGTTAATATTATATAGCAATTTGGATCTCTTATTAACATATTTTTACACCTCTCCTTCCTTCCTATAAGAAGAGAGGAACATGAGGTGAAAAAAGGGATCCCATAACTATCAAGAGCTTTTGTATTCAAAATTTCTTTGTAGGTATTCTTCTAGCAATCTAAATATCTATCCATCATGATAGAGAGATGAATTTACACCACCCCTTGACCGATATCCAATTACTATTATTCTATCAAAATCATTCCCGACTCCATCAATGATCCATCCACCTTAACCATTCACTAGATCAACCTCTGTAAGCTAAGTATTTGTTTTCAATCTGTCAATTATTTTGTTTCCATTTTAAAATCAACCCAACATAAACTAATCTCCCAAAATTACCTTCTATGACCCTATCAATCTAACCCTTTTTATCAACCAAACCTAACACACAGTAACCATCAATGGTCATCCTAACCATTGACAGTCTATTCAACCGCCGATGGTTACCTCAACCATCGATGATCACTATGGAAAAAAATAATAGTAAGTTATTTTCATCCACTTACCCTCAGCGAAATTCAGCTTTATATCTTTGCCTACTCACAGAACCTCAAACTATTTTTTGAACCACAATCGACCTATTTAGCATTAGTATTAACCCGTTTATTGCTATATTAGTCATTTTAGTCTATTTATTGATCAAACATTTCTTGTATTCAATTTCATTATCTTAAAATTATTTATGCAAGTACTTTATCTTTCAATTTATAAACTTTATTGTTTAAAACATGTGGATCAATAGCCCTTGAGGAAGCTCTTACTTCTGGGATCTAGGTAGCACCAAGCAATCCACCTAACTATCTATCAAACTAACCATTTGCTTTAATGTTGTATTATTTGTAGTTCATTCCTCTCAAGCCAAAGAGGAGCTCTCTATAATCATATGGTTCAATGTGTACACAACCAAATAGGGTTTTTAACCATACCCATATTTAGATTCTTTCTTCTTCTTCTCTTGGAATATAAGCTGAAATTCTCTGAAACAGGGCCTAGTAGTTATGTTTTGGTAAAAGTGAAGTGTGGGTGTAAAGTGAGGTTTTAAATATCTTAAAATAATTGTTTCACATTGGTTTTGAAATAACAGAGTAAGAAAATTCATATGACTTATTATTTAAACCTCAATGCCATGCAAGAGTCTTAAGGCCTAATTGTAGGTCCAGTAGCCTTTCTGGAATACTATGCTTTTAAGAGTCTTAAAGAATGAAAAATCCCTTGAATTGAGTTGTGTTACACCTAAGAAATCATAAAAATCCCTGTGTAGCCCTAATAGTCATGATTAAATCCATATTAAATTGTAAAATAGCATTTTGTCAAGGCCCACTTACATCAAATCGGCCATAGATATAGATAGATGTAAGATCTACTTGCATCAAACTGTATCAAAGCTTAAAAGCTCTTGGGAAAATAGTGAAAAGAAAAGAAACTAAGAAGGTTCAATCAGTTCTAAAGCCCATTGAGGATTGAGTGGAAGGTATGAGCACATTGAGGCTCAAAAGGTAGTTTTAAGGTGCAAAAGACTTGGATACAAAGTCAAAACCAAGGTGGAAAAGACTTGGGTGAGACTGAAAGAAAAGTGAATAGGTGTCAAAATATCAAAGAGGCTTTGGGTGAGACACAAGAGAAATAAAAATATATGAAAATACTAACAAGGAAGAAGAAATAGATGAAGAAAAATGAGTAGGATATTTATAAAGAAATAGATGAGTTGAATTAGGGTTTAGCATGTTTGATGCAACATGTAGAAGAATGGAACCAATCAAGACAATAATTCTTCATAAGAATTAATAAGGTGGTCAAATTTATAATTAAACACATTGTTGAGAGAAGAAAGAGGTAGTAGGTGACTAGAAGTTTTAAAATATGAATAAGGATACTAGAAGCTCAATCCAAGAAGGAAGAAAATGAAGAGACAATCAAGTCTCAATGTTTTATTTCTAACAATGGGTTTGAATGTGTGTTTTCAGGTACACATGTAGATGAATATAGTGCCCAAGATGAGGCATTAAATCTTGAAAATGATGAATAAGACAAGGTGGTAAAGAACCTTGAGCAATTGGTTACAAAGGTGGAACAGGAAGAACAAAGAGAAAAAAGTGATCCCCAAACAAAAGGATGTATTCATATCAAATCAAGATTAAATTCATGATGAAGAGTTAAAAAAAAGTAGGATTTGTCAAAATAGCTTTGGGAAGAACTTGAGAAGAACATAGGAAAAAATGAAGATGAGGAGGACTATGAGATCCTTGAAGATACCATTGAGTATCTGCAATATGTTTTGATTTGTGTTTAATATATTGTTTATGTAGGTATGGAGACCCAAAGACAAGAATTACTTCATTCCCATAAGGAAAATCAATGAGATAAAGTACAAAAGTTCAAGATAGAGCAAAAAGAAGAGGAGAACATTCAAACTCCTCATATAGAAGATAATTTGGAGAAGCAATCAAAATTGAGGAAGGAAAAAATTAGTTCAATAATAGATCAATAAAACCATTCCATATTAGATATGGTTAAACAATTAAGTTACATGGAGGAAAACAAGAATCCTATATAAGGTAAATCAAGAAAACAAAGCAAAGATGAATTTATTCATTGTTTTATATTCATATTTTATGTAATACCATGGTGTTATTCACCATTTAAATCCCATGAAGACTATATTTTTTATAGTATAGTATATGATCATGCCTTAAAAAGATCTTAAAGAGGAGACTGTGAAACAAGAAAGAATAATGTTTGAAAACAAAACTTTAGTGGCAATTTTTTATAAAAGGACGGTAAGACCAATAGAAATGAAGGATGGAGAAAGCAAAAAATTAAAAATAAGAATGAATCACATTAAATTATGACTTAAACTAACAAAACAACAAATAAAGATAAGAGAGGAGTGGATTAGCATGGATGATGGACCTTTTAGAGTCCATCATTTAAATGGAAGCCATGAAGACACAACCAGTAATACAAGAAGGTGGAATAACATGCCTAAGAGGCATGATGATATTAATAAATCAATAATTTTTAATGTTTCATATGTAGGTTCAAGGACAAAATGTGTATCACATGTGCATGTACACATATATGAGAAGTTTATTAAAAA
Source organism: Torreya grandis (assembly GCA_037957365.1). Lineage (NCBI taxonomy): Eukaryota > Viridiplantae > Streptophyta > Pinopsida > Cupressales > Taxaceae > Torreya > Torreya grandis. The sequence goes on from JARHVA010000107.1 coordinate 1,855,921, forward strand.
ATAAGAGGACATTACAACAAAAGCACCTAAAGAATGCACTAATAGGTTAGTGATGTGGAACAACTAGTTGAAGAGGATCAACAAGAAAGAAAGAGAGAGAAAAAAGTAAACAAGAAGAAAAGAAGAATTAGAAAACAATAAATAAGCCTCATTTGAGTTATATCTCAAATTTTTTCACTCGGGAAGTATGATGCAAGAGCATCATTAAAACTATATAAATTTTAGATTTTTAGATTCTAGATAGATTTATAAGAAGCATGCTTAAGATTTATTATGTAATAAATTGGATATATTTGAGTATGTTGAGTCTCATAAGAGCCATAATGTGGTGCTAAGGTCATTAGGCGATCAAAAGTTGACTATTATTGCATATTTATGGTTTTCTTGCCAAAACCAAGAAATTCAAATTTTGAATTTATTGTTAGGAGTTTAGGAAGTTTTGGTGAATTATGAAGGTCATGGTTATATGGTATGGGTCTATAGGATCTAATTATATGTTAAAAATTTCTTTAAACCTCATAATCAATGTAAATATAATCAAAACCTTGTTTATAAGCATGTGGAAGGCTAATCCAAGCATATTTGAAAGAGTCTAAAGGGTTGTTGAGAGATACTTGGAGTAAGAATAACCACAAACTAAGAATTAAAAATTATTTTCACTTGATAAGGCTTGAAAAATTTGATATGGATCCTAAGTAATCTATAAAATCATGGAGGAATGTTTGAGTTGATAAATTTTAGAGAGGTGCACGAAGGCTTGAGTAAGGAAGATGGTCTTCAAAGTTGTAATCCATCATGGCGAGGACATACGAATAAATAAAACCTTTTGTATGTGTTATTATTATCTAAAATATGTGTAATTTCATGTTATTTAGTGTTATTTGATGTTTATTTATGCCTTTATTCTCATTTGAATTGAAGAATTCTTTTTCAGAGGTTGTTGAAGGATTATGTGAGAGAGGTATGTTAAAACACTATGTTTTTCAATATATTCATGAATAAAAGAAGGTTACAGGTGGATGTGGTAATTTATTAGACTTAAAATAATGTATTCATGAGTAATTTATTTCTCCTTAATATTTTTTATCATATTTTTATGCTATGTCTCTAAGTTACAAGTCTTAACAGGTGTTTTGGGTGATCCAATTTGAGAAAATAGGGTTATTTTCACACTTTTGTGGTCTTTCATGATGGGAAACCAATTTTTAGAGTAATAGAGAGTCTTTTGGAATACAATAAAAATTTAATTATAATTTTTCAATGTATAAAATTGAAATTAGGCCATTATTAGTACTCTTGTCCAATGTGTAGGCCTTTCTAGTGCATCAAGAGAAAAACTTGCATATCTCCAAAACTAACTAGCCAAAAGTCCTAAACATTTTTTAACATGTGTTTTTGGATGTTATTTAATAAATTAAATTGGTTTCATATCTTTTGGTTTATTATTTTACAAGTTATGATAAAAATTTAAATTTGCAGTCATAGAGACGAGTTCAAAACCCTATTTGAGAAGGGTAAAAAGGAATAACTTTCAAATGAATGCTTAGAATTCATTAAAATTTAATACATGGATTATTGAGAAGGTACTTGAAAGTATTAAAGTGTATTCATGTCTTGAAAATATTTCTAAAAAAATATATATTCATGATTATGTTTTTCTGCAAGCCAAAGGAAATAAGGCCTAAACCCCTACAATGTTGAATTGGTGAGTTTGGAGGAAAACAAAGGTTTAAATTTGTTTAAATTGTGTAATAATACATGAATAATGATGAAATGAACCCCAAATACTATAAATAATTAATTTTTTAGTGAGTGTCTTATCAATTAAGTCAATTAAGCCTAATTAAGCCCAGTAGTCATTTTTTGGTAAAAGTGAGGTTTGTAATCTCTTGAAAGAATTGTTTCACATTGGTTGTGAAATAAAGAAGTAATAAAAGTCATATGAATGATTATTTAAACCCCAATTCCATGAAATATTCTTAAGGCCTAGTTATAGGTCTAGTATCCTTTTTGGAATACTATTCTTTTAGGAGTCTTAAAGAATGAAAAAGCCCTTGAATTGAGTTGGGTTACACCTAATCAGTCATAGGAAGCCTTGTGTAGCCCTAATAGTCATGATTGAATCCAAATTCAGTTATAATTTTTTTTTGTTAAGTCTCACTTATATCAAATTTTCCATAGAGATAGATAGATGTAAGATTTACTTGCATCAGATGCACCTTACTCTCAGTTAGTGTTTCAACCACTTCACCAGGAGCCGAGAAGAGTTATAGGAGGGAATTATTAACATGCTTGATTAGTTCCATAGGGAAGGTAATTTTCACATATGACTCGAGTACCCATACTTGTTTCTATATATATTCCATGAGATTTTTTGAAATCTCATATGTGGCTCAGAGCATAGAGACTGGGTCCTCGGCCACCTTTTCTTCTCCTATAGATGTCCTTATTTTGGTGAGGGAGAAGAGGTCTTGTTGAGTCTTCCAAACCATAAGGTTTCTTACTGGATGAAATTTTACATGATGATCCTCCTCAAGTTCCTTAAGGTTTGATCAAAGTCCCACTACACTTCAAGATCACCTTGCACAATCATATCAAGTGCCTGTGACACCATAGCTACTCCCAAGGTAGAAGGGGGTGTTGGTGGTGTAGTAGAGATGGATGTGATAGGTGGAATCTTGGGTGGAGGAGTAACACATGATATGAAGGGAATTAAGGAAGATATCAATGGAGGATGAGGAGGCATGGGGGCAAAATGGGGTAGGATGAAAGGAAAAACCTAGGGAAACATATATGCCTACCACTAGTTCTGGGTCAAGTTAACTTATGAGGTGATGACACCATGGAGAGGGGAATTCAACAAAAGTGAGGAAATTATCTGGTTGAAACTAAGCCCTTGGGCACTTGGGATGATGGAGAAGGTAGGCTTAAGAGTGATGCAAGGAGAAATAGGGGCTGATGTAGGAGGTTAAGGATGACTTGACTTTCACTTATTTATAGACCTCTGACCTAGATTAGCCTATGTTGTTGTAGTGGAAGGAGATAGAGTGATCGAGGCCATAATTTCCAATTGAAAAATCTATTAGGTGACTATGGGAGTTGCTAATGTGGCTAGGACCAAGGGAATTATGTACATAGGTACACTTGTTATTGGGGATATAGTAGTACTTATTAGAGATGGGGCACCTATAGGTATCTAAACCTAAGGAAGAACTAATGGGGGAAATATAGAGATACCTACTCATGGAATGTATTGGGTAGATGGGAACTAGGAGGTGGGAATGTTGTGCATATCCAAATCCAAAGGAACTTGGGTGAACGATGGAAGGGGTGAAATAGGGAAAAATGGAGCCATAATTTGAGTGGGTTGTTTTGGGGAAGGGAAATCAGGGGGTATTCCACTAGGCTATTGAGGGATGGTGGGAGTAGGGGGGATCTACACATGCACCAGTTATTGGTCCCATTATGGGATTATCTTCAAACTACTGGTGATGTCAAACTTGAGTGTCTACACATCTTGAGGTTGAGTTTCTTAGGCTTGAGATGTTTAGGGCTGAACTATCTGAGGTTGAGTTGCATGAGCCATAGGAGGTGGTGTAGTTATATTAGAGGGCTAGGGAAGTGAATTTCATGGAGGATAAGGTCAAGGAAGAGGAGTTCGGACCCCTTCTAAAATATTCTTTGATATTTGGAGAGGAGTTGATTGAACATCCCCTTTATCTTGAGTTGACATGAAGGAAATGAGGCCACTTTGGGCAGAGGCCCACGCTGATCTTGCTTTCCTTTCTTCTTCTTAGCCTCAATTCAAGTGAAAATCTCATGATCATATACATAGTTAAGATAGAACTTATTATCCTCATGGGGCTAGTGGCCATAGTTGATGTTAAGCTAGGCCTGATACTTCACTACATGGGCACTGATGATGTCGTGTAGGTCCCAATCTCTATGTTCAACCTTGCCCAGGGCATAGGAATCCCTTCCTACCACCATCTTTTGTAAAGGGGGAGATTTTTGTAGACATGGTGCCTAATTTTAAATGTGAATGTTGGGAAAGCCTTCTGATGGTGATTGATGTAGTGAGTAAAGATTCCTTCAACTAGTTGATAGGCGATATCTTGCTTTATTAGCCAATTTAGGACTTGATAGGGTAGGTGGAGGGGAGATTTGAGAATTTTGGCCATTCTAATGATAGTGTCATCCCTACAATACCAATAGTCACTAATAGGGGTGAGATATTCCCTTATTTCCTAGGAGAACTAAGGTATGACTACTTCATTGATGTCCATATAGACCACTAGGTAGAATGACTCATAAATCTCTTGGATGTGGTTCAGGTAATGGTGGCCATATAGTTAATAAAAAAAACTACATGGACCATTGTGCCTTTGAGAACCCATGGTGGAAAGGTGAAAGGATTTAATGTGAGTGTTGTGAAACCTACTTCTACCAAGTATCTCATCATATAAAAGTTGTCTCCTCCCCAGGCATCTCCTACTACCTTGATCAAGTTGAAATTGACCACCCCAAGGTTTGAGACTTGATCACCCTTGAGGATTATGTGTAACATGGGCACACATAAGAGGTTAACATGCATGGATTTGGTTGCCCTAAATAGTCAATTTGGTAGTATCATCCTGATATGAACCCCTTCCTTAAAGGTGCAAATGGTGTAGGAGTCCGCATCTATCTTATTGACCCATTTAGAATCTAGATTCTCTGCCCCAATCCTTCAGGGTATCATATATCTAGTAAGTGTTAGTCCATGCACTCACTATGGTAAAATCATAAGTGATTGTATACTTTAGGAGATTATAGTGGGATTTGAATGCACTCCCCAAAATATTTGTAATCCTATGCTGAGAATCCATAGAACACACCAGGTCATGAACACCATCTTGTACCCATTTGGAAATGAGTAGTAATTTTTTGAATAAATCTGCACAAGGGAATAAATCTAACTTGTCCATGGATATGTGCATCCCTCACTTCTTGTATGACTAGAGGGCATCTTCAAATTCAGCCTCATCTTCATCATCACTGGAAGATGACTTGGGCACTAGGTCAATTACTTTGAACATCTCATTATAATGCTTGAAGCACGTCAGTCCTTATGGGAACATGGTGTTCCTATATTTTGGATTGGCTTTGGGGTTGGAGGATGAAGCAACCATTGTAAAAATGGTTAGGTTTATTGTGATATTAAACTCTGAGTGGAGGAATCATGAAGGGCACATGAATGAGCTAAAAATGAGAAGGCAAACTCTAGGAAATTAGGTGAAATAAAAGTAAATAAGATTATCTTGGGGAATTTATAGGGATCATACATATCTCCTGTATTGAGTGTGTCTAAAATCTCACTCAACATGAATTTTAATCTAATTTAGTGGCTTAATTTTCTCATTTATTTCCCAATCTAGACTTAAACTCAGTGATTTCAATATGCACTACCTGTTAGATCTAGTGATAATGATGTGACATTTTAAATTTTTCAATCATGGCCTAGTTTTTCCTTTAGTTATTTCTAAGAGCGTGGTAAGCACACAATTATTTCATCCTTGTATCATCCTAGACAACTTTTATCCTATGTCACTTGTCCATTGTAAATTGGTCCTGACTACAATGGTTACCACCAGGCACCACCAAGTTCTTAAATTTTACATGTTTGGGGGTAGGAGTTGCTAACTAAAAGACTGAAGTAATGTTTGGCATCTTTTGATTATCCTTTTAAATATTATTATACCATTCTCTGACTGCCTGGGTCTTCTTGGGCCTCCTCTACCAATCTATACAAAAATACCACGTGGGATGGTTTGGTAGGTCAGGATCTCCTAGGTTCTGACATTTCTACTAGGTCTTGGAGACTGATAAATTTGATAGTAGGCCATAAAACACCATTTCATTTAGTCATGTTATCCTCAGCTCTAACATCTCTATCAGGTCTAGGATATTGACACATCTAACATGGGGAAACCCTATCAATCAATTTCTAGCACTTCTGATCACTGGGGTTATGTGATGCTCTCTCATTTGGTTGAGATCATTTATGTCAAGTTTGTCAGGCTCTCCTAGGATTTTACATCTCTATCAAGTCTAGGAAAATGACACATTTGACATATATAACCATGGGGCACCTTCCCATTTTTTCATTCATCCCAAAAAAATCCATAAAAAAACTAAGTACAAAGGGAGGCCACATAATCAAATGTGACTCCCCTACTTACCAATATAGCTTTACAAGGTGCCACATAGGACTTTGAGAACTTAAATACAAGTCTAAATTTGTAGATAGGCAGTTAGCACAATAAAAATATTCTAAGTGTGAAATTACATTATTCTTCTTAGGATACAACAAGGACTCATCTATGCTTAAACTTAGAAGCTATAGGGGGATTTTTACAAGGATAAATTATTATTATAAATATGTTAGGCACACATCAAAACTATGGTGAAACATAAATTCAATGAATCTTAAAGAAAGATGATGACTAGAGAAAGATCGAAACTCTGGGAACCTCGAATTGGAGTAACTTTAAAGAGGAGTCCCCCACTTCTCAGAAGAAGGGGGTGTGTTGACCACAACAGATTTGATACAAATTCAGGTTTGAGAGAGGCATGATTTTTATCTCTAGGAAAATGCCCTTTTTAATATCCACAATGAGCCTTTTTTACATGCTATACATGCAAGCGATCCTCTCTAAGTATGTTTATATTTGTTGGAGGTGCTCCCTGCCAATGGTCAATGTTTTGATCACTTCCTCGAGAGCTGCAAAGAGTTACATGAGGACCCCTTTAACCTATCTAATCAATTATACAGGGAAGGTACTCTTCACCTATACCTTGAACACATAAACCTACTCCTTCACATCCTCCATAAGTTTTTTAGACATGTTTTCGGTGGATCAGAGCATGGATACTGGATCCTCTTCCACCTTCTCCTCCCCACTGGATGTTCTCACTTTTGTGAGGGATAATAGGTTGTGCTTAGTTTTCTAGACCACCAGGTCTCCTCCTTAAGTGAATTTATGCATGAGGATCCTCTTCATGTTCCTTAAGTTCCTATAAAACTCCCACTAGACCTTTTGATCACCCTACAAGATCATATTAGGCCCCTATGATCCTGTGGTAACTCCCAAGGTAGAAAAGGGTGAAGGTGGGCTAGTAGAGATATAGGTGGAAGGTGGAAGCATGGGAAGAAGAAGAATGGATGAAGCAGAGAGGGGAAAGAAGAGATAAATGGAGTATGAGGAGGTATAGGATTGAAATGGGGAAGGAAAAATGGGAATCCCATGGGAACATTTAGGTATACCACTAGCTTTAGGTAAAATTGACCTATGGGCTAATGAAACTAGGGAGAGGAGTATTCAAAAGGAATGAGGAAATTGGTTAGTTAAATCCAAATCCTTGGGCACCCAAGATAATGGAAAAGGGAGGCCTAGGAGAGACAAGGGGAATAACATGGGACTGGGTAGTAGGATTTACCTCTTGCTTATTATTGAGCCTCTTGCCTGGATCAACTTACATCATAGTAGTAGAAGTACTAGTGGTATCAGTGGTAGTGGGAGCTGACTGGGAAGTCTATAGAGTGATTTCAGGTTCAGTTAAGGTGGTTAGATCTGATGGAATTATGCATATGGGTTCACTCATTTCTAAATGTTGGAAATATTGTCATTGATGTCAAGGGTCTAGCATTAGTGATAAAGGTTATATAGCATTTATTATCTAAAGGTGTTTTTAATGTTCATTTTTTGCTAAAGTATGTTGATATTTATTTAATATTAACAAATATATTTTTGGTTGCATAAAGTCAAAAGAAGGGCCCATGAAGAAGTTAAAGAGTCACGAGGTAAATATAAAAGAGGGAAAGGATGCATTTTCCCATGAATAGTCATCTTGAGGAATTCCAAGAGTCACCAAGTGAAGACAAAAGAGTAAGGGCACAATTTCTCATGAAGGGACACTTTGAAGAATTCAAAAAGTCACCAAGATAAAGACAAAAGGGGAAAGGACACATTTGCTTATGAAGGGTCACCATGTGACTTTTTAAATGAAAGAATTCAAAGGGTCATATAAGTTTGGCTCCATTTTCCATGAGGATTGAAGGGTCACAAAGGGTGAATGCCAAAATTCATTTGGTAAGCTATAAATAAAGGCTTGGGAAGCCATTTGTTATATGCGAAAGAGAGCATGGTTTGTAATTATCATATCTAGCTTAGAAGAGAAAAATGAGAGAAAAGAAAGAGATATTGTAATTTTCTATCATTTGTTAAGAAAGCAACATTGAAATATAGTTGTGTAGTATACACAATAGGGGTTGGTGCTTCTGTGGGTTGGTCCTCAGTAAAGGGGTTGGTGCTCTTGTGGGTTGGTGCTCATGAGTAGTTGTTGTGTCGGTGCTCAACAAAGGGGTTGTGCTCCTACAAGTTGGTACTTGGAAATATTGTAGTTTAAGTTGGTGTTCATTCATATACTTGAGATTGTTCTCCATGGTTTTTCCCACATTGGGTTTCCATGTTAAAATCTGGTGTCTCTATTTTGTGTGGTGTTTATTGTTTCAATTTTATTGCATATCTTGAATGTATGGTTAAGTGTAATTTTGTTAAGTGAAGGTTTATAAGATATATGATATAATGATTCACCCCACCCCCTCTCAGTATATCCCATGCTTAAAAATTGGTATCAGAGTAGGTTCCTTTGGAAAGAGTTTAACAGCTTATAGGTAGATCAGAGAAAGCACGATGGCCAAGCATCTAAAAAAGGAGAATCAAGAGTTGAAATTTGTGGTCGAGGCTCTTAAAGAATAGGTGTGTATCTTGGATTCTACAGTTGGCTATAGAAGCAAAAGAAGATAAGATGTTTATTGAGGATCTTAAGAATCAGCTAGAGTTTGCATATTCAAGTTTGAAATCAAGAGAAGAAGAGTGTAATTAGTTGAAGGTTGTGTTAGGTTCTTTGAAGAATAAATGTCCAGATAAGAATAATGGTGAAAATGAAGATGCCTCCACAAGTAAAATTAGAGATGATCAACTAGAATAAAATGATGAAAGTGAGGATGAAGCCAAAGTGAATCTAGAAGGAGAACTCATTTGTGCCTTAGAAGAATTAAAAGCTCTTGAGAAGAAGAATCAAAGATTGAAGTGCTATATCAAGAAAAATGAAAAAGAGTCAAAGAAGATAATTGAAGATCTACAAGGACACTTTAGAGAAGCCAAAAATAATGAAAAATATCTAAAAACATAGTTTCAAAAATTAAGTGAAGAATGTGAAAGGTATGTTATTTAAATTGCCTCTTTAAAAGAAGATATTGAAAAAGCAGTCAATGATAAAGTAGTCAGTGATTCAAAATTTGAGGATAGCACTAACATGTTGAATAAGATATTGTAAATTCAAAAGTCAATATCAAATAAGATAGGTATTGGATTTGAAAATAAAAAGAGATATGCTAAAGCTCTTGTAAAAGAGGAAACAAAAATGGAAGAAGTGAAGAATACAGAGGACATCTCAAACAAAGAAAGTTGGAAGGAACAGAGCTACAAAAGATAATCAGGACAAAGATACACAAATAGGTTCTATTTTCATGGTTACTTTTTTATTATAATGGATATGGTCATAATAAAATAGAATGTCAGAAAAGAGCTAGCAATTTCATAAACAAGGACAAGGAAACTCATATAGAGTCAAGTAAAAGCTACAACTCTTTTACTCCGCTGTCAGGCTTTGATGGAGAGGCCATAATATGTTACAAGTGCAATAATTTTGGACACATAGCCTATCATTGTAGAAGCATGTTCGATTCAGTCAAGGAGGACCAAAGATTCAAAGATCTATTCATCAAGAAGAAAGGTCAAATAAGTACATGGCAGAAGAAACAACCTAAAGATTCTATGTTAGTCCAGATAGATTTGCATGCAAGAAATGAAGAATAGCCATGGTTCATTGACAGTGGATGTTAGAGGCACATGACAAGAGACAAGATCATGTTCATAAATCTAAAGAAGATCAATGGTGGCATAGTAAAATTTAGAGATAAAACCACTACCAGGATAACCATAAAAGGTACTTTAAGTTTGGATAATGGTACAACTAAGACCAAAAATGTTCTATATGTAAAAGGTATTAAGCAAAATCTATTGAGTGTAAGTCAAATATGTGATCAAGATACACATTAAAGTTTTATGTAGAAGGTTGTGAGATTTGAAGAAAAGATTTAGATGAGTTGATTTTATATGCTCAGAGGGCAAGCAATAATTTATATGTGCTATCAAATATCTTCACAAAGGCATGACTAAAGGACACATTCAAAGATTTGCAAGAGGATTTGGGAGTAATTTCTTTTAATTATTGACATTGAAGATCAATATCAATTGAGGGGGAACTAAGTGTTATCTCTAGGATCATTCAATGTCAAAGGGGGAGAAGTGCATAAATAAGTACAAGGAATAGGCATAAGATGATTCATAATGGGGGAGTTACTATATGATTTTTAGTTTTGATATATATGCAAGTTGGTATGTGCAATATAGGTTTCAAGATGTAGCAGTTTCAATTTAAGGTTGCCATCAATGATAAAGGGGGATATTGTTGGAAATATTGTCATTGATGTCAAAGGTCTAGCATTGGTGATAAAGGTCCCATAGGATTTATTATCTAAATGTGTTTTTAATGTTCATATTTTGGTTAAAGTATGTTGATATTTATTTAATATTAACGAATATATTTTTGGTTGCATAAAGTCCAAAGAAACCTATGAAGAAGTCAAAGAGTCACAGGGTAAAGATAAAAGAGGGAAAGGATGCATTTTCCCATGAAAAGTCATCTTGAAGAATTCCAAGAGTCACCAAGTGAAGACAAAAGAGGAAGGATGCAAGTTTTTATGAAGGGACACTTTGAGGAATTCAAAAAGTCACCAAAATAAAGACAAAAGGGGAAAGGATGCATTTGCTTATGAAGTCTCACCATGTGACTTTTCAAATGAAAGAATTCAAAGGGTCATGCAAGTTTGGCACCATTTTCCATGAGGATTGAAGGGTCACAGAGGGTGAATGCCAAAGGTCATTTGGTAAGCTATAAATAATGGCTTGGGAAGCCATTTTTTATATGTGAAAGAGAGCATGGTTTGTAATTGTCATATCTAGCTTAGAAGAGCAAAAGGAGAGAAAAGAAAGAGAAATTGTAATGTGTTATCATTTATTGAGAAAGAAACGTTGAGAGATAGTTGTGTAGTATACACAATAGGGGTTGGTGCTCTTATGGGTTGGTGCTCACAAATAGTTATTGTGTTAGTGTTCAACAAAGGGGTTGTGCTCCTATGGGTTGGTGTTCATGAATAGTTGTTGTGTTGGTGCTCAACAAAGGGGTTGATACTCCTACAAGTTAGTGCTTTTGAATATTTTAGTTTGAGTTGGTGCTCATTTATATATTTGAGATTTTTCTCAGTGGTTTTTCCCACATTGGGTTTCCACATTAAAATTTGGTGTCTCTCTCTATCTTGTGCAGTGTTTATTATTTCAGTTTTATTACATATCTTTAATGTATGGTTAAGTGGAATTTGATTAAGTGAAATTTTATAAGATATATGATATACTAATTCACACCCCCTCTTAGTATATCCTATGCTTGACATTGAAATCATTAGTATTTGTGTTAGCATGGGTTTGGTAGTAGCCACATTATGTGCACTGAACAATGGGGGCACTGAGGACTAGGATAATGCAGATCCTAAAGACTAAAGGTGAGTCATAAGGATCCATATTGATCGAATGGGTTGAGTGGGTGGAAATGGGTTGTGGGGATGTTGTACCTGGCAAGATCTATAAGCACTTGAGGGAATTATGGGGGAGTTAAAATTAGAAAATAAGGAAGACACCACTTGAGTATCCATAATAGGAAAAGGGAAACTAGGGGTGATCTAATGGGTTATTGAGGGATGGTGGAATTAGGGGAAAGGATCTCCATGGATATTTATTGTTGGTCATGCTTCAGGATGGACTTGGGGTTGTTAATAATGTCAAATCATAGTGCACGTGCAACTTATGGTTGAGTATCCTAAACTATAAGAGGTGGGGGAGATGGAGTAGAGATTAGGGGAGTGAAATTTGTGGAGAAGAGGGAACTGGGACCCCCTTTATTATCTTTCTTAAAATCTAGGGTGTAGTCACTTGAGTATCTCCCTTGGGTTGTGATTTTACAAGTAAATTAGGGCCACTCTAGGTGGATGGCTTGATTTGAACCCATTTTCCCTTCTTTTTTTTGGACTCAAGCCTGGCCAGCACCTCCTTGTCATCTATAGGGTTGAGGTGGACCTCATCATCAACATGAGGCTCATGGTTGTAATTGATTTTGAGGTGAGATTAGTATATCACCACATGGGCCCTAATGATGCCAAAGGGTCCCATTATCTTTGCTCTACTCTACCTAGGGCATAAGAATCCCTACTCACCACCATCTTCTATAATAGAGGTAGACTCGTATATATGTGTTAGTCGATGATGATGGGTAAGGCTAGGAAAGCCTTTTGTTGGTATATTAGATAATGGTCGAAGACACATTCAATCAATTGATAGGTTATCTCTTACTTGGCCAATCAGTCTAGAACTTGATAGGGAAAGCAGAAGAGGGTCTTATGTATTCCTATGACTTAGATGATGGTGTCGTCCACGTAGTACTAGTAATCACCAATTAGGGTGAGACATTTATAGATCTAATTAGATATTTAAGGCATGGTTTCCTCATTTATGGCCATATAAACCACTAGGTAGAATGACTCATATATTTCCCATATGTGATTCTGATAGTGTTGGCCATATAATTCATATAACACTACATATACCACTATGCCCCTGGGAGTCCATGGTGTGAAATTAGAAGTCTTAAACATAATGGTAGCATAGGTGACATCTACCAAGTAGCTCATCTATAAAATTTGCCATCATCCTGAACCTTCTTAACATAATGCACTAGCTAGAAGTTGATATTGTCCTCGAGGTCTGGGCTTTCCTCTCCCTTGAGGATGATGTTGAGTAGGGGTACCTAGAGCATATCAATATGCATTGAATTGCTTGATCTAAACAAGTAATTAAGTAAGATCATCCTAACACATACCCCTTCCTTACAGGTTCAAACAATGTAGGAATCAATGTCCTCCTTGTTGACCCATTTGGCATCAAGATCAAATACTCGATCTTATAAGACATTGTATATTTTATAGGTGCTTACCCATGCATCTATAGTAGTCTTATCATATGTGACTATATACTATGGGAGATTGTAATACACTTTGAATGTAACTCCCAAAATATCTATAATCTTGTGCTTAGACCCTACACAGTACACCATGTCTTGGGCATTGTCCTACACCCACTTAGATGTGCGTAGCATATTATAAAAGAGCTCAACATAGTGAAACCCTCTGGTTTGGATACATCCTTATGCAACTCACATATTTCATATGCCCTAAGGGCATCTAGGAATTTGGCCTCATCTTAATCATCGTTATAGGGAGACTTGGGCACAACTTTGATTGCTTTAAATATTTCATTGTGGTGCTTGAAATAGGTTAAGTTCTCAAGGAAGGTGGTATCTCTGTATTCAGGTTCAGCCCTAGGGTTGGAAGATGAAGTAACCATGTAATAAAATGGGTAATGTTGTCTCCAAATCTTTCACCCTAGAAGTGGATGTTTAAGTCTCTTCTACATTTGGGAAATGTTGGGACATTTCTAGGCATGTGGGTATACCTATAGAGGAAATGAACCTCTAGATTTAAAGGGACTAGCTCCCTGAATGTGGCTTTGCAAAACAACCTATGTCTGAACTAGTTTGATCTAAAAGAAAAGAGTTAGAAATTACACAAAAATGAAACCTACTCTAGGATTGGTGATGCACTAAGATTATCTTCCATATGAATGTCATATCCTAGTGCATGATACAACAAAATACATAGACTATTTTTAAGCTCAAAAGATTCTAACACAAGTATTTCAGTATAGAGGTAAGATGTATGAAATGACACAAGGCAAATGAACTGAAAGACAACCTGTATATTCTAAGAATAGTTAAACACATGTAGAAATTTGATACACTTAGACGCACTCCATATGACCTGTTAGACCCAAAAATCTTGCTCAGCCATGAAGGTCAAAGGACAAAAGGATGAAAACCATCACTTGTTGTCACTATATGTCACTTACAAAATCAGAAAATTGCTCAAAAATTCAAATAAAAAATGCTTGTACCAATGCTTAAAGGCAAAAAACATGACATCAATTCAGCAGGGCTTCACCATACACTACATGGTATTTTTTACACTAGCCCAAGGGTTGTATATATAGCAAAAAGGAAGTGAGAAGGGGAGACCTTTAGGTGCCAAAGAGAGGAATCAATCTATTAGGAGTCTCCATCTTCAGCTGCAACCATCTTTTCCAATGATGCTCATTCAGGCCATCTGATTGATCCATGTCACTTCCATTAAACACTCTTGACCTACTCTCTCAAAGATGCTTCTCCAATGATTGCCCAGCAAAATCAAGATATTTTGAGCAATGGCATCAATGTGGTTATACAAATGATTTCACCTATTGTAGATTTGTCTTGATGCTAGCAGTTTCCCATTGGATTGCAATGATGTAGGGGAGAGTCATTTTCATTCTGTTGGCCTTGTCTTCTTCCTTTGATTGGTCATCAAAAATGACTCAGATCCTGATTTGATTAATGGTGAGATGAGCCATCTGATTTACTTTGGTAGATGAAGAATGTGAGCCCTTAGATCCTTGAGTGTTTAAACGAAGACCATTGATCTTCCTGGGACCACTCATTTGAATGCTAATGGCTAGTCCCTCATCCTGAAGTTGAAATCCATATAGCCTTCACTCCATAGGTACCATTCCTTCAGACCATTTCCTTTAGGCATTCTTTCCAAACAATTTATTGTGGGAATTTTCTCTGAAATAAATAACCTTTTGGGCCCCTTTTGATTGGTCCATTTCCTTTCGAGCCTTTTGGAGTGTCCCTTAAAAAAGATTGTTTTAGACAAAATATCTAAAAAAATTCTTTCAATCTTTCTACAATTGTCCCTTTGAAAACTTCCTGAAGGACACTTTGGCCGAGAATAACCCTTTGGAATTCTCATTCACCTCTCTGAAAGCCTAAACATGCCTTTTGGAATTCTTGAAATGTCCCTTTGGAAAGCCTAAAAAGGACACTTTCTTGAGAAAAGAGCCTTCGAGGAAAGTGTGTAGGGCACTTTGCATAGAAAAAGACCCTTAAAACTTTTTAAAAGTGTCCCTTCAGATCTTTTTGAAGGACACTTTCAGATTTTTTGTAGGGCACTTACATGAGGAACAACTTCTTTCAGAAAGTTGAAGTGTCTAATTCCTTCAGAGTTTTGCAAATGACTCTTCCAAATAATTGTTTCAGACAAAATGTCCGAAACAATTCCTTTAGAAAAATTTTAAGGATCAATTATTTCAGATAAATTGAAAGTACCTTTTAGAATTTTGTAAGTGACCACTTTTCTAAGAAAAAGACCCTTCAAAAAGGTTGAAAGTGCCCTTCAAAAAATTTAAATGTGCCCTTTAGAAAAGTTTAAAACATCCCTTCACAAGAGAAAAAGACCCTTCAGAGAGATTGTTTCAGAGAAAAAGTCCAAAATAAATCCTTCGAAAAATTTGCAAGAGACAATTCTTTCAAAAAAATGTAAAGAACATTTCTTTCAAAAATCTTTAAAGTACCCTTCAAAAAACTTGTTTAAGACACTTCTCAAGAGAAAAATACCCTTCAGACTTTTGAGAATGTCCCTTTGCAAGAGAAATGATCCTTCATAAATTCTGAAATGTACCCTTCGAAAAACTTGAAATGGACCAATTCCTTAAAAGAACAAACCCTGCAGAAAAGTTTCAAAGGACACTTTTCCTTCAAAAATCTTGAAGATGCCTTTTATAAATCTTGAAATGGACCAATTCCTTCGGACCTTATATTTTAGACAAAAATTTTGAAACAATTCCTTTGTGACTTGGACAAAAAACCCAAAGCAAAGCCTTGCTGAAAGAAATAACACTTGATCAAAAAGACCAAATAACACTTGCAAAAGACCAAACAAAGGCTTCTGAAGGAAATAACATTTGGTTTTTTTTATTGTGGGGATAAACCAATTAATAATGTTGCACTTAGCTAAAATGAAAGATGCAAAACCTGAGAGTGAAATGGCTAAAAGGTAACTCTTTATAGTAGCTAATTCTGAGCAAGGAGGGCATGGAGGGCACATGAATGAGCTAAAAGTCAGGAGGAAAACTCTGAGAAATTGGTAGCAAATAATGGTACATCATTTCACCTTTGATCACTTATAAAGATCCAAAAATATCTCATATTTTAATGGCATTTGATGGCTAACTCAATGCGAGTTCAAATTTGAGTTGGTGACACAATCCACCTATTCATTCCCCAATCTAACATTAACTTAGGAATTTGAAGTAAGATGTTTCCTATTTAGATTTGGCAGCCACAAAAAGATGTTTTAAATTATCCAATTGAGGTCTAGTTTCCCATTTAGTTAATGTGAGGAGTGTGGTAGGCACACATTTATTTTGCCCCTATGGCATCCTGGGAAACTCTTGGTGATGCCATGTGTTTGTCACTGGTTAGTCTTACTTGGGTCAGACTACCACCTAAGTGTAGGTGGGTGTTGTACTTTACTTGTTTCAAAGTTGGAATTGGCCACTTGGAGTATTGAGGTGATGCATGGAATCCTATGATTAGTTTTTAAATATGATTATACATCTTTGTAACCATCTCAGGGCATCCTAGGTCTTTTCTTCCAATTTGTACAGAAGTGCCACATGGTGTGGTTTTGACATCTTTGACAAGTATGGGAGATAGACACTTCTAAAAATTGAGTCATATGGTACTTCCTCATTAGTTAGAGTCTCCTGTGAGATTTCACAAAAAATGACTAAAGTTAAAATAAAGCCACATAATTAATATAAATCTCGCATATCTATTGCTAGACGTTTATAAAATGTTGAGTAGGCCTCCAAGTGACTGATGCTCTAGGAAAACCATTATGAGTCTAAATTTATGAAGAACACAATTATTGTAATAAAATATTATAAGTATGAAACCCATTGTTCTTTTATAATGCAACAAGGACTTGAATGGGTTTAAACTTAGAAAACTATAACGATCTCTAACATAGATGAACTTTTCATTACAAACATTGTTAAATGTTTGACAGACCAAGCCAGAATAGGAGTTTGAGAATTCTCAAGGTTTGATGCTGACGAGAAAGGGATTGAAAGTTGAGAATTTTTAGAGGGGTCCAGGCTTCTTCAAAGAAGGGGGTTGTGTTGTCACAACAAATGATGACTTTACAAGGAAAATGCTATCCTAATGTTTAGAATTCAGACTGTGATCATCCAATATCTGAACATAGAGATAAACAAGCCAAAATCTATCTGATGCACTTTTTATATGAAAAATGCTTAAGTTTGGTCCAGCAAGTAACATATTGGGCTCTAGTTCCTTCCAAGGCCAGTATGTGAATTAGTGATGGATTCATTGTATTTAATGGATTACTTAAACAAACCTAGGTACATCTAAGATATCAAAAGATTTATGAGGGGGGATATATTTCACAAAATTTTAGCTAAGGAAGGAGGGCTTGAGTATTACTCTGCTTCCAACTAGGGATATATATCCCTGATAGAGATGTTTTTATTCTCCCTTATATCCTTGTTCCATTATTATCCAGGCCAAAAATCCTATTGTTGATGCAAGAAATTGCACTCGGGGCAAGGAGGTCAAACTCCTGCCTTTTCTTCGCAACATGGAAACTCCTCTTTCACCTGTGGGATGGTGAAGTAGGAGAGGAGAGTCTCTCGTTAAGGGCTAGCTCCCTTTGGTGTATCATTGTTTGATTTAGGTAGTGCAAAATATAGACAGGTATGTCTATATATATATAAACTGGGGAATGAAAAGGGAAGAAAGATACAAAAAAAAAAACTACTCTAAGGAGCTGATACACCAAAACAATATGACCCTTCCACACCCACTCTCAAAATCAGACAAAATACACTTATACACTTCACTCTTGACAGAAGAATCAATCTACAAACTTGACAGGGAGGTAAAATGAAAGATATAAAAAGGGAGGTTCATCAAAAGGTGTAATAAGAAACACTCTGTAGATAATCCCCTCTGTCTTGCACTCCAAAATAGAACTCTTCCCCTATCAACTGCAGAAGGTGCCTTGCAGATAGCTGGTGCATCGGTATTGAACATGTGAGAGCATCAAAGACAATGACTAAACATAAATCAACACTCAGGACATACATAGAATATCTATTCAAGAAGAGGTAAAAACTGTGTTTATAGACTCAGGTAGAAATTTTAGCAGGGTTACGCCCTGTAAAATTTGTGAAAAGATAATTACAAATGAACAAGTCTACAATATATATGAGAAGCAAAGAGGCCCATTTGGTGCTCCTTTTACAAGTGGCATACGTGTCCCTTCATGAAGAGAAACAAGTCGCTCAAAATATTAATGAGTTGTTCATTTGTCTGCTTGAAATTTGCATTTCTTGCTTGGGTGACTTACACTTTTTGCCTTCCATTTTAATGTGAAACAGAGAAAGCGGTTGCGTTGTTGGCTACTATCATTCCAAATGATCAATTCGCTGGCACTATTTCACCTGCCAAAGTCACTTCTCCAATTTGCACCAGTTGGACTTAACTGCTCACTCATTCCTTGCTTATCACTTTGTCCATGTGTTGTTCATGCCATCAGGCTATAAATTGCCTTGTTTATGCCACTTGGATTGCTTGACTACTCCCTACCTTGTCACTCTGCTTGTCACTTAGAATTTGTCTTTTCTAGTCACTTGGCTCCTTGGGCGAACATATTGCTGGGTTGCTACATTTTGAGCTCTTCCTTGTCCATGTTTGGCACCTGCCATATTTTAAAACCCAACGGCTAAACCATTTCATTAAGTTTGACATGCCCTGGGACGTCCCCGTGTCCTTCACTTTGTCTTTGGGTCCATGTTGGTAGTCGGGTCCATGCTGGCAGTAATTTATGGCTTCCCTTCCTTTGTCTTTTCCTTGGCACACCCTCCCAGGTCGCATTTGGACTATTCCCCTGGGCTTTGTATTGTATTTGAAGCATGCCTGAATTCCTTCAGACATTTTGTCTGAAGGAATTCCTTCAGGCAAAAAGTCTGAAGGAATTAAGGACTATCTATTTTGATCAATATAAGCTTTGGACTCACCTGATCCTTCCATGCAAATGTTAAGAGCTTGCCCTCTGAAAGGGCTTTTGACCTAAAGATTGCCCTTTCCCTTTGCCTTTGTGTTAAGTCGTGCCCGAAGGAATTCAGGACCTAGACTTAGTCAATTTCGAATGAATTGAACTTTAGACTTTGAACCAAACTAAACTTACCCGGGTCCTCTTCATTTAAAGTGTCGGCGTTCCACTAGGGCATTTGAACTTAAGTCTTGAACCAAATCACTAAACCAATTGTGTTGAAACAAGCAGAGAAACACTGGCATTAAACTATGTAGCCTGGAAATGATTGCTTTTCAAATAGGAAAGGGAGGAGTTGACCATGATTTTGCCAGTGGGAAAAATTGGTCAACAGAATGGCGACTCACAAGGGAAGCATGCCTGCTATGCCTAGAACCCAGTTGTCTTGCAGTCCATTGGGCACGAAGTCAGATAGGAACTTTGCGAATCAGCAATAGCTCTGCTAAAACATAGAAATAGTCACGCAGATCTACCTCCAAGGAAAAGAAAACACACGCAAGACTAAGAAAACTACTACTTGTGCAACAACACTTAGGGAAAATAGGGAAGAAAATAGGGAAAATATGTACAAGCGAACCCAAAAATTAGTGGCAACGCTTTAGATGTATCCCATTAACTGGGATACGCAGTTCTTCATTGTCCAACTTGGAAAGTTGGAATGCATTATGCTGCTTACACTAAGTGATCATGTAAGGACCGCTCCATAGGGCATCAAATTTTGCATGTTTTCTGGGATTAGCTCGATCTTCATCCCACTTCAGGACAATGTCTCCTTCAGAGAAATCTTTGACAAGGATTTCTTATCAAAGTGCCTTTTTACTTGCTATTGGAGACTGGTCATGGAAGCCGTAGCCCGATCCCTTACCTCTTGGAGTTCCATCAGCTCACACAACCTGACCTCCAGGCCAATTCCTTCTTCAAATTGTAGTTGGTAGGAGTGATCCAATGCTAGCAATTCAAGTGAGATGGGAAGCCTAGCTTCCTTTCCATACACGAGCGTATATGGAGAATTTTCAATTGCTCTCTTCGGAGTAATTCAGTCGGCCCATAGAGTTGTCTTTAGCTTGGTATGCCAAGTTCTCTAATTTTCTTCCATAGTTCTCTTTATGATTCTGATCAAATTTTTGTTGGTGGACTTAGCCAGTCCATTCCCCTGCAGATAATAATTTGATGAAGTGCTAAGGTATATGCCATACTTCAGTGCCCATTCACTTGTTCTGGTCCCCAAAAAAGCCAAAGCCTTATCTGAGATTATGGTGATTGGGACCCTAAATCTTGTTACCAGGTCCTCATAGAACTCCAAGACTGCACTTTCATTTGCCTCTTTCAGAGCGGCGGCCTCTACCCACTTGGTGTAATAATCTGTAGCAGTTAGGACCCATTTGTGCCCAACACTGGAGGGAGGGTTGATCATCCCTATGAAGTCCAGGCCCCACTGCATGAATGGTTGCTCAACTTGAATGGGCTGTAGAGGCATGGTAGCCAATCATTGTTTTTCATCAAAAAGTGCACACTTCTGGCACTTTCTTACCCAGGCATGGGTGTCCTTGAAAAGTGTAGGCCAAAAATAGCCAGCTCTCATTATCTTTGCTATTGTAGTTCTAGGGGTAAAGTGACCGCCTGCTGGCCCATCATGGAACTCAGCCAATACCTTATTAGCCTAGTTTGGGTCAATGCATCTTACGAGGACCCTAGATAAATCCCTCCTAAACAATACTTCATCGACTAGAACATAAGGAAGGGACTGGAGTTTAAAATACCTTCTCCCAGTCTTATCAAGACCCTGTGGACATTCACCTGTGAGAAGGAAACGCTTCATGTCCAGCATCCAATCCTTTATGACAGTTGGTTCTTCTGTTGTGGCTGCATCATGAATTATCAAGTTGTCTCTCCTTTTTTGCTTTAAGTTTGCAGTCAGCTGCTCGCACAGGCCCCTTCCCCTCACCAGCTTGGTGATCTTGATATCTATGTCATAATCCATCACTTTGGTAATCCACCCTGTCCTCTTTTCATTTAAATCTCGATTGGTCAAGAAATCCTTGATGCCTGGATGTGGGACCATAAGGTGGATCCTGTTGTTAGACAACATATGCATGAATTTCTTCAAGCTCCACACCACTGCCAGGACTTGCTTTTCTACATACGTATACCTGACTTCGAAGTCCTCTAACCCTTGACTAAAGAAATCAAGTGGCTGCTCGAGGTCATCACTGTTAGCTTGGGTAAGCATGGCGGATATCACTTCCTCATTGCTAAAGGCATAGAGGTTAAAGTCTTTGCTGAAGTCTGGGCCAATCAAAGTGGGAGCCCAGGTTATGGCCTGCTTGATGGCCTCAAAGCTGTGTTTCCTCTTAGCTATCCATTTGAAATCTCCACCTTTCTTTAGCATAGGGGTGAGTGGCTTGACTATCTCCACAAAATTTGGAATGAATCTCTAAATGAAATTAATCCTGCCAAAGAAACTCTGTAGACCTTTTTTGTGTTTTGGTAGGGACATCTCTAGTATAGAACAAACTCTCTCGAGGTCAATAGACAAGCCCTCCTTGGACACAACATGGCCTAGGAGTTTCCCCTCATGAACATCAAACACACACTTCTTTGGATTAAGAGAGATGTCAAATTCTCTACACCTTTCAAAAATCTGCCTGAGGTGTCCCATGTGCTGGTTCACTTTCTTGGAGAATAACGTTACATCGTTGAGGTATACCAGCACGTTATTATTTATCAAGCCACCAAAATCTATGTCCATGGCTCACTGAAAGGTAGCACCAACATTGGATAGCCCGAATGGCATTTTCTTGTAAGCAAACATTCCCCATTTTGTGGTGAAGGTTGTTTTATGCTGGTCACAGCCTTGCACTAGAATCTGATTGTACCCTAAATAACCATCTAGGAGGGAGAAATGCTCACTACCAGTTACCTTTTGGAGGATTCACTCCATTCTTGGAAGGGGGTAATGATCCTTTAAAGAGACTTTATTAAGGTCTCTAAAGTTGACACACAGCCTAATCTCCCCATTTTTATTTCTAACAGGAACAAGGTTGGCCAGCCATGAGGAATGTTTGATTGGAAATATAATTCCAGACTCAATCAATTTGGCCAATTCACTTTGCATGAGGGGCTCAATTATAAGATTGACAGGCCTTTGCTTTTATGTTACTAGCCTGGCAACTTCTTCCAATTCAATGGTGTGCTAGGCAAGCCTTGGGTCGAAGCCCTTCAAGTCACTGTAATCCCATGCAAACACATCAGTGAATTCTTGACACAGTAGAATGAAAGCTCGCCTCTCTTGGAACATGTAGACCTTGCCAAGCGCCAGTAGCTTGCCCTTGAAGATTTCAACCCTTTCGTATGTTTCTTCTTTGGTAGTGATGCACGCCTTGTCATTTCTTAACCGGTCATTACTATTGAAAATGTTTTCAAGTGTGACCAAACCTTTAGGGAGTTTATTTTTCTTCAACTGAACAATCTGATTGCCATATTGTTGCTTCAATTTTGCTTGGTTGTGTGTTGCGAACTCAGCTTCTTCTTGTAGGAAGAAGGCTATATGTTGGTCGCTTTCAAAGACCTACCAATTTTCAACATTGTCTGGGATTGAAGGCCGAAACACCACTTTTAGGTGGCACGAACCACAGTCTTGACTTATTTCTTTTGAAACATCAAATTGGGCACCGATTGCTGCCAACCTATCAGCCTGTTTATTCTGGTCCCTGGGAATAGAGGCAATGTTAAAAGCAAGAAAATCCTCCACCAAGTCCCAAACTCTATGTTTGTAAGACTTCAGCAAGGAGTTCTTGGTTAGATTCAGGCCTATTATTTGATTTACAATTAGTTTGCTATCTCTCAGGACTTGCAACTCCCTAATCCCTCTTTTTCTTGCCCATTTAAGGCCATGGATCAAAGACTCATATTTTACAACATTACTCATGCAAGAGAATTGGAAACAGAAAGCTAAAAAGTACCTTTCCTTCGAAGGGGAAACCAACATCGCCCCACCACCAGCGCCTATTTTACTTTTGGAACCATCAAAAAATAGCTACCACAGGCCAAGGTCTTCTTCACTTTCCTTCATTAAATTTGGCATGAAGGCACCTTCCTCGTGCATGTAATAGACTCCAAGGTCTGCCTCCTCAATGAATTTGTATGGATCATGTTCGAAGTTATCATTTCCCCACTCATCCAAGAGTAAGTCTATGACTCCTTCAAGAGCATAGGATGGAGATTGGTCTGTCTGAGACTCTTATGGATCGATGATGGTGTAGCTGACATTTGCTGCCTTGGGCGAATATGGTTCTAGATGGTTCTTGTAAAGTGGCTCAGACTCAATTTTCAATTTGGTCCCATACTTGGTTCTAAAAACCAAATATGATCAATTCACTGCTAGATAGCCACCTATCTTTGACGTGAAATCCCTGGACAAGTAAATTGTGAAATACAGAGGAACATCTGCTACCACTATATCATGGGGAATTGAGAAGGTTGGGTAAGCATGCAATGTCAATCCTAAACCCTTCACAATCCCAACTATTGTTTTAGGTGTCCCATCTAGCTGTAGATCTCCTTTGCTCATTTCTTGATACTTCAATCCCATCTTATCAGCAATGCACTTGGGCATCACTGAGGTGCTGGCCCCGCTATCAATTATGCATTTGTGCACCAAGAAGTTCCCAATGACTAAAGATACGTAGAAAGGAGGAGTCTTCTCTTCCTTCTTCACCTATCTTGAAGTGGAAGGCTGTCCATTTGTCATCAAGACATTATCAGTGCTGGCTGGGACAGCTTGACAATCCAGCTCATTCAATTCCTTTTTTAACACATCCTTCTGGCCTAGAAGAGACAACGCATCCCATAAAGAGATATTCATATTTAGCTTCTTCATCTGATCCACTATATTGATTTGAGGACTGCCACACCTTAAGCTTTCTTTGGGGTTGATTCCAAGCTGAACTGCAAACTGAGGGACTGAAGGTATAGGCAACTGCCTAAAATTTGGGGCCTTTGCATTGGAGTGTGATGGAGGAGGTGTTATTGATGCCTGAGTGGTAGCCTAGGATTCTCCCATTGCCCTTCTCTTAAACCTCATGTTGGCTGCAACACAATCATCCTGATTGTCTACAGTGCCCACATAATTCACTAAACAAAAATCTTCTTCTAAATGATTCATCAGGGCAGAATCAGGTTGAGCCTGATTGTTACTCATGTTGGGTTGCATCGAAGGCTCAAAGGCTTGAGATTGAGTAGTTATTTGGTTGTTTGCATTCTAAAAATAGTTCATCACCTCATTTGTATAGATGGCTTGTTCTTGACCATATCCCATGGTCGAACAGCTTGACTACTCTTGTACTAAATTGTTCTGAACAGGCACCATGGCCTTAGATGATGAAGAGGGACCAGTGTTGTAGTTTTGAAATGGCCTGGTTGTAGTGAGCTTCCCCTGACCTTGGTTATAATTTTGAAAGGGGGTCTAGGGGCTTGGCCATATTGTTGATATCCTTGGTTCGGCCTGTTGCTTTGAGCTTGCTACCTTTTAAGGGCAACAAGTTCGTTTGACATGTTTTACAATAGGCTATTAACTTCGCTTAATTCATTTGATAGAGCAGCAATTGGTTTCTCAATGATAGGAAAGGGAGTGATTATGAGAGCAACAGCCTGAATCAGGGACAATGTTTCTGGGAAAAGCAGCATGTGAGGCCTAGGGGCAATTTTCTCGGCTTGAACCAAGCAATTTTTGGCTGCTATGGTAATGTCATAAGCAACTAGCAGTATATCTCCTCCCATAGATTAGATCATCATAGCAATATCACTATTTAATGCCTTTAAATAATACAAGAAGGTGTAGCTGGGGGTCAGTCTTACCAAGATGGGAATTGTGTCCCAAGTCTTTTGAAAGCGTGTGTTGAAGTCCTGCATATACTCGTGTGAAGCTCTCTTTATGGTCGTCAACTGCTCAGCAAGAGAGAGGTCATCACTTTTTTCCCCAAAATGATCAGTTAACTAAGTGCCCAATTCGTTCCAAGAATGTATGGAATTCACAAGCAAGGTCCCATACCAATCAAGAGCCTTGCCTTTAAGAGACAGCGCCAACAATCTGATGGCAATATTTTCTTCTGTTATATTATGAATATTGCAAAGGTTGGAAATATTCTTAAAATGCTCAATGGCTATAAAAGGTCCCACTCCATCGAAAGAAGGCACATTCTTTAGAGCTATTCCTGGAATTGGATCATATTATGGGAGATTCAAGGGGCTCTCACCACGCAAAGCTGTGAATGGCAAAGCCATGGCTAGGACTGGCTGTAACTGAGGTTCTGTTGTGTCTCTTAAAATAGGCTTAGGAGGATTGCTTGTTGGATAAGGATGAGTTCTCTCAAATCGTAGTCTTTTAGCAGAGTTCCAAGGTAACTCAATGAAATCAAAAGGGACCCCTCTTGAAGCAGACCTTGTGGTGACCTTAGGCATAGAAGATTAAAAAACTGGTTTTGAAAATAAAGAATTGAAGCTCTTACCAATGGAGTTGCCAGATGCTAGAAGACTAAAAATGGTTGTATCAGGATCAGCATCAATCCTGAACTTCACTAAATTATCAAATTGAATGTCCCACCAGGCGTGCCAAAACTGTTGATGCAAGAAATTGCACCCGGGGCAAGGAGGTCAAACTCCTGCCTTTTCTCCTCAACATGGAAACTCCTCTTTCACCTATGGGATGGTGAAGTAGGAGAGGATATTCTCTAGTTAAGGGCTAGCTCCCTTTGGTGTATCATTGTTTGATTCAGGCAGTGCAAAATACAGACAGGTATGTATATGTATGTATGTATGTATGTATGTGTGTGTATATATATATATATATATATATATATATATATATAACTATATAAACTGGGGAATGAAAAGGGAAGAAAGATATAGAAAAAAATAAACTACCCTAAGGAGGTGATACACCAAAACAATATGACCCTTCCACACCCACTCTCAAAATCAGACAAAACACACTTATACGCTTCACTCTTGACAGAAGAAGCAATTTGCAAACTTGACAGGGAGGTAAAATGAAAGATACAAAAAGGGAGGTTCATCAAAAGGTGTAATAAGAAACACTCTGTAGATAATCCCCTCTGTCTTGCACTCCAAAATAGAACTCTTCCCCTATCAGCTGCAGAAGGTGCCTTACAGATAGCTAGTGTGTTGGTATTGAACCTGTGAGGGCATCAAAGACAATGACTAAACACAAATCAACACTCAGGACATACACAGAATATCTATTCAAGAAGAGGTAAAAACTATGTTTATAGACTCAAGTAGAAATTTTAGCAGGGCTGTGCCTTGCAAAATTCATAAAAAGATAATTACAAATGAACAAGTCTACAATATATATGAGAAGCAAAGAGGCCCATTTGGTGCTCCGTATTTTACAAGTGGCATACATGTCCCTTCATGAAGAGAAATAAGTCGCTCAAAATATTAATGAGCTGTTCATTTGTCTACTCAAAATCTACATTTCTTGCTTGGGTGACTTACACTATTTGCCTTCCATTTTAATGTGAAACAGAGAAAGCAGTTGCGTTGTTGGCTGGTATCATTCCAAATGATCAATTCACTGGCACTATTTCACCTGCCAAAGTTGCTTCTCCAATTTACACCAGTTGGACTAAACTGCTCACTCATTCTTTGCTTGTCGCTTTGTCCATGTGTTGTTCACACCATTAGGCAATAAATTGCCTTATTTATGCCACTTGGATTGCTTGACTGCTCCTTGCCTTGTCACTCTGCTTGTCACTTGGAATTTGTCTTTTCTGGCCACTTGGCTCCTTGGGCGAACATACTGGTGGGTCGCTACATTCTGAGCTCTTCCTTGTCCATGTTTTGCTCTTGCCATATTTTTAAACCCAACGGCTAAACCATTTCATTAAGTTTGACATGCCCTGGGATGTCCCCGTGTCCTTTGCTTTGTCTTTGGGTCCACGTTGGCAGTTGGGTGCATGTTGGCAGTAATTTGTGGCTTCCCTTCCTTTGTATTTTCCTTGGCACACCCTCCCAGGTCACGTTTGGCTTGGACTATTCCCCCGGGCTTTGTATTGTATTTGAAGTGCGCCTGAATTCCTTCAGACTTTTTGTCTGAAGGAATTCCTTCGGGCAAAAAGTTTGAAGGAATTCAGAACTATCTATTTTGATCAATATAAGCTTTGGACTCACTTGATCCTTCCATGCAAATGTTAAGATCTTGCCCTCTGAAAGGGCTTTTGACCTGAAGACTGCCCTTTCCCTTTGCCTTTGTGTTAAGCCGTGCTCAAAGGAATTCGGGACCTAGACTTAGTCAATTTCGAATGAATTGAACTTTGGACTTTGAACCAAATTGAACTTACCCGGGTGCTCTTCATTTGAAGTGTCGGCCTTCCACTAGGGTGTTTGAACTTAAGTCTTGAACCAAATCATTGAACCAATTGTGTTGAAACAAGTAGAGAAACACTGGCATTGAAACTATGTAGCTCGAAAATGATTGCTTTTTGAATAGGAAAGGGAGTAGGTGACCATGATTTTGCCAGTGGGAAAAATTGGTCAACACCTATGATGGAGGTTGCCAAAATCACCATTTCTGAGGAAGAAACTTAACATATATATTTTTTTAATTTAAACTTCCTTTGATATGATATTTTATGTTTGATACGTGAGGGTTGGAGATCGGTGTAGCCAAGGTTGATGTCATTTTTAGTAGGCTTTCAATACCCAAGCTAGCATGAGGTTTGGAGACTAGTGTAGCCAAGGTTGATGGTATTTTTAGTAGGCTTGCAATACCCATATACCATTCACTTATTCAACTATTCATAATATACTTGTTCTTTTCTTTTAAAGTGCTTGTGATAGCTTCAGCTAGATTAGTATTTTTCTCAATTTACTTATTCAGTGTTGAATCAGTGGCTTGTAATTCTTTCACTGCTTCTAAGAGGGTTACCTTGCTTATCACTATGTTCAATATTAGAGGTTCTCATTCTATTTCCTAATTCTTGCACCAATTTTCATTGTTTAGTCATCCTTTGGAGTAGTCAACACTTTCTATGAACACAATTTCTCTCTATGAATTATTGGGGGTGAGGCTACCATCCCATGGGGGAGACTTGGAAGCAAAAAAAATTGAGGTAATGTCAACAAAAGACACATAAAAAAATTAATAAAACCACACCATCAAAATAAAATAAACAATATAAGTAAACAAATAATGAAATCAAACACACAACAAAGAAAACTAGACTAAGCCTAATATAATATATACATTACCACCCTTACCAAATTTATTTTGAGATTGTATTAGAAGGGATAATTAAGAAGTAATGCTTTAGGAATTTTCCATTCATAGGAAGTAGTAGGTCATTGCCTTTAAAGTATTTGAGATGGAATGCATGCTACCCAAGTAACTCTGAGATCTGATAAAAGAGCAATCCACAATGAGTCAAACTTAGAGTACTAACCCTTATTTTCATGGGCTTTATCCTATAGTAGCACTAAGTCAAAAATCCTAAATAAATTTACCTTGACCCTCTTGTCAAACCACCTTTTAACTATGCCCCAATGCTTATTAAAATTTTGGAGTGCCTCTTCTCAAGCATCTTCTAATTAGATGATGCCCAAAAACCTTGAGTCTACCTTCTCACTACTTTCCATGTATTCCTTCATAAAATTATAGGTAAGAAATATAAGGGTAATGGGGAAGATGAGATCTAACCCATATACCAATGGGAATGGTGAACATTTAAGGGCTTCTTTATACCAAGTATGATCAACCCAAAGGGTGTAATTTAACATTGAATGTCATTCCTAGGGCCTCCTCTCTATAGATTTCTTAATCACATCAATCAAGTTCTTATTTGTAGATTCTACCAAACCATTCCCTTGCATGTAGTAGTTAGACAAGAATATTAAAGTGGTCCCATACTCATAAGACCATTCAAACTCTATATATTAGAATGTAGGTCCATTGTCATAGAATAGTGACACTGGTGTGTGAAATTGAGAGATTATGTTTTTTTCAAGAAATTTGATCATCTCCTTGGTGGTACTATTCTTGGTGGCTATTCCCTCAATCTACTTCATGTCATAATCAGTGGATGTAACCATGAATCTATAGCTAGTTGAGGAGTTTGGATTGATAACTCCTATGACATCCAATCCCCACTATGCAAATGATTTTCCTTCAATAATGGTTTGTAATGACACTGTAGTATGAACCTCCCATTTGGCTAAAGCTTGCCACTAGTGACATGAGCATACATGGGCATGCACATCATTAAAGATAGTGGGCTAATAATATCTTTTTCATAGTATTTTGTGTGAAGTAGCATTCCTAGAGGGATGGCCACTACCCAAATTATCATGTAAACTAGTCATAACATCTTTGGTTCTTCCTCATATAGGCACATGAGATAGATGCCTTCATAATTATTTCTATAAAGGACAAATTTTTTAAGCATGTAATGAGTTGCTTTCAGCCTAAGGGCCATTTTATAGGTCTAGTTTAGTCTTAGGGGTCGACTTCCAAAGAGAAGGTAGTGGGTGATCAGAGTATACCAATCTTGGCAAATTAACTTTTACTTGGTCCATGTGATGTAGAGTGGTCTAGGTATCAATCTCTATGATTATATGAATAAGATCCTAGCCTTAGATAAGCTTAGTAGGTCTGATCTCTAGGCCATATTCTTGTAAATTATCCATCTGTTAGCCTCTACACTCTCCCAATTCATTGTACTCAAACATAATATTTATCATTAGGTATGGGATAATGGCATCCACCTTATTCCTAAGAATGTAATGACAAAATTTATTCATGATGGCATAGGCATGTTTGTCAAGCGTAGAAAATTTGAGCTCTGTGTCTTTAAGGTTTGTGCTCGTGAAAGTGATTGGATGTTCCTCTCTATTCTGATTTTGGGTGAGGATAGTGGTAATGGTGTGTTCAAAAGCAAAAGAGTAGAGGTAAAATTCCTTGGTGTAATCTGGGCTTATCATAACTAGTGCTTGCATGATGGCCTCTTTGATGTCTTGGAATGCCCTTTTGGATTTAGCATTCTATTCCACTTTAGTTTCCCCTTTTGGATTTAGCATTACATTTCAATTTAGTTTCTTATTTCAACATGCGACTTAAATTTTTAACAATCTTAGCAAATTCAAAAAATAAATTTGTGCATGAAATTGATTTTTCCAAAGAAAGACTTTAGTTCCTTTTTACTATTCAAGAGAGGTATCTTAGAAATAATATCAGCACGCTTAGGGTCAATAGAGATACCTTCCTTTATGATAATGTGATTGAGAATCTTACCTTATATAACACTAAACATGTTCTTATTTAAGTTTAAGGAGATACCATACCCACTGCATCTCTATAATATCTTATGTAGGTGACAAATGTGATCTGACCTATATTTGGAGAAGACAATCAAATCATCCATATAAATAGCAATACATGTATAAAACCTTCAAATGTGAAATCCAAAGCTATCTAAAAGGTGGCTCTAACATTAATTAATCCAAATGGCATTTGTTTGTAGGCAAAAGTACCCCACTTCATTGTGAATGCAGTCTTAGTTCTATCCTCAATGTTGAAGAGGACTTAGTTGTATCCTAAGAATCCATATAAAAACATCATTTGGGATCCTCTCACTGTATGCACATAATATTTTTAAACTTTATCAATTACTAATGCTTTCTATCTTGTAGGAACCTATCAATTTTCAATATTTTTAAGTGCACACCCTAAAGGGTGTACTAAAAAATGGGTGGGAAGACCATTGGTGCTTTGCAGGATTATTGTCCCTTATTTCCACTTATTATCAATCCAACCAGCTCCTAAAACATTCCCCTAAGCTATTACTCCTCTTTTGCACACTCCTCTAGTATTTTACCACCTTCGTTACCCATTTTTATAACCTAAAACCCTTTTGATAGTTTACATGACTAGGTCTACTGGGTCAACCTTGTACTCTTATTGGTGAAACTCACTTAGGGTCTAGGTTGGCTCTTGGCTGACCTAGTGAGTTTTTGTCAATAACAATACTAGGTCGACTGGGTTAACCTAGTTGGCTAAAAAATTTAGAAGGGTTTAAGGTTAGATATGCCTATATAAACACATCCATTTTTCCATTATTAGAGAGACATCAAGAATTATTATTCATTTATGCTTCTTTACAATCTACTCTTCCACCAATCTACTTGAGGAGTCTTAGCTTGGAGTTTCTACTTGGAGAAGAATCTAGTCTTGTGGAGAAGTCTTGGATGCTTTGGAATTTCTTAGTGATCCTTATGAACCACAATGACCTCTTGTGAAGCACCTTTGGCCAAGGGAGAGATTGAGTCTTGAAGGGTTCATCTTCCAGGTAAGTATCTCTAACTTTGCTCCTCTTTTTAGTAGATAAAAGTAGCATAAGTATTGGCTTTTGAATAATATTACTCTTCTTCTCCATGCATTAAGGTTGTACCTATACATATCTTAATTATGATTCTTTTATGTATGTTTATTTTTATGTTTACGAACATTCACTTTGTGCCACAAGCTTTGGTGAGCACTAGATTATATTTCTGTGCTTTACTTGTTATTATTATAGTGAATTTGGAAACATAGGACTTAGTTAGGGTTATTGCATAGTTTTGCTTGACTGGAGGAATTAAAACCCTCACTAGTGATCTTATTTGTGATAAGAGATCCCCTAATTGGGTCTAGCGGATCCATAATAGTCATGTTCCTAATTATCTAATGTATCCCCAATCAGAAGTGTAAGTAGGATATATCTTATCCGAGCTAGGATTGATTTGTGGATCTGATACATTTTTTATTGCATACATTCTGGTGAACCCAACATGAATCTAACCCTTGTTGGTCTTATTTCACATTTTTCATTTCTATCATTTTATTTATTATTTTTCTATATTTGTGATACTAGGTCTACAAGGTTGGTATAGTTTCTAACTTTTATGTGCATGTTTAACACACAGTCACATAAATATGACTTTATTCTTTCTATGCAGGGCTTCATCAGATACACATTATTAGATCAAATAGGGTGACATAGTACTATTATTCACTTATATATAATAGACTATGTATAATAGGTTGACTTAGTTTCTTATTCAATTCTATAACAACAAACTAGCTCGATTAGGCTAGTATAACATCTTAACAGGCTTCAACAAATAGGGAATTGTAGAACTAGGTTGACATAGTTGGCAGAACTTGAAAACAATACTCAAAGCACTTCAATAGAAATATCACAGTCCTCAGCATCCTCCAAACCACCAAGGTTCCTTTCTCTCTCTCTCTCTCTCTTTCAATTTAGTTCTTTATTACAGTTCTATTTTGCAAAGTTTACAATCTTTAAAATTGCAATCATATAGTTAATTAGGTCGATTTGGTTGACCTAGTTTTGTATTATGTCTTCTATATGAAAGACTAGGTCAACCTGGTTGACTTGGTTCTTAAGGACTCTTACTTTTCCAGTAGAGTATAGGAACTATCATCTCTATTATATAATGTTTGCATACACTATCATCTAAATTGACTTTGTAATATGTTTAAAATTGAGAATTAACACCTATATGCTAGTAATTAATTCACACTTTCACTTTCAGTTGTTTGCATGCTTAGAATAGCTCACATAGTCTAATTAGGTGGTTTTTCAATATACCATTTAATTGCACTATTTTTCTCTTTATTTCACACACTACCAATTCACATAATTTTAAAACACATTTAAACATTTGTCTACCCAAGGCCTACTTACTTGGATTTCATCACCAAGGGGGAAGTCAAATTGGTTTTCTATCCAAGTATAAACATGTGGTTAATGTTATATATTAAAAAATTAGATGATACCCTTATCACTAAAATAATGTGAAGTGAGGGGGTAGGCCACAATACCAATCCAATACCATTGCCAACACATATCCTTTTTAGCCTAAACATCCTGAAACCATCCATAGATTGCTTTCTAGTTCCATAATTTTAGTTAAATTACCTATCACACTTAAAATAATACTTTATAATAATCTAAAAACATCCAAGATGACCACTTAGTATCTACTTTTTCAGTTGATTGCTTGCTCTTTACTCATTGTATGTAGTATTGCAAAAACTTGCATTGGCCAGCGTTGGTGAAAGATTTTGTGTTGTATGCCTCAATTAGATCATTATCATTGACCCAATTGACTGTGTGGCTGATTTAATTTCTTGTTTCAAAGTAAATTTCAAAATCTTTCCCTATTTTCAGTACACTATCATTATGTTCGACACAGTCTCTTACAGACTTTTTTTCCTCCCTACCTGTAGTACTAAGTTGACCCAGTCGACTCTGTATCTATTTTACCAGTCATATTATAGTACTAGGTTGACTTGGTCAACCCTAAACCCTTATTAGGCTATGTTTTTCCAAATTTGTAATGCTAGGTCAACCCAATTGACTATGTACTCTTACTATTGTCTTATTTATCTGACTCAGTTCTTTGATTCTCCTTCCTTAGCATTTTATTCATTTTTCTCAAATCATCATGAATTCCCCTATTAGAATATTCTTGGACAACCTAAATCCATTTATACATTATATGAGATATTCATTTCTCCCTCTCTTTTCCTCCCAAAATAACCCTCACTCTTAGAGTACCTCTCCTCTCCTTCATTTGTGGATTATAACATGGTTCAAATAACACCTCAAGATGAAGTAGGTGGATCTAATATTTTTTGTACCTATCAAGACAATTCTTATCTTCCAACCTTTCAACATAATGTAGGAGTAATTTTAATGAGTCTATCCAATAATCCCACTAATAATCCACCTTCCAATAACCCTCCCCTAATACCAATTTGGGGAGACCTCCTACAAACACCAACCCACCAATTGATATGACTCAACTTCTTACACAATTCATACAACAAATGAACATAATGAAAACTTCTAACACATCTCAAATGATGAAATTACAATGTCATTTGATCAATTTGGCTAATCAACCTCTATCTATCAATCCTCAAACCAATCCAAATTTTATCCCTCCACCTCTTAGAGATGCCTCAATAAATGTTATTCCTCAACCTATCATGAACAATAAAATGCTTTAAATTATCCAAAATGAGCCTTTATCTCCTTTCATTGTGTCCATTGATATCGGTAATATATCTCCAACTATGAAGTATGATGGGACTAAAGACCCTGCATCCTTTCTCAAAGCCTTTGTTAATCTTTACAAAGAGTGGATCCAAACTAATACTTTCATCACAACTAAACTTCTAGTTAAAACCTTAACTACTGATGTATTATAATGGTGCAACCAACTTCCCAAACACTCCATTTGGCAACTTGAATATTTAGTCAATCCTTTAGTCAAATATTTTCAACATAATGATCTTCCTAAAAATTTCCTTAGCCATTTCATTAATGTTAGGCAAAGTTCCACTGAATCAACTCATGATTTTATCAAATGATGGAAATATCTGGCCCATAAATCCAACCATAACATGAATGATGATTATTTTTTAAAACTCTTTATAACTACTTTAACTCCTTCACTTCAATATAAGGGTTAAAAATTTTCTCCCCAAACACTTAATGAAGCTCTTGACCAAGCTAAACGTCAAGAGTTTCTCATGAAGTAATTCAAACCTAATCCTAAATTCCTTAAAGGATCTTTTCAAACTTCTACTAGTGTCATAATTGACAATACTCCTCAAACTAAACCAGGAGTTGCCAAAGCTGACATTCCCCCATCTTCTCATATACCACTAATTGTGTAGCAAATGAAACAATTCTTACCAGACCAATATTACAACAATTTTTAATATGTTAACACAACTAAGGTCAATTATCATCGCAAACTGACTCACAAAGATCCTGTCATAAAACCTAAAAAACCATCTTTAGAAGAACAACTTCTCAAAGATTCTAAAACCACTCATTTAGATTTGGAAGCCACTGAGGAACCACCTCCTTATTCTAAACCCCTAACAATTTATATTCCTTCAAAATCTAACTTACCTTCCAAATTTTGCACCGGTTCTTCTTATAAATCTCATTAGACCTTTCTTGAAGAACTTAACTCCATGCCTTTCAAGTTTCCACTTATGGAGTTAGTTCTTACTTCCCCTTATCATCATAAGTTCCTTATGCAACAATTACAAGAAATCAAAGATCCTTATCCTATAGATGAAGAACAACCCTTTATTGAGCCTCAACCTACCAATGTGCCACCATTAAAACCTTGTGTCCATCTTCCAAACCATCTATTAAATTTATTGAAGAGGACATGATTAATTATGAGATCCTTTTGTACACTAATGATCTACCACTATTCATTAAAATATCCATTAATACTACCCTTATCCATAAGTTTTTAGTTGACGAAGGCAATGGTATTAATGTGACATCTTTGTGGCTCATCCAACAACTTGGTTATAATAAGGATCATCAAAATTAAACCTACTTTACCTATTGTGGATTTGATAAAACTAATCAAAATCCACTTAGTTGTATTTGGCTTCTCATAATAATCAAACCTAAGACTGTACAAACTAAACTTATGGTCCTTAATTTGCCTCTATTTTATAACATACTCCTTAGTCATCTTTGGACTCATAGAATGAGGGCCATCACCTCTTATGATAGCCAATGCATCAAATTCTTACATAATGGTAAATAATATAACTTGAGGTTGATCCTAACCCTTGGAGTATTCAACTTCCTAATCCAAAATCTTAATATCGCATCCCTACCATTCCTACCATCAATAGTGCTCCCTTACCTGAGTTCATTAACATCAATCCAGATTTACAAGTCACTCTCACTAGTTCGGATGATGATGAAGCTAATGACTTGCAACATACCTATAACACTACCACACTACCTCCCTACATATCAGAGTGGCTTCCTCCTTTTTTATTACCTCATGACCATAATATTCCTCTCATTGATGAAATCACTGATTTTCCCCCTCCATGCAATGCTCAGATACCTTCTTTACAGAAGATGCCTTCACATGTAATGACTATGGAGTGGAAAAATTATTCTAAGACCCTCTAATCATGTCTCCACATAAGTTCAATAACATCAGAATTTCCCCTTCTGAAACTCCCCCTGAATCTCAAGCATGTACCATTTCTCTAACCTATGATGATAACTACATCATGGCCCAAACTCAATCTCAAGACTTGGAAGTTCAACATTATCAAAAAACCTTAGCTCAAATACATGATTTTAACCAAGATGTCCATACCATTTTCATGGATCATTAATTAACTCCCAAAGTTCATGTGCATTCTGTTAATACTCTGCTTCTTAATACTCCTTAGGTGGTAAAATAACTCCCACCTTCTAAACCTCCAAAAATTCTTGCATCTTCTCTACCACCTACATATCCCATCATTACATTTGATTCTTCCCCCATCAAAGAAACTAATGATACACCAATATCATATGAACCATCTACTTCTCCTACACCTCAGATTACATTAGATTCCAAGGCCACAGATGTCTATTAATACATTCTAAATATGATTTCCATAATAATCAAATTCTTGATCTCAAAGTAGATCTTGAGTATTATGGTCCTCTTCCCACTTTGCCTAGTGATGAAGTTATTCTTGAATTACTTCATGCCCAAGAACCTCAACGTCCTTGGCAACATCACAAACTCAAAATTTTCAAAAAATAAATCCCCTTGTTTCAATAATTTTATCACTAGCATCAATCCTAAAGTTAATCCAATTTCTTCTTTACCTAATGCACCATACCACTTCCAAGATGGCAATGCTATGCTTATTGAATAAACTATTCACATTGAATATGGTACTCCATCATGCCCTCAGCCAATTATAGTTTTTCATGAACTCTCACCTACTAAACATGATAACTTTAGTTTATTTTTTTATAAATATCATGAGATCTTCACCTAGTCCTATGAGGATAGGCTTGGTATTGACACTAGTATTATGGTGCACAATATCATCACTTATCATAATGCCAAACTTGTGCATTAAAAGCAATGGAAATTTTTGCCCTAGGTTTCCACCTTATGTCACAAATAAATTATCAAACTTCTCGATGCTAAGTTTATCAAACTAGTGGACTATTCTGATTGGGTTTCTAACATAGTCCCCATTTGAAAAAAAAAGTAACCATGGTCATTCACATTTATATTGATTTATATAATCTCAATCTTGTTTCTTCTAAGGATAATCGCCCTCTACCTTTAATAGATGCCATTGTCAATTCCACAGCTGGTTATGAAATGTTATCTCTTATAGATGGTTTCTTGGGCTATAAAAAAATTCATATTGCTCATGAGGACCAACATAAGATAACTTTCACCTTGAAATGGGGCACCTATTTCTATTTAAAATGCCTTTAGGACTCAAAAAATGGTATAGCTACTTATCAATGCATAATGACTCATATATTTCATGATCTTGTCCACAAAATTGTAGAAACCTATGTGGATGACCTCATTACTAAGTCTAAATATCATAAGACTCATCTTTCTAATCTTTCCATCATATTCGACCATCTTTTTAAATATAGAGTTAGACTAAATCCTTATAAATGTGTCTTTGATGTCACGTGTGGTAAACTATAAGGATTCTTAGTCTCTCTTCAGGGCATCGACGTTGACACTGCCAAGATTAATGCTATCATTAACATGCCCATCCCTCATTCCATTCTAAACACTCGCACTTAACTCGATAAACTTGGGGTAATTAGATGATTCATCCCTGAAATGGCTTACCATATCCACTATGTCAACTCTCTTCATAAGAAAGGTAATGCTTTAAAATGGATGGATCCTTGTCAAAAATCATTTAATAACATGAAATAATC
The DNA here is from genome assembly GCA_037957365.1 of Torreya grandis. Taxonomy (NCBI): domain Eukaryota; kingdom Viridiplantae; phylum Streptophyta; class Pinopsida; order Cupressales; family Taxaceae; genus Torreya; species Torreya grandis. The sequence continues at coordinate 1,894,048 of JARHVA010000107.1, forward strand.
ATTGTTTCACCCACCTATGCTTTGTCCTCCTTCAAATGATTGAAGTTTAATCCTGTATACTTCTTTCACACCCATATCAAGTAGGGCAATGCTTGCTCAACAAGATGACACTAGATGAGAGTATACAATCTACTACATCAACCTAGGCCTCATTGATTATGAGAAATGTAGAAAAAAATTGAACATGATTGCCTCGCCATATATTTTATAGCTAAAAAAAATTGACATTCTATGTTTTATTAGACCACTTATATTATCATCTATTCTGATCCCCTTCATCACTTTTACTCCAAAGCCTTTCTCCTTGGTGATAGAATTGGCAAGTGGATGGTCCTCTTTATGGAATTTGATCTCTGAATTATTACTCAAAAAGTTGTCAAAGGACAAATCATAGCTGATCAACTTACCATAGCTCTTGTACCCATTACCAATCACCTTCAAAATAGTCTTTTCAATGATAATATTCTCTATATTGAAGGTCTTAACTAATCCATTTCTCTTAAAGACTACTTCCATAACTTCACTATTGATATTGAAGTAAGTAATCTCAATGAATTAGTTATCCTCCCTGTTAATACTAAATCAAAAGTAGTTATCAAAGAACTTCCTAAAATTAATGTCAATTCACATGAGGATACTTGGACCCTTCACTTTGATGGTGCTAAATACCTTCAAGAAGCTGGGGTAGATTGTATTCTTACAAGCACTCTTGGAAAAATCATCCCTTTATATTTTCACTTAACATTTGATGTCATTAACAATATGGCAGAGTATAAATCTTTAATCTTAGGCATGAGAGTTGATGTTAATTTAGATATCCACTATCTACATGTTTTAGGTGATTCCCAACTTATTTGTTTCCAAGCCAATGGTGATTACCAATGCAAAAGTGAGAATCTCATTACTTATCATCAAATTGTAACTACTCTTACCAAAGATTTCATTTCTTTCACCATCGAGCCTATCCCTCGAGATCAAAATTTCATTGCTACTTCCCTTGCTTCTTCAGCATCTCTTTTTCATCCACACCAAGTTCTTTCTAATCCCACTTTTCTTCTTCAAATAAGAAAATATTTATCTTCTATTCAACCACATGATTCACTTATTTGCCACATCAAGGCTATCACCATTTAACAAAACCTATGGTACAAAGACATCATTCAATTTTTGGAACACCAAACTTATCCTCCCAACCTAGATTCCTGTGAAAAGACTCACATTCACAAACAAACTTTTAAATATGTATTTCAATATAACATTATCTATTATCACAATTTTAAAGGTACCTTGCTCCATTGTGTTATGAAATATGAGGCCCTTCCTCTTCTTGAACAAATACATGGGGGCATTTGTGGTGGCTACTGTAGTAGACATGCTACAACTCGTAAATGCTTACATGTGGGATACTTCTGGCCCTCTCTTGAAAAATATTCCATCAAATTTGCTAAAAAGTGTACTCCTTGCCAACTTCATGATGATTTAATTCAATCACCTCTAGCCAAGCTTCAAACTGTTGAATCTCCTTAGCCATTTTTCATATGGGGATTAGATCTCATAGGCAAACTACCTCAATCTCAAGATGGGCATGTCTTTATAATGATAGCCATAAAATATTTTACCAAATGGGTCAAGGTTATGCCCCTTGTTAATATCATTGGTACTACCATATCCAAATTTATCCTTAATCAAATCATTTGCTACTTTGGTGTCCCTTATACTATAATTTCAAACAATGGTGGTAATTTAAAAAACAAAAATGTTAAACAACTATGTGCTAAATTTAAAATCAATCATAAATTTTCCACACCCTATCATCCAAAACGTAATGGCCAAGCTGAGGCCACTAAAACAATTCTTAATAAAATTATCCAAAAGATAATTCATGAAACCCACACGGATTGGCACCTTCATCTCTATCCTTCTCTTTGAGCCTATTGCACTAGCATACGTATTGCCACTAGGGCAACACCATTCTCTCTAGTCTATGGTTCTAAATTAGTCTTTCCATTAGAAGTTAAGCTTCCCTCTCTTCATATATATCTTCATGGTATCATACCTAATTAATAATTACATGAATCTCACCTTCATGCTTTCGATCTCCTTGATGAACACTATCTTTCTACTTTGCAACATAATTGCCAATATGAGGCCCGTATTTTCAAACAACATAACAAATGAGTTAAAGTTCGCATGTTTAATGTTGGTGATCTTATCCTAAAATTAGACTACACCCATGATAAAGAAGGTAAATACACCCAATAATGGTGGGGCCCCTATTTAGTCAAATATATTCTTGGTCCAAGTACCTATCACCTCCAAACCAATGAAGGTCATATTTTCAAAAAATCCACCAATGCATAATTCCTCAAGAAGTATTTTGCCTAAATCTTCCCTTGTTTTTCATGATTTATATATTCTATCTATCTAACACTTTTTTATAGGATACTTACATGGGTCTCACCCTCTACAGTAGTTCTCTCTTTTCACAAACCTTAGTCCTTCCTTTTGGTCTTTTGATTTCCTTTTTTCTCATGAGTTGCATTATAAAAATGAGGATAGGATCCAGTCTTCCTCATGATGTAATTTTATCCTCTTTATTTTTTTTACCTTACACACTTTTTTTCACCCCTTGAATTTATCATTTGTGAGTTGTAGTGTAAAACCATGGATAGGACCTGGCCTTCCTCACAAACACCATATTTTTCTTATCTCACTTATTTTTTCAATGCTTTTTGACACCCTAGTGGGTTTCTCTTTTATGAATTGTAGTGTAAGACCATGGATAAGACTTGGCCTTCCTCATAAAATCACCATCTTGTCATTTCATTTTTAGAATGTGTTTTGCAATGGTTATGAGTTTTTTATTTTTGTTCTCAACTATAGCTTTTGCTTTTTTTTCATAGATAAAATTTGCAAAACAATCTATGTTAGCATGTTTTCCTCCATTTCCCTCATTCTTATGATAAGGAATCACACTTTATTGTCATTATATCCCTTGTTCACCCTTTGTCACATATTTTACAATTTAAAGTAATTAAAATTATTTCAAGTCTCATTCATCTTGATTTCCTTTCCTTTCACTCAACATTAGATAGAACAAGGTCGAAGTCAAGTTAACACTTTTATTTCACCTAACTTTATGAGACTCTTAGACACCATGCTCTTTGATTTTTCTCTTTTAACAACCAAGTCCCAAGTATTCAAATGAAAGTCATCTTTAGCACTCATGTTTGGTTCTCCAAATCCATATGGAGGAGGAATATAATAATCCATCAAGAAATTTAAAAGCCAAATCATTTGAAACAAAAGGCAATGATATATAAAAGGCAACATAAAAATCTCAAAATTCAACATCATAACCAAAAACCATGATTACAAGCACATTTCCTATCTCATTTAGAAGCTAAAATTCTATAGTTGGCCTCACACCAAATCCTAGGTTCATTGGGGTGTGGTAGGCTAGTAGATTGAAATAGGAAAATTCAACAAATTCTATGGTGATACCTACTTTCTCATGTAAGTACCCAATCTTTGCCGTAAATCAATGGCTCTGTAAGAGATCCTAAAGAATAGGGAACACATTGTGGGAAGGTAGGCTCATTTTACTTTTCATGCATATAGCCGTCATGGGATGATCTACATACTTCATTTGTTGACCTAAAATTTGTGTGGCTAAGATAAGTTCTTCAGAATCCTTAAGGTTGAAAGTCCTCTTGTTTTTACAAACCTAATTTGAGTATCTTAAATTCGATAAAGAGTTCCTCTACCTTGGTTTTTCCTTTATTCTTCCCTCCACCCATTTCATTTCTCCCTTGACATGAAAATTGTGATTCTAAAACTATTTTCCATTCTTTTTTATTTCCCTCTTCTTCACTTCTTAAAACCTTGCTAGCACTACTTTGTTTCAGTTTTATCTATCCTTAGAACAAAACATGTTTGAGTGACTAGGATTTCTTTCTTTACAATATGGCTCTACATTTCTAGATGTGCCTTGATTTTGTTTTACCATTTATCATTGTTGTAACACCCTTTTTATGGATACTTGAGTCCATTTATACTTTCATGTACTTTTTTCATTATTGAGTGAGGTTGGCTTGTTACTTCTCACTCACTAATTTTGTTTTCCCTTTTATGCACCTTTTTCCATTAATGATTGAGTAAGGATTGTAACTGCTCACTCATCAATGTTGTTTTACCATTTTTGTTTGCCCATCTTTGTTTAAGTAAGGATTGTTATTGCTTTCACATTGATATTTGATTACCATCCTTTTGACATGTGTCCTTATTTTGACTTGCTGAGTTTGCCTTTCTTACTTAAGGTTTACTTGTTTGAGTTTTTTAATCTTTAGTAGCCTTGGCTTTTTGGTACCTGATTTACTTTAAATTTTGACTTGGTCATTTGGTCTAACATAGCATTTGTCATCCCAACTTGCCAAATTTCTAAGTATGTCCCATCCACATAGCACTAATTATTTTGGGTTTCATGCATTTGTTTATTTATGCTCTTTAATTTTATTTTCTTAGATTTTTCAAAAGAAGTCTCTACACCCTCCACAATTAAAACTACAAACACAATAGACAACCATCCAGTGATAAAGGTAAGTCAAGGTATGCATTACATTTACTTTTTAGTTTTCCCTTTTAATCATTTGAATTTCAATTATTTTATGCTTTAAAATACTACAACTTTTTTTAGCCTCAGCATTATGTGTTGCTATGTTCTTTTATTGAAGCACCATCCCCTATTGCACCTGAGTGACACATTATGAGCTTCGAGTGGGGCATATGAATACACATAATATTTTTAAAATTTATCAATTACCAATGATTTATATCTTATAGGAACCCATCAAGTCTTAATCTATCTGAGTGCATGCCCTAAGGAGTGGGTAAACCATTAGTGATTCATAGAATTATTATCCTTTATTTATACTTATTATCAATCCAACTAGCTCCTAAACCATTCCCCTAAAATATTAGTCCTCTTTCTCACACTCTTCAAATATTTTATAACCTTCATTACCCCTTTTTCTAGCCTAAAATCCCTTTCAACAATTTACATAACTAGGTTGACTGGCTCAACCTTGTACTCTTATTGGTGAAACTCATTTAGGGTATAGGTCAGCTCTTGGTTGACCTAGTCAATGACTTGGTGAGTCTTTATCAATAATGATACTAAGTCAACTGGGTCAACCCTATTGACCAAAACTTTTAGAAGGGTTTAGGGTTAGATCCACCTATATAAACACATCTATTTCACCATTATTAGAGAGACATCAAGAGTTATTATTCATTTTCACTTCTTTACAATCTGTTATTTCACCATTCTACATGAGGAGTCTTAGCTTAGAGTTTATACTTGGAGAAGAATATGGTATTGTGGAGAAGTCTTAGATGCTTTGGCCTTTCTTAGTGATCATTATAAACCACAACAACCTCTTGCAAAGTACCTTTGGCCAAGGGAGAGATTAAGTCTCAACAAGTTCATCTTCCAGGTAAGTATCTCTAACTTTGCTCCTCTCTTTAGCAGATAAAAATAGCATAAGTATTGGCTTTTGAATAATATTACTCTTCTTCTGCATGCATTAGGATTTTACCTATATATATCTTAATTAGGATTCTCTTATGCATTTTTAATTTTATGTTTACTAACTCCCACTTTGTTCCACAAGCTTTGGTGAGCACTAGATTAGATTTCTTTGCTTTACTTGTTAATATTATAGTGAATATGGAAACATAGGACTTAGTTAGGGTTATTACATGGTTTTTCTTGACTGGAGGCTTTAGAACCCTCCATAGTGATATTATTTGTGATAATAGATCCCCTAATTGGGTCTAGTGGATCCATATTGGTCATGTTCCTGATTATCTATTGTATCCCCAATCAAAAGTGTAAGGAGGGTCTATCTTCTCTAAGCTAGAATTGATTTGTGAATCTGATGCATTTTTTATTGCATACACTCACTATTTGAATTACTTCATCCAAGGAGGGTAATGGGTAATAATATTTATTAAATGCTTAGTTCATGTGTTTGAAGTCCACATAAAGCTGAATCACTCCATTTTTATTATGAATGGGCACCAAGTTGGCTACCCAAGTGGAGTGGTAGACTGTGTTGGGTGAATATTTTGTCATCAACTAACTGAAGGTAAAATGCATATATCGACCACATCATAATGAGATAAATCTCTCCTCTCGAGCAAGGAGAGAGCTCCCTATAAACTATAATATACTAATATAAACTGAAAATAGACTCAGGGGTGAGATCATACCATCCATCTCTCTTTTTTCAGACATGATGTTCACAAGGTAAAGGAAAATTCCTATGTAATAACTAAAATCAATCCTCTTCTTTTAGAAATGATGTCCAGTAAATAGTAGGAAAAATTCTTGGGTAGTAACTGGATCCACAAGAAACCCACAAAAACACATAGTCTTTCGTTGCTTCTCTCACTGATTTATAACGTATATAATCATATAATGAAGTGCAGCTCAAAGTCTCCACTGAAAACTACAACAGAGCATAAGACCACAAAGGATAAAAGTAGTGCAAAGCATTTCTAATACCCTTTTCACTAAAACATAAGAAACATAAACTAAAGATAATTATAGCAGCACAAAGTCTTCATAATTAACTTCAGAACATCTTCCAGATAATTTCCACACACTCTGCTTATTTAATCCAATAGATGAGATATTATTAAGAAAAAGGACATAAGAATAATTTCCTAAATAACACAAGTTATTCCAACGTAAAGTTTGAAAATTCACCTGCTTTCTCATTCATTTAAGAACATATGATTTACAATCTAAGCTCAAAGTCTCAAAAGGCATCTCAATTTGGGTAGAGTTTTTTGCTTTTAATCACCAAAAGATATCTATTACAAAAGAGGCTCTCTTCTTTTATAGGGAGAAGCCTTGAGGATTTAAAAAAGATTTAAATAATTTGACCTAGTCAAAGATAGGAGTCTTTGTTGACTTTGGATTTTTTACATTTTTACATGTAATTACACATGACAAAAGTACATGTGTCAATGTCCAAAGTGGTTACAAAAGTGCATTTTGAAAAAAAAAAAAAAAATCAAAGGAAAGTTGATTCAATTTGTAGCCCCATCTTTCTTTACGTGAGCATCATACATGGTGATAGTTGCTTGTATCCCGATACTGTCTGGAGTAATAGTATTCTTGAAAATCATCTTCGCCTTGACTATGGCATCTCTCACTATTGTGACTGATTTTGCATGACTAGTTAACCTAGTTTTTAGATTATCCAGACTTAACTAATTATCTAGTATATTGTCCACAGAGGCTACCAAGAATGGTTTATCTTCAAATTCTTTTCGAAATATACCTTTAAATTCTTGAACCATTTCTTATACTAAAAGAAATTGGTTGTCTTACGATGTAAGCTTGCAAGGCAGCTCCTCCAATTTATGTAAAATATTGATGCCACTTTGCTCACTGAGGTGCTTTGATAATTCAAGGTCATTGATCAATTCCTTAAGCACCCCACTCCTATTTATCAATGCTTCTTTAGTTTCAGTATAAGAGTCTCTATCATCAATGACACTAATTGATAATAGGGGGCTTATTTTCAATTTCTTCATATCCATCCACTTGTCAAGATATTTTTTTATGCTTTCAATACCCTGAGAAATGATATTGATAAGATCATCCATTTTTGCTCTCACTTTCTTCATCTTACCCGTCTTTTCATACAACTATGTGAGCAAGGAAATTCTTTGTGTATGCATCTTGTCCAAGTACTCTTCAAGTACTTTTTCCTTGAGATAGGTCCTTTCTACTTTCTAAATCACAGGGTCATCTATGGAGATAGCCTCTAGAGTTATTATTTCTGGAGTGAAATTTATTCTCCTTATTACCATAGTCAGTTGTTCCATCATTGCTTTATTATGGTCCTTCATTTCTCTTTCTCTGTCAAACTTTTGAACCAAGATGTCCATAGCTGACTGCATATCACTCTTAGCGCTTTCATGAGTTATCTTTCCTAACTCAATTCGAGAGATAGAGTAGTCATTTACATCAAAATTTTCAAGAGTTACATCTTGTGGAGGTTTTTCTATTTCCAAAAATTTATGCCCTTTATCCTCAATCATCTTTGAAAGAATTTTTGGTTTTTTGGGAGTCTTGACTTTTACTGGCACCATTTTATTGAAATAGAAGTCATCTGAGGACATGGCCTATTTTTTCCTTTTGGGTCTATAAATCGACAACCAAGGTGGGAGGGCAGAAGTACTTACATTAGTATCAATATCTGTAGTTGGCATTATTGGAGTTACACCTGCACTGATGATGAAAATAATGGGCAGAGTATCAGTAAGAACTACACCTACTACTAAATGATCAAAAGCAGAACTATCTCTGATATCAAAAGATGAAGATGAAAAACTGGGGATTGACCCTAAGGAATGAAGAACATCTCTAGAAGCACCTTGAGGGTCATCAAAAATAATTTTGAAAGGAGAGATAGCTCTAGAAGAGGGAACATTGATTGGAGAAATAGGTTAAGGAGTTACAACATGTGTGTTAGGCAGGGAAGAAAAAATTCTCTATTTTTGGTTGTACACCTACTTGCGAGAGACAGAGTTTCCTTTTCTTTTTGATCTTGTGGGCCTATCATTAGTCTCCATTTACTCCACTGCTATTTTTTTGGTGTTTTGATTTTCAACCTCCATATCTATTGTTCTTGGCTCTTTTTCTACAACTTGTGACTTCTTTGTAATGAAGATGATTCTAGGCTTATGTGGTCTATCAGAAGCAGGGACATCACTTTTATTCTTCATCCTATTTTTTGATCTTCTCTTTATTTTCTCTTAAAATTTAGCTTCTGATCCTATGATGAACTCTTTCAAGGTGATTTCTTTATTCACTAACCAATCATTGGTGTTTGCCAATATTGGTTCGAATCTTTTCCTCAAAGAAGTCAACTCCTTCTGAGACCATTAGGTTGGGGGAAGAGGGGTATTAGTGATTTGTTCAACATGGTATCTATTATTTATCAAATCCCCATCATCCACTAGATTCTCAGGGATATCAGCGAGTCTAAGATATTCTATCTACTCAAGAGACAATCTACTGTAGTCTATTTTTTTACGTCTTCTACAGTCCTCAAATCAACCCAAACATCTTTGATCATAGGCTCATGAAACTGGGTCTTCCTCTTGATTATGTCCTTTACACCTCTGTAGTCAAAGTTTGGTCTCCTTTTGAAATGCTTCATGGTTACAACTTGCATTTCGATCTTCATAACTCTAGCTTTTCTAGTGGTAAATACTGAGAACTTGCCAATTTCAATCAAGAACCTAAAACTGAGTTTCTTGAGTTCCATCTACTTATTGTGTATGACAATAATTTGCCTGTATATCTCCATCAAGACCAATTTATCTAAAGGAAATCTTGGGAGCATATAAGGATGACCTTGGAAAAATCCAACTTGTAGATAACAAAAAAAGGGAACTATAAGAACATACATCTGAAGTCATTCAAAACTGTTCAGGCTTCGTCTGACACTCTTTTCTATTCTAATTAGGGATCAAAGAGACACAAAAATATTGTGAAGAAAGCATCATTTACCCTCATTAAATGATGGATAAAACCCTTCAATGTCAATTGAGAGTAATACTGATATACTGGGGTTACCTTCATGTCTTTTTCTGATGTTAAACCTGGAAAGGTTCTCATTGACGCTGCAATATATACCAAGTATGAAGTCATGTAGAATTTGGAGGTAGTGTATACCTTCATCAATTGCTCGTGTAGAGTATTACTGATTTGTTCTCCCTAGAAAATGACTTGTTTGCCTTGGAGAATTATCTTAATGAAAGGGTACATCCATTCATAAAATAGTGAGTAAGAAGGTAAACCTCTTACCCTACTGAGAAGGGTGATCAGGTCACCAACTTATTCTATAAAATCACTCTTTGGAAAGCTTTATGGCCATCTTGACAAGTTTTCCCTTGGAATCTTAATCCATCTATTATTGATTACTTTCTTCGCTCTTTCAGGATTTTTGTCATACTCCCTTTGTGCTTCAAAGAAATTGATCTTTAATACTTTAGTAGAGGGAGGGCACATGAACACTTTGTCGATGAATTCAGAGTCCAGTCTAATCACCACATTACCACTCGTGTCTAACACGGCCATGGTATCCTTATTATAAAACTGAATGCATTGGAGAATAAACTATGTGTTGTGAGCCGCTACAAGAAAAAAATATACTAGATGAATATTGCTCTCGATTATCTTCTTCAATTCATGCCTGGGATTGTTTGATCTAGTTCTTTCCATGAATTCAACCATATCTACGTGATCGATAACTATATCCCTAATGTCGTCAACATTAGAAGTAATCAAGGTGACTGGAAAAATACCTTGATACTTGTACTTCATTGTCTTCAACTTTTTTGGAGAAACTTTAGTCATCTAGAAGGGCTTTTGTCAAAAGGATGTCGATGAAGAAGGATCCTTGAGAGAAATTGCAACAAGAATCATGATCATGCAATCATGAAGAAAAATTGGCAATTTGAGAAAATTGCATGTTGGTGATCACAACCATGGGAATGTGCTTGAAAGGGCTAAGGCATAAGTAGGACATAAAGTCAAAGGGAAGCAGGCTCAGAAAAATGAAATTTTGAAATTTCCCAGAGTTAAGGTTTTTGAGGGAATGAATGCAGGGGCGGCAAAAATTATCGCCCTTGCATGTAGAGAAAAGTTTGTTTATGCATAGGTGGTAATTTTTGTTGCCTTTGCATGTGGACATTATGCAGGGGCAAAAAAAATTGCCACATGTGCATTAACTTCAGATGTATGGGTCAAAAATGTGTAAGGGGGGCAAAAATTGCACCCATGCATAAATAGCAAGGGATAGTGTAATGGCAACAATTTTTGCTGCCCTTACACTTGTTATCTCAATTTTATGTAAGAGCAGAATTTTTTTTCACCATTACACTAATAACAATGGTATATTGGTTTTTAGGGTTTCACCCCTAACAAGGAGGGGGAGGAGAAAAAGAAGAAGAAACAAATAAAACATAAAACATAAAAGGGAGAACAAGGAAAAATTAAACTTTTAAAGAAAAGAGGAAGAAAATAAAAAGAAAACCTAGAAACAAAAAGAGGAAAGAATGTAAGACCTACCTGTCAAATCAAAATCTTACACTTGAAGCTGTAAAAATCGTAATCTCACTAGTGTGCTCGATCGATCAGTTGCAGGGAGGAGGAGCAAACAACCATTTAAAATGGGCAAAGTCGACACCAACCACTCAGTGCACATGGTCATAAATGCCATGCGTGAAAATTGAGATCGTGCAGGGGCAAAAAAAATTGCCACCTCTACATAAAGAAAAGGAAGAAATATGTAAGAGCGAAAAAAATTACCGCACCTACAGGGAGGTGCTTGAAGTGCAAGGGCATCGATATTTGCCACTCTTGCATGGAAAGATGTAAGGGCGGCAAAAAAATTTGCCTTTACATCTAAGCACAAAACAACATGCAAGGGAAGCAAAAAATGTTGCTCCTACATGTGAACAAAAAACATGCAAGGGTGGTAAAAAATGCCGCTCTTACATGTAAACCAAAAATACTAACTCCTTAAAATTTATTAAAAACTTGACATTTTGATCACATTGAGACCGCAATGAATTTCTCATTTCTTGAGAAATCGTAACGAGGGAAGGTTGTGAAATTTTCAAGGAGTTAGTCGACTACGCTCGAGATCAAGAGAAGCTTGTCTCAAATGATGAACATAGAGTAAGATGGATAAGTTGCACAGGGGTTATTCTCAAAATTAGCATAGCTAATTTTGGGAATAACAGTTAGCTCCTGTTAGGGAAATTCCATCGATCAAACTTTGAAATGATCAACGAGAGTAAAATTAGTCTCCAATTGCCTTCATCCAGGCCATTGGGCCACGGAGTCAAGCTAAGAAAGAAAAAGACACAAAAAACCAAACAAAAATAAATAAACATAAGACTATACAAATGTAAAAATGAACTCATCTAATACTTTAAATATTGAAGTGTTTCAAATGTTTCCCACTGTGAGGTAGTGAGAATGGTGTTCCATCTTGATATTCTAGCAAGAAGCTATTTTCACCACAAACCTGATGAATGGTAAATGGACCTCTCCACAAAGAATCAAATTTGTCGTGCATTCCTTTTGGTTTTCTCCTCTTGTCCCACAACAAGACTTGATCTCTAATCTAAAAATTATGAATCCTTACTCTTCTGTCGAAGAGTTTTTTTACCCGATTTCGATGTGTAGTAATCCGGTCCACTACCATGGTTCATTGCTCATCTAGTTTGGTTAGGCACATGATCCTTTTGTCAATAGAATTTTTGAAAGTTTGATCTTCAATTGCCTTTGCCAACTTCAATGCTGATAGTTCTAGGGTGATTGGTATTTATACATTCAAACCATACAGAAGTTGAAATGGTGACATACCTATTGCCCTCTTGGGTGTAATCTTGTCTGTCCACAAAGCATCGAACAATGCTTTATGCCAAGTTCTCTTATTATCATCTACTAGTTTCTTGATAATAGTAAGCAATTTTTTGTTGCTTGATTCTGCTTGACCATTTCCTTGCAGATAATAGTCAAAAGAGTGGGAAAGAATAATCCCATAATTGTAACAAAACTTAGTAACCTTATGAGAAGAGAAACAAGCAGCATTATCTGTTACAATATTAGTTGGGACCCTGAATCGGGAGATGATATTTTTTTAAGGAAATTACATACCACTTCCGAAGTAGCATGCTTAGTTGGAATGGCTTCCACCCATTTGGTAAAATAGTCTATCACGGTGAGAATATAGTCATGCCCAGCACTCAAGGATGGGTTCATGGTGCCAATGAAATCAATACCTCATTATTGAAATGGTTCTTTAATCACTACTGGTTTGAGGGGTAATATGGCCAATTTAGGTTTCCCAACGAACTATTGACATAACTCACACCTACGTACCCAAGTGTATGCATCTTGAAACAATGTAGGCCAATAGTATCTAGCTCGTAGAATCTTGTGAGCCGTCACTGGTGTAGAAAAATGTCCTACATAAGCCAAATTATGGAAAGACTTCAAAATTTTAATTTGTTGTGCCTTATTGATGCAATGAAGAAACACCCCATCAAGGCTCTTTTTGTACAAATCATTGTCCCACAAGACATACTTAGCAGCCTTCAACTTAACATTCCATTTTTCTTTGTAGGACAGATCAGTGGGAAACTCACCATAGGTTAAAAAATGAGTGATATTGAAATACCACTCATCAGTAGTAGTGACGAAGAGAACTGTAGGCATGTCTTTGACCTCAGTTCCTTCATGTCATGTTTCCTTTGGTATGTTATCAGTAATCAGTTGACAAAGACATTTTTCTCACACAAGCTTGATAGGTTTGATATCAAGATCAAACTCCTGAATCTTAGCAATCTAATTGCCCCTTTTAGTGCCAAACTTTTGTTGAGTTAGAATGGACTTCATTATTGTATCAAGCACCAGAATGATAGTATGTGAATTTAGGATATAGAATCTGAAATGCTTTACTACCTTAACCATGGCATAAGCATGCTTCTCCATGTTCAAATATTTCAATTCATGAGCTTTGAGAGGATAGCTCATAAATGATATGGGAGATTCCACACCTTCTTTATTTTGTTAGACCAAAATGGTTGAAAGTGTATGTTCAGAAATGTAGATGTATACTACAAAGTCTTTGGTATAATTTGGGCAAACCAAGATTGGGGCATGGGTGATTACTTTCTTGATATCTTCAAATGTTGACTTGCCTTCTGCAGTCCAATGGAAAGTGGCTTTACCCTTCATCATGTTGACAATGTGGCGAGTCTTCTCTGTGAATTCCAAAATGAATCTTCATAGAAAATTCACCTTTCCAAAAAAAGAATGAACTATAGTCTTACTAGCAGGAAGAGTAAGATTTTGGATAGATTTGACTCTTTCTGAGTCAATTTTTATGCCTTCTTAGAATACAGTGTGACTGAAGAGTTTACCTTCTGTAACCCCAAAAATTGACTTCTTGGGATTAAGAGAAATACCATTTTGTTGACAGCGTTCCAAAACTTGTTGTAAATAATGCACATGATCATGACGATGTTTAGAAAAAATAGTCAAGTCATCAAGATATATTACAATAAACTTTCCTATTACGTCTCTGAAGGCAATATCCATTGCTCTCTAGAAGGTGGCGTTAGCACTGATCAAACCAAAAGGCATTCTGCAATATGTGAAAGTGCCCCGCGGTGTAGTGAAAGTAGTTTTATGTTGGTCTGCCTCATTGACTTCCACTTGATTATACCCAGAAAAACTATCTAACATTGATAACATTTTTGAGCCAGTCATTGTTTGCAACACTTGATCCATGATGGGTAATGGATAGTTATCTTTTAAAGAAGATTGATTTAAGTTTCTAAAATCAACACAAATACGAATTTCTCCATTCTTTTTTCTCATCAGGACTATGTTAACAATCCATGTGGAATGATGGATTGGAAAAATAATGTTAGGTTGTGGAGCTAAAAGCTTCACTGATGCAGACATGGAGGAGATTGAAGAAGGGTTGCGGAGTGTCACAGACGCCGGCGTCGGTCAGGCCAACCGACGTCGGCAGGGAAGAGATAGAAGGCAACTGACGTCGGTTAGGAGTCAGCCGACATCGACACCCCCCAGGTAGACAGGGACCGACGTCGATCACCTGTGGTTCGAGCTGCGAGTATGTTATGGGCAGTTAGTTGACGAACCAAGTGTTTGCATGTTGAGAGCTAATTTTAGACTAAGAGCTGCGGATCTAATTATTGTAATTAGGTGTCTAATTATTATTTGCATGAGATCTATTTAAGAGACTCATTGGTTGTATTGTAAACTTGTGCTAGAGAGTAAGAGAGCAATAATATAAGCTCCTTCATTATGTGAGGTGAGCATGGTGTGTTCCTCCTAGTGCCACAGTACCAAGTGTGGGTGCTGGATTGGAGAATCAGCAGGGTTCTTCATGTATGTATGATCTTGGTCATCAGGTGAGCATGGCTACTTTAGGAGATCTACATGAGTAAGTAAGATCATTGATTTGCAGGTGTATGTGTGTGCAAGGTCAAGGTTCACAGGTGTGTAGAACCAGATTGATTTGTAGGTGTGCAAGATCAGAGAGGACAACAACACAACAAGGAGCAAAATCAGGTGGGATCTACTTGGAGTACAGTGTGTACTTGTGGAGTGCGTGGAGCACTTGTGGAGTGCGTGGAGCATAGGTGTAAGGTGAACACCAAATCTGTGTTTGAGTTGGGTGTTGGGACCTAAGGGAGAGAGCTTTGAGGGAAGATTTATTGTTTATGCCCTAGAGGTGTGGGAGCCCTAGAGGTGTGTAAGGAAGAAGAACTGTGACGGCCTTCTTTATTGTATTTCTTTCTGAAAGAGTTTTAATACAAGTTGTGTATTGTCTCTCATATCATGTGTTATTTTTGGATTCTGGTTACTTGTGTATTCTGGTTAATTTCTGCATATTAAGTTACTTGGTAATCAGTTGTGTGCTTCCGTTATTTATCCCAACACATGGTATCAGAGCCAGGTTGTAAGGAGCAGGTTTTGTGTTTGGTTACAGGTCACTCTCAGGGGTTTTTGATTGAGTGGGAGTAGAGCAATGACATATCAAAGTAAGCTAAGAATGGAGGAGTTGAAAAGCACAGATGGTCACTTACGGTCCTATGGAAAGAAAAAATAGGTAAAAGAATATTGTTGGTTGGTAGCAGATCAGCATGAAGGAACTGAAGATGCAGATGTTGCAGGTGTTATTGCACAAGATGCTTTGGGAAGTTTCTTGGATAAAGTTGAATCTTGGATAATAGATTTTTTTGCCTCTTTCCATGCATCCCCAGGGAGAGGAGCTGGTGAGCCTTGCCAAAGAATTGGCAAAGGAGAAGTGAAGCTGAAATTGCAGGTGGTCAACACATGGGTGTTGAAGCAAGTCATGCAGGTCCCAGATTTGGAGATGTGGCTAATTTCTTCAAAAAAGTTGGGTGATGAGAGATGCAGAAGAACTCTCACAGTGGATGCACTTGAATTAGCTGGTGGTAAGAAAATAGGTACTCTTTATCTACTTGTTTATATTACTGATTCTTCTTCTATTGTGGAGATGTGGCTTTATAGGCTTGGCCACATGAGCAAGAGGGAGATGCATGTTCTTAAGCGGAAGATAGATATATTTGACAGGCTTAAGAACTAGAAAGCCTTGGTGTTTATGGAGGAGATGGCAGACAGAGACCAGTGGATGGAGTTGGATACTTCTAAGCAGAGCAGGTTGGACATGGGATTGATTCAAAGGAGCTCGCGGGTAAAAAGTCATCACTCACAGGAAAACACAGGTATCGGTGTTGGCAGAAAAACTAATGTCAGTAGTAGGTAAGACCGACGTCGATCAGGAGGACCGATGTCGGTAGCAAGAAGACACTGACGTCGGCAGGGTTGGTAGTCAGGACAGGCGCAGGAACCGACGTCAGTCAGATGCAGACTGTGTGGTGACCGAGGTCAGTCACTGTAACAGATTTTGGGTGGATAGCAAGCTATCAAGGAGTCTCAAACATCCATATGGAGGACTGAATGTGGTAAGTAAGCCTCAAATTCATTGTTCCTCTTCTTTATACTAGTTGTTGATTGCAGAGCAGGAAGGATCCAGGAAATAGTGGGAGTATGGCAGGAATAGTATGCAGAACCAAGTGGAGATTTGGTAGGGTTGTCAGTGGGTATGAAATCACAGAGATGAATGGATACCTTAGTTGAAGAAGAGAGAGAATGGACACGTGAGACGGAAGACCAGGTCATATGGTCTTGAGGAAGCTGCAAGACAGTGGTACAAGTTTTGACAGGTGGATGACAAAGCATGACTTTAGTCAATGTCAAGGTAACTACTGTGGTTTGTCTTACCAGGGGGATGATGGTCATGACATTATGTTGTTACTGTATGTGGATGGTATGTTTGCTAGCAAGTTTGTACATACAGGGTTTTGCTGAGCTAAGGGCAAGATTAGTTCAGTGGTTTACTATGAAGAATTTGGAGCAGCAAAATTCTTTAGCATGGGAGACATGGGAGATCACAGGTTGATTTTGTCTCCAATGGGAGCTGATGTGAATTAGGTGTTGGTGAGGTTTAGGATGCAGAGCCAGAGCACACTGAGCACTGGATAGTTAAGTGTCTGCAATCACATGAGGTCTGGTATAGACCTAAGTTTGCCCAAGCAGTGGGTGTTGTCAGAGAGTTAGGAGCCAATTCAGAGAAGTGGGTTCTCAGGGATTTGAGAGGGACCAACAGCAAGGATTCATGCTATGGAGGGTCAGGACTTCACTACATGGATTGTAGGTTTGGATGTGGCAAGTTACTCGGATGACAGGAGGTGCACCATAGGTTGTGTGGTGGGTTGTCTTCAGGATTGAGCTTGAAGAGGGATACAAGCCAAGAAATAGATTAAATGGGGTACAGGTACAGGTATAGTGCAGCTGTTTATCTCCAAGTGGGAGATTGTTAGGTTGTGGAGCTAAAAGCTTCACTGATGCAGACATGGAGGAGGTTGCAGAAGGGTTACGGAGTGTCACAGACGCCGGCGTCGGTCAGGCCAATCGACGTCGACAGTGAAGAGACAGAAGGCAACCGACGTCGATCAAGAGTCGACCGGCGTCGGCACCCCCCAGGCAGACAGGGACTGACGTCAGTCACCTGTGGTTCGAGCTGCGAGTATGTTACGGGCAGTTAGTTGACGAACCAAGTGTTTTCATGTTGAGAGCCAATTTTAGACTAAGAGTTACGGATCTAATTATTGTAATTAGGTGTCTAATTATTGCTTGCATGAGATCTATTTAAGAGACTCATTGGTTGTATTGTAAACTTGTGCTAGAGAGTAAGAGAGAAATAATATAAGCTCCTTCTATGTGTGAGGTGAGCATGGTGTGTTCCTCCTAGTGCCACAGTACCAAGTGTGGGTGCTGGATTAGAGAATCAGCAGGGTTCTTCATGTATGTATGATCTTGGTCATCAGGTGAGCATGGCTACTTTAGGAGATCTACATGAGTAAGTAAGATCATTGATTTGCAGTTATATGTGTGTGCAAGGTCAAGGTTCACAGGTGTGCAAAACTAGATTGATTTGCAGGTGTGCAAGATTAGAGAGGACAGCAACACAACAGGGAGCAGAATCAAGTGGGATCTACTTGGAGTATAGTGTGTACTTGTGGAGTGCGTGGAGCACAGGTATAAGGTGAACACCAAATCTGTGTTTGAGTTGGGTGTTGGGACCTAAGGAAGAGAGATTTGAGGGAAGATTTACTGTTTATGCCCTAGAGGTGTGGGAGCCCTAGAGGTGTGTAAGGAAGAAGAACTATGGCAGCCTTCTTTGTTGTATTTCCTTCTGAAAGAGTTTTAATACAAGTTGTGTATTGTCTCTCATATCATGTGTTATTTTTAGATTCTAGTTACTTGTGTATTCTAGTTAATTTCCGCATATTAGGTTGCTTGGTAATCAATTGTGTGCTTCCATTATTTATCCCTACAAATAATTCTTACATTCAGCATTTTCTAGATCTTAGAAAGGATAGTACCTAATATTTTGGGGTTATATTACCTTTGCTTCTGCTTGTGAGGCAATGACCCAACTTTAAGAGGAATTTCATGCCGAATTTATCCAGGGCTGAGGGATTTTAGATCATCATAATAATACGCCAAAATATCAATGTAATGGTGAAGAAGAGAAATGAATTTGAGCTTTTCGTCAGAAGTGCAATAATTCTCAATGTTGACCATTTTGAGATTTTTTGTTGTGATCAAATTTACTTGATCAAACTCTTTGGAGGAACTTGAATCAATTTATTGCTGCTTGACATACTTATCATGCTTATCAAATAACTTTTTAAAAGAAACTAAACTTTTTGTAATTTTATTCCCCTTGAGTTGAAGAAACTCTTCACCAGTGTTTGAATTTATTTTAGAAACTGATTCCCATGGTGGAGATTTGCTACCTTCAAAATAAATCTCCTCAAAGTTGTCCATATTTTTTAGAAAAGCAATGATTTGATTGTCATCATTAAACACCTGCCAATGATTGGTATTATCAGGTACACTCGATCGAAAGACCAACTCAATAGTGTACTTGTCCCCTTTGAAATCTTTATGGAAAACTATGAGAATTGCGGAGACAGTCAATGAATCTACATGATCATTGAATTTTCTTAGCATAGTAGAAATATTGAAAGCATCAAAACCTTCAATACAATCCCATACTAGATTGTGATAATGTTGTAATCTTTCATTTTTGGTTTGGTACAGATTTCTTACCTGACAAACTATCAGTTCAGCATCTCTCCGAGCATGAAGAATCTTAATACCTTTAGCATGAGCAGTTTTCAATCCAAGCAGCAAAGACTCATACTCGGTGGTGTTTTGGTATTGTTGAACTATAAATTATATGAATAAGAAAAAAATTCTCTTTGAGGGGATACCATCTTTGAGGGGATACCAAGACAATTCCAACTCTAGAACTGGTAGAAGAGAACTGCCATCAAATTCTAAAATCTAGACATCATTAGAATTTAATTTTTTTAAAGATTTTTTCTTGTTAGTAAAAGAAGATTCTTGGCTATCTGAACTTTACCCTAATAATTCTTCTAATTTTTTATTTGAATTTTTTGAATTGTCACTTAAAGAACTTCCGTCTGATGAGCTAAAAACATCTTCAGTGGTCAAAAAATAGTTACCCATTTCTGATAATTAAAATAAAATTTGAGCTTTGGGGTCTGATGTTTGGGTGACAATGTATTTTGACTCTTTTTCAGGAAGCAATTTTTGCATGATGCCCTTAATAGGTATCCTTGCTTCAGACAGGTCCATATTTAACTCTCCACCTACATCGGCTACCAAGACTATCATTTTAACCCTTTTATCTGGAAAAGCCACGAATATAAATTGGGTATCTTTGATTTGACCCAGGAGTGGTACTTGTTTATTCTCCATGGAGAAACATCTACCAAAAGTCTTAGTTAAGGTGAGAACAAGAGAATCTGCTACCTTGGTGGGCATAACATTATCAGAGGCTCTAGAGTCTATTATACAGTTGCTCAATTTATGACCATTTATCAAAAGGGAAACATAAAAAAGTTCTATTTTCTTAGGGGAACATGAGGAGTAGCAACAAGATTGTTCTGAGTGGATTTGTTCTTTGAGGAATCATGAGTCATCTTTAGAAAATCTTGTCATATAGGGATGGTTTTGTTTTTTATGTATTCAGCCAACCTATCAAACTATTTAGGATTGGCTCGCAAGTACTCAACTTTGATCATTTAAATTTTGGTCTTTCTAGTATGATCAATTATGTCAAATAATTGGAATGAACTAGAAATAGAGAAAAGAAGTACATCATCCTAATTTTTATTGGGTGTGGTACTGGTCTGAGGAATAGAAGTAGAAGGTACAAGATGGTTTGAGGTACTTACTTTCTTATTGGTCACCAAGTCCTTTGATTAAAAAGGCAATGAAGTCCCCTGCTTAGCAATTGAGATTACTGGCTGAGGTTCTTTTCCCACCTTTTTCTTATCAGCTTGTTGAGTCGACTAATTTTGGGACCTAGTAAAGATAGCATATGATCCATCAAACACTTCTATTTTTTTCTTAGCTTCATCTTGGTATTGTATAAAACCAATATTAAAGTCACCATCTAATTCTTCTTCTCCTTCCACAAAGAGATTAGTGTCATCTTCTTGGTCCAACTCGGGTTGGAAAGAGAGATCATGTTCAGCTTCATGATAACCAATTGCTGAGTTGACCGATGTTGCTTCAATAGTGAGCTTCCCCTATGTGGAAGGAAGATGGTTGGATTGTCCTTGATTTTTAGTGGCACTGCCTTGATATGAATGATTGGTAAATGTCTTTCTTGGCATCTCCTGATAAGGAGTAGAAATACCTTGCAACATTTGCCTTTTTAGAACTAGCAATTCATTTGCCAACTTTTGCACCATAGGATCTGTGGTTCTCATGGAATAACTTTCAGTAGATGAAGAAAATTTATTTTTATTAGAATATTTTCTGATATTACCTGCTAGGATAAGATCATCTTCAACTTCGGTAGCCAAATTTTGGGCTATAGAAAGATCCATAAGGCCAGCTTACCTCAACAAAAAACTTACTTCCGAAAGTTGAGAGTTGATGAAAAAACACTTAAGATTCTCCAATGTTGGCTGAGCAATTATAAGAATTTTGTTCCTCAACTTATTGAATTTAGTAACAAAGTCTCACATAGGCTCATTGAGTTCCTTCTTCATTTGCATAAGCTGAACCAACAAGGCACGTGCATCTTCTGCAGGTTTAAATCTAGCCTCAAACCTGGCCTTGAGAGTGTTCCAATTAATTATAGTCTGAGCTTAAAGGTGATAAAACCAATCTGTGGTAGCACCTTGTAAATTTTTTACAAATAGTCTCACCGTTATATCTTCATATTCCACACCTATCACACCACATGCTATGCAAAAAGTAGTAATATGCTCATCAAGATGGACTTTCTTATCACTATAGAATTTGGAGAAATTCTTTCTCAAACTATGAGGCAGTTCATATAAAGGTGGGGTTAGATTGAGAGGACCAAAAGTGTTTCTCCAAGGACCTTGGGCTTCCATGATATGACGATTAAAGAGAGGGATAACAAATCTTGGTAGGGTAAGTACAGATAAAACTCTACTAGCACTAAGACTAGAAGCTTTGTCTAGTATTGGAGATTTTACGTTGGTAGGAGGAAAACTTATGTTATGTTGAAGGCGAGATGGTGGAGAAAAGATCTCAAAATTATTTCATTGTACCAACTCGAATATAAGATCAACAATACCTTGAGCTCTCTGACTTCACGTGTACGATGGATCTACCAGAGTGTAAAATGAAAAAGGACTGTAAATGCTTCAATTTGAAGCTTGAAGCTTCAAAGTGTGCATTCATATCCCCAGTATATTCACCAAAAATTGTTGGGTGAATATTTTGTCGTCAACTAACTAAAGGAAAAATAGGTATATCGACCACAACATAATGAGATAAATCTCTCTTCTTAGCAAGGGGAGGCTCCCTATAATCTATAATATACTAATATAAATTGAAAATAGACTCAGGGGTGAGATCATACTATCCATCTCTCTTTTTTCAGAGATGATATTCACAAGGTAAAGGAAAATTCCTGTGTAATAACTAAAAACAATCATCTTTCAGAAATGATGTCCAATAAATAGTAGAAAAAAATTTCAGGTAGTAACTAGATCCACGAAAAACCCATGAAAGCACAAAGTCTTTCATTGCTTCCCTCACTGATTTATAATGTATATAACAGTAGAATGAAGTGTAGCTCAAAGTCTCCACTAAAAACTACAACAAAGTATAAGATCACAAAGGATAAAAGTAGTACAAAACCTTTCTAATACCCTTTTCACTAAAACATAAGAAACACAAACTAATAGTAATTATAGCAGCACAAAGTCTTCATAATTAACTTCAGAACATCTTCCAGATAATTTCCACACACTACTTATTTAATCAAATAGATGACATATTATTAGGAAAAAAGACATAAGAATAATTTCTTAAATAACACAAGTTGTTCCAACACAAAGTTTGAAAAGTCACCTGCTTTTTCATTCATTTAAGAAAATATGATTTACAATCTAAGCTCAAAGTCTCAAAAGGCATCTCAATTTGGGCAAAATTTTTTGCTTTTAATCACCAAAAGATATCTATTACAAAAGAGGCTCTCTTCTTTTATAGGGAGAAGCCTTGAGGATTTAAAAAAGATATAAATAATTTGACCTAGTCAAAGATAGGAGTCTTTGTTGACTTTGGACTTTCTATATTTTTACATGTAATTACACATGACAAAAGTACATGTGCCAATGTCCAAAGTGGTTACAAAAGTGTATTTGAAAAAAAAAAAAAATCAAAGGAAAGTCGATTCAATTTGTATCCCCATCTTTCTTTACGTGAGCATCATACATGGTGATAGTTGCTTGTATTCTGATACTGTATGGAGTAATAATATTCTTGAAAATCATCTTCAATGACTATGGCATCTCTCACTACTATGACCAATTTTGCATGACTAGTTAACTTGGTTTTTAGATTATCCAGAGTTAATTGATTATCCATTATATTGTCCACGGAGGCTACCGAGAATGGTTTATCTCCAAATTCCTTTCGAAACATACCTTTAAATTCTTGAACCATTTTTTTGCTAAAAGGAATTGGTTGTCTTGCAATGTAAGCTTGCAAGGCAGCTCCTCTAATTTATGCAAAAGACTGATGTCACTTTGCTCACTGAGGTCCTTTGATGATTTGAGGTCACTAATCAATTCCTTAAGCACCTGACTCCTATATATCAATTCTTTTTTAGTTTTAGTATAAGAGTTTCTATCAACAATGATGCCAATTGATACTAGGGTGCTTATTTTCAATTTCTTCATATCCATCCACTTGTCAAGATACTTTTTTATGCTTTTAATATCCTAAGAAATGATATTGATAAGATCATCCATTTTTGCTCACTTTCTTCATCTTACTCATCTTCTCAGATAACTCTGTGAGCAAGGAATTCCTTGTGTATGCATCTTGTCTAAGTATTCTTTAATTACTTTTCCCTTGAGATAGGTCCTTTCTACTTTCTTGAATCACGAGGGTCATCTATGGAGATAGTCTCTGGAGTTATTGTTTTTGGAGTGAAATTTATTCTCCTTATGACTGTAGTCAGTTTTTCCACCATTGCTTTATAATGGTCCTTCATTTCTCTTTCTTTGTCAAGCTTCTGAACCAAGATGTCTATAGTTGACTGCATATCGCTCTTAGTGCTTTCATGAGTTATCTTTCCTAACTCAATTCAAGAGATATCGTAGTCATTTACATCAAAAAATTTAAGAGTTGCATCCTATGGAGGTTTTGTTATTTCCAAAAAAAAATGCCCTTTATCCTCAATCATCTTTGAAAGGATTTTTGGCTTTTTGGGAGTCTTGACTTTTACTGGTACCATTTTATTGAAATCAAAGTCATCTGGGGAGATGTCCTATTCTTTTCCTTTTGGGTGTATAAGTCGAAAACCAAGGTGGGAGGGCAAAAGTACTTACATTAGTATCAATCTCTGTAGTTGGAATTACTAGAGTTCACCTACACCGGTGGTGGAAATAATGGGCAGAGTATCAATAAGAACTATACCTGCTGCTGAATGATCAAAATTAGAACTATCTCTAATATCAAAAGATGGAGATGACAAACTGAGGATTGACCCTGAAGAACAAAGAACATCTACTGAAACACCTTGAGGGTCATCAAAATTAATTTTGAAAGAAGAGGCAACTCCAGAAGAGGGAACACTGATTGGAGAAATAGGTGAAGGAGTTACAATAGGTGTGCTAGGCAAGGAAGAAAAAATCCCCATTTCTGGCTGTACACCAACTTGAGAGATAGAGTTTCCTTTTCTTGTTGATTTGTGGGCCTATCATTAGTATCCATTTGCTCCATTACTAGTTCTTCAGTGCTTTGCTTTTCAACCTCCATATCTATTGTTCCTGGCTCTTTTTCTACAACTTGTGACTTCTTTGTCACTAAGATGATCCTAGGCTTATGTGGTCTATCAGAAGCAGGGACATAACTTTTATTATTCATCTTATTTTTCACCCTTATCCTTATTTTCTCTTGAAATTTAGCTTCTGATCCTGTGATAAACTCTTTCAAGGTGATTCCTTTATTCACTAACCAATCATTGGTGTTTGCCAATATTGATTCGAATCTTTTCTTCAAAGAAGTTAACTCCTTCTGAGACCATTGGGTTGGGGGAAGAGGGGTTTTGGTGATCTGTTTAGCATGGTATCTATTGTTGATCAAATCCCTGTCATCCACTAGATTCTTAGGGATATCAGTGAGTTCCAAATATTCTATCTGCTCAAGAGACAATCTACTATAGTCCATTTTTCTGATGTCTTCTGCAGTCCTCAAATCAACCCAAACATCTTCGACCATAAGCTCATGAAACTAGGTCTTCCTCGTAATTTGTCCTTTACACCTCTATAGTCAAAGTTTGGTCTCCTTTTTAAATGCTTCATGGTTACAAGTTGCATTTTGGTCTTCATAACTCTAGCTTTTCTAGCAGTCAATACTGAGAACCTGACAATTTCAATTAGGAACCTGAAATCAGGTTTCTTGAGTTCTATTTGCTTATTGTGTATGACAATAATTTATTTGCATAGCTCCATCAAGAATAATTTGTCTGAAGAGAATCTTGGGAGCATATAAGGATGTCCTTGGAAAAATTCAACCCGTAGATAAGAAAAAGAAGGGAACTGCAAGAACATACATCTGAAGTCATTCACAATTGTCCAAGCTTCGTCTGACACTCTTTTCTATTCTAATTGGGGATCAAAGAGACACAAAAATACTATGAAGAAAGCATCATTTACCCTCCTAAAATGATGGATAGAACCCTTCAATGTCTATTGAGAGTAATATTGATATACTGGGGTTACCTTCCTGTCTCCTTCTGATGTTAAACCTTAGAAGGTTCTCATTGACGCTGTAATATATACCAGGTATGAAGTCATGTAGAATTTATAGGTAGTGGATACCTTCATCAATTGCTCGTGTAGAGCATTGTTGATTTGTTCTCTCCATAAAATGACTTGTTTGCCTTTTAGAATTATCTTAATGAAAGGGTACATCCATTTGTGAAATAGTGAGGAACAAGGTAAACCTCTTACCCTACTAAGAAGGGTGATCAGGTCACTGAGTTCTTCTATAAAATTACTCCTTGGAAAGCTCTATAGCCATCTTAACAAGTTCGCCCTTGGAGTCTTAAGCCATCTATTGTTGATTACTTTCTTTGCTCTTTCAAGATCTTTGTCATACTCCCTTTGTGCTTCAACAAAATTGAGCTTTAATACTTTACTAGCAGGAGGGCACATGAACACTTTATCGATGAATTCAGAGTCCAGTCTAATCACCATATTACCACTAGCATCTAACATAGCCTTGGTATCTTTATTGTAAAACTAAGCGCATTGGAGAATGAACTCTATGTTGTGAGCCACTACAAGAAAAGAAGATATCAGATGAATATTGCTCTCAATTACCTTCTTCATTTCATAGTTGGGATTACTTGATCTAGTTCTTTCCATGAACTCAACCATATCTACATGACCGATCTCTGTATCCTTAATGTCATCGACATTAGAAGTAACCGAGGTGATTGGAAAAACACCTTAATACTTGTACTTCATTGTCTTTAACTTTTTTGGAGAAACTTCAGTCATCTAGAAGGACTTTTGTCAAAAGGATGTTGATGAAGAAGGATCCTTGAGATAAACTGCAACAAGAATCATGATCATGCAATTAGGGGAAAAATTGGCAATCTAGGAAAATTGCATGTTGGTGATCACAACCATGGGAATGCGCTCGAAAGGGATAAGGCATGATTAGGGTAGAAAGTCAAAGGAAAGTGGGCTTGAGAAAAATGAAATTTCAAAATTTCTCAGAGTTAAGATTTTTGAGGGAATGAATGCAGGGGTAGCAAAAATTGTCACCCTTGCATGTAGAGGAAAGTTTGTTTGTGCATAGATGACAATTTTTGATGCCTTTGCATGTGGACATTGTGCAGGGGCGGAAAAAATTACCACCTATGCATAAACTTTGGATGTATGGGCTGAAAATGTGTAAGGGCAGAAAAAATTGCCATCCATGCGTAAATTGCAAGGGATAGTGTAATGGCAGAAATTTTTGTTGCCCTTACACTTATTATCTCGATTTTGTATAAGAGCAAAAAAAATCCACCATTAAACTAATAACAATGGTATCTTGGTTTTTAGGGTTTCACCCCTAACGAGGAGGAGGGGGAGGAGAAAAAGAAGAAGAAACAAATAAAACATAAAATATAAAAGGAAGAATGGGGAAAAACTAAACTTTTAAAGAAAAGAGGAAGAAAATAAAAAGAAAACCTAGAAACAAAAAGAGGAAAGAATGCAAGACCTACTTGTCAAATCAAAATCCCACGCTTGAAGCCAGCAAATTCGCAATCCCACTAGCACACTTGATCGATCGGTTGTAGGGAGGAGGAGCAAACAAATTAAAATGAATCAAATGAAGCTCAAATCAACATTTAAAAGGGGCAAAGCTGATGCCAACCACTTATCGTGCATGGTCATAAATGCCACGTGCAAAAATCAAGATCATGCAGGGGTGGCAAAAATTGCTGCCTCTACATAATGAAAAGGAAGAAATATGTAAGAGCGGTGAAAATTGTCGCTCTTGCAGGGAGGCACTTGAAGTGCAAGGGTGACGATTTTCGTCGCTCTTGCATGGAAAGATGTAAGGGTGGCAAAAATCACTGCCTTTGCATCTGAGCACAAAACAACATGTACGGGTGACAAAAAATGCCACTCCTGCATGTGAACAAAAAACAACAAGCAAGGGCGGCAAAAAATGCCACTCATACATGTAAACCAAAAATACTAACTCCTTAAATTTATCAAAAACTTGATGTTTTGATCGCATCAAGACCGCAACAAATTTCTCATTTCTCGAGAAATCGTAACTGAGGGAAGGTCATGAAATTTTCAAGGAGTTAGTCGACTACACTTGAGATCAAGAAAAGCTTGTCTCGAATGATGAACTTAGAGTGAAATGGATAAGTTTCATAGGGGTTGTTCCCAAAATTAGTGTAGCTGATTTTGGGAACAACAGACTAAAAAGATGATTCTTATCGAAAGGAGCTTATAAACCTCTTTATGTATAAATGATTCCAAAATCAGGTTCATGGGTGTCTTCCTTTTTTTGAAAGGATTTTAGTTTAGTTTGAGGAGGATAATATGGGTTATTACACTCAAGCCAAAGATTTTAAGATCTCCATAGACCCAGGTAATTACGTCCATATATCTAAGCCACATCCCTCTAAGTTGTTCAATCTCTTTTGATGTACAATTAGGGCTAATGCTAATGGTCTAGGTATGATCAAGGGACCCAAGATCAATAATCTTGAACTTCATGTCTTGGTATATTGGCTTCTTGGATAGGTGTTCAGACTTATCTAGGTTGAACACTCACTCTAAGGATATCATGCCTTTTGGGACATGGTTTTCTCTACGATTCATGTTGTTATCCTGATCATGATTTGTATCTCCTCGATCATCTCTCTCCTTTTCATCAATGATGTGGGATTCAAATACCCCAATGTTGTTGAGGAATTCTATAATATGATGGTCATCCTCGAATACTTGAAAGTTATTTACATTATTAAAGATAAAGGGGCAAGGGATTAACTCTACAGAGAACTCTTACTATCCTGTATCATCTAGGGGTGCTAGATTTTTCGCAAAAGTTACTAGTGAATCAACCACTCAGTTTTCCTCTCGAGGAATGGGAATGGTGCTAAAAGTATTGAACATCTCCATCACATCCCATGTTTTATGTTTTTACTTCCTAAGATAAGAGAGTTTGCATTAGAATTCTCTCCTGACTTGGTTTATGACTAGTTCAAAAATCCACAAACACCTTGAGTTATTTTACTCTATGTTTCAAGGCCAATTGGAGCCCAACGATCAAGGCTTCATATGATGCCAAGTTTTTAGTACAATGGAATTGAAGTCTATAAGTGACTATGTGTTGTTTTCCCTATGGTTCAATCATAAGGATTCCTACCCCAAAACCTTATTTAGAATAGGCCCTACCAAAGAATAGGGACCACAAACCTGGCATCTCAATACCATTGCTACTTTTATGCTTAGTTGGTTCTTTAGACAAGGTGTAGATTCCTAGGTTTGAGGATACCAAGTTCACCTTTTCATTCATGACATTATATTTATGATCATGTGTTTCATCCTACATTCTTCATCTACTTTGATTTGATTAGCCACACCTCTCTAGGGAAGCCACCTATGACAAATGTTAGTAGCCATGTACCCATTTAAGGTTTTAAACCAATTCCTATTGAGAAGCATTTTATATGCTTCATGGATTTCTACTACTTGTATGTTTATCAACTATTGGATCCTAGGCTCAGACTCAAGTTATATATGGACATTTAGAAGCTCACCAACTAACTTAACCTGTAATTTATCTAACTAGACCACTACCTTATCTGATTTGATAGGTACTAACCCTAACTTCTTATAAATTCCTACAGGCATCACATTACTTGAAGCTCTTGAGTCGACTAAGAAACTATGCAGGTTCTTCCCAAATAGTCTGATAGTTATAACAAATGGAGGGACTTCATTTTTATTTTTGTGGATCAGCACGTTGGTGTGGGCATATTTTTATTTTAACTAGGTTAGATTATTTATAAGCAACTTCAACAGGAGGTATCACAATTTAGTGATCTAAGCAAGTTCATGAAGTGTGATATTGGATTTTATTTTCTTTGTGTCCTCTTCTATGTTATACCCTACCTTATTATGAACTAGTTGGGTCTCTATAGGAGCCTTTGACTCATTAAGTTTTGGAGGTGGTGGCTCATTCCTAGCTTCATGATTAGAAGGGGTGGTGCCATTATTTAGAGGAGTAGAGGTGATGACAGGTTCATGTTACATCTAGTTCTTAAGGACATAATTACTCCTTTAGAACTTTTAGAATGCATGGACCTCATTGGTACTCTCCTTTGGTTCATTGCCATCTTGGTTGGGGAACTTTGTAGTCTCTAATACTATCATTTTACTTGAGGGTCTAATAGCATTAGAGGCTTCTAAGTGATTCAAGACCACCTCATATTCCTCCATTTATCTCAAGAAGATATCAAAGGCACTACAAAATTCTATGCAGTTGAGTTCCCCATGTTAGACTATGTTGTGTACCTAACACCAATTTGGGATGGCTATCTCACATATGTTGGTCTCGAGTAGCTTGTTAGATGATGGATTTGGTTTATTATTGGGGTGGTTTTATGATCTATTTTACCTTTGATAAGTGAATTTCTTGTTGGGATTCTCAGCACTAGCATTCCCCATTTGTTTCTAGAGACCCATGAAGTCATATACATTGGATAGCATCTAACTCATTCTTGGTAGACTCTTGGGGTATGATTTGAACATTGTTCATCATTGCCAACATCATTTGGTGTTGCAAGTGGGGAATTGCATCACTATTCACCAGGTTAAGAAAACCCAAGTGTTAGTTTAGTGCAATAGGTCTTAATAAAATTTGGTTAGTTATGAGCAATAGTTGAAATAGAGGTAGGTTCTGATTTGCATTAGGAATGAGGTTCAAGGTCAGCATGTTCGGTAAAGCATTAGGAATGGGAACCATCATTTGACCTTGGGGTTGAGTTGTTTATCCACCTTTATGGATTCAACATATGCTAAGGGTATATCTATTATCAAGGGATCCCTTCTCAAAAACATGGTTGTATAAGGGTCAAGGGAGTTCTTATACATTTCGAGCGCTAGTTGAGCATTGGGTTGATAAAGCATAGTGATTCAGCTATACATATTTTGGAACCTAGCATTGAAATTTCTGATGGGCTCATTTATCTCCCTCTTAAATTGATCCCACCCTATGATGGAGTCTTCAAGGAGATTGAGGAACCAGTTGTATGCTACATCAATCAAAGTGAATGGCAATATCTTGCAAGCTAAATCTTTGTGCTCTACATTTAAGAACCTTAAGTCGGTCTTATATGAATTTACATAGTCTTTCATAGTCCATCCCACCCCAAGTGTAAAATTTTGAAGGTACCTTTTTGGGTTTTTAAGAAGGTCATGGATGACTCCAAGAATATTAATAGCTAACCCAGCTAACTAGGTCAGGAGGGAAACCATTACGGGTGGTCTATTTAGGGTAGATTGAGAGGATAATCTAGTGGGAAGAACCATAGGTCTAGGTTTGTTTCCACCAAATTAGAGTCTCCTATGGAATTATAAGGGTGAAATAATTAGCCTACTATGGCAGGATCTAGATCTAGTGATCCATGTAGTAGGCTCTATATTGTTGAAGGGTAAACTAGTTAGGGATTTTTTATTAGGCCATCCTTCTATATCCAATTGTTTTTACACATGTTCAAAGCACACAAAAATAGTAAAAACATAGAGGAGGGGTATTAAGATCCACTTAATAAAATAATCTTTCAAGCATGGGATTCTTACTCATAATTATTGTTTAAGCTATCCTTCTAGCACCAACTATTGTGTGCTCCAAAATCATATCCTAAAACACTTAATAACATGCATCTCCTTCTTGCTCATGTGACCAAGCCTACAAATCCACATCTTCACAACAGAAGAAGAATCAGTAATACAAGTAGATAGATAAAGGATACCTACTTTCTTACCACCTGTTAATTCAAGTGCATCCACTGTGAGAGTTCCTGTGCATCTCTCATCACCCAACTTTCTTGAAGAAATTAGCCTCATCTTCAGAACTGGGACCTGCATGACATCCTTCAACACCCATGTGTTGGTTGTCTGCAATTTCAGCCACACTAAAGAACATACAAGAGCAATCCATGCAACAATACCTGCAACACATGCTTCTTGATTCTCTTTATGCTGATCCGCTATCAACCAACAATCTTTCTTTACCTGCGCTTTCTTTTCATAACACCGTAATCGACCATTCGTGCCTTTGAATTCATCTATTCTTAGTGTACTTTTTTCTGCCATTACTTTACTCCCACTCAATCAGAAACCCCTGAGAGTGACCTGTAATCAAACACAAACCTGCTCCTTGCAACCTTAGTTCTGATACCACTTGTCAGGAATCTAGAACAACAAACAACTCTGATTCCACTGTCAGGATTAGGAGCACAATTGATTACTTAGCAACTAAACACGGAATTTAACCAGAATCACAAGTAACTAGAATTCAGAAACAACACAGAATATGAGAGACAATACCCAATTGTATTAATACTCTTCAAGAAGGAAATACAACAAAGAAGTTGCCACAATATTCTTCACACTCCTCTAGGGCTCCCACACTTCTAGGGCGTACAAACAATAAATCTCTTCAAGAGTTCTCTCTCACTTGCACAATTACAAGTAAACAATCAACTCAATACCAAGTTGTTTCAACCAGTCAATATCAATACTGCCAGTACCACCGAGTATACACACATACTCAACCGAGTACACAACACACTCCAAGTAGATCTCCCATGAACTTGCAACAACCTGCAAATCAAACTGATCTTACTTACCATGAAAAACCTTTGTAATTCTCCAAACCAGCACCCATGTGAATCTTCTACCAGACCTTGCACAACCTACAAATCTACCTGATCATACATCTAGCACACTTTACAATATAGTCCATGAGTCTATTATATAGATCCCATGCTAAACAATAATTAGAAATGCAACTCAAGACTAAAATTAGTCTTTAACATGCAAACAACTAGTTCATTAACAAACTGTATGTGAAACTCACAATTCAGAACTGCACAGACGATCGACATCGGTCCCTGTCTGTCTGGGGATGACCGACGTCGGCCGATCCCTGATCGATGTCGATAGCTTCCTGTCTCCACCTGACTGACGTCGGTTGTCTTGACCGACGTCGGTGACTGTGACACTCAGTAACCCTCCATGTTTGCATCTGGGTGAAGCTTTTAGCTCCACAACCTAACACTAGGTTTGTTTCCACCAAATCAGAGTCTCCTATGGAATTATAAGGGTGAAACAATCAGCCTACTATGGCAGGATCTAGATCTAGTGATCCATGTAATAGGCTCTATATTGCTGAAGGGTAAACTAGTTAGGGCTTTTTTATTAGGCCTTCCTTCTATATCCAATTATTTTTACACATGTTCGAAGCACACAAAAATAGTAAAAACATAGAGGAGGGGTATTAAGATCCACTTAATAAAATATTCTTTCAAGCATGGGATTCTTACTCATAATTATTGTTTAAGCTATCCTTCTAGCACCAACTATTGTGTGATCTAATATCCTATCCTAAAACACTTATGAGAGATTAAGTGTGCATGATAAACTTTGATATAATAAAGGACTTTCATTTTCTATTTTAGGATTAAAGCTAGTTCAATCCAGGGCATAGTTGTAAGTATTAGGCTCCATGATATAGCTTGCTTTAAATAAGTCTCTGAAAAACATGGTGTTAACACTAGCGATCCAATATAAATTTAACAGAGAAAATCTATCCCTCACCTTGTTCACCCAATTCCAATCATGAGCATTGCTAGCTTTCACTTTACTAATTTCTCAATGAAGGGTGTGGACTTGTTTAGATTCATAAAACAAACACAAAAGGGAAGAGTAAGGTAAGGTAGAAAAAGGTGTTTTTAGGCTTTAAAGGGTATTGATGCTTCAAGAATTGAGTTGTGTGCCTAGCCATAGTTACACCACTATGTGCCAAGTTTCACCAAGGGCTTGAATTCATCATCACATGGGGCTAGAGTCTAAGGACAAAAAAACGGAATGCTTAATTCATGAATTTTCCACTAAATATAAACACATAAAAAGCCCCATAGTAAACTACACACAATATCTCCACAAATGATTTGTAGCTTTAAGCACATAGGTTACTAATGTTACAAATAAAATGAGAATAATTAATAAATGAATTAGAATAGCAAAACACATTCCAACTACTGCACTCATTATTAGTAACAAAGCACATGCTCAATTATTTAGCACAAATATTCATTCAAAATCTAAAAATGATGGACCACATTCGTAGATAAACAAACTAGTTTAACAAAAAGCATGAAATTAGCATTCATTTTAACAGAGTTTCTTTACATAAAAAATGCCATCCATTACAAGGGATAACAGTCTATAATATATAGAAAAGGATGGGGCTTGCCTTCAAGTAGCATGAGATTCTAATCCTTTGTGATGATGGCCACCCAAAGTTGTTACAACTATAAAGATTCAAAAACAAATAGAAGATTCCCTACTTTCCCCAAAAGATGCCTAGGGGCCCACTCAGTTGATATGTTAAGGTGATGGAGAAGAACCATATCCCAACTATTTAGGCTACATCTCTTTGGTGGCTAGCATCACTACCACTAAATTAAATTCCCTATCTAGTTTGGCAAAGTTCATGGGAGTCTCCCATAATATCACCTCTGATTAGGACAATAGCTATTGATGCACTTGTAGTGGAGCCTCAAAGGAAACTTTTACTTCTTAAACTTAGCCAACGCTCATCATGGATTAGGTCAAGAACTCTAGGATCACCTTAGATATAACCTTATTGGCCTTTTCTACCATTCTCCTCATGACCTGGTCAAAATGACCCATATGGACTTTGAATTCTCCTTTGTTTAGTTATGTGCCATTCGGATGGAACATCACTATGATGTTAACTTCCTGGAAATAAGTCATCATCTGTTCATTGCCTTCTTCTAGAGGTTCCATGACCATCTGTGCTACTGCCAAGTACTCCTCAATCGAGGAACTCATGCTCCTGGCATAGGTTTGATATAGATTTAGGTTTGAGAGAGGCATGAGTTTTAGCTTTGGTAATATGCCCTTGTTAATAATGATAATCATCCTTTTACACCTTTTTTCCATTCAAGTGACCCTCTATAAGTATGATTTTGCTCACTGGAGGTGTTCCCTACTCATGGTTAATGTTATGATCACTTCTAAGAGAGCTATGAAGAGATGCATGAGGGCCTCTTTGACCTGGCCAATCAATTTTATAAGGCAGGTGCTATTCACCTATGCCTAGAGCACCTGAACCTACTCTTTCATGTCCTCCATAAGTTTCTTGAACATGTTTTGGGTGGATCGAAGCATGGATATTAGATCCTCAGCCATTGGATGTTCTCACTTTGGTGAGGGAGAAGAGGTTGTGCTTAGTTTGTTAAACCACTAGGTCTCCTCTTTGACTAAATTTTTATGTGGGGATCCTCCTCGTGTTCCCTAAGTTGCTATCAAAATCCTAATATACCTATGGATCACCTTTCAAGATCATCTTGGGAGCCTATGATCATGTGATAACTCTTATGGTAGAATGGGATGAAGGTGTGATGGTAGAGATAGAGGTGGAAGATGGAGGCATGGGAGGATGAAGAATGGATGAAGCAAAGGGAGGGAAGGAGAGAGAAATGGAGGAGGAAGCATGCGGGTGAAAGGGGGAAGGACAAATGGGGAATCCCATGGGAACATCTAGGCATGCCACTAGCTGTGGGTTAAAATTAACGTGTGGGCTCATGATGTCAGGGAGAGAAGTATTTAAAAGGAACAAGGAAATTGGTTGGTTAAATCCAAATCCTTGGGCAACCAAGATATAAAAAAAAAGGGAGGCTTGGGAAGGACAAGGGGAGTGATAGGGGATTGAGTAGTAAGAGTTATCTTTTGCTTCTTCTTGGGCCTCTTGCCTGGATCAACTTATGTTGTAGTAGTAGGAGTGATGGTGGCAATGGTGGCAAGAGCCAATTAGGGAGTCTATAGAGTGATTGTAGGTGCCACTGAGGTGGTTGGATCTGACTAAATTATACACATGGGTGCACTTGTTTTTGGGGTCACTAGGATTTGAGTTGGTAAAGGTTTAGTAGTAGCCACCTATTGTGCATTGAATAATAGGGGCATCAAGGGCCAAGCAACTGCAACTCCTGAAGACCATAGGTAAGTTATAAGGATCCCTGTTAATGGAAAGGGCTAAGTAGGTGTAAAATGGGGTGAATAGATGTTGTATATGGCCAAAGCCAAATGAACTTAAGAGAATTAAGGGGGGTTGGAATGGGAAATAGGGGAGACACCATTTGAGTAGGCCTTGTAGGAAAAGGAAAACTAAGGGGTGTTCCAATGGGTTATTGAGGGATGGTGGAAGTAGGGAAAGGGATCTCTATAGATGCATGTTGTTGGTCATGCTTTATGTTGGACTCAAGGTTCTTGATGATGTTGAATCATAATGCATGCACAACTTGTGGCCAAGTATCCTGAACTATAGGACGTGGGGGAGATGGAGTAGAGACTGGGGGAAGATGAAACCCATAGAGGAGAGGGATCTAAGACCCCCTGGATGA
This sequence comes from Torreya grandis, assembly GCA_037957365.1. Classification (NCBI taxonomy): domain Eukaryota; kingdom Viridiplantae; phylum Streptophyta; class Pinopsida; order Cupressales; family Taxaceae; genus Torreya; species Torreya grandis. The sequence goes on from JARHVA010000107.1 coordinate 1,930,041, forward strand.
TTCATATTGAAATATGGGGTGAAGTCACCTAAACATCTCCCTAGGGTTGAGTTGGCATAGGTGAAGTAGGGCCACTATGGGCGGATGGCCCAAGTTAAACCCATTTTCACTTCCTTTTCTTAGCCTCAATCTTGGCCAAGACCTCATTATCATCTACAGGGTTGAAGTGGACCTCATCATCAACATGGGGATCATGGCTATAATTGATGTTGAGACAAGACTTGTATCTTACCACATATGCCCTCATGATGCCATTATAATCCCATTATCTATGCTTTGCTCTACCCAGGGCAATAATAATCCTTGTTCATCACCATATTTTGTAATGGAGGTAGATTCTTATATACATGTTGGTAGATGACAATGGGGAAGGTTGGACAAGCCTTATGTTGGTGACTAAGGTACTTGTTGAATATATCTTCAATAAGTTGATAGGTTATCTCCTACTCAGTCAACCAATTTGGAACTTGATAGGGTAATCATATCGGGGCCTTGAAGATGCCTACAACTCGGATGATGGTGTCATCCCTATATTACTAATAATCACCAATGGGAGAGAGATATTAATTGATCTCATTAGAGAGCTGAGGCATAGCCACTTCATTTGTGACCATGTAGACCACTAGGCATAATGATTCACATATTTTTTGGATGTGATTTTGGTGGCAGTGGCCATATAGTTTGTAGAACACTACATGTACCACTGCACCCCCGAGAGTCCATAGTGGGAAAGCAAAAGGCTTAAACATAATGGTAGCATAGACGGTGTCCACCAGGAAGCTTATCATGTTTTAGACTTAAACAGATAATTATCTTTGAGGTTATGCTCATTCTAGTTGGAAAAGCTATTAGTATCATCATCATCATTGATTTGTACTTGATTCAAGGGATCATCAAAATGAAAGGGGTTTCTATCAAAAGTATTTTCTATTTCAAGGTTTGTGTTCATTGTAGATTTTTGTCTAGTAGTTCAGGCCATAGGTTATGTTTAATTTTTGTTGTAGGTATATTTGGTTCTTGGTTTGGGATTGACATGGTGTTATATTAGTTTTACATAAGTGGACAATAAAAACACACATGCAAAGACAAGCCTATGCTAATCAAGTAGGAGTGTGACCAAACAGAGGCCTGTAAATAATACCTCTAAGGGGATGTTGTGGGTGATATTGGGGAATTTTTTTTCCATAACTACTACACAATTACATCTATAAGGTTATTAATATAGGTTTTAACAAGATTATCTAAGGAAGTCCTCTGTATACCTTACAGTACGGTGATAAACACATCAACTCTTTGGAATAATTAGAATTCATTGGCACACAAAATTTGGTCAACACTTGATGATAAAATCTAAGTCATTGAACCCTTAGGAAAAACAAAAATAAAAATTCAACCTCGATTCAAATTTCTAAGATCATTTCTTAGCACAAGGAAAGAACTTACACAGTTATTGAATTGGGAGACATAGGAAACTAAATTGTTTCTAATTCTTAAGATCACGTTTCAGTGCAAGAGAAGAGCATACACAAACTTAGCTACATAAACAAGACAAAAAAAATAAATCAAATTAAATAAATATATTTAAAATGATAATAATTAAGTGTTTTGAATCTAAGTTTATAACTAGCAGGGCTACAAAAACACAAATGAATAGTTTTCAATTTGCCTTTGGCAAATGATTCCTGCAAGTTAGGAAATTTAGATAAGCCCACACTTTTTATTTGAGTTTACATCAATAATAAACCTATACATAGTGCCATGATTAATACAGGGTCAAGCAAAAATTCATGTAAAATGACACTCCTTAATAGTCTTAGATACACAAAGCAATATCTACAAGCTACATCAAGAGTGGCCAAATCATTTGATGGAGATACACAATATATGCTTTGGAATATATTTATACATCACCAAGTTTGTTTAGCAATAGTGGCTACTCCATTTATAGTCTTTGCAAACACACATGGGTCTTTAATATATTATTAGGATGCCTTGGATACATAAACTCCTTATAGTACCACCTACATTGCATAGATACCTCAAATACATACATTGTAACTAGGTGATAAAATTTCAATATATTTGATATAAGTACCCTCTATAGTCAATAGTAACTTGTATTCCTCCCCCACCAGCACCAAAATTGGTTGTGGCACCTATTCAAGAGCATCATAAAAAATACAATTATGGCACCTACTCAAAAGTGTAGTATAGAATCAATTGTTTCACCTATGCAAAATCTTTTTATACAATTAATTCATGTGAAAAAGGTACACATTCCTAAGCAGCAAGATTCATATCAAATAATTATTTGAGGTTCAAATAAATTTAAAACTTTTATAGTGCATCCTAAGGCAATCCCTTAGCTAGTCTAGTGTGTTCCATAATGGACACAAGCAATGAGACTTTCTCCTACTATACAATAGACTCCTCCAAGTATTGCATCTTCTCAATTTACACATCATAAAAAATATTTTAAGAGCAATGATCAAAAAAATTATTATGACCCTTGATGCTTTTTTAGATTTTGATTCATTTGCTTGTAGCACTTTTCATCCATGGAAAGTCACCGTCTCACTTTATGTTACATCCACGCACTATGGTCCTTTAATTGATTGGATCAAAGGTTAGTTTCCTTTCCAACATATTAAAAAGTTATATACATACATACATACATACATTATATATATATATATATATATATATATATATATATATATATATATATATATAAAATTCATATATATATATATATATAAAAATATACAACATATTATAATACATACATATATATATATACATACATATATATACATAAAATTCAAAAAAATGAAATATTATAAAAATCTAAAAACATTTGAAATATTTTCAAAAAGTAAAAATTCAAGACCGAAGCATGACAAAAGATGCTACTTTACTTCTTTGCATATGTTATTTATCACATATTTGATATATAGCACATTATTTTTTATACACACGTGCATTGTATATACATTCTTAAATTTTGGATTGCCTTCTACCCAGTGGCCATGCCTATGTTGGGAGCATCTAAATCCTCATGTTACATTATAACATGTGATATCTTTCTATGACCTTTTTACCATGTCGAGTTACATATATTACAAAGGTCTTGTTATTTTCTCATATTTTGCCTTGTGCTACGTGAAAATGTCACTTCTTTATAATATGATATAGATACATATGGATGGAATACACTAGTTTTAATTGGTTCTAAACTCCTTCGATGTTGTTTACTTTTATTGCATGATAGGCTATACATTATTTGTTTATTGTTGTGTGGCCCTTGGCCCTTGTGTGCAAAATTACTTGAACATATCCATGAGATTTGTGTTTGGTATGTGCAACATTTAAACTTTTCCATTGCTTGAGGCCTGTATCCCTATGTTTTTTGTGACATTTGAACATGTCCCTTGTTTGTGACATTCCTAATGTTGCATGTGTAAATACCTTAGACTTGTTTTTTATGATATATGCATGTCTATTGTACAAGGCCCTTGGCCTTATTATGCAACATTACATGAAATAATGTTTTGTGTGCTTGTGATAAATGAGAATTAAAATTACATGCTAGAAATCATGAAATTTCATGATCAAAGCTCTTATTCTAATTCAACATACACACCTCAGATAGAGCAAAAGGAACAAGATAATTCAAATGCAAACAAAATGAAATATAAACATGAAAATCATACCTTAAATTTGCAATGACTTATTCCTCCTTAATGTGTAAAATTCCTCTTTGAATATGAGTGGATGTTTTATACTTTAATGTTTGATTGCTCAAATAGATGCTCTTGAATTGGAAAACACTTTGTTATTGATGACTTATTTACTTGGCAATGGTGGATAGCTTGTATGTAAGGTGATAGTGATATCTTAATGGTCAAAAGGTGATGAATGATCCTAGGAGTTATTTAGTTTTTTTAGGTATGGTTATTAATTTATAGGAGTTGATAGGAGAGATCAGGGGCTAAGATTTGGCCACATGGAATGGGAATCAAGGGTTGGAAATGAATGTGAGGATGGGTAGTTAGAAGTAGTATCTAAAAATTAATGGAATTTTCTAGAGAGGAATGGGTGAAGGGCTATAAAAATTTTGGAGGATTCTAAATTGAGTTTATGGGGTTTTAACTGTAGTTAGAACTAATAAATGGTGATTAGGTGGGGATTATAAGGTGGATTTGTAGGAAGGGCTAATGGGGGTAGTCGGAGTTAGGTGAGGATAAATTTCAAATTACTTACCAATCCTTGGGATGTGATTTGTGGTTAAATGGGGTGATAAGTGGATATTAATTAGATGATTAATTGGACTAAAGGGTGGTGCAGTAAGAATAAGGTTAGGCTAGTGAATGAAAAGCAAAGGAGGTTGTTAGTATAATGTTAGAATAGTTAGGAAATGGGATGATTAATAATGAAATTAGTGTCAAAATGAAGTGGTGGATTTTATGTGTATACATTTTTCCCCTCTTTGAAAGGGCATTATGATTGAATGGGGTAATGGCATTTCAAAGAAGTAAAATGATGTATGGGTTAGTAAGTTGATGAAAGTTAGTTTGAGTGATGCCCCCTCGAAAGTTCATGTAGTTAGGAATGAGACGGATAGTCACTCAAAATAAAATGAGGGGTGGGATGTGTGGATAGAATAAATAGGGGTTAGATTGGATGTAATATATGGGATAGATGTGATGGATATGAGATACAATTTGATCATGATTTGAATTTATGATGCCCCTAAAAAAGACATATGTGAGGCAGCAGAAAGATGATAAAGTTATGACCTTGGATGTGCCCTGAGTAAAGGGATAATCCATAAACTTTGGATGATGAGATAAATAAATCCATGAGTTTTATAAGTATCCCAAGAAAGGACACATGCCATGGAGAGCTACGATATTGGATTGTATGATTTTTTATTGTGATATTTGGATGTATCCCAGGTAAGGATGCATGTTGGGGAGAGTTGCGAGTATGAATTTGATTATTGATTTGAGTGAAGTCGCAAGCTTTGGACATATCCTAGGAAAGGACATATGTTGGGGAGAGTTATGATCTTTGATTAGATTGACTGATATATTGACTAATTGATTAATTGATTGATGCATAAAAGATGGATGTCATGATTTTTTCAATCCCAATCGACAGGTGTGGGAGAATGATAAAAAGATCTGGGAAATGATTGGGTGGATGGTTGATGTGAGATAAACTGATTATTTTTTTGATTGATTTTATCTCAAAGATTTAGTTGATTATAAAATGATCAGGGATAATTACATGATTATGAAGAGGATATATGATTGTGTAAGTGACATGATTACAACTGAGCTGACCTCAAACACCTTATGTGACTGAGCACTACCTACATATTCTATGTGGACCTCATATTGATGTAATTATACCTATAAGGGAGTTTGAGATGAGGAATGATATTATATATGATATGATAATGATGCCCAAAGGATAACCCTAGGAAACTGATCAAAATTGATGACAATTATTGATGATGATGATTTCTAGATATGTTAGATGAGATGTTGGATTAGTGTTTATTAGAATTGTTAGATCTCATTAAATGTAGGATAGATGATTTGACTTAAATGTTTGATTTAATGATTGTATTTGATTAATTTTATTTATTTATTTGATATCTAATGGGATTCAAATGTTGATGATTGATTTGGACAAGATTGATAATTTAATGTTTGATAGTTTTTATTCAATTGGATAGGGTTTATGGATGATTTATCTTGGCTCTAATAATGACTAAAATGGTGGCTATTATTGTTAGGAATGTTACATAATAGGTTAGATTATTTTGGATTATTGATTTGGATAGGATAAATGATTTGATGATGATAAGACATTGATGTGGGACTTTGTGTTGATTTGTTTTGAGTTATATGTTTTGAGCAATCATGTTTAATGTAGCACTAGATAGTATGCACCATGATATGTATGACCATGACAACTGCTAGTCATAATGTATGTTTGACTGACGTAAAATACATGAAGATTAATAACAAAGTGTGCAACCAACACGTAGAATAATGCACCATTGGTATAACAGACCAAGATGACATATTTTATTTATGATATTGCAATAGAACAAGATAAGATAAATAAAAAATTTAAAAAAATGGACAATAATGATTTGACAAAGATATTTACAAAATGGTTAACGACACGTATATACACAATTTTAAATTGATAAAAAGATGGATCAAAACATTTGATAACAGACAACTAAGACACTTAATGACCAAACAAACATATGTACATGACAATAAAAGAGAATATTATGTAAACAACACACAAAATTAACACCCAAGTATTTACATGCTAATGATGTGTGATATTTATGTACATGCAATTTATCTGTTATCCTATTAAAAATCCTTGGGATGGGTGAATGAATCATAATTCAACTTACCTTGTTTGATTGCCCCCCTAAAAATGATAGTTACCATGAGATCAGATTTGATAATGGTTAAAGGATAGTCGTAATGACTCATTGGATAAGGATATGTATTTATCTTAAAAACCTAGGATAAAACAACTAGGATATTTTTGGATTTTGTGATTTTTTAGTTTTTGGGCTATTTTGATTTTTAGGTCTTTGTGGGATATGTATGTACAAAAATGAGGTTACTATCAAAGGGGAAAACCAAGCCTAGAAACCAGGATGATGAATAATGGTGGATGAAATGACGGAAGGATCTGGGTGTTATTCAAGGGGGATGAGGAATGACAAGGAATGGATTATGGATCTCCAAGGACCACATCATGTGGGAACCAAATGCCTAGTCACCTGAGTGCCATTTAGAGGATATGTCAAGATGTTTCAAGAACATGTCTCAAGACTTCTTTCACTTCCTTACCAAGGTCAATATGGTAAGAAGGAATAGATATGATAAGATGGAAATTAGGATGGCATGAGATGCTTAGGATGGGTATGGAAAGTGGGCATATGAATAAGATGGATAAGGATGTTTGGAAGTTGAGTAATGTGACACATGTAGAGTTGAAGAGGGATTTTAGAATATGAATGCAGGGATGAAGTAGATTTTTCCCCCAAGTGTCTAGGTACCCACAAATGATGGATGATTACAAATGACATTGCAAACTAGTTTTCATCATGGTACTTCCCCAAGGTGCTATAAAACTAGTTTTCACCATTGGATGATTTATTTATTTATTTGATTAGATATTTATTATTATTGTTGTCTTTTTATGGCATATTAATTTATTAGAGGTGTAGGAGATGCATGATGCTAATGCTTTACTGATCTTTAGTTGATACCTATTTTGCATGGCTTTGTTGTTAGGATAATGTTGATGTGGAATCCACTAATGTCATTTTGACCTTATTTGATTCTTGATTTGGCTTCCTTCAAACATCTCAACCAAAAGTCTTTATAGCCTCTACAAGAAACAATGTTGCATGGGAGAGTGAGGTATGGTATGGATTTAATTTTATGGTAGTGTATAGGACTTAAATAGATGGTATGATCCTAATGGGACGTATAATTATCAGGAGAGTAGAAATTTTCACACTGCTTTTGATTTTGGATGTTCTGATTGTGATTTACATGACATGATTATAGATGTTGCAAAGACTTTTGAAAATTCTCTCAAGAGGACCCCAAGAATTTTTTGCTCCTTAGGATTTAGAGTAGTTATGATTTGAATGATTTTTGGATTATCGATCATTTTGACATCTTGATCAAATGATGTAAAGTTGATGTGTTCATCTATTAGCACCTCAAAGAGTTTTTTACCAATAAAGTCTTCTTGACTTCTTCCTTGATATTGATTTTGATTTCCCACTAATTCCTCAAGGAGGTTTTCACTGAGGGATTTTGATTTCTTATTTTTTGATGATTTTGACTTGGATTTTCCACTCAAGGACAATTTCACTAGGGAACATTGATTTTTGACTTGGTCGATTATTTAAATTATTTTGATTTTGATTAAAGTTGATTTCTTTATCATGCTTTGTTGATTGAATATTATCTTAGATGCCCATATATTTTGTAACGGATGTGTTGCTATGGAAGGATTCCAATTATGTGTGATTATATTGGTCCTCATTAAGGGTTATGATAAAGTGATCATCGAGGGGAAGAAAAGTATCAGTGATGGAATAGGGATGAGGGGAAGGATTGGTGATGTCACTAAGTGGATAGTGGGTAACATGATCCTCATAGAGGTTACTATGAGGACCTATTTAGATATCAGATAAAGGATTATGAAAGGATCATTGAGGGTGACTACATTGATTAGTAGGACAAACATCAAAGATGATGTCAAATCCATTCTTATAATCGGTAGTGGGTAAATCATCTTGATGTCCCATAAATTGTACTATGATCTCATCATCTTGAAACAAATCAAAATACATGTTTTTTTTGGGTGGCCATCCAAATTGATGGTATAAATAGAGATGTCCATAAAAGGGTTGGTGGTAGCCAAGTCCTTGTAAAGACTATGGATGAACCTTAATGTTGATGTTGATCATGACATGAATGATGTTGATGGTGACTCTAACATTTATTGTGATTCTAACATAGATGATATTGAATTTGTGATGATTTTGGTAGATGATTTGTATATTATGGCTACAAGGAGGGCTTCTTATATATCACTGTCCATAACCACCTTCTTCACTTTTCACTTAGAGATGGTGGCTTTAAAATGAAGTTATTTTTTGAAATGAGGGATATAATGTGATGGATGAAAAGTGGAAGGATGGTGAATGATGGGTTCTTCAAATATGGGCTCATATAAGAGGGGATTGTTAAAGATAGGTGGGATAGGCTCATTGAAAATAGGGTTTTTGAGGGTATGTAGTTGGTCAAAAAGATGTTCATCAAGGTGAGGCTTGTCAAAGATAGGTTCACTATCAGTTCATCAAACATGGATTTATTATATTTTCCTTGGTTCATAAATGGAAGAGTTTGATCATGATAGGGAAAGGAACCTTGGCATATCCCTTCTTGCTTACTCTCAGATGTGGATTCATCTGATTAATTCACAATTTTGATGTCACTGCAGTCGATGATATCTCAGACATAATTTTTGAAATTGAGGCTTATATTATCAGAATGTCCTTGGATTTTATGGTATTTACATTATTGGCCTTCTCTATACCAAGAAGGCTTAGGTTTATGTGGGTTAAGAGGGTTAGTGTGTGGGTAGATGATCATATTGGCTATAACTAGTTGATAAAAAATGACTTCCAAGGATACACTAAGAGGAGTATATTATCTCTTTTCATTGATTTATTTGGATGTGGAAGCATTTGACTCAAAATCATATGATTTTCCTTGGGTAGTGATGGCAAGACATAATGGGATGATGGTATTCGATGAAGCTCAGGGGATAGGGTTATTAGGATAGGGTTCCTTTTCCTAATGTAATGAGTGACATCATGATCAAGGCTATAACTAGTAGACATAAGGTTTGATTGTGATGGCATAGTACAAAGGATAGGAGTAGACTAATGTTGATGTTGAAAGATTGGATGACTCTTTCTTATGATGAAATTTAGGTTCCTAGGATCAAAATCCAAATGAAGTTGAGCACCCATTTCTAGGATCCTTAAAAAGGATTGTATCATTGTTTGCAAATTTGTATTATTCAATATAGGTGAACAAGTCATTGCAACTATCTATATCGTATTCAGTTTGATTTCCAAGGATTTCCTCATCATTATCATAAGTTCATTCAAAGTGCAAAAGATTTTTAATATCTTCATGATATAAGGTTTGTCCAAGATTAAACTGATATTGGGTTTATGATGCCATGATACTTTTCTTAGATGTTTTTGATGTGTTAATGGGTTGGATGTTTTGGATGTGGGTTGTTAAACTTGCTTTTCATTATGCTTAATTTTGGATTGATTAATTGATTTAATGGGATATGGGTTAGTTTATGTGATGGGAGCTTGCTTTTAGAGATTAATCTTGTTTTTAAGTTTGATAAAGGATTGATGAATCAAGTTGAATTTGGATTTATATGATATGATATAAAATGGGTGATTAATATAGATAATACAAGATGGGTGATTGATGCTAATTAGGTTGGATATAATATGATTGATTATTTATTAGATGTTGAATTATCATGATTAAATTGGATTGGCTTTGATATGAAGCTAAATTATTTTGGATTTATTAAGCTTAACCCTAGTATTGATGTAATATTTTATCAATTAAAGTTGACTTAACCCTATGGCTTGGGATGGAGGAAGGATGGGTGATGTGATTCATCAGCCCCAATCAACAAGTGTGGGAGATTGAATGGAAAGATTGAGAGATGATTATGGGATGTTTAGATTAAGTGGATCAAATTTGGATTTTGGACCATGTGACAAAGGCTTGCCTTAGTCTTGTGATTTAACTTTTTAGGGTTATGGAGTTTAAGCCCCAGGTTGTTAAAGGGTTTGAATATAGTAAATCAGGGTAGAAATATGCAATAGATACAACCATTGATTTGTAATAAAATTGTCTTAGTTTGACCTTTATAAAAATAATAATAAATAATGTAAACATGCACTTAGCTAGAAATTGAGCTTATTTTGGCACTAATTTCCTCTATACATAACTATTTGTAGCTTCGAAATGCACCTGTGTTTGAGTTTTCCAAGCCTATTCCTTTGTGCATGAGTTCTATTTCCCTGTAAGTGACCTATTTTGATTGATTATGTATGCAAACCCTAAACCTTTATGTTGTTAGGGCATCCAATTGGCATAAGTAGCAAAGTGTGTTGTTAGTGGGGTGGGTTAGAAACATCTTGTTGTGATGAGAGTTGCCTACATACTAATACTCTGAGGAGGGATCAAGTCCAATGTAGTTTTCCCCACCTAAGTGTTGGTGCAAGTGCAAGTGAAGCTAGTATGAATGTTAGTTTGAGTGCTCTAAGTGTGATTGAGACTTGAAATCTAATTAATTTGAGATTAGGAATGTTATAAATGGTTATATGTAGAATTAGGGCAGAGTAGGGATTAATAACCATGATTGTGCACAACTTGCTCTAAGTTTATTTGTGTTATTTGCATCTGATTTCCATCTAGTGGATAAAGGGATAAAGTCATGTATATACACTATTTTGGTGCTTAGGTGGGTCTTAAAAGAGGGCTAGACTGACCCTAGGTGAATATTGATTTGAAAAGATATTTGTTGGCGGTAAAAGGACAATAGCACCCAAACTAGGACACCAACACCATTGGTGCTAGTGTTCTAGGTGGTAGAACTTGAGGCATTAGGGGATAAGATGCTAAAGTGAAGGTATATAACTGATTTAGGGATGTTTAGGGATGTGTGTGGCTTGTATTAATGTTGGATAACTATATAAATAAACCTTAAGATATGCCTAGGGCTAAGCTAAGGATGGGTGGTCTCAAGTAACACTCTTAGCACTCAAGTGTCATTTTAGATTATTACATTTGCCCCCATTTATTCCAAAAATATAGCAAAGCAAACTGACTAGGATAAAGGAAAAAGAAGTGTATCTAGACTTACCTAAGAGGTTAAGCTTGTGAATCAAGATCTGAGTATGTGAAGCATGCTAAATTGCATGTCTTAAAAATGAAACATGCATAGATTAGTCCCTTAATAGATATCAAAATCAAAATACAAAATTGAGTAAATATATAAGAGAGAAAATGAATGAATACACCTCATTGGGTATGTGAACCAATGCATAAACCTAGTGACAACCTGTGTGTGTGTGTAAATAATGATCAATCGATGAAGAATTTGGACTGAGATTATGACTTGCTCAATCCTCTTGAGTGGGTGGCTCAAGAACTCAATCTAGTTTTGAATCCATCATTACCCACCCATACTTTATGGATCATGACCTATGAATAGCTTGGATTGGATTGATGGTGTGTCCAACCCTCTCATGTAGGTGGCTCAAGAACTCAAGTATACTATGACTCCATCATCTCCTACCTATGTTAGTAGATGCATTTAAACTGAAACTAGTGATGTAACTGAAGATGTGTAATTGTAATTGGAACTATATATGTCAGCTTTCTAGCCACTCGAGAACTTTGGAATTTAAAACAGCTCTAGGCCACTCAAGAATATTAGGTGACTCGGGGCCACTCAGGAATGCCAACCACTGTAAATGGAGTAAGGCATAAATCTAGTGTGTAACTTAAAATACGATGTCTAGTGTGTATAACATAGAGAATGACATGGAGTTTGTCATTCCATATAATCAACAAGTGCATAAGTGAACATACAAAAATAATTTGTTGTGCGCATACCCCAAATTTGAGATCTAAGCATCTAAATTGAAACAAGAATGATCATGCCATACATGATAACCCTAATCTGATCAAGCAGATATGAATTTGAACTAAACTAAGCCAAATCTAGTAATATGTAACTGAACATATGCAAACCTAGACTATACCTATTATAATTTTATGGCCAATATATAATTTATTGAAATTGAGGCTATTGGATAGTAGCACCATACCTTAGACAATAGAATTGGTGGCACTAGTGTCCCAATTTGGGTGTTAATGTCCAATTATTCTATTTTTTGTGCAACTAAAGCTAGTCTCTATGTCACTATTTCCCACTGTATTTTCTTGAAATTGATTTCTATATTCTACACCTATGTGCTAAAAATTGTACTCTGAGTGGATTTGGATAGCTTGATCTATGTGACAAGCCTCTATGAATTTCCCCTCTTTTGAAAGGATTTATTGAACCTATGCAAGGACTATCCTTAAAAGAAAAAGCTCTGAAAAATGTGTGTTAGCCAAAGCATATATGATATCTACGTAATAAACCAATATAATGTGCATAAATAACATTGAAATGTAAGATAGTCTAAGCATGACTTTATAATATATGATGTATGTTATATCTAACATTCACAAGGATGTCAAGATAGATATAATAATGTATATGAATAATAAATTTGAGTAATAACTGAGTAGCTACCTAGGGGGATGGGGTATCATGTCCATCACAGCACCCAAGTAGGAAGGGGAGATGCATGAGGTCCCTCATGGCATCTAAAACTAGTGTAACAAGCAATGAACAAGTGTTATGGCCATGATGTAAATAATAAAGCATACATACAACACACATGAGGCACATAAAGTAGGCCAAGGGGACATAGGCATATGTTACTAAATCTTAGAAAGCAAGACATACAAGGACATGTTCAAATGTCCACATATGCAAACAAAAATCAAGATGGCTAAGAGCCACATGGAAGGACATGTTTAAATGTTTATATACATAATCAGGGAGCCACACAGAAGGACATGGGCACATGTCCAAAGCATACATATAATGAAAATAAGTGGCATAGAGTCATAGAGAAATGGCATATTTAAATGCCCTCAAATAGAAGAAGCATAGATACACAAATAAATATAAACTAGGAAAGTTATAAATGAAAGTATGCATGAACATGTGGTACAAATATGTATAAGAGCAAAGATGTACATAAGTTGAGTCTAAAGTAGTAGTAGTCAGCACAAAATCTGAGTATGTTAAATCAAGATATAACAATGTTAAATCTATGATGTGGAGTATATAAAGATGTAAACTAGAAATAAAAATTATGTAAAGGATGCCCCCAAATGGGTGAATGTATCAAAAGAGAAACCCGTGTATCTGTGTATATTCCCCTATTGGGTGGATAGTAGTAACTCTAGATTTGTGTAGTGGACCTGGGTCTTATAAGTATTTGCCAACATTCGACAAGAACAATTGAAGCATGTATGTATGATAAAAATTAACTATACTAAGATAGTTAACATATGTAATACCTAGCAAGTATAATAAGTGTAAATGCATACAATCTGAAATTTGTATTTTCTGAGTAAGTATTTGAATGTTTTTTATGTTTTGACATATTTTATTGTTTTTATATTTTTTGGATATAGTCTACGTACAATTAACATGAAAATGAAACTAATACAAAGAGTAAGAAATAAGGAAACCATGTGCAAGAAGGGAGGAACATACTAATCGATGGGTCTCATGGGAGACTCGCTATCAATGTGGCATGTGTCAAATAAAGGAATAGTAATCATGTGTATTGTATGAAAAGGTAATTGAGGTCCCATAACGTACTATCCTAAAGGATCTATAACTAACATTGCTTGTGAAGTGGTGCTAGGAATCCATGAAACTGATTGGGGTGTCCTCTAAACTATAGGGTTATTAGGGACCCATATAGTAGAAGATGTTATAGCTAGCATGGGTGCCCTGTGCTAAGAACCCTAGGAATTCAATAACATTAATCTCAAAAGGAAAGGGGTAGAGGGAGGCCCTCTATAATTTGAAACACATCTCTGACATAGGGGTCTCTTTAATAAGGATATTCATGGGAGAGTATGCGTATGTGGTCACACTATAGGAGTTAGACCTCACCTACACTGATGACTCAATTAAACTCTATGGTGTATTGATGGAAACTATGCTCAAAACTATAACTGGTAACTATGATGTGGCTGCCTATGGGATAGGTAAAGGATACTCATATGAGATACCCTCAAGTATGACCACCTAATTAACATATATGTACTTGAGGCATCTATGCATAATGGATGGAATGGCTTTTAGCTATTATATCCATGTCCTACCCAATAACATGTCAAATGTGCCTGCACTAGATACCACTAATAATATAGTGGCCACATGTGTTGGTCCAACTTGTAGTGGAAGTACAATCTCCCCAATGGAGCTCTAAACATGGCCACTAAAATCACAAATAACTATATTGGTAGGAGAAATGTTTTTCTCTGAATAACCCAAATGTCGTAGCAGAGTGTTAGTGCCCATGTTAATACTTGACCCATTGTCAACCATGACACTTTGAATAGGATGAAGATCAATGTAGGCTCTATAAAGAGTGCATATAAATTTGAATCATCATCGATAATCTCCTACTCTAAGAAAGTGATGAGTGGTCTAGATGGTAGTATAGTATGATACACACCAATGATATTATGTAGAGGGTGTGTGTCCTCTATAATAGTGTGATATGATGTCAGTGGTGGATGTGCCTGATATGTATAATGAACACCTGAAGTGCCCCCAGCCTCATTAGTTGTATGCTTTGGAAATGAATCTAATAAAATTTTCAATTCCTTAACTTCCATTTGTTGAATTTTGGGTGCCTCTGTGGGTGTGCCCACATCAATGATGTTTGCCTCTATAAAATCTTGTATCTTATGTTTCAAGCTGAGACATTAGTTTGTAGTAAGGCTTGGTGCCATGTGATAATCATAGAATTCATTGGAATCATATTTCTTTGGAAGAGGTCATGTTGTATCAACATATTTGATGGAAAGGAGAGATATGACATTCAATTCCAAGAGTTATTGTAAAATACGTGTTGGCGATTTTGTAAGGTTGGTGAAAACTCTCCATGGAGGAACTGATAAAACTAGGTGAGGAGGTGGATCTGAAGCTATGTTAACTATGGCCTTTGGTTCACTCTTATTTTTAGTGTCCCTTTGTATGGAGGCTTATTATAACTCTTAGTAGTTGATTTTAATCCACTTGTTTAATTTAATTTGACCATAGAGAGAATATTGACTTCCCTTTCTTTCACTGTGTAGCATAAATTTATGAATGTTTGAAACTTCTTCAACAAGATAACTTCATGAAATGTGGGTAGTAAACTCTATTTTAATGTCTTGGAGCTCTCTATCTTCCATGGGGCTAGTCATCTTTGCCAATATAATTTTATATCACAAAACATATTCTACAAAAGGCTCATTGAATTTTTGCTTTAGTTGTACCACTTGAGCATATGATATCTTATCACTGAGGTTAATTGAAAAGTGTGATAAAAATATATTTTTTAATAGATTGAATGCAGTGATAATTTGATTTGAAAGATCATAGAACCACTATAAGGCATAGTCATCTAGACTGCATGGGAACAACTTAGTAAGGATCTAATCATTGAACACGTAGTCCAAACATCCTACATGAAAAGCTCATAGATGGTGATTTAGGTCACCCTTACCATCATACAAATAAATCTTAGGTTCCATGAATATAGATGTCAAAGGAGTTACCTCTATGTGATGTGTCAAAGGTGTATGTAAAAGAACATGAGAATCCAAGGCATGTGATGGCCTAGTAGCTCCCTACTCAAGATGTAACAACTTACCCTGTAGAGAATGAATCTCATGCATAAGGGATTATACATCTAGAGAGGAAGAACTAGCCATAAAAGGTGTTACTATTGTTGGATGTTGTTGAGTTAAAACAAGTTATTGGACAAGCTAAGTTACCCCAAAGTAGGTGTAATAATATTGTTTTTTAATTAAGTTTAAATATGGGGATTTTTTTATTAGGGTCCCCAAACCCTAGAAGGAGCATAATCAAAAAGAAAGCAAAAATATTAACCAAGTGCTCAAGAGAAATAGAGAAAAACAAACACATAAACAACTAAAATACTGCCAAAATACAACTCCAAAGTAGTAAAAGGAAAGCCAAAAACAAAAAATAGCTAGAGGAGAACAAAAAACCTTCTCCATATCCAAGTTACCAGTAACATTTTCTCAACAATGTTTCATACATTTAATATTTGAATTAATCTAAAGAAGTAAATTTTCCTTATCAATGTCTTTGTAACATTCATTGTATTAAATGTGTTTTCCCTTGCACTTGGAAGATGTCTTCATTTCAAACAATCCCCCCATATGTGGTCTTAGACTTTCCACATTCTGAATTACTTCCTACATAGCTGCCTTACTACAATTAACCAAAAAATTGATGTTGTTTTTGAGTTTATCATTTTCATATTCAAGAACACTAACCCTTCTCTGAGACCCTAAATTTATAAATTATGATCATTGTCAGAGTCTTTATGTATCAATCTATCATTATCCTACTACAACATTTTTACTTTTCCTTTTAGTTTAGATAATTCTCTCATAAGCCACCTCATTATCAACTTTTGCAAGTCGATTTCTTTAATTTTATCAGTATCTTGTTTACCTTTAAGAGAACCAACCAAGACATTGAACTTTTCATTTGGATCATGAGAATGGATACCTAGAACTTCCACCTCTTTCTCTTTAGGACCATCCCTTATTTTCCTCTTGCCTAAGTTAATTTCCTTAGTTGGAGAAATAATGTTCTCCCTTACACCCCTTCTGTGTATTGGTGTATTCTTTACCTTTAGCCTCCTCCTCAACCATGATAAAATTCGTAGTGATTTTCCCTATTTTGCTAGTATTTGTAGCCTTCTTCTTTGAAGTAGATAGATCCTTAACAACACTTCTCAATCTGGTCTTAATGGTTATGTCTTGAGATTTTGGAGGATTCTTAGCTGCACTATGTTCTTTATCCTTCAAATTATTACTTCCCAGATATTTAATCCTAATTTCATATGTCCTCACATCTTCTTTGTTTTTATGAGGTTTTGGAAGTTTAGGGGTAATTTGATTCATCTCTTTGAAAAATTTATAAATGAGAAAGATCACTCCTTCATGCCTAAGAACTATGTATTTACCTTTTTTTACTTTTTCAATGGAGGTTTCCATAGAAATTAAAATATAGAATGGTAGACTCAAGGATATAACATACCTAGAGTAATTCAAAAATATGAACAGAGACCAATGAACAACATCAAACCTACCTTCTAGTGTTATGTACTACATTAGGTGAAAAACCACATTTCTAAATGGTCTCAGCAAGGATTCATGATCGAACCCATTATGTAATACCTCCAGGATTTCTCCTTATAGTAAGAAGTTATTTTTATCCTTTTTATAATCTCTACCTATTTTATACACTTTAGTCACCTCCATATCCAGAACAGTGATAGTGTGATCAATTCTTAAGAGATATCGAACAAAACTCTATTGATGGTCAAAGTTTTGTTATTTCAAGAGTCAATAAATAAGGTCAAGACATGCCTCATGACCTTATATTCTCTGCATAAAGTTAGTCATTCCCCTATTTGGAGGATATCCCAAACTTCTTCATTATTTTTTACCTCCTTGGGCATTTTGGGTTTTATTATGTTAGAAAGCCCCATGAGGAAAAAGATAATCTGACTACAGCTCTTCAATCTGAAACATGGTTTTTAGGGCTCCCTAAGTTCAAAATAATAGTTTTCCTTGAGTGTTTCATGTCAACTCACTCAAATCCATCATTAGAGTGTTTCCAATATTGATAAATCTTAAACTAAGACTTTCTTCTACCACACGGATCTAGAAGCTTCTCTCTAGGTATGTTGGAAAGGGCAAATGAAGTAAGAATAAAAAAACATAACAAAACAAAGAGGTATAACTATAAAGTTCCAATGAACTTTATTATAGTAAGTGGAAAAAACCTCCACATTATCAACCATTTAGAACATAGTAAACACTTCCTCGTCAATCCTCTGGAAAATATCCTGAAGTAATTCTTCCACCACTATCTAGCTAGAAAAACCCAAAGAGCTAACTCCCCTATTGGTGAACCAATTAGCAACCTTGTTACCTTCTCAAAAAACATGTTGTATAACCACTTCTTACCTAGAGTCTATAATATAAATAAACTCATCCACCACATGTTTGATGTTCCAACTCACTGAGTTTTTTTTTGAAAGATAGTTTACTATATTCATTGAGTCCCCCTCAATGATGAGTTATTAAACACCCAATTGTCTAACCAATTTTAACCTCCATAGGGTAGCAAGATCTTATGCCCAATGATTTGTTTTGATCCCCATATCACCAGCATAAGCAACCATAAACCTCCCTTGGTGGTCTCTTAAAATCCCTCCTCCTCCCGAGGGTCCTAGATTCCCTTTGGATGCCCCATCAAAGTTGACCTTTAGCCATCCAATAGGCAGAGGTTTCCATTTAGTCTTCTTTCTTATTTCATTTCTAGGATCACACTTACTAATGTATAAAGAATCATTTTGCCAATTTAAAGCTGGTTGTTTTTCATATATTTGTAAGCTTTTGCCTTTTTCATTGGTCATAACATTAAAATTTTCCACAATAGCCTGAAAAATCTTATTAACAAGAGTCACACTTGTGCATTTTTTATTCCTAAAAATGATGTTGTTTCTTTCACCCTAAATTCCCCAAATGACATGAGGAAATATGAGCTTCCAAATTTTCTTTAGAAGATCATTTTGAAAAGGACACTCTCAAGACTACCAAAATTCAAACATAGAACTAGTGAATACCCAAATGACATTGAATTTGATAAGGAAGAAGCTCCAAACATATAACAATATTCTTGTCTGGGGGAGTAGAAGATTGACCATTATTTAATTTGTTCTTTATTTCCATTATGGCTTGTAGAATTTGTGCATGATCATGGGGTTATTCTTGAAGTGTATCTCTGAAACTTTATAAAATCTTATCCTTATTGACTATAATATTTTCATTGTTAAGTGGGGGGAGAGTGTCCCAATTCCCATCTTGTGTATCATCTTGATCTTGATTATATTGCTCATCTTCAGATGAATTATCATTGAAGTATACATAATCAAGGTGTGAAGGATCAATTATGGGGATTGTAAGTGATACTTTGTCCATGATATAAGCTCAAATAGAAGGAATCTAAGTATGCTCAATAAGATTGCCGCTAAGCCTAACACTTCTTCTTAAGGGAAGAAAGATAACTTATTTTGATGGCATATTATAAACAAAGTGAAAGAAGGCTGCTAAAATAGAATGTATGAAATCTAAAAAGCTTAACACAACCAATGAAAAGAGGAAAAAGAAGGATATAAACTCTAGTATCATTTAGGGTTAGGGTTTGAGTAGTATTAAAATTAAGTTAGGTTCACCAAATGATTTAACCTTTTTAGGGTTATGAAGTCTAAGCCCTAGGTTAATAAAAGGTCTGAGTATAGTAAATCAGGGTAGATATATGCAATAAATACAACCATTGATTTGTAACAAAATTGATCTAGTTTGATCTTTCTAAAAATAACAATAAATGATGTAAACAAGTACTTAGTTAGAAATTGACTGAGATGGGAGATCTGGAGGTTGAAAACTTGGACATGAACTAATTTGAGTATCATAGATATGATTCAAGTGTTAGAACCCCTCTTGGATACTAGCACTAATGGTGCTAGTATCCTTATTTTGGCACTAGTGTCCTCTATGCAAAACTATTTCAAGCTTTTGGGTACACTTGTGTCTAACTCTATCAAGTCTGTTCTTGTGCACACTTGTTATAATTCCCTATCAGTGACCTATTTTAACTAATTTTGTATGCAAACCCTAAACTTCCATGTTATTAGGGAATCTATTTGGCACACATAGAAAAGTGTGTTGTTAGTGGGGTAGGCTAAACATCTTTAACACCTCATTATAATGATATTTTCCTACATACCAATACTCCAATGAGGGATCAAGCTTGATGTAGTTCTCCACACCGAATTACTAGTGCCAGTGCAAGTGAAGCTAGTATGAATTTCATTTTGAGTGTGTTTGAGATTATAAATCTAAGTAATTTGAGCTTATAAATGTTGTATATGTTTGTATATAGAAGTAGGGTAGAACAGGGATTAATAACCTTGATTGTGTACAACTTATTCTAAATTTGTTTGTGTTATTTGCATATGATTTCCATCTAGTGGATAAAGGGATAAAAGTCATGTATATATATTGTTCTAGTGCTTGTGAGGGTCTTAAAAGAGGTTTAGGCTGACCCTAAGTGATTGTTGATATGAAAATATATTAATTGGTGGTAAAAGGCAGGAAAAGGATAATAGCACCCAAACCGAGACACTAACATCATTGGCACTATTGTCCAAATTATAGCATTAGTGTCTAGATGGAAAAACTTGAGGCACTAAGGGCCAAGATGTGGAAATGAAGGTTTGGCATTGCTTTAGAGATGTTTAGGAATGGATGTAGCCCACATAAAGGCTGGATAAGTGTCTAAATAGGCCCTAAAATAGGTCTAGGGCTAATCTAAGGATGGGTGGTCTCAAGTATCACTCTTAGCACTCAAGTGTGATTTTCAAATGATTACATTTTGATTTCAAGTTTGACTTTGTGTTGTCAGGTTTTTGATGGGATGTGATATGTGTTAAGTGGATAAGCTTGAGCAAATTTGATTTGGATGTGAGCTAGCCAAACTTTTGACGTTTAAACTTGATTAAGGTATAATAACCTTTGAATTTGATTTGATTTTGGTAATTGATGATGATCTAAGACAAAATCTTGGATTTGACTAATACAGGAGGATAGGTTTGACTAGCTAAAGAGATGTGACTAGGTCATGATTAACCTTTGATGATATTGACTTGATTTGATTTAGACTAACTCAAATGATTAAATGATCTATTCAAGTTAGATTAGATGAATTGGATGATTTGGATTGAGTGAATGATTTGATTTGATTGAGTGTATGATTCAAACCTAACCAAGTTTAAATGCAATCAAAGGTTATGATGGTGAATATGACATGTGAATGGGGGTCGTATTTGATGTGGATTGAGTCAAGCTTATGTTTAGGATAGTATTGATGATGATAGGATTGGACTTGTTTACGTAATTTGGATTAGGGGATGTTTATATCATGTTAGGGTTTGGTTTAGATCAGGGGTGATGTAGTGATGTTTAATTGTGACAAGATAGGATGAAAGGGTGTCTATGATGTGTATGCTAAGGGTGAGATTAGGGCAAGGTGTAATTAATATTTTGATGGATGTTTAGTTAGGTGTTGGATGTCTCAAACTTGATTAGAGCTTAAAATTAAGAAATCTTAGTTGGATAATGGTTATAATGTGGCTATTAAAAAGATGGTGTTATGGGTTGGCATTAGATGTAAGCAAGTTTAAGTTATGTTGTTTGGATTGGCTTGATTAGATTGGAATTTGTTTATGAACTTTTAGCTTATTAGGATTGGATCAAAAGTGTTGGTTTTTTGTTTATGACGAGGTGACATGGTGATAAATGTGGATTAAAATTAAATTATTGGATGGAGGTGTGTTTCAACAACCTTAGGTTATGTGAGGTTTTTAGATTGGACGTGATTTAATTTAGGTGTATTGATTATGACTTGATGGGGTTTCGATTAGGATTTGTGTGTTTAGGCAAATGGATCTCTATGTTGTGTTGATTGTGGTAAGGCTCTTTTTTGGTGTAAGTTGTAAGGTTTCAAAATATTTTGGGTATTGTTGGGTGAATATTTTGTCGACCAGCTAACTGGTGAGCAAAATAGTTCCTATCACCACAGCATAGGGAGATTGGTCATCTAGGTGTGCAGTTTTACTACATCAATAGGGGACAAATCTTTCCTCTCATCAAGGGGAGGTTCCCTATTAAATATATGAAGGCTATATACTATATATATAAGCAGAAAGTAAGACACAGGGGTGGGATAAACCATCCATCTCTCTTTTTTGAGGGATGATGCTAACAAACAGAGGAGAAATCCTGGGTGATTGGTGAAGGTACTTCTCTTCTTTCAAAAGTAACATTCAGCCAAGAGCCAGATCCCTTCTTGTATAGTAGAAATCCTAGTGAAGCAATAGAAGGCACTTCTCTATTTTCAGAAATGCTTGTTCTTGCAGGCAATAGGAATCTTTCTAGTAATAAGTGACTGATAACAGAATGCAGAACTACCAACAATCTAAGGTGTAGCTCAAAGTCTCCACCTTAACTGACCAAGAGTGAGGTATGAATAACAATGGGGGCACAAAGTCATCCCAAGGTCCTTTACATAGAAATAGAAAATAAACACACACTGAAAATAATTATGTCAGCACAAAGTTTGAAAGTAACGGGTTTCAGGACACCTTTCTTATCACTTCCACTAGCTCTGCTTGTTAAATTAAATAAATAAGAACACATTCAAAAGATAGACATGAGAACAATCTCCTAAAATGATACAAGTTATACAGCACAAATTCTATGAATCACTTGCTTTCTCATTCAGATAAAATAATATGAAATATAATCTGAGCTCAAAGTCTTAGTATTTGCCTTTCAATTTGGGCAAAGTTTTGCTTCTATTAACGGGAAGATCTCCCTCAAATGGTACAAAGTATTACATTATATAGAGGCATGAGGGAGGCTTAGCACTTTGTCCCATGGAGCGACCCATTCGGTGCATTCAATGCGTTGGATGCATTCTTGGTCTTGTCAAGAAGGGCCATGCTGGAACAGGGCAGCTGCCTTAACTGTGGCATGTCAATTCATCTCCAGTGCCTCCTCCTGAGCCTGAATCTCTCATTCCATCACTTGATTAGCCATGCAACTGTCTCTTCTAGCTTTATCTCAAAGGGGACAAATAGATGGTGATTTCAATGTTTACAGGCCCCTAATATCTACCCAATGAACAACTTCACCTACTAGAATTAATTCTTGCTGAGTTTCCCTCTTTATCTCTTCCTTCTCTTGGTCTTGGCCTTAGGGTCTTTTGAACGCATTTGGGTCCATGTTTTAAGTCTGCTAAAATCAACAGACACTTCATTGCGACAAATTTGATGTTTGTGGGCCTATCATTCTTCCTAGCAACTCTCTCGTGTCTTTCTTACTTGCCATGGTCACTTTCTACTGTGACACGAGTGAGGACACGTGGCAACATCCGTAGCTTTGAAATAGGCTTATCAGAATAAGCTTTGAAACTTTTTTAGTAGCTAGAGGTGTAGATGCAGACACGTGACAACTTCTGCTACACTGGGATGGGACACGTGAAGAGTTCCATGATTTGAAGCTTCATCTAAAACTGTGTCTCGGCATGTGACACTTGGCAGCTTCCACTGCACTTTGAGGCTCAAACCTTTCTCGAAGGGAACTTGCCCTTTGGGGTCTTGAAAAAGGTCCCTTTCTGAATGTCAAGTGTCCCTCCACAAAGGTGTCTACCCTTTGGGATCTTCCAAGTGGCCTTTGGGCTTCAATTCTTTGGCAGGCTATTAGTCCCTTTGTTTCCTTCGAATGAAATGTCTGAAGGAAACCTTTCCTTGGCTTTATGTGTGCCTTTACACTCGAGGGTGCTCCATCCTTTGACACATGGTGCCTTTTGCTCTTTTAACCATAGACACATCATGTCTTTCACTGTTGACACTTGGCAGCATCCACCTCCTTAGGCCTTTGTGACATCATAGAAATGTTTGGGGCTCAGTCGAGCTCTTGCAGATGATGACACTTGTCAGCCTCCACTGATCTCTACTAGGGGCACGTGGCACGATCTACTGCTCTTAAGAAAACATAGTGGAGCCTTCCACAGTTGCCACTTGTCAGCTTCCACTCATCCTTTTCTTAGTTGCTCCTTTCCTTCCTTTCAGTTGGGCTTTCTTCCTAGGTGAATTCCTTCAGACAATTTGTCTGAAGGACTATACTTTGCCTTTTGCCTTGTTCATTTTTTTGAAAGAGTTCACTTTGTTCATTTTGGCTCACGGCCCTCCACAATGGCACTTGACTTGATTCACGGCCCTCTGCAGGGGCATTTGTTCCTTCGGCCGTGGGGCAACCCCTTGAACTTGCCAATTGAACCGACCGATTGAACCATCTTTAGTTCAACAGTTTAATAGTTTAACTTGTTCATTCTTCATTATTTGGTTGTCTTTTGATCTCTTTAAACCAGTGCATTAAACCAATAGGTCGTTGAACTTGTTGAACCATTGAACCAACGTGGTTCAAAGTTCAACAGTTCAATGGTTCGATTCTTGCTTAGAAGCTTGTCGATGGACGCTTTGGTTGAACCTTGGCATTGAACCAATCCTGAAAATGACCAAGTGTTGGAAACTTGTTCTTTTGAGAGCTTGCTTCTTTCCTGCAGAGTCTGTAGAAATCAACCTGCAAAGCCCATAGAACTTGGCCTACAGAGTCTGTAGATTTTTGAGAAAGCTTTGAAAAATGAAGAACCTAAATGCTCGAAAAAAAAAATTGAAATGGGAAGAGAGGATTTTGGACTGTAGGACCAAAATAGTTCAAATGTTGTCCCAAAAATGAGTGATATTTTTGGGGGACAATAGCTGGCTCTAGTTGGGGAACTTCCTTCAGTTGAAAACTTGGAATAGCTGAGGGGAGTAGAAACCAGAATCTCTAGTGCCTTGAAGTATGCCATTGGGCTATGGAGTCATGCTACCCAAAAAAGAAAGGTGTCAAAAATGAAAACAAGAAGCACAAAATAGAACTAAAGACTATACAAATATACATATGTATAAATGATCTTATCTGATGCCTCAAGATTTGAAGCACTTCAGATGTCGCCCACTGTGAAATAGTGAAAATGGTGTGCCATCCTGATAAACCAGTAGGAAACCATTTTGTCCCCAGAAATGGTGACAAGCGAATGGAACTCTCCTCTAAAAAACCAATTTTTTGCATCTTCCTCTTGGCCTTTTCTTCTTCTTGCCCCATGGCAAGATGTGGTCTTCAATTTGAAAACCATAACTCCTTGCTCTCTTGGCAAAGAGTTCCTTTTGCTGACTTTGGAGTACAGCAGTATGGTCCACCACCATAGCTTGTTATTCTATTGGTCCAGTCCAGCACATGCTTTGATTGTCAGCATCAAACTCTTGACAAACCATCAGCTCAGCATCTCCTTTGGTGTGAAGGAGTTGGATCTCTTCATCCTAAGTAGTTTTCAATCCCAGCAACAGAGATCCGCATCCAACTATGAAGAATTGTTGCCATCGAATTCTAAGATCCAAGCATCATCAGAAGTTGATCTTCTATCAGATTTCTCTTTAATGGAGATGGAAGATCCTTCTTGATTTGTATTGTGCCCTACTAATTCTTTTGATGCCTTGTTTGGATCAAATCCTGGATTGCCAGCTACATGACTTTCATCAGCTGAGACATGAGTATCTACTATGGTCAAGAAGTAATTACCCCTACCTAATGGCTAAAATAGAATTTGAGCTGCAAGGGCCAACGTTTGGGTGACCACAAATTTTGCCTCAGACAGGTCCATACCTGGTTCTCCACCAATGTTTAATTGCTCAGTATTGGCTTGCAGGGATTCAAACTCAGTCATTTGAATTTTGGATTTCTTGACATGATCAATCATGTCAAATGACTAGAATGGACTTGGAAGAGAGGATGGGAGTTCATCCTTTTGGTTTTTGGGAGGGGGAGGACTGGTCTATGAATTTGAAGTAAAAGGTGCAGAGATGTTTGATGTACTTACTTTTTTGGCAATCATCGGGTCCTTTGACTAGAAAGGAAGAGGGGTCCTCTGCTCAGCAATTGAGATTGCAGGCTGAGCTCGTTCCTCTATTCTTTCTTTATCAACTTGTTGGGCTGACTGATTCTTAGACCAGGTGAATACTGTGTATGATCCTTCGACTGCTTCACCGTCACTTTTGAGTTCATCTTGGTAATTCAAGAGACCAATGTGGGAGTCACCAGCTGATTCTTCTAGATCCTCCTTGAAGAGATCAGTGCCATTTTCTTGCTCAAACTCAAGTTGGAAAGAGGAAACATGTTTTGTTTCCAGATATCCAACTATTGAGTTGGTTGGAGGTGCTTCAAGGGCAAGGTTCCTCTATGGGGGAGGAAGATGATTTGGTTGCCCTTGACTTCTGGCAGTGTTGCCTTGATATGGTTGATTATGGAATGTCCTCCTTGGTACATCTCTATATAGAGTAGAAGACATACCTTGTACCATTTGCCTTTTCAAGGCTAGTAATTCATTTGCCAGCTTTTGTAACATTGGGTCAGTGGTGGCTGTGGGTGAGTATTCAGAAGATGAAGAGGGTTTTCCTCTATTAGGATCTCTCCTTATATTTTTCTGCCAAGATAAAGTCATCTTCTAGCTCAGTAGCCAAGTTTTGAGTAACAATAAGGTCTATGTGTCTAGCCTGTCTCAGCAAGAAACTCACTTCAGGTAGCTATGAGTTGATGAAGAAGCATTTGAGGTTTTCAGGTGTTGGCTGAGCAATTGCAGGAATCTTGTGCCTCAGCGCGTCAACCCTGGAAATGAAATCCCTCATAGGCTCATGTGACTCCTTCTTCATCTATGTGAGCTGGGCCAGTAAGGCATGTGCATCTTCTATGGGCTTGAACCTTGCTTCGAACTTGGCTTTAAGTGTGTCTTAGTCAGTCATTGATCCAACTTGTAGATGGTAGAACCAGTCTGCAATAGCACCTTGTAGGGTCTCCACAAAAAGCCTAACTACCACATCTTCAAATTCCACCCCTATCACACCACAAGCTATGTTGAAGGCTACAATGTGTTCATCAGGGTGAACTATCCCATCACCAAAGAATTTGGGGAAATTCTTTCTTAAATTGCATGGGATTTCATTTAGGGGTGGAGTCAAATTAAGTGGGCCAAAAGAGTTACCTCAGGGGCCTTGAACTACCATGATTTAATTATGAAAAATAGGGATAAAAAATCTAGGAGTGGCCAGATTGTAGAGAAAAAATGAAAAAGGACTGGCCCTACTTCAGCTTGAGGCTTCAAACTGCACACTCTTTCCCAGCAGCTCTGGTTTTGCAAACCAGATAAAATAATGGAGATGGAGGAAAATGGTAAGGCTATAATGATAATGGGTAAGACATAGAATGGAGTCACCAGAGTCTATAATGGATAAGGGTAGGGACTACTTCAATCTAAAACTTTAGGCTTCAGACTGCACGTTCATCCCCAACGGAGCTGCCAAAAATTATTGGGTGAATATTTTATCGACCAACTAACTGGTGAGCAAAATAGTTCCTATCACCACAGCATAGAGAGATTGGTCATCCAGGTGTGCAGTTTTACTACATCAATAGGGGACAAATCTCTCCTCTCATTAAGGGGAGGTTCCCTATTAAATATACGAAGGCTATATACTATATATATAAGAAGAAAGTAAGACACAGGGGTGGGATAAACCATCCATCTCCCTTTTTTTAGAGATGATACTAACAAATAGAGGAGAAATCCTAGGTGATTGGTGAAGGTACTTCTCTTCTTTCAGAAGTAACATTTAGCCAAGAGCTAGATCCCTTCTTAAACAGTAGAAATCTTGGTGAAGCAATAGAAGGCACTTCTCTTCTTTCAGAAATGTTTGTTCTTGCAAGCAATAAGAATTTTTCTGGTAACAAATGACTGATAACAAAATGTAGAACTACCAACAATCTAAGGTGTAGCTCAAAGTCTCCACCTTGACTGCCCAAGAGTGAGGTATGAAGAACAATGGAAGCACAAAGTCATCCCAAGGTCCTTTACATAGAAACAAAAAATAAACACACACTGAAAACAATTATGTCAGCACAAAGTCTCTGAAAGTAACGGGTTTCAGGACACCTTCCTTATCACTTCCACTAGCTCTACTTGTTAAATTAAATAAACAAGAACACATTCAGAAGACAGACATAAGAACAATCTCCTAAAATGATACAAGTTATACAGCACAAAGTCTGCAAATCACTTGCTTTCTCATTAAGATAAAATAATATGAAATACAATCTGAGCTCAAAGTCTCAGTATTCACCTTTCAATTTGGACAGAGTTTTGCTTCTATTAACAGGAAGATCTCCCTCAAATGGTACAAAAGATTACATTATATAGAGGCCTAAGGGAGGCTTGGCACTTTGTCCCATGGAGCGACCCATTCGGTGTATTCAATGCCTTGGATGCATTCTTGGTCTTGTCAAGAAGGGCCATGCTGGAGCAAGGCAGCTGCCTTAATTGTGGTGTGTCGATTCATCTCTAGTGCCTCCTCTCAAGCCTGAGTCTCTCATTCCATCACCTACTTAGCCGTGCAACTGTCTATTCTGGATTTATCTCAAAGGGGACAAATAGATGGCACTTTCAATGTTTGCAGGCCCCTAATATCTACCCGGTGAATTGCTTCACCTACTGGAATTAACTCCTGCTGAGTTTTCCTCTTTATCTCTTCCTTCTCTTGGTCTTGGCCTTAAGGTTTTTTGAATGCATTCAAGTTTGTGCTTTAAGTTTGCTAAAATCAACAGACACTTCATTGCAACAAATTTGATGTTTGCAGGCTCGTCATTCTTCCTAGCAACTCTCTCATGTCTTTCTCGCTTGCCATGGTAGCTTTCTGTTGTGACACGGGTGAGGACACGTGGCAGCATCTACAACTTCAAAATAGGCTTATCAGAATAAGCTTCAAAACTTTGTTAGCGACTGGAGGCACGGATGTAGACACGTGACGGCCTTTGTTACACTAGGATGGGACACGTGGTGAGTTTTGCACTTTGAAGCTTCATCTGAAACTGTGTCTCGGCATGTGACACTTGGCAGCTTCTACTGCACTTTAAGGCTCAAACCTTTCTCGAAGGGAACTTTCCCTTCGGGGTCTTGAAAAAGGTCCATTTTCAAATGTCGAGTGTCCCTCCATAAAGGTGTCTACCCTTCGAGATATTCCAAGTGGCCTTCGAGCTTCAATTCTTCGGCGGGTTGTTGGTCCCTTTGTTTCCTTCAGATGAAATGTCTGAAGGAATTCCTTCGAACAATTGGTTCGAAGGAAATCTTTCCTTGGCTTTATGTGTGCCTTTGCACTTGAGGGTGCTCTGTCCTTTGACACATGGTGCCTTTTGCTCTTTTAACCAGAGACACGTGGCGTCTTCCGCTGTTGACACTTGGTAGCATCTACCTTCTTGGGCCTTCGTGACATCGTAGAAATGTTTGGGGCTCAGTCGAGCTCTCACAAATGATGACACTTATCGACCTCTGTTGATCTCTACCAGGGGCATGTGGCACGGTCTACTACTCTTAGAAAAACATAGTGGAGCCTTCTGCAGTTGCCACTTGTCAGCTTTTGCTCATCCTTTTCTTAGCCGCTCCTTTCCTTCCTTTCAGTCGGGCTTTCTTCCTGGGTGAATTCCTTCGGACAATTTGTCCGAAGGACTCTACTTTGCCTTTTGCCTTGTTCATTTTTTCAAAAGAGTTCACTTTGTTCATTTTGGCTCGTAGCCCTCCGTAAGGGCACTTGACTTGATTCACGGCCCTTTGCAAGGGCATTTGTTCCTTTGACCGTGGGGCAGCCCCTTGAACCTATCGATTGAACCGACTGATTGAACCATCTTTGGTTCAATAGTTCAATAGTTCAACCTGTTCATTCTTCATTATTTGGCTATCTTTTGATCTCTTTGAATCAAGCGCATTGAACCAATAGGTCATTGAACTGTTGAACCAACATGGTTTAAAGTTCAATGGTTCGATTCTTGCTTAGAAGCTTGCCGATGGACACTTTGGTTGAACCTTGGCATTGAACCAATCCTGAAAATGACCAAGTGTTGAAAACTTGTTCTTTTGAGAGCTTGCTTCTTTCCTACAGAGTCCATAGAAATCAATCCGCGAAGCCCGTAGAATTTGGCCTACAGAGTCCATAGATTTCTGAGAAAGCTTTGAAAAATGAAGACCTTGAATGCTCAGAACAATTTTTGAAATGGGAAGAGAGGATTTTGGACTGTAGGACCAAAATAGTTCAAATGTTGTCCCAAAAATGAGCAATATTTTTGGGGGACAACAGGTATCGATAACACTCAAACAAGATCAAGCAAGCGACAAGCCTGTACTAGTAAATATGGGTGTGCAACTAAATTACCAGCCCACCAGTCTACTCACACAAATTGGTGATTAGGTTGGTCTCCCAACCCTCTATATATGTATGCAGTGAGTGCTCTTCAAAGAGATGTTATTTCCCCTAAACTATAAATTAATTGTGGTTGAAATGTCTTACTCTAGGATGTACAAGGCTCATTAAGGAGGTCCCTTAAATACCTTGAGATTAAGGGGCTTGATTCCATATAATAATGTTATCTGATGCATGAGTATGGGAATTTGACCTCCTCACTTCATGAAACTCTTTATGGGGAATTCTAATTAGATTTACAATAATTATCCTTGATATTTCTACCCCACCAGAACATAGAGTGTGGTGATGGAATCCACATCACAACCCATCTAAGGATTATGACAAGAGATTGGGGATTAATTCCACATCACGTTACCCCTAAAAAATAAAAAGGGAGGCATTAATTATTAGCCCCAAATTTTGGCTAAGTATTATCTATTTTTTGCATGGGACTAGCACAGTGTGGAAGGACCATGGCACGTAGATGTATAGGCACAGAAGCACTGTGACACATAACTTATAGGGCGCAAGAGGACAATGGCATAGAAAGACCAATGTGAGAGGACCCAGTCAAAGGAGAATGAGTCACGAGGAACCCGAGGACATAAGACTCAAAATAGAAGCAAAAGACTAAGGGGGTGTGTGGAAAGTAGGAGAAGTTAAAAAAATGATTTATATGGGTCACCTTGACCTTATTAATAAGAAGTTTTACACCAGCTCGTAAGTAGAGGAACACATGGTAGCAAAGATCTAGCATAGAGCAAGGATATAGGGTGCATAGAGGCTTAGGTCTTTAGGAAGAACTAGTTGTTGATCGCTATTACTCTCAGCATGTTGAGAGTTCATTGATGAAGTATTCTTCCCATTAATATTTGTAAACACTTGGTCAAGGCAAAACAAGTATAAATACCCATGTTGTAAAGTACTGTAAAAAATGGTTTTTTACCTCTTTGATGTTTAAGTGTAATATATGAAATAGTTGGTTTTATCAAACTTCATGTGCTCATAATGAATGGTGTCATGTGAGTCAAGTAGAGTGATTAGAATTAATATGGGTTCTGTCTATATTTGCTTTTCTAAAAATTAGCTTTGAACTACAAATGGAACTAATCTTCAAAATTATAGTAATCAATCTTAGAACTCAAAGGATCAAAATAGTCTATCTCTGCTTATATAAGGTACCTAATTAAAATCATGTTTAACATCAAGAATATGGCTAAGTATTCGTGTGCAACAAAAACCTATGGGAATCAGTAGCAAGCTGTGCGCTTTGGGTTAGCGTGTAAGACTTAAATCTTGTGTTAAAGGGCTAACACACTATACCAAAGAAAACCCAATATTTTGTTTACGTTACCAGGACACATAGCACTTGTTTTTTAGCTATGGAAAATGTTTGAGCATATTACTCTTGATAATATGAAATAATGGATTACTAGTGTTGAAGATAACTATGCAGTTCCCTACCTTGAACGAGGAATCTATGTATGATAGTGGGTAGAGCAGAACCTCTATAGTGCATTATACGAAACCTTCTTTGTTGAGATACCAGTTCATTTACACACTTGGATATTGGTGTATGCTCAAGGATAATCAAGGAATCTTGGAAGGAAACATTTTTAGATGTTAGAGTGGCAAATAGATTTAACATAACTTGGAACTATGTGGATGAGAGTTATTAACATTTGGTAGAGAGGAGTTCTAAATAGCTACATTATGAAAGATTTTGTAACTACATATTCATGTCCTAAAGTAGCCAAGTTCGAATTCCTTCGAGAACCATGTGGCTATTATATTAGGATTTTTGCTTTCAAAATCAAGAATCTATTTGTTGATCTTGGTCTCCAGACTATACCAATAAAGAGCTAAATCCTCTTGTGTATGAGCCACACATTAGGAAGGGGAGAAGAGGAATTGGTAAAAGATTGTGGGTTCAGAATGGTGGAAATGAAAGTATGATGAAGCTCGATAGGGGATTATAGGAATTAACGGTGCGAGAAGAGTTTGAGATAACTCAAGGAATGTTGTTAGGAGCCACATGGAAGTAAAAATGCATGAAGACCCCATCACTTTCGAGTCACATCATATGCCATTGATATCATATAATGGAGAAACTAGTTGGATGGTGGTAACTAAAGAACCACATCTTAACCAACCCGAATCCCCAACCATAGTGTGTGATCACGCTCTTGAGTTAGATGAAGTATACATACATAATTAGGATACAAATAGTTTAGAATCAGAGATTGAACTAGTAAGAGATACTGGAGTTGAGCCTTTTAACACTCATTTAGACTTAACGCTTCCTTTCCCTCTTTAAGGAAATCATATGGCATAATTTGGAATACCTATTGGACCAGGCCTATAACGATAGAGTATAGGCCCTAATTTGACTAATCAACTACCTATCATGCCCAATATCATGAGCACTACTATTAGAGGCAGACTAGGTGGTTGCATAGGAGGTAGCAAACTTCCTCCTCAAGGGACCAGGGCTAGAGGTTCCCAACAACCACTCGTTAAATCACCTCAACTAACTATGGTATACTATGAAATGACACTTCACTTGTCAAAATATAGGGGTGTGGAGAATGCAGCTAAGCACATCCATAAATGTGAACTAATTTATAGGGCATGAGGCATTACTTCTTATGAGTATAAGGCCATCCAGTGTGTAATAATGCTTTTGAAACACATGCTCAAATGGTATTAAAATTTTGACCATCAATAAGCAATGGTCAATTATGATTAACTTAAAACAACCTTCCTTCAAGAGTTTGACATTCACGAGTTTGAGCAATAGAGCATAGTTGTGCTAAAGGACATAAAGCAAGGACTTACTGAAAGTGTGAAAGAGTATGATGCATTGTTTAAGACTTTATTGTCTAAACTATAATTTGAGATTAACAATGCTCAGCATGCACAATGGTTTGTGGGAGGATTATTACTACCCTTATGCTAAACATTATCTCAATGGATTTTCACTAGCCCACACAAGGCTTTAGAAGCTGCTTTCTGTACTACGATGGTTGGAAGCATTGATACAAGAATCAGTCCTTTCATGGAAGCCTAGCCTAGATAGCTTTAATGGCATCATAGATAGAGAAGTTGATAGCTAATAATGCACATGATACACGTAGTGGTGTTTGGTACATAGAATGAAAAATTGAAGGGCATATATGGAGCAATTACCTACACAAAAACATTTGTATGGTACTTAAACATATATGTGAAATGTGTCATGAAGAACATGATGTACACTCTTGTCCTCTTCTATAGTGAGATATGCAAACTAAGGTGTTTAAATATTGCAAGATCTATGATGCCTATACTCATGACACTCATGACTGTTATTTGATTAGTGACATCCATGAAGCATGAGTGTGCCCCATGCACCAAACCTATGTAGCCAACAATCAAAAAAATGGTGGCTACCATGGACAAGGAAAAGGATGAGGATGAGGAGGTGGTTGTTTCCCACCTAGGACATGTTATAAATGTGGATCTCTAGACCACTACCAATGATATTGTCCATAATACCCTACATGTGCTTTCTGCAAAAAGGACCACCAGCTGGAAGAGTGCCCTAACTTATATGCGGATATCACCAAGGAGCAGAATGAAAAGGGTGTTGGTATTATTAGAATTGATAAACCACATTGGCACACCTGCTCAAGCATCCATATATTTCAATAAGTAAACATTACCACTCGTAGTGGGGGACAGACTCAGTCTACCTCTAATCCCATTGAGAAAGTGTAATGTGAAGAACCACAAGCAAGAAAGTATCCTAATGCCTAGAAATAAAAGGATGTATTCCAAGATATGATGGAATTAGTATGATAACTTCAAGGAGAGATTCAGTTCCTAAGAGATAAAGAAGAAACACAGTGTGTTGCTATACAAAGGGAAGTTGAGCCTCAAAATGTGGTACATGATGACTTTCAAGAATTGTGTAAGTGCATGCTAGATGAGGATATTATCCCATAACTAGGCATTTGGCTTATGAATCAATCTTGAGTACCAAATGAAGTTCACCCTCAAGTCACTAGGCAAAGTGAGGATTATTGCCAAAATCATGCTTGGTGACAAGACACTCCTAGTTCCTCTACTCCTCCAGAAGATCGATAAATATTGGTTAATGCTACCATCGATGGATGGGTAATGTGGGACATATTAATAGACAATGACATAGAAGTAAATGTCCTCACCAAGGATGCATGGTACAAGATGGCCAGTCTAACACTACATCCTTCACCACATGTCTTGTTTATGGTAAATAAGACTCACATGTTACCTATCAGGGTCCTAAAAAATGTAATAATTGACATATTTAACGTGCCTTTCAAGGTAGATTTTGAGGTTTTAGAACTAACTAAAGCTAATGATTACCCAATTCTATTGGGATGACCTTGGTGCTATGAGAACAATGCAGAGTTGAGCTTTAATCAGTGCTACATTGTTTCGAAAACATTGATCAATGTGTTGTGATACCACTAAATCAAGCATAAGGACCTCCTTACATAGAGCATGACAATGTTGATGAAGACATGAACCACACATATAATGTAACTACAAGGAATGATGAACAAAGATATCCCACTCTAGATGGTGTTCTTTAGTGATCGGATACTCGGTCCCTTTTTGACACTACAAGCAATGCTTGTAATTATTGGGCTCATGGTGATTACGACTTCACTAATAGAGTATGTAGTACCATGAACAGCTAGGAGAATGTGTCACACCAATTCAATAAATGACACAAGTTTATCCACCTTATCACTAGCCAAGTCATGAGGGGACCTATCATAAATACACTGCTTGAAAGACTCGATGAGGCTCCAAGGTTCCACAGGCAGATAGAAGTTTGAGACTTCATTCAATGCCTTGAAGAGTTTTACCACATTGATGTAGATCGTATATGATCTTTGGTCCATCTCTTTGATGGCACAACTACATGATGATGGCAAACCCATTATGAACAACTCCTCTAGTGGGATCATGTGAACTCAGCCTTACACCACCGGTTCCATCATGATAAGAAAGTAAAGGGAACAACCAGTTATAATGGAGTACAAACCCCTGAGCTCCACATAGAAGCTTGTGAAATAATGTGGAGAAATGAGGAATCATACTTACTATAATATTTATGGGTGCATGTATTCTATAACACTTTACACACTTGGGAACGAGCATGGTACGTTCATAAAGAGCAACATATGGGTACTAGGTGCTAACATTTACTGAAGGAGAACATGAACTTGGCACTATCTTATTCTTCATTGAGGATAAATTTGTGCCTTACTCTCCATGACATGCGTGAAGTAGTTGTAGGTGACCCAAGTCCCATCAAAGAATGTTTGAGGATTATCCATCAGGACCCTAAGGAACCCATACACATATTCAATGAACCATCGACATCCCTAGTTCTTATGCCCATACTAGTTCTTGAGTAGGACCAACATGAAGAAATTCATCTAGGGAACAAAAGCTCATGTTACAAGTGGAAAAAGGTGAAGGATCCACTCCACTTGACCCATTATCTAATCATTTAGATGTTCCTACAAATGCTGGAAAAATAACTATTCAGGACATAAGTGTTGATATGGACAACCCCTATAATGGACCTATTCAGACTATTCAATGCAATATCAACATATAATAAGAACCAAAGATGGTGATGGTAGGAAACTATTTGACTGACATAGAGATCTAAATTGTTAAAAGAATATCATGATGT
Organism: Torreya grandis; assembly: GCA_037957365.1. NCBI lineage: Eukaryota > Viridiplantae > Streptophyta > Pinopsida > Cupressales > Taxaceae > Torreya > Torreya grandis. The sequence continues at coordinate 1,966,304 of JARHVA010000107.1, forward strand.
TTTCCAAAGAAACTATAGTGAAATAAAGGGAGTCCACCCATCCTTGGGGAAGATGCATATCAAGCTGGTTGATGGTGCTCAACTAATTAGAAAATTACCATATAGAATGAATCCCAATCTATGGATGTGCATCAAAGAGGAAATTGATAGCATGATATGTGCCAGAGTAATCACCCCCATCGACGAATCTGAATGGGTTAATCCCATGGTGATTAGTATCAATAAGGATAGATGCATCCGTATTTGCATGGACTATCAAGTGCTTAATGCATCCTATGTAATTGATCCCTTCCCAATCCCATTCATAGAGGAGATCCTTGAGGGTGTTGTTGGATGTGAGGTATATACCTTCATAAATGGATTCCTAGGGTACCATCAGGTCCAAATAGCTGAAGAAGACCAACCTAAGACAACATTCACCACCGAATGGGGATCCTTTATGTATATTGTCATGCCCTTTGGGTTGAAAAACACCCTAGTAGTGTTTTCATGAATAGTAGGTGAAGCCATTAAGGAATTCATCCACAAGTTCCTTCAAGTCTATTTGGACGATTAGATAGTTTATGGTTTGGTCAAGGACCATTATTCTAACCTGAGGCTTATGATTGAGCATTGTCGGGTCTTACAAATCTCATTGAACTTAAATAAGTGTCTATTTGCTACACCTTTTGGTGTGCTCTCAGGACATATTATTTGTAATGAAAGACTTATAGTAGACCCAAAAAAGGTATTTATTATTCTTCACCTCCCAGCACCAAGACTTAGCATGAGGTTTGCACCTTTTTGGGCCATATAGGTTACTATAGAAAGTTCATCTGTGTATATGCAAAGATTATCACATCCCTAGAGGAACTTCTAAAGCATAATGAGCATTTAATATGGATTTGATCTTATAAAGAGGCTTTTAAAACACTAAAAGAAAAGCTGGTCACTGCTCCTATCCTCCAATTTCTCGATTGGACAAAACCATTCCATGTCCATGTTGATACATCTAACATGACCATTGGTGCAATCCTTGCATAACCAGGTGAAGGTCACCTGGATCATCCAATCTAATTTACCAACATGAAGCTCACACTAGCTAAAAGAAACTATACCACTACAGAGCGTGAAGCATTATTGATGGTCTACAATTTGTGGAAATTTAGATAATACCTATTAGCAACTCCTTTTGTTTTCTATATAGATCATGAGGCTTTGACGTACCTTGTCAATAAACCCATACTACATGGATGGATCTATTGCTAGATTGTGTTGTTCTAAGAGTTCCAATTTTTTGTTATGGTAAAACCTGGGAAAGCTAATTGTGGACTTGACCACCTTGTTGGGGATCAACCAACAATGTTGATTACACTTATGAAAGCAATAAAATGCGAAATTAAACCAGAAAGATAAGTAACTAGAATCAGAAATAGCAAAGAACAAGAGATACAAGAAACCACCCTGAAAACTTGTATTAAACTCTTTACAGAAGGAATATAATTGAAGAAACTTCTTTTCTTCCACACCTCTCTCAGATGTATAGATCTCTCTCTAGATCTCTTTCCCTCAAGAGCTCTCTCTCTCAATTATAATCAACTCCAACAACCTGGGATGATTCACATGTATAATTCTGTACTGTTCAACACTTACAATAAGCTATGAAGAATTATCCCTATTATATAATAATTAGGAAACATGATCATACAACTACAGCCATTAGATGCACCTCCTAATCAAGGGCTCTAAATAGTCTTACTAATAATAGAGATGCAGACTTAAGACTATCACTTAATCCTAACATGCAAACACTATGTTCTGTCCATGAAAATAGCTTTCTGAACGCATAGGTAACCGACGTCGGTTCCTGCCTGTTTGCCTGTGACCGATGTTGGCCGATCCATGACCAAAGCCGGCATCTCCTGGTTTGCTCCTGACCGACGTCGGTGACTGTGTGATCCTACAACTTTGCAAAATGCTCCTTTGGTGAAGCTTTTAGCTCCACACCTTAACAATCTCCCGCTTGGAGATAAACAGCTGCACCAGTACCTGTATAGCAACATCTTCTAGCTCTTCCATCTTCAACTCAATCATGAAGACCAACAGAAGTTGAATGAAGATTTAACTTCTCCTTTGTTACCGGCTTGGTTAACATATCAAAAGGATTCTTATATGTATGGATCTTCTCCAGCTTCAACTCACCATCCTCCAATACTTGTCTAATGAAATGGTACCTAAGTTGTATACGCTTTGTTCTTGAAGGAAAGGCTAAATTCTTAGCCAAATGAATTGCACTCTGACTATCACTGTATAATCTGCAACTCTCTTGCTCTTTTCCAAGCTCTTCCATGAACTGTGTCATCCATATCATCTCTTTGCTAGCCTCTATGATTGCAATATACTCTGCTTCTATAGTTGACAAGGCAACAACCTTCTGCAACTTTGATATCCAGCTAATCGTCGTTCCACCAACAGTGAAAACATATTCTGTGGTGCTCCTCCTGCCATCCAAATCACCTGCCATATTTGAATCTACATAACCATGTAGAGAAGTATCTGAACCTCCATAGCACAAATGCCTACTGCTGGTTCCTCTCAGATATCTAAGGATCCACTGAACTACTTTCCAGTGTTCCTTCCCTGGATTGGCCATATACTTACAACTCCCACTGCTTGGGCAATATCCGGTCTAGTACATACCATTGCATACATTAAACTCCCTACTGCGGAAGAATATGGAACTCTACTCATGTACTCTACCTCATCATGTGAATTAGGACATTGCTCTTTACTCAATTTAAAATGTCTAGCCAAATGTGTGCTTACCGGTTTTGCATCCTGCATATTGAACCATTTCAACACCTTGTTCACATAATCCTCTTGAGACAAAATCAACCTGTGATTTTTCCTATCTCTCTTAATGCTCATGCCAAGGATTTTCTTTGTTGCTCCCAAATCCTTCATGGCAAACGTGTGAGCTGATTTCACCTTAAGCTCAAAGATATCCTGCATGTGTGATCCTGCAACCAGCATATCATCTACATACAACAACAAAATAATATATCTACCATTATTCAATCTCTTAAAATACACACAATGGTCAGATTGACACCTACTGTAGCCATGCTCAGTCATAAACCTGTCAAATCTCAAATACCACTGTCTAGGAGCTTGCTTGAGGCCATACAAGCTTTTCTTCAATCTGCACACTAACTTCTCCTTACCTTTGACCTCAAATCCTTCCAGCTGATCCATATATATTTCTTCATCCAAATCTCCATGAAGAAACGTTGTCTTAACATCAAGCTTCTCAAGATGCAAATCCTCAATAGCAACTAAAGACAATACAATCCGTATAGAAGTCATTTTAACTACAGAAGAAAAAATCTCACCAAAATCAATACCTGGTCTTTGTGCAAATCCTTTCACTACCAATCTGGCCTTATATCTCATATGTCCATTCTCACCTTCCTTCAATCTGTAGGTCCATTTGTTTTTCAGTGTCTTCTTACCAGTTGGCAACTCAACCAAATCCCATGTTTGGTTCTCTTTCAAGGACTCCATTTCCTCAACCATGCCACACTCCCACTGATTCTTGGATTCCACCTGTATTGTTTCTTCAAAACTCTCTGGTTCTCCACCATCAATAAGCAATAAATAGAATAATGAAGGGGAATATTGAATTGGAGGTTTACTTACCCTTTCTGACCTCCTGTTGGGCGTCTGAGACTCATTCACAACACGCTGTCTGCCCAAATTCTCTAACAGTGACCGACCTCGGTCACCTCCAGGCCTGTAACTGGCCGACGTCAGTTCTGTCTGGCTGACGTCAGTTCCTTCCTAGCCGACGTCGATCATTGTATGACCGACATTGATTTCTATCCTGCCGATGTCGGTTCTTACTTGGCCAACGTCGGTCTCTGTGTTTTCCTGTTTGTGATTAATTTTTCCTGCGAGCTCATTTTGGACCGTCACCTCGTTCAATTCTTCATTGCTCTGCCCAGATTGATTCAGCTTCCTTAGCTGATCACTATACATCACTTTTTCATTGAAAACAATATCACGGCTCCTAATTATCTTGTTAGTTCCTAGATTCCAAAACCTGAAACCAAAATCTCCTGAGCCATAGCCAATAAATGTGCACCTCATAGACTTAGCATCCAGCTTCTTTCTATTTTCCTTATCAACGTGCACAAAGGCTTCACAACCAAAAACTTTGAGAAATGAGAGATCTACCTTTTTACCTGTCCATGCCTCTTTTGGGATTCCACCATCCAGAGTTGTAGAGAGTCCTCTATTAATCAGGTACACTGCAATATCAACAGCGTCTACCCAAAACTCTAAGGGCAAACCAGCATGCAACCTCATACACCTTGCACGCTCCATTATTATTCTGTTCATCCTTTCAGCAACTCCATTTTGCTGAGGTGTCCTTGGAACCATCCTTTGCCTGTAGATTCCATGCATATAACAATACCAGTTAAACTTGTAGCTGCAGAACTCACCACCATTATCAGATCTCAGGCACTTCAATCTTCTGCCTGTTTCATTCTCAACCATAGCTTTCCAAATCTTAAAAGTCTCAAATACATCAGATTTCTTCTTAATACAATAGACCCATACCTTTCTTGTAGCATCATCTATGAACGAAACATAGTACTGTGATCCTCCAATAGAAGCAACCTGAGCCGGTCCCCACACGTCTGTGTGAACAAGCTGCAACTTATGCTTCTTCTTTGTTGACCTAGTCTTGAGAAAACTCACTCTCTTCTATTTCCCAAAAACACAGTGCTCATAAAAATCCAGATCTATGCTTTTCAAATCTGAAAGCTTACCTCTTGACTTAAGAATGGACATTCCCTTCTCACTCATGTGGTTGAGCCTAGAGTGCCACAATTTTACATCCACATCTGAAGTAGATAATACAGAAGGAGAATTATTAGTAACACAATTACATAAATAGAGAGTACCTACTCTCTTACCTCTGGCCATTACAAGTGCACCCTTGGTCACCTTCCAAGATTCAGCTGTGAGAGTTACTGTACAACCCTCATCCCCTAACTTTCCTACAGAAATCAAATTCCTCTTCAAGTTGGGAACATGCATGAAATCTCTCAACACCCATGTGTTGTCATTCTGCATTTTTAGCTGCACTTTTCCTTTGCCAATAATTTTTCAAGGCTCATCATCCCCTAAATACACTATTCCAAAATCTCCATGGACATAGTCACTAAAATATTCTCTATTAGGGGTTGCATGGAAAGATGCACCAGAATCTAAAACTCAAGATTTTATATTATTATGCAAAGAGAATATAAGAGCATCTTGTGCAATACCTGCAACCTTTGCTTCTTCTTTTCCTTTGTGTTGATTGTCCTCCTTAGGCTTTGACCAGCAATCTCTACTTATGTGCTCTATCTTTCCATAATTCCAGCATTGTGGCTTCCTGCCATTTCTGGATTTGGATCTACCTCTCACCTTTGACTTAGACCTTGATCTCCCTTTCTTGCTCTTCTCTTTCTGCCTTCCCCTGCTCTCAAAACTTAAAGCGTTCTCAGATGTTTCCTTTGTGCTTTTCCTGCAAATTTCTTCATTCAAGATCACACTAACAACATCCTCTACTTTTAAAATATTTGAAACAGATGCAGTATTACTAACTGCCATTACTAAGCTATGTCAGCTTTCAAGCAAAGAACATAATATTAAAAGAGCTTTAATTTCATCATCAAACACAATATTGACTGAACTTAATTGATTTACAATTCCATGGAAATCAATTAGATGATTAGATACAGATCCACCTTCCTGCATTCGTAAATTAAATAACTGTTTCATAAGATATACCTTATTTGAAGCTGAGGGTTTTTCATATAAATTTGCTAAAGTAGTCATTAACTCTACCATAGACTTTGTCTATGATAAATTATATATCACAGTAGATGCCAAACTCAATCTTATAGACCCCAGAGCCTTTCTATCAAGAACTTTCCATTCTTCATCATCCATGTCTGTGGGCTTCTTTGCAATCCCACCTAACGGTAAGTATAGATCTTTTTGATATAGATAATCCTCTATCTACATTCTCCAATGTTGATAATTCTTGCCATTAAACTTCTCCATTCTCAGTTTACTTTCTTCTGCCATTGCTTCTCCCACTCAAACATAAATCCCTACAGAAACCCTTGTGAGTACCTGTAATCAATACACACTAACCAGATCTGAAACACCTGTTAGTCAACCTGAGCTCTGATACCACTTGTTGGAGATCAACCAACAATGTTGATTACACTTATGAAAGCAATAAAATGCAAAATTAAACTAGAAAGATAAGTAACTAGAATCAGAAATAACAAAGAACAAGAGATACAAGAAACCACCCTGAAAACTTGTATTAAACTCTTTACAGAAGGAATACAATTGAAGAAACTTCTTTTCTTCCACACCTCTCTTAGATGTACAAATCTCTCTCTATATCTCTTTCCCTCAAGATCTCTCTCTCTCAATTACAATCAACTCCAACAACCTGAAATGATTCACATGTACAATTCTGTACTGTTCAACACTTACAATAAGCTATGAAAAATTATCCCTATTATATAATAATTAGGAAACATGAGCATACAACTACAGCTATTAGATGCACCTCCTAATCAAGGGCTCTAAATAGTCTTACTAATAATAGAGATACGGACTTAAGACTATCACTTAATCCTAACATGCAAACACTTTGTTCTGTCCACAGAAATAGCTTTCTAGACGCACAGGTAATCGGCGTCGGTTCCTGCCTGTTTGCCTGTGACCGACATCAGTCGATCCATGACCGACGTTGGCATCTCCTGGTCTACTCTTGACCGATATCAGTCGCTTCTGATCGACGTCGGTGACTGTGTGATCCTGCAACTTTGCAAAATGCTCCTTTGGTGCAACTTTTAGCTCCACACCTTAACACACCTATCCCAGATTAAGAATAGAGAACCACCACGTGCCATAGAAAATGATCTGCCTGATTTATAGCTCTTCGTCATTACGTGGGTACCTAAAGAGTTGGAAGACATTACAACATTCTTGACCACTGGGTCCACACCTGACTGTCTCACCTCATAAGAAAAAATTAACTCACAGTTCATGTTGCACCCTTTTAGGTTATAAGAGTTATTCTTTACAAAATGGGCCATGATGAAGTTCTTCAACATTAAGTAATATAATATAAGTGACCAAATGTATTCCATAAAGTTCATGAGGCTATTGCAGGAGGACACTATGCTGGAGAGGTTACCATGTGAAAGGTTTTGCTAGCTAGATTATGGTGGCCAACTCTTTTCTAAGATGTTAAAGCATATGTTAGACAATACTACATATGTTAGTGCATAGGCAACCTAACTAAAGAGATGCCATGCTTATATGACCCATTCCTTCTCAGAAACCCTTTGAGAAGTGGGTTATTGATTTTATTGGCCCCATCACTCTAACGGGATGATGAATAGGTTCTTGATACATCATTATAACAATTGACTACCATATGTGTTGGGCTCAAGTTGTGCTGACAAAGGATTGTACCATTACTACTGCTACATGGTTCATCTGGGAGAATATCATAACTTGGTTTAGATGTCCCTTGAGTTTCACCAATGATCATGTAACCCACTTTTTGAATGAAACAATTCTCATCTTACTGGCTGAGTTCATGATTGTGCACCACAAAACAACACCATATCATCTACAAGCTAATGGAACTGCTGAGACATGCAATAATATCCTAGGTACCACACTGACAAAGATCTATAATGTTGGTCAAATTGATTGGGATGATAGGGTGTTTATAGTACTATGGGCTTACCGTACAACCTATAAGTGCTTAAACAAAAGCATGCCATTCAACTCAGTATATAGCAAAGAGGCAGTCCTATCGATGGATTGGTTGGTACCATCTCTGTGTATAGTGCAAGTAGGACAATTAGATGAAGAGTCATCCTTGAAATCATGCCTAGACATTTTACTACAACTAGACAAAGCTCATATCCTTGCTCATTAGATTCAGGATCTGGAAAATCATAAGCAAAGGCATGGCATGTTTGCCATATAAAGAACAAAACATTTTCTCCAAAAATGAAGGTCTTGTTATATGATTCTAAGTTTGTGCACCACCCTAGAAAGCTTTGAATCCATTGGGATGGTCCTTTTATAATTCATAGCATTTGACCTATTGGAGCATGTTAGTTATAAAGGATGGATGGCTAGTTCCTTCTTGGGCACTATAATGGAAGTCGACTCTGGCCGTATTTCACTTCTGAATAGCTGAAGTATTGTAATCAATAAGGCTTATGCCATTAGTTTAGGATTTCTTATTTTCAATAAAATTGCTACCTTTGTTGCGTGTAACTTCTCTTTATGTAATTTCCTTTCAAAGTTTTGTTTTTTTTTTCATGGAGGACCACTATTCATTTTTGGTGTGGGGTAAGAAGTCATGTTTAGTAAGTAAAGCACGCAAGTTACCTATGCATGTAGGGTTAGATAGGCAAGCAAGGTACATGGGCGCATAAGGTTCTTAGGGCATGCAAACGTCAAGTTTAAGCCTCATAAAATAGTTTTTTAAATTTAAATGTTCCAAGATCAATGATTTGATTTCAATCATACCATGAAGATCCAATGGTCAGTGGGCGAGGACAGTGTTAATGGGTCCCAAAGATCTAACTAAGCATGTTTAATCATGCATCAAAAATCAATGGTGAGCATCAAGTTAAAAGTTAGAGGATCCTAAAATTGAATGGATTAATGATAAGTGGCATGATCTTGGTAGTAGAATTTAGATCTAATGACACGTAGATGATCTTGAGTCAGTGGGTCTAGGTAGATCTATGGCTCGCATTCACTCATAAAAAATAGATCCAATGGTGAGCTCAAGATCAAAAGGTCAGTGAATCCTAAAAACATGTGAGAGGCTACCAAGTGTCATGACCATGAGAGATATCAGATAAATCAATGGTATGCATTCAAGCAATGTGGAAGTAGATCAATGGTTTACATTTAATCTGGTAGAATTAGATCCAATAGTGTATGTTTGAGCTCGGGACACAAATATCATCTACCTCAAATAAAGGTGTGAGATGGGGCGTGCCATTAATTTAGAAAGAATTATTATGGCAAGGACTGGGCCAATGGCGTGATGTGACAAATACCATTAAATGCATTAATTGAAAAAAGTGAGGATCCAAGCATAGTGTCTATTAAGGATCTGCATTAATGACATGAAGTGATGGGTGACAGGAAAGTGTTAAATGATGGAGAATCCCCCCTTGAGCTTATAAATAGGCAAGTTAAATCTTTTTACACTTTACTTGTGTGATTACTTTGAGATTAATAGAATCGAAGGACAAGCAATTATCAGATCCAAGTCAAGTGAATCTAGAGTCGAGCAAAGTAAATTCATTTCCACAACAACCTACATAGGGCATTGCAAATTTGAGGATAGGTATTACAAGTCTAGTTTCATGAGAGAAACATAAGGTAGTACTAAAAGTTGTAGGTTGCAGGTTCACCATTAGAGGGTGCTCAAGCTCAAAAAGTTGAAGTAGTCATTCACAACCACATATTATTTTGGAAACATTAGAAGGTCATGCATTAACCTTCGAGATCCTCGAAGGGTGATGCAGCCTAAGAAAAAGGCCAAAAAGATTGAACCCTTGCCAACAATACTAGAGGAAGATGAGGTGAGCAAAGGAGACTAGATTCCTATTAGAGAAGAAACACTAGAAGAACAAGTTCAACACATAGAGGAAGAAAAGGAAAGTATGGTACATAAAGCAAAGTAGGCTCAATCGTCCTTGGCACAGAAAGCTCAAATGTCCCCACCCTATCTCTATTGATTAAAAAAATACAATATCTAGAATCAGTGTTGCACATAAAAAATTGGGCCTCCAAGGTTTCCACTTGCACCATCTTAGACTACAACCATCATCAACCTGAGAATAAGGTTAAGCTTCAAAATGACTATCGGGTTGAGACCAAAAACACTAGGAACCAAGTGGTATTCGATCTTACAACCTTTGACTAGCTGGACTTTGTAGGGTTGTTTTAGCTCTTTAATTTACCATACTTTGGTAAACCTACAAAGGTATTCTAGATCCTTCTCTCATGCATCCATGAGGACTACATCTACTTCATTGAGCACAGCATGAAGATCACACACGAGAGGATCAACAAGGTCACGGGATTGTAGTGCTCAAGAGTGAGCATGATTGATGACTTGGTAGACACTGAGGAAGTCCAAAAGACCACCACAATGTTCATGTACTAGAAGCATGGTCACATCATGCATATCAAAAACATATAGGATCTCACCTTGTGAGTAGCGTTGTGGATCGTTATGACCAAGATCGATGGGACCGATCGATGGAAAGAGGGTGATATAGTGCACCTCTATATTTCCCACTAAGTCACATAAGGGCTAAAATACAATTAGGTCATATACTTCACCTAGAATATTATTGAAGATGCAAAGAGGACCCATCGAATACCTAAGTATAAGTTCCCATGGGGGGTATTCCTCCTCTTAATGATTTTTTATGAGATTGGTGTGCCAGACTATAGCTCAAGATTGTTAAAATGGGTATACCCTCCCATGCACAAGTCCCCTACTGAATGCTATAAGGCATTCACATGCCCCCAGCACATCACTCCCTCATACAAGATCAAGATGAGGTACTGATTTGATAGGATGAAGGTGGTGTTTGAGAATGAGTGGTGCATCCTGAAGGACTTACCCCCTTGGCTATAGAGCAAGTGGAATTTGTTATAAAGTAACACTTCTCCCTGGCATGAATCAAAATGAACCCTTCTAGAGAGATCTTTGCATGGCTCAAGTTACCATATGCTTTCTTGGTGTGGTACTTTATAGACTCTATGAACCAGATTTATGATTCATAGCCCATTGTCATAGAGGCTAAGAGAATAGACTTAGAGATTCACACTCTTTGTAAATTATTTATCTATCCAAGTAAGAAGGCCTATAAAGAAAGGAGGGAGATGTACTTAACTAATATCAAGGATAGGCAAACCATGGTGGGAAATCAAATTCATAACTTAATCTACATGTTATGCTCTCAAAGGGATCCAAAGGGTAGGGACCCTCAGGAAAAACTTTCATCAACGCCACCCTTGAAGAAGAAGTGGTCAAATCTTGGTGTTAGCATAAGTAGACAATAAGCACTACAGAAGAAGTAAAAGATGGCCTAGGCCCCTCTACCATGCCCATCTCCTTCACACCCATCTCCACTTCACCTTTCTCCATCTCCACCCCACAACACTCCATCGCCACCGTGCCCTTTGCCACCGCACCCTTCTTCTCCCCAACCTTCTCCTCCACCTCAACCCTCTACCCCTAAAGTAACTCCACCACCATCTCCCCTAAGGTATTATACTCTAAAGACTACATACCAATGAGCCCTGAGGCCAAGGCCTATATAGGAAGTCCCTACTATGTAGTTGGAAGCATCGAAATCCAATTTTGAGAAGACCCTTTCTCCAGTACAGGAGGAAAAAGCCACCTCTGATGACTTGATGCTTGATTTTGAACCACTCTACGGCAAAAAGGAGGATGGTGAGGAAGAAAAAATGAGTGAAATGGCCACTAGTACCCATGAGGAGGTCGAACTAGAATGTGACCCTAGTAAAAGGAAGGGACCGACGGGACCATGGAAGAGCCAGGTGATAATGCAATTGGTAATGCATATGAGTGATATCAATTTGGCATCCTTAATAGGATGTTATATCTTTGGCTGCACTTTGTTTCCAATGAGTCAACCTTGGAAACAAGGAAACAAGTGTCCTTCTTACTAAATATATACAATGAGGAGCATGAGTTCAAACTCCCCTAAGATAGCCTTTCCTTGGGACCAGATGCTCTAGCACTGCCAAAACCATTATAGGTGGATCCTCAAAAGATCTCCCTTCTTCTAATAAGTACAACCTTTTTAAAGATTACCATGGAGGTCACATGCCATAATATTTTAGCAGATTCTAATGCATGCATTACTGAGAGGAAACATGCCAAAATTGTGGGCATGTATAACAAAGAGGTTGCAGAAAAACAAGCGCTCATCGAGGAAGTGGCCACTTTGAAGCAACAGATCCAAGAGGCCACAAAGGCAAATTTAAGGGCCTTGAACCTCTATAAAATAATTTTGAAAGAAGAAATGATGCTAGCAAATGGTGTACCTATTTATGGGGATGCCATAGGAAAGCTAGAGAACTTGGTGAACCTTCTGCTCAAACGCTGCAAGGTGCAAATCATGCCAAAAGATGATAGATTTGATTTAGCAGAGCAGTTCACCACGATAATCGTAGTCTACAAGCACATCTTAGAGAGGGTTGGGGAGGTTATCCCCATTTTGGATGGCATTTTTACAAGGCTGGCACACCCAAATAAAGTCTTAGAGGCTCAGGTCCAAGTTGAAGAAGCTCAGAGGTATAAATTAGCTAATGTTGCACTATTAATAAGGGACGATGCAGAGCATGCCAAGGCATTTAAGGATGTGGAAATGATGGAAGATATAATAAACACACATCACTAATATTTAAATGCAAGTTTTGTGGCCTTCTAAGGATAGACTGACAAAGAGGTCTCCATACTTAAAGACATCCAGAAGGATGCTACCACATCCCTAGATGAACTAGTCTAGAAGGCCAATGAGACCTCTAGTCAACCCGAAGAGATGAAAAAATTGAAGGGGATCATAGAGCAAATAATTGCTAAGGTGATCAAAGCATTGTCACATTGGGATACTGTGAAGAAGGAGACCAAGTAGATAGGACCTAAATTATTGGTAGAGGATACTAGCGTGACTTAGTCCAGGATGAACTAAGAGTGTAGTGCGAGGTGATGTTGGCCCCAAATTTTGGCTAAATATTGTCCATTTTTTGCACAAGATTGGCACAACATAGAAGGACCATGGTGTGTAGTTGTATAAGTGAAGAAGCACTATGGTGCATAAGCTATAGGACACAAAAAGATAATGGCATGAAAGGACCAGTTTGAGAGGACCCAGTCAAAGGAGAATGAGTCATGAGGAATTTGAGGACATAAGACTCAGAATATAAGCAGAAGACTAGGGGCAGTTAAAATAACAATTCATATAGATCACCTTGACCTTATTAATAGGAAGTTTTACACTAGCCCATAAATAGAGGAACACATGACAGAAAAGATCTAACATAGAGCTAGGATATAGCGGGTGTAGAGGCCCAGGTCTTTAGGAAGAACTAGTTATTGATCGCCATGACTCTCAGTCTGTTGAGAGTTGGTTGATGAATTATTCTTGCCATTATTGTTTGTAAACACTTGGTCAAGGCAAAACAAGTATAAATACCCCTATGTAAAGTACTACAAAAAATGGATTTTTACCTCTTTGATGTTTAAGTATAATATATGAAGTAGTTGGTTTTATCAAACTTCTTATGTTCATAATTAATGCGGTAGTGTGAGTCAAGTAGAGTGATTAGACTTAATATGGGTTTTGTCTATATTTGCTTTTATAAGAATTAGATTTGAACTACAAATGGAACTAATCTGCATAATTATAGTAATTAATCTTAGAACTCAAAGGATCAAAATATTCTATCTCTGCCTATATAGGGTATCTAATTAAAAGCATGTTTAACATCAATAATATGGCTAAGTATTGTTTTCTAACAAAAACCTATGAAAATCGGTACCAAGTTGTGTGCTTAGGGTGAGCACACAAGACTTAAATCTTGTGTTAAAGGGCTAGTGCACTAGCTCGTTGGGATAGACTTCAACATCAAAGTTATATTTACCAAAGAAAACCCAACATTAATTATTTTTTATCTCCAAAATTACCCTAGGGGTGCAAGAGGAGAGCATATATAATCTATTCCTTGGGTGAAACAAACAGGCAACACATCACAATCTTTAAGCTAAAAGAACACACAAATAAGGATTTCATCGATGTGATGATTGAAAATTTGTTGATTATCTTTGATAACAAATCCTGTAGCACATGGTTAGTAGTTTGATCTAGATTTTTTCATGGGTGAACCTACAAAAAATATCATTAATAGTTTTAAATCACATTCTTTGGTAAGTGAACCTGCAAAGAAAATGACGTTAATAATTTTGACTGTTGATCTTGAGGTGGACTTACAAAAACAACATTAGTAGTTTGATATTTTTGGTCTTCGATGGTCGTGTACCCGAAGTTTAGACTTAAAAATCCATCCCTATTATGTTCAATTTTCCACTTTTGAGGATAAAAAATAACAAATTCAAAAAAGAAAAAGTTGGGCCGCTCTCAAAAACCCTTAAACATCAATAAATTTAAACAATTGAAGAAATATATAGAAGTTATAATGGTTTTAGAAGTTATCCCATTACATAATAAAATTAATGATAAATGCCATATAAATATATGATTTCAAAATAAAACCCTCCAATGTCAAAATCAAACACTGCCCCAATGTAAGGGGCCCATAATCTAGTTTCATATATGCCCCCACTTGAACTTTAATAAGAATATCAATCTAATCCAAATTATTATAGACTATAATCATGAACTTGAAGGTTCCATTTTTCATAAAATATGTGCACAATGGAGAGAATTGTCTAATATTTTGTTAATACATTAGAACTTAGGCATTGAAGTCAAAATACCAAGGTGACAAATTTATTCAACAAAGATTTAATTAAGTGTGTATCTTAATTTAAGATCATTTGCATGTATACATGTTATTATATCAGATCTCAATTGATATTTCATTCCATTTTAATTTTAAACCATCAGAATTTGCAAATTTATGCAAGCTATAAGTATTATCAAACAACATAAAACACAAACTAAAATCATAAATCAACAAGGATGCCATGTGCCAAGTCCTTGTGGGAGTTAGTAGATTTTGTCTTTGTTTATTGTTTAGTTAAAAAATCATTACAACATTGTAGCTTTTTTTAACAAGGGTAGCATAACAACTAGTGCCTACCTTTGTCATGGATAGCATATTTTAGCTGATGTTTATGTTGTTGAAAAAGAAGTGTTAGCACAAAATAGTTGGAAGCAATTTAAGGTATATATGTGTAGATAGTTACTTATATAAGTCATTGATTTTTGTATACACATTGTAAGCAGAACAAGAACAAAGTATATGTGGGATATGTATTTAAATATATCCTAAACATGTAAAAGTGATTGACATTTGTATATACATTAGCAATAGAGGAAAGACATTGCAAAGTGGTGGAGTTAGTAACAGTTCATTGCTTTTTATTTTTTTCAACACTCAGATTCTTGTTTGTCTAAAACCTTTGTCTGATTCCATAAGCCTTGAGGTTTTAGCAGTATTCTGTTTGCATTAAAGTAATTTATCTGTATTATATTGTTAAGGTTCATGCAAGATCATATCTCACGAAAATAGAGTTTTAACATTACATCTTTACTTAAAAATAAGTTTTTAACATTACATCTTTGCTTAAACAATTTGGTGTTTAGTTTTATTCCAAATCCATAAAATCACAATACTTAACATTGCAATTATGTTTGAGTTCATCGTAGCCCTGACACTAGTTCAAAACATGCTATGTTTTTAATCCCTGATCAAAGCTATATGCATATTATGCCTTAATGTTTTTGCTTTAAATTCTCTCAATCCAAGTTGAGCTTAATGTTTTGATCTTTTAGACTAACCCTATTAATGAAGAGTGAAGTGTTATTGGTCTAAGTATACAAATATACAGGTATACGAGCCAACATTTCAGTACAAAAAACCCTAGACTTAACCTACTATTTAATTATTCTTTTTGAGATGATTGCCTTTTTATTTGTTTAAAGTATTTGTATAGAACTTAGTTACACCAAGGTACCAAATACTCGTATTTTAGGTTCTCAGCCCCAGAACAAAATCTTTTTCAGGTAACAAGTATTGGTTACCCTAGGATACCACATACTCATATCTTAGGTTCTCAACCCTAGAACGAAATGTTTTTTGGGTAACAAGTAGAATATAACCTTAAGTTCTCAGCGCCATGTAATTACTATGTTATATATTATTTGGAACCTTGTTTTAAAAGAAAAATTAAATTAGAAATTTCATTGGCAATTTGCAATGTCTTGGACCTAACAAATGTGAATTAGCAGTTACCAGTGTTCTGGGGTAATTATAAAAAATCTCATTATAGTTGATTCTCTTGATTGGAATCATATCCAATCTTTGTATAACAAAAACATTTCATATATATGCAATCAAAATTATGAGTCTGACAATTCATTTATACCTAATGGAACTATGTAGTTTTGTGAGAATAGTCAGTAACAATAAAAATTTCCTCCCTCAATGGGAGTCTGTAACAACAACAAATTTAGAATTACAATATAAAAATAATAGGCATCTCACAAATCATAATGCGTCCAACGTAAATCCTCCACATTGAAGTTCAAAGCCTATACTATCCTTGTTGTCAGAAGAATTGTTGTCATCAATTGTTGAAGTCTTCCATGCCTTTATTTATAATTTAAGCCAATCTCCAACTAATAATCGATCAAAGAATAGAGTTGAGGACTCTTCAGAAATAAATAATATACCTAGTTTTCGTTGGGGTTTGGTACTGTAGCATAAATTTAAAAAAGCTCTACAAAACACTAAAAATAATAATAAATTGACCTTAACAGTAGCTCGGTATGCATCTCACACTACCATGAAAGCCCGCATTTGGCTCATAATTTTTGTCATAGTCATCATTTAGCATGGCCTAAGCGACCTACTACACCAAGCCTGCCATTTAATCATCTACTAGGTCCGTTCTGCTGAGTGCAACAACTAATTCACCCAATGTCAACCCTCATTCTCAGACTAATTATGGCTCACAATTCTTCTAAACAAATTAGAAAAATAGGATGCTTATGGTCACAAGTTTCAATCCCTTATCAATATGTTGGATAAGAAACTCAAATTTTAGTAAATTCATCAAGTAAATTTCATAATACATGTAAAGCTCCAACCAATATCAGTGTAAGAATGAAGATAAAATGTTATTTCAAGTTGTAAATGTCCTATGAATATATATCATCAAACAAAAAAACTTTATGGACATTGCAAGCAAATAAGAGATATTATCAGCTTCCTTCAGCATGGCAACCCATCAATCATAATAGTAATCATACCAATAAAAATAAAAAATTCAAATATACACCATATGGATGTTAAGTTATTATAAAATCAAATGTAAATGTATAGACAAATTCATCTTTGACTTCTAGTATTTTACTTCAATGGTACATTTCCCAGTGACATTCAAAATTTAAGAGTTGAAACACCAATAATGCATAGAAAATCATCACTTGAACTCAACTCAAAGCATTTAAGAGCTTAAAATTTGTTTAAAAATAAATACGCAGTACATATTCATAGAATAGAGTGTCTATATAGTCGAATTTAGATTCATTCCATCATCACCATTAAATTAATACCACTGGGAGAACTAAATTATTTCATTGTCGTCCCTCTTTATGATCTTTGGGTTTTCTCTGAACAAGCCCATTTTTTATAGGATAAAAGAAATTTGGAAGGAGATTTACATATGGGAGGGAGCCATTGCGAAATATTCTTTGCATTGTTTGTTAATGCAGACTGTCGATTAAGGGTTTGACAACACAAGTTTAAAAGAAAATGTAGTGGTAAAAGAAATTTTATTCAAGAACTTTCTTGAATCTAAAAACAAAAAAACAATCGATTGAATGAGTGTGAGTATGAGAAGGAGAGGGTTTTGGTAGAGGAAATCATAAAATTGGAGAGGAGGATTTTCCCAAAGCATGAGTCCTTGGCATCTTCCTTGTATCAGGAATTTAAGAAAATAAATAGCGGGATGCTTTATGCCCTTACTCCTGGAGAGAAGAAGAATTGCATTGCTATATATGTGATGTACTCGTGGCCTTCTTGTTTACATGCCTCCATCAATAAGTATGCAGTTAGGGAAGATTGCATAAGGAAGGGGTATGGAGAAGCACTGTTAAGAGTGGTTGTCTAGAAATGCAGAACAAGGAGGAATGTTCAAGGCATAGCCCTTCATGTTGATCCTATGCGCATTGTTGATGTTTCACTTTACCAGAAACAAGGTTTTAGGAATGATACATTGTTTCATTCTTATTATTCTCAAGATCGTCATGCATATAGAATGTTTATTCACTTTCACTAAGTAAAATCATCTCCACATTTTGTATTGAATAAAGCATCTGCCAATTCAATGAAATTCCAGTCATTTAGAAACCAAGGGCATTTCCCAAAGTTGTGTGAGACACGAATTACATGCTTCATAAATTCTTGTGGAAAATCTTGTCATGAGCTATGGCATTTGTGAGTGATTATAATCAATCCAATTTTTATTTTATTTAAAATAAAATAAAATAATTCCATTGTCAAAACAAACATACAAAATAGCGCACTATGGCATAAATGAGTATAAAAAATGTGGTTACAAAAACAAAACAACTCTCAAAGGCCATGCTATTGATTGAAAGACTTTCACAACTTTAGAGATAGCCTTTCTTTTTTCTACTATGTAAAAATCTGCAATAAATCGTTGGCAGATTAAGTTACAGTGACTTGTGGAGGGCAATGCTTCCATTTCTAATTTTTCAAATATTTAGGCAATCAAATCTGACAGTCATTTTATTATTGTTGTTGATGACGTTAGCGACATGCTTTATAATAACATGTTGATAGTCTTGTCCAATCAAAATTCACGTAAATAGATTTTTCTATATTTTTTGTTAACAAATACACATATTAACTATTGTAAAGCTTAAAAAATTTCAATACATAAAAATAATAAGTTTTGATTGGTGAAAAATGAATAGTTTAATCAAAGGTTAAAATAAATATTGTAAAGATCAAAAATTTTCAATACATAAAAAATAATAAGTTTTGATTGGTGAAAAATGAATAATTTAATTAGAGGTTAAAACAAATTGATTTCAATAGTTATTCCTTCAAAACTAATAACTATTATATATAAACTTAATATATTAAAATGACAATTATAATATGCAAAGAACTCGTGAACTGTTTGACAAAATGTCTCCATAAAATGTGGTCTCAAAAACTGCTATTATTGTAAAATGTGCACAGAAAAAGCCCTCTGGTATTTTAAGCAAATCAATCATTTGTCACCACCCTCCCAACACGCTCCAAAATCGGGGCTTTGTCGCGTTGAAAACTGTTTTTAAAATAGTTAAATGTGGAAGCAAACACAAGACAGTGAACTGTTTCACATAATGTCTCCAATAAAATGCGGTCTCGTGGATTATGAATGATTGTAGGATATG
The DNA here is from genome assembly GCA_037957365.1 of Torreya grandis. Classification (NCBI taxonomy): domain Eukaryota; kingdom Viridiplantae; phylum Streptophyta; class Pinopsida; order Cupressales; family Taxaceae; genus Torreya; species Torreya grandis. The sequence continues at coordinate 1,985,608 of JARHVA010000107.1, forward strand.
GACAAAACTCAGCATACAACCGAACTATGAGCTTTAAGACAAGGTACAGTCATTCATCAAAAGTATATTTGAAAATAAATTTTTGTTAGATGTTGAGGTTACAATGGACATGTACACAAATTTTGGAATTATGCATATCAATTGTTTACGAAATGCCTCAAAAAGTGTGAGTCTCGTGAATTGTGATTGATTGTACGAAATGGACAAATGCTGAATTGTAACCTTTAAAACAAGGTACAGTCATCCACTAAAAGCATAATTGAAAATAAAATTTTGTTAGATTTCGAGGTTACAATGCACACTGATGAACATGGACGCAAATTTTAAAAGCATACACGTGAATTGTTTGACGAAATGCCTCAAAGAAGTGTGGCCTAGTGGACTATTATAGTTGCAGGGTATGCACAGAATGGACAGTTATACCAGGCTGGTAATCCATTTGACAAAATGTCTCAAAGAAATGGACCGTGATGATTGCATAATATAGACAAAATACTCGTGCAAAATGATCTTTTGGATTCATATTACTGTTTGGTATACTCTTACCAATATCATAGGGCTTAAGAATGACATTAACAGAATGCCATGCAAGGAAAATAAATTCACTTAAACCTTTTACAGAAGGCTGAAAAAGTAGCACAAGATGATCATTTTTTCATCTAGAAGCCCACTTCCAAAAAAATTTAAAACCTGCAACCAATTGTGGGTCGAATTCCAGCTTCAAGATTACTCCATCAAGTAGAAAAACACAGAGAAAGCCAATAATCTCTGTAACAAAGAAACTCAGTGGATTGTGAAGATTGACTGGAATGACGATGTGTTGTTGGGAAAATGGTGAATTTATCTGTTTTTCAATATCATTCTTACTAAAAACACTATCCAAAACAAGAAGTTTTTTTTTCCTTTGTCAGTATCAGAAAAACACAGATTATTTTTATCAATTTGTTTTTAGAAAATGGGTTAGTCAGATCAGCATACACTTTCATCGAATATTTGAGAATATTAAGAAACATTTAATCACACAATTGTATCTACAAAAGCAATTGATAGTCTTCGAACTATAGATGAAAAAATATCATCAACAGACCATTGCAGTGAAGTAAAATGTTGTCTTTTCTTCCAGAAAAGCCTTTGTGGTATGAATGTTAAAGATTCTTGTTGTGATCCTAATGACTCTAAGTGTGGAATTGTGACCAAGGGCTGGGGGGGGGGATAAGAGTGTCAGATTTCTATAATGTTGGCAATGGAACGCGCCCAAAAAATACTAATAAGACATGAAATACCAGTGGCATATTTTTCTGTACATGGTCATGATAGAAATAAATATATCCCTAAAGTTGGGAGGGGCAAAGAAATTCAACCTGAAAATAACGATGAAGAACTTGAAATTCCTTGGCAGCAGCAAATCTCAGACAGATGTGTTAGATCAAACAAATAACTAGATGCAAACTTAGAAAGAGTTTTGGAATTCCATAGTTTGTCTTTCAACAATCAAACAATCTTACAATTAATCAAATTGACTGTCAACAGTCAAACAATCTTACAATTAATCAAAAGTTAAAACAATGCCAAACTGTCAAAAAGGCAAAAATTCAGTATTGTCGCCCCCACTGTGGTCACCATAATTTGAGCAATGAGAATTAGAACTACATGCTATGAACTATGAAATCTCTTGATCAAAGCTCCTATTCTAATTCAACACTACACACCTCAGATAAAGCAAAGGGAATAAGATAATTCAAATGTGGATCGAATGAAATATAAACACGAAAATCATACCTCAAATTTGTAATGGTTTCTTCCTCCTTGACATTTTGACATACTTTTTGAAGATGAGTGGATGCTTGATGCTTGAATGTTTGATTGCTCTAATAGATGCGCTTGACTTGGACAGCACTTTGTTACGGATGACTTATTTGCTTGGCAATGGTGGATAGCTTGGATGCAAGGTGATAATGATAGCTTAATGGACAAAAGTTGGAGGCTGATCCTAGGAGTTCTTACTTAGTTTGCATGGGTACGGTTCTCAATTTATGGGAGTTGATGGGAGAGATCAAGGGCCAAGATTTGGCCACATGGGATGGGAATCAAGGGTTATAAATGAATGTGAGGATGGATAGTAAGAAATATTATTTAAAAATTCATGGATTTTTCTAGAGAGGAATGGGTTGAGGGCTATAGAAAGTTTAGAGAATTTTAGATGGAGGTTCCGGTGTTTTAGATGTTGTAAAGACTAATAAATGGTGATTAGTTGGGAATTTATAGGTGGATTTGTACGAAGGGTTGGTGGGGGTCGTTGGAGGTTGGTGGGAAGGAATTTAAAATTGTTTAACAAATTTTGGGATGTGATTTATGGTTAAGTGGGGTGATAAGTGGATATTAATTAGATGATTAATTGGACTAAATGGTAGTGTAGTAAGGATAAGGTTATGTTAGTGAACGAAAAACAAATGAAGTTGTTAGTATAATGTTAGAATAGTTAGGAAATTAAATGATTAATAATGAAATTAATGTATAAAAGATGTGGTGGATTTTAAGTGTATATAGTGCTTATTAAATTTGATTCGAGGTGCCATGATACATATCATGCACTTTTATTGCATAGTCTACTTCAGAGATGGTTATTTTACTGCACACTTCACACACACACACACACACACACACACACACACACACACACACACACGCCTCACATTCAATATGTTATATACATGTTTCAATGGCAAATAGATTTCTATGATGCCACACCTTTACATGTTGACATATTATTAAATGATTATATCTTTATCATATGATATGGTGTGAGATTAGGCTAGAATCTAACAATCCTAGGGAAGCACTTAGATTAGGGAATAAGAATGATAAGAATATACTATATTCTTATCTGAATGGTAAACTCATGTGTAAAGCAAATGCATGAATTTCTTAATTCAGTTGATTCAACAAAATAAGCTTACATTGTGAGTATTTATATTAGATACCTCTCACCAACCCTTCACAAGATTATGACAAGTGTCATGATATTATGAAGTGAAACAATCTTTTAAAATACCTAGTAGAACCAGTTTTGGAGATAACCATGTTCACACTTGATGGTAGAACTAGATACGAAGTAACCCTGTTCACACCAACACTCCCCCTTAAGTGTAACTTAAGAGGAATGTGAAATGCAAATATGCACAACACAATGGATCTTGACTACAAAGCCTAATGAGATACCCATATACAAAATAATCACCTCAAGCACAAGAGAGAAGGAAAAAATTCCCCCTATGAGAAGATGGAAGAAAGTCGTAAAATCTCCCTAAAGTAGTGTTAAAGTTGAGTGTCCCTACAGATGCCAACCTATCTTACTGGAATGCATGGATATCAAATCGCTGCAACTGCCAAGTGATGCATGAAATGGTGTTGAATATGCAAATCACTCTAATGAAACATTGAAAGCCAAAGAAATGGGTAGTGAGATAAACCCAAGGAAGCATTGCTTGAACACCCCACCTCAATGCGGAACTGGGAGAAGGTAATAATGTATGTTTCTATTGATGTAGTTGGTGTAAGTGGTGACTAGTGAACACAAAGATGGTGTCACTAAACAAAGGTCACCAAGCTGTGAAGAAGGACTTCAAGGCATAATGGATCCATAATGTGGTCAAAAAAATTGCTCCACAAACCAAATCAGAAACCAATGAATGCCAAGAACACAAACCAAGATATGTATGAGTGGACATTGCCACTAGTCGAACATTACCCTGTGAATATTGGTACAAGCTAGAATAGCTTTGAAATTATCAGAGACTTTCAATAGGTGATAGAGATGTTGAAGATATAACCAAGGTAAATACAACTAAAAAATATACCAATAATGCATGAAATGGTCCTCATATGAGTTATGGCGTACAAGTGCCTAATAAGATACCCATTTACAATGGAAGAGTAATTTGTTTTTGTCATAAGAAAAATTACAAAAAAACTCAAGACGCTAATAAATGGGCCTTGATAGATGTCCTTTGAAGAATGCAAGCATGAAGAAAGGGCCTTGAAGGAGACCCAAACTCTACAAAAGTGCATTGAATGGAGAATGGTTTGGTAGAATGTGAACATGTTGGATGAAGTTGACAATGTCAAGGGCATATGTAGACTAAGTATGAACACTGATGTGTAAAAATACAAGTTTTTCTGTGAGGGGGTCTGACCACTTGTCAGACCGGGCCTCACCCATTGGGCTTCATCAACGAAATAATTTCTAGAGGGTAGCGGTACTTGCCACCACGAGTGACCGAATGAGGTGGCCACTTGTGCAATTTTATTTTTGGCATGAAAAAAAAATTAAAAAAACTCGATGTACAAATTTATTTTTGTGCAAAAAAAAATTCCTAGTGTAATTTTATTTTTGGCATGAGAAAAAATCGTGTAAAAAACTCAAGGATGTGGCCAATTTTACTTTGTGTTCAATTAGCCATGCATGTGTTTCCTTGTTAGTTGTGGGTTCTAAAAAGGTTGTTGCTTTGTAGTTGGTGTAATCAGTGTTGTAGTCACTTAATAGAGGATTGCCCATGATAAAAGAAATTCAAGCACATAAAAGTGTAGACAAGAAATGGGCACAATACACCAACACAACCCCTCCAAATTTACTAAATCAAGAACTTCCCCTCAATCAAAAATGATTTGACACTTTATGTTGAGTACGATTACAGTTTCCACCAGCAAGAAACACAAAGTGGACTTGACTTTAATGTTGTACAAATCCTCATGAAATGAAAATATACTGAAAGTATAATTTTGGCACAATATCAAGTGAAACTATCAGCATTACTACGAATTACACAAAAAATTATACACTTTTAAAAAAATAAGTGTTGTGATCCGAGGTCATACTCAAAAGCTATGTAACTTTGAAGTTCTCATATCAAGGACTGGTCATTGACTCTTGTGAAAATCTGTAATTTCTAGAAAAACCAAGCATTAAAATCTAAAATTGTCTACACTAGTGTGGAGAGCATGAAAAATTAGCCAAAAAAAAATTGTTTAAAAAAGCGAGGTCCAAAGCTCAAGATATAGCCCCTTGAAGTTAAACTGTAATTTTAAAAATGCCAATGGAGAGAAGGTCACCCACAATGTCACCAAAGTTAGCGAAAATACCACCAAATTAAAAAATATGTTAACTTTAGTGGAACTACCACCAAATATATCATAACTACCACTAAATATAGCAGAACTACCTATCGGGTGAATATTTTGTCACCAGCTGACTAACGGCAAAATAGGTTACATCAACCACAACATAAGGATATTTATGTAGCAAAATGGGTGTGGTGACCACAACCAGAATGAGAAAAATCTCTCCTCTCAGCAAGGGGAGGTTCCCTATAATTTATTGTGTGTGTGTGTGTGTGTGTGTGTGTGTGTGTGTGTGTGTGTACACACACACAGGGGTGAAATCATACTATCCATCTCTCTTTTTTCAGAAATGTTCACAAAATAGAGAAAAAATCTTGGGTAATTGCTGAAGGCATTTCTCTTCTTTCAGAAATGATGTTCAGAAAACTAGAGGAAGACTTCCTATGTAGTAACATAAACCACAAGAAACCCACGAAAGCACAAAGTCTTTCATTGTTCCTCCCACTGATTAGGACAAAGGAACACAGTAGTTTGAAGCGTAGCCCAAAGTCTCCACTTCAACTACAACAGAGTAAAAGGTTACGAAGGATAAGGGGAGCTCAAAGTCTCTCCAATATCCTTTACACAAAAAACAGACTGAAGACAATTATGACAGCACAAAGTCTCCCACAATCGGCTTCAGGACATCTTCCAACTTATTTTCACTTGTTACGCTTGTTTAATTAAATGGACAAAATTGTATTTAGGAAACATACATAAGAACAATTTCCTATAAGACACAAGCTTATTCCAACACAAAGTCTGAAAGGTCACTTGCTTTCTCATTCATTTAACAAAATATGATTAACAGTTTGAGCTCAAAGTCTCAGGAATGCCTTTTAATTTGGACAAAGCTTCGCTTCTGATAACAAAGAGATCTCTTTTATACAAAATGAGATATTACAATATATAGCATCACAAGAAAGACTTGGGCGCTTGTTTTCATAAAAACAGCCCATGCTGAATTGAATGCATTGAATATCTGTGAAATGACTATGCTGGAATAGGTCATCAGCCTTGACTTTGGCATTCTGAATCATCTCAAATGTCTTCTCCTAAGCATGGGTTGTTTGGTCTTCTTTATGACACACGGTTGTCTATTCGCCTTTACTTAATGCAAAAAAATAGGCCACGCCTTTAAATGTTTGCTCTTTCTGATGTCTACCTGGTGGACTGTACCTCCTACTAGAAATAACTCTCTTGCAGATATTTTTGGATTTCTTGTAGTTATTCTCTCTTTTCTTGCCATGTTCTGTCTCTTCTTGGTGATCTGAGCTCTCGGGGCTATCTTCTCGCTTTCAACTGGCTTCTTCGGCTCTTTTCTTGGCTAGTCGCTGAGTTTGTTCTCAAGTCTTTTGAAAATCAATGGTTATTCCATCACCCTGAAATTAGCGTCTGCAGAGATGTCACCGGTTGCTTTAAACATTTTTAAACCTTGAACTCTTTTGGTTCAAAGGTTCAACGGTTCAATGTTTTGGCGATTTAATGTTTTGTAAAGGGCCGCGTTCGCTCTCTTTTTCTTCTTCGGTTGAACCATTTGGTTGAACTTCTTTCTAGTATCTTTTGCTTCCTTCATTCGCTCGAAGCTTTCATTGAAACTTTGAACTCTTTGAACCCTTTAAACCTTTGAACCATTTGGTTCAAGGTTCAATGGTTCATTCTGTTTCTTTGAATCCTTTTATTCTCTAAGTTCGTCGAACTCATTAAACTCGTTGAACCTTTGAACCATTTCGGTTAAAGGTTCAATGGTTCAATCTTCACTCTTCGAATCATTTTATTCTCAAAGTCCTTTGAACTTGTTAAACTTGTTGAACCTTTGAACCTTTCAAAGTTCAAGGTTCAATGGTTCAATGGTTCAATCTTAACTCTTCGAATCCTTTTATTCTTTAAGTCTGTTGAAACCGTTGAACCATTGAACTCATTGAACCATTGAACCTTGCGAAGGTGGGGTTTAATGGTTCAATGGTTCAAATTGGTTCATTCTAATTGTTTGAAGCTCGTCGTTAAGTCTTTTGATCGAACCTTTGCGTTGAACCATCCTCAAAACACCAAGAAAATGCCTTAAGTTTTTTGAACTTCCTTTGAAGAAAGCCCGCCTATTCAACTTGCGACTTCCTTAGCTAAAAAGGCTTAAATATTTGAAAAACTTAACTTCTCAGAACAATTTGAAAGAAATAAAGAGAGCATTTTGGCCTGCAGGAACAAAATGGTTGGCATGTTGTCTACAAAAGCAAGTGACAAATTTTGGGAACAACAACTGGCTCCAGTTGAGAAATTTCCATCGATTGAAAATAGAAGCAATTGAAGGGAGTAGAAACCAAAATCTCAGTGCCTTCATTTATGCCATTGGGCTATAGAGTCATGTTACTAAAAAAAAGGTGCCAAAACCAAGCAGTGCCTAAAAAAATGAAAAACATGAAACATAGAAAGACTATACATATATACAAATAGATTTATCTGATACTTCAAGGATTGAAATGCTTCAGATGCTGCCCACTGTGAGGTAGAGTAAATGGTGTTCCATCTTGATATCTCAATAAGAAACTATTTTCACCATTTAAACGATGAATGGCAAATGGGCCTCTCCATAAGGAATCCAATTTTCTATGCATTCCTTTTGGTTCTCTCCTCTTGTCCCACAACAAGACTTGATCTCCAATCTAAAAATCACGGATCCTTACTTTCTGGTCGAAGAGTCTCTTTACCAGACTTTGATGAGCAGCAATTCAATCCACCACCATAGTTTGTTGTTTGTTTAGCTCAGTCAAGCACATAATCTTTTTGTCGATAGAACTTTCAAAAGTTGAATCTTCTACTGCATTTGCTAATTTTAATGCTGGTAATTCCAGAGTGATTAGTATCTCTGCATTCAGACCATACAAAAGTTGGAATTGGGACATACCTATTGCCCTCTTGGATGTAATTATGTCTACTCATAAAGCATCAAGCAATGCTTTATGCCAAGTTCTCTGATTATCATCTACCAACTCTCTGATAATGGTCACCAAGTTCTTGTTACTTGATTCTGCTTGACCATTTCTTTGCGGATAATAGTTAGAAGAGTGGGAGAGGATAATCCCATAATAGTAACAGAACTGGATAATTTCATGATAAGAGAAACAGGCTACATTATCTATTACAATCTTGGTTGAGACTTTAAACTTGAAAATGATGTTTTCCTTAAGGAAATTACACATTACTTATGAAGTAGCATGCTTTACTGGAATGGACTCCACCCACTTGGTAAAGTAGTATGTGGCTATAAGGACATAATCATGTCCAGCACTCGAGGACGGATTTAGAGCACCAATGAAATCAATTTATCATTGCTGAAACGGCTCTTCTATCACCATAGGCTTGAGAGGTAACGCAACCAACTTGGATTTGCCAATGAACTGTTGACACAGCTCGCATCTGTGCACCTAAACGTGTGAATCTTGAAATAGAGTAGGCCAATAATACCTAGCTCGCAGAATCTTATGGGTAGTTACAGGTGTATAAAAATGTCTTCCACAAACCAAATTGTGAAAGGACTCTAAAATTTTGTTATGCTATGCTTTATCCATGCAACGAAAGAATACCCCATCAAGATTCCTCTTATACAGACCATTATCCCACAAGATAAAATTGGAAGCTTTCAACTTAACAGTCATCTTTTCTTTATGAGACAGGTGAGTAGGACACTCACCATAGGTAAGGAAATGAGAACTATTCGAATACCACTCATTTGTAGTGGTGACAAAGAAAACTGTTAGTGTGTTTTCAACTTCTATTTTTTCATGCCCTGTTTCTTCTAGTATATTATTAGCAATTAATTGGCAGAGACCCTTTCCTTGCATAAGCTTCGTAGGTTTGATAACAAGATCAAACTTCTAGATTTTGGCAATCCAATTGCCCCTTTTAGTCCCAAACTCCTGTTGAGTTAGTATGAACTTTACTGTTGTATCAGGAACTAAAGTAACAGTGTGTGAGTTTAGGATGTAAAAATAGAAGTGTTTTACTACCTTTACCACATCATAAGCATGCTTCTCTATATTTGAATACTTCAGCTCATGAACTTTGAGAGGACAACTCATGAAAGATATGGGAGATTCTACACTTTCTTTGTTCTGTTGAACTAAAATGGCTGAAAGTGTATGTTCAGAAGCATAACTATACATCATGAAGTCTTTAGTGTAATCAGGACAAACTAGGATTGGGGCATGGGTGATAGCTTTTTTGATATCTCAAAATGTTGATTTGCCTTCTTCAGTCTCACTGAAAGTAGCTTTGCCCTTCATCATATTGACAATGTGGCGAGTCTTCTCTGCGAATTCAACAATGAATCTTCGCAAAAAAATAACTTTTTCAAAGAAAGAGTGGACTGCGGTCTTACTAGCAGGAAGAACAAGTTCTTGAATGGATTTTACCCTTTATGGGTCGATCTTTATGCCTTCTCGAGACACAATGTGACCAAGAAGTTTACCTTCTATAACCCCAAAAATTGACTTCTTGAGATTAAGAGAAATATCATTCTACCTACATCACTCCAGCACTTGTAGATGATGCACATGATCAAAAAAATGTTTAGAAAAGACTGTCAAGTCATCAAGGTATACCATAATGAACTTCTTCATTTCATTTTTGAAAGCAAGATCCATCGCTCTTTAAAAGGTGGCACCAGCATTAATCAAGCCAAAAGGCATTTTGTGATATGCAAAAGTGCTCCAAAGTGTTGTGAAAGCGGTCTTATGTTGGTCTGCTTGCTAACCTCCACTTGATTATATCCTGAAAAACCATCTAGCATTGATAACATCTCAGCACCAGTCACTAACTGTAGTAGTTGATCCATGATGGGCAGGGGATAGTTGTCTTTTAAAGATGACTGATTCAGATTTCTAAAATCAACACACAAGTGACTTTCTTTATTCTTCTTCCTCACAGGAACTATGTTTGCAATCCAAGTGGAATGATGAATTAGAAAAATAATTCTTGCATTCAGTATTTTTTGTATTTTAGATAAAAGTGTGCCTAATATCTTGGGGTTGTACTGCTTTTGCTTCTGCTTGTGAGGTAATGACCCGATCTTGAGAGGAATTTCGTGTTGGATTTCTTTAGGTCTAAGAGGTTTTAAATCATCATAAGAGTATGCCAAAAAATCAATGTAATGGCGAAGCAGAGTGATAAATTTGAGTTTTTCATCAGGGGTATAATAATTCTCAATGTTGACCATTTTTGAATTGTCTTCTATACTCAAATTGATTTGATCAAAATCCTTGGAAGATTTTGAATCCATTTGTTGTTCTTTGATAAACCTATCATGATTGTCAAAAAGTTTCTCAAGAGAAACTAATCTTTTAAGAATTTTATTTCTTTTGAGCTAAAATAACTCTTCATCAGCATTTGAATTTATTTAGGAGCTAATTCCCATGGTGAAGCTTTATTGCCTTCAAATTGAAGCTTTTCAAAGCTGTGTATTTGTTCTAGAAAAGCAATGATTTGGTTGTCGCCATTGAACACCTGTCAATGGTCAGCATTATCAGGTACACTTGGTTGAAAGACCAACTCGATAGTGTACCTATCTTCTTTGAAATCTTGGTGAGGGACCAAGAGAGTTACAGATATGGCCAATGAATCTGCACGATTGTTAAATTCTCTGGGCACAGCAAAAATTGTGAAAGCATTAAAGTTTTCAATGTAGTCCCACACCATATTGCGACAATGTCACAATCTCTCGTTCTTGGTTTGATACAAGTTTTTCACCTGACAAACCACCAGTTCAACATCTCCTTTGGCATGAAGAAGTTTAACACCTTTATCTTGAGCAGCCTTCAAACCGAGCAGTAGCGATTTATATTCAGCAGTGTTGTTAGTGTTGTTGAACTGCAACTTATATACATAGGAAAAAATATCTCCTTGAGGAGATATTAAAATAACTCCAGCTCCAAACCCAGTAGAAGAATTGCTGCCATCGAATTCTAGAATCCAGACATCATCAGAATTTGATCTTCTTTCAGATTTTTCTTCGTCAGGAAGGGAAGATCCCTTTTCATGTGTACTGCGCCCTACCAATTTTTATGATGTCTTATCTGAATTTTTTGGATTGTCACTGAGTAAGCTTTCATCTGTTGAAACAAGAATGTCTTTAGTAGACAAAAAGTAATTACCCATGCCTGAAGATTCAAATAGAGTTTGAGCTTTAGAGGCTGAAGTTTGAGTGACAATGTACTTTGCCTCCTTCTTAGGAAGCAGCCTTTGCATGACACCTTTGACAAGGATCCTCACCTCAGACAGGTCCATGCTCAATTCTCCACCACATCTTTGTAAAAAATTTGCCAAGAAGAATGCCATAGGAGGCTAAAACGTTGGCCACCATGACTGTCATTTTGATTCTCTTATCTAGGAAGGTTGCAAATGCAAATTGAGCATCTTTAATTTGTCTTAGTAGAGGTACTTGTTTATTTTCCATGGAGAAAAGTCTCCCAAATATCTTAGTCAGCATGAGACCAAGAGATTATTGTCAAGAATCTAGAACAACAAACATCTCTGATTCCACTATCAGGATTAGGAGCATAATTGATTACCTTTGTATAAGCAACTAAACATGAAATTTAACCAGAAGTAACAAGTAACTAAAAATTCAGAAATAACACAGAATATGAGAGACAATACCCAATTGTATTAATACTCTTCCAAAAGGAAATACAACAAAGAAGATGCCACAATCTTCTTTACACTCCTCTAGGGCTCCCACACCTCTAGGGCATAAACAGTAAATCTCTTTAAGAGTTCTCTCTCTTAATCATGGTCACAACAAACAACTCAAACACAGAGTTGTTGTTCACCTCCACCTAGTCAGTATCACTACTGCCAGTATACAAGTACTCAAAGTACTCCAAGTAGATCTCCCATAAACTTGCAACAACCTCCAAATCAAATTGATCTTACTTACCCATGTAGATCTAACCTGATCTTGCTACACCGCAGATCAACCTGGCCTTGCACACCTGCCGACTTAGATCATACACACATGAAGAACCCTTTTGATTCTCCACACCAGCACCCCTGTGGATCTTCTACCAGATCTTGCTCTCTCGCAAATCTACCTGTTCATACACACTTGGCACTGTGGCACTATGAGGAGCTAACCTTGCTCTCTCTATCTAGCACACTTTACAGTACAGCCCATGAGTCTATTAAATAGATCTCATACAAACAATAATTAGACTTATAATTACAATAATTAGAACCGTAGCTCCAAGACTAAAATTAGACTTTAACATGCAAACAAACTATCCGTCCAAAAATAGACCAGTTTGGGAGTCGCATGCAAACACATGCACACATAGGCTGTCGACGTCAGTGACTTTCTGACCGATGTCGGTCGACCCATAACTGACGTCGGTTACTGTGAACATTGAAGATAATCGACGTTGATTGATCAGACTGACATCGGTTGTCTGTAACTCAGCAACCTCCTCTTGTTTACATCCTAGTGAAACTTTTAGCTCCACAACCTAACAATCTCCCACTTGGAGATAAATAGTTGCACCTGTACCTGTACATGTACATCATCTAATTTGTTTCCTAACTTGTATCCCTCTTCAAGCTCAATCTTGAAGACCAACCACCACACATCCTGTGATGCTCTGCCTGTCATCCAAGTCCCCTACCACATCCGATTCTACATACCCATGTAGAGAAGTGCCTAACCCTGCATAGCATGTTAACCTACTGTTGGTCCCTCTCAGATACCTGAGAATCCACTGAACTGCTTTCTAGTGCTTCTTTCCTGGATTAACACCAAACTCACTAACAACACCCACTACTTGGGCAAACTCAGGTCTAGTACATACCATGCACTTAACCTCATTATGTGAATTAGGACACTATTCTATGAACTGTCCATCCATAGGTGTGCTAACCGGTTCTACATCTTGCATCTCAAACCTCACCACTACCTTATCCACACAATCATCTGGAGACAAAATCAACCTGTGATCTTCCCTGTCTCTAGACATACTCATGCTAAGGATTTTCGCTCCTCCTAAATCCTTCCTGGCATACCACTGAGCTACCTTTACCTTTAGCTCAAAAAACCCCTGCATATGTGAACCTGTAACAATCACATCAACCACATACAGTAACAAAATAATGTCGCAAACATCATCCAACCTGGTAAAGTAAACACAATGGTTATAATGACATTGACTAAAGCCATGCTTTGTCATCCACTTGTCAAACCCTTACTACTGTCCTAGAGCTACCTCAAGACCATATGACCTGGCCTTCTGTCTCACCTGTCCATTCTCTCTATTCTATAACCTGGGAATCCATTCATCTTTCAGTGCTTTCAACCCGACTGGCAACTCCACTAAAACTACCATTTGGTTCTTGACCAAGGAATCAAAATCCTCATCCATGCCACACTCCCATTGTTTCCTGGATCCTACCTGCATTACCTCTACAAAAATTTCAAGTTCTTGACCATTAGTGAGCAACAAGTAGTATAAAGAAGAGGAATAACAAAACTGAGGTTTATAAACCCTTTTGGACCTCCACATGGGTGTTTGAGACACCTTGACAGCTTGTTGTCCACCCAAATTTCATTCTGTCAGTAACTAATGTCGGTCACCTCCCAATCTGCACCTGACCAACGTCAATTCCTTGTGACTGACCTAACTGTCGACATCGGTTCTTTAACTGACGCCGGTGTCCATCCAACCGACGTCGGTGTCCACCTGCCTGACATTACCAACTTTGCCTGTCTGCACATGACCAATGTCGATACCTGTCTGATCAACATCGATTCCACTTGACTGACGTCGATAACTATGTTTTCCTGTGAATGATGACTTTTTACTCGCAAGCTTACTTTGGATCAAAACCCTATCCAAACTGCCCTGCTCAGAGTTATTCAGTCCCTTTCGCTAATCTCTGTCCATCATCTCTTCCATGAACACCAAGGCTTTCCAGTTCTTAAGTCTGTCAAACACATCTGACTTCCTCTTAAGAACATGCATCTCCTTATTACTCATGTGACCAAGCCTATAAAGCCATGTTTTCGCAACAGAAGAAGAATCAGTAAAACAAGTATGTAGATAAAGAGTACCTACTTTCTTATCACATGCTAATTCAAGTGCATCTGCTGTGAGAGTTACTGTGCATCTCTCATCACCCAACTTTTTTGAAGAAATTAGCTTCATCTTCAGAATTGGGACCTGTATGACATCCTTCAACACTTATGTGTTGGTCGTCTGCAATTTCAGCCGCACTTCCCTTTTGCCAATACTTTGACAAGGCTCACCAACCCCTAAATAATTTTTTTCAAAGTCTCCATGGACCTTAACATGAAAAAATACTCTATTTGGGGCTGCATGGAAAGAGGCAATAAAATCTATAAACCAAGATTCTACTTTATCCAAAGAACATATAAGAACAACCAATGCAATAATACCTGCAACACATGCTTCTTTATTTTCTTCATGTTAATCTTGTTAGGGTGTGGAGCTAAAAGCTTCACCAAGGAGCATACAAAACAGGTTCGGGTCTACACAGACGTCGGCATCGGTCAGGAGCACCGACGTTGGTCAGTAGCAGTTGCAGAGGCGCCGACGTCGGCAGTAGGGTCGGCCGACGACGGTCACAGGCGAACAGGCAGGAACCGACGTCGATTACCTGTGTGTCTAGAAAGCGATTTTCGTGGACAGAAGCAAGTGTTTGCATGATGAGTTTGAGTTGTAGTCTCAAACTTGCATCTCTATTATTAGCAATGTTATTTTTAGAGCCCTTGTTGAAGAGGCTTAACTATTTGTTGTAAGAGCATGCTCAAGTTTCCTAATTCTATATGTAGGAAAGATCTTCTTAGCTTAGAGTGAGAGAAGAGTGTAGAACTGTAATAGTAGAACATTGTGAATGTTTGAAGGACAGTACAAAGTTGCATCAATCCAGGTTGTTGGATTTGAGTGTACTTGAGAGAGAGCTCTTGAGGAATAGAGATCTAGTGAGAGATCTTGTGTGCATCTGAGAGAGGTGTGGAAGAACGAAGTTTCTTCATTGTATTCCTATTGTAAAGAGTTTCAATACAAGTTTTCAGGGTGTTTTCTTGTATATCTTGTTCTGTGCTATTTATCATTTCAGTTACTTATCTATCTGATTTATTTCCGCGTTTATTGCTTTCACAATTGTAATCTATTATTGGTTTGATCCCCCAACAAATCTTCTACCAACCAACAATCTTTCTTTACCTGCTCTTTCTTTCCATAATTCTGTAATTAATCATTCTTGCTTTTGAATTCCTCCATTCTTAGCTTACTTTCTTCTACCATTGCTATACTCTCACTCAATCAGAAACCCCTGAGAGTGACCTGTAATCAAACACAAACCTGCTCCCTGCAACCTAGCTCTGATACCACTTGTCAGGAATCTAGAACAATAAACAGCTCTAATTCCACTCTCAGGATTAGGAGCACAATTGATTATCTTTGTATAAGCAACTAAACACGAAATTTAACTAGAAGTAACAAGTAACTAAAAATTCAGAAATAACACAAAATATGAGAGACAATACCCAATTGTATTAATACTCTTCCAGAAAAAAATACAACAAAGAAGATGCCACAATCTTCTTTACACTCCTCTTGGGCTCCCACACCTCTAGGGTGTAAACAGTAAATCTCTTCAAGAGTTCTCTCTCTCAATCACGGTCACAACAAACAACTCAAACACAGAGTTGTTGTTCACCTCCAACCAATCAGTATCACTACTGCCAGTACACAAGTACTCAAAGTACTCCAAGTAGATCTCCCATGAACTTGCAACAACTTGCAAATCAAATCGATCTTACTTACCCATGTAAATCTAACTTGATCTTGCTACACCGCAGATCAACCTGGCCTTGCACACCTGCCGACCTAGATCATACACACATGAAGAACCCTTATGATTCTCCACACCAGCACCCCTGTGGATCTTCTACCAGATCTTGCTCTCTCGCAGATCTACCTGTTCATACACACTTGGCACTGTGGCACTATGAGGAGCTAACCTTGCTCTCTTCTCTCTGAAGGAGCTAGCCTTGTTCTCTTTATTTAGCACACTTTACAATATAGCCTATGAGTCTATTAAATAGATCTCATACAAACAATAATTAAACTTCTAATTACAATAATTAAAATCACAGCTCCAAGACTAAAATTAGACTTTAACATACAAACAAACTGTCTGTCTAAAAATAGACCAATTCGGGAGTTGCATGCAAAGGCATGCACACACAAGCTGCTGACGTCAGTGACTTTATGACCAATGTCAGCCCACCCATAACCGACGTCGGTTACTGTGAACACTGAAGATGACCAACGTTGGTTGATCAGACTGACGTCGGTTGCCTACAACTCAGCAACCTCCTCTTGTTTGCATCCTGGAGAAGCTTTTAGCTCCATAACCTAATAATTAAGTCACCTTGGCAGGCATGACATTGTCAGAAGCTCCTGAGTCTATAATACAATTGTTCAGTTGATGACCGTTTATCAACAGGGAACCATAAAATGGTTATGTCTTCCCAAGGGAAATTGGAGGAGTAATCACAAGATTATTTTAGGTGGATGTGTTTTTAGGGGAACTAGGAGTTACTTTCAAAATATCTTGTCTTGTAGGGATAGTTTTATTCTTGACGCATTGAACTAACCTATCCAACTACTCAAGATTGAATTGCAAAAATTCAAACTTAGACATTTGAATTTTGGTCTTTTTAGCATGGTCAATTATATCAAATCACTGAAATGAATTTAAAACAAAGAAAGGTAGTCCATCAATCTAAGTTTTATTGGGTGTAGGACTAGTCTGTGAATTTGAAGCAGAAGGCAAAGGAATATTTGAAGTACTTACTTTTTTAGTGATCACCAGGTCCTTTGATTAGAAAGGCAGTGAAGTTCCTCGTTTAGTAATTAAATTTTTTGGTCGAGGTTCTTCCCCTATTTTTTTTATCTACTTGTTGAGCTGACTGGTTCTCAAACCTGGTAAATATAGCATATGATCCATCAAATGCTTCTCCTTTATTTCTGGGTTCATCTTGGTAATATAGGAAACTGATGTTGGATTCATCAGCTGATTCTTCTTAGTTCTCTACAAATTGATCAGCGTCATCTTCTTGGTTCAACTCAAGTTGGAAAGAAAAATTAAATTCAGTTTCAAGATAACCAACTGCTGAGTTAGCTAGTGTTGCTTCAATGGCAAGCTTCCCTGGTAGGGGAGGAAGGCGATTTGGTTGCCCTTAATTTTTGGCAACATTGCCTTGATACGACTGGTTGGAAAACGTCTTCCTTGATATATTCTGATAAGAAGGAGGAGCAGACATCCCTTGCACCATTTGTTTTTTTAGAGCTAGCAAATCATTTGCTAGCTTTTACACCATAGGATCAGTGGTGCTTGTAGAAGAATATTCAGAAGATGAAGAAGATTTACTTCTATTAGGATCTCTTCTTATCTTTCCTACCAAGATAAGATCATCTTCAACCTCAGTCGCCAAAATCTGAGCTGCAGCAAGATCTATGTGGCCAGCCCACCTCAACAAAAAACTCACTTCAAGAAGCTGAGAATTGATGAAGTATTTGAGATTCTCAGGTGTCGGCTGAGCAATTATGGGAATCATGTTCCTTAGCTTGTCAAATTTAGCAATGAAATCTCTCATGGATTCATGAGGCTCCTTCTTCATTTGTGTTAGTTGAGCTAATAGGGCATGTGAATCTTCTGCAGGTTTGAATCTGGCCTCAAATTTGGCTTTGAGAGTGTTCCAGTTAGTCACTGTTTGTGCTTGAAAATGATAAAATCAGTCTGTAGTAGTGCCTTGCAATGTTTTCACAAATAGTATGACTGTAATGTCTTCATATTCATTGCCTATCACACCACAGGCTATGCAAAAAGTTGTTATATGTTCATCAGGATGAACCTTTCCATCACCATAGAACTTGGGGAAATTTTTCCTTGAGCTACGGGGTAGCTCATGTAGAAGTGGGGTTAGATTCAAAGGACCAAAATTATTACCCCAAGGGCCTTGAGCTGCCATGATATGGCTATTGAAAGGAGAGATAATAAAACTCTGTGGGATATGAATAGACAAAGCTCTACTAGCAGAGGAAAGAGTAGTTTTACCTGGTATTTGGGGACCTGATGTTTTTAGAAGGAAAACTCTTGGTTCACTGAAGGTGAGATGGTGGAGGAAAAAGATCAAAATTACTTAGTTGCACCACCTCAAATACAAGGTCAACAATACCTTGAGCTCTTTGGCTTCGCATGTACAGTGGATTTGCCAAAGTGTAAAATGGATATAGAAAATAACTATAACTACTTCAATTTGAAGCTTGAAGCTTCAAACTGTGCATTCTTCCCCAGTGAAGTCGTCAAAAATTATTAAGTGAATATTTTGTCACCAGCTGACTGACAGCAAAATAGGTTACATTAACCACAACACAAGGAGATTTATGCGGTAAAATGGGTGTGGTGACCACAACCAGGATGAGAAAAATCTCTCCTCTCAGCAAGGGGAGGTTCCCTATATATATATATATATATATATATATATATATATATATATATATATATATAAGCTAAAAATACACACAGGGGTGAAATCATACCATCCATCTCTCTTTTTTCAGAGATGATGTTCACAAAATAGAGAAAAATTCCTAGGTAATTGTTGAAGGCATTTCTCTTCTTTTATAAATGATGTTCAGAAAACTAGAGGAAGACTTCTTAGACAGTAACATAAACCACAAGAAATCCACAAAAGCACAAAGTCTTTCATTATTCCTCACACTGATTAAGACAAAGGAACACAGTAGTTTGAAGCATAGCCCAAAGTCTCCACTTCAACTACAACAGAGTAAAAGGTTACGGAGGATAAGGGGAGCTCAAAGTCTCTCTAGTATCTTTTACATAAAAAATAGACTGAAGACAATTATGGCAGCACAAAGTCTCCCACAGTCGGCTTCAGGACATCTTCCAGCTTATTTCCACTTGTTCTGCTTGTTTAATTAAATAGACAAGACTATATTTAGGAAACAGACATAAGAACAATTTCCTAGAAGACACAAGCTTATTCTAACACAAAGTCTAAAAGGTCGCTTGCTTTCTCATTCATTTAACAAAATAAGATTAACAATCTGAGCTCAAAGTCTCAGGAATGCCTTTCAATTTAGGCAGATCTTCGCTTCTGATAATAGAGAGATCTTTTTTATACAAAATGAGAGATTACAATATATAGCATCACAAGAAAGACTTGGGTGCTTGTTTTCATAAAAATGGCCCATGCTGAATTGAATGCATTGAATATATATGAAAGGGCCATGCTGGAACAA
The DNA here is from genome assembly GCA_037957365.1 of Torreya grandis. NCBI lineage: Eukaryota > Viridiplantae > Streptophyta > Pinopsida > Cupressales > Taxaceae > Torreya > Torreya grandis. The sequence continues at coordinate 2,005,101 of JARHVA010000107.1, forward strand.
GTCATCGGCCTTGACTTTGGCATTCTAAACTATCTCAAATGTCTCTTCGTAAGCATGGGTCATTTGGCCTTCTTTATGATGCTTACATGGTTGTCTATTAGCCTTAATGCAAAAAAATAGGTCGCGCCTTTGAATGTTTACTCTTTCTGATGTCCACCTGGTGGACTATTCCACCTACTGAAAATAACTCTCCTGTAGATATTTTTGGATTTGCTATAGTTGTTCTCTCTTTCCTTGCCACGTTTTGTCTCTTCTTGGTGATCTGAGCTCTTGGGGCTATCTTCTCACTTTCAACTGGCTTCTTCAGCTCTTTTCTTGGCTAGTCGCTGAGTTTGTTCTTAGGTTGTTTGAAAATCAATGGTTATTCCATCACCCTAAAATTGACATTTGTGGGGATGTTACCGGTTGCTTTGAACCTCTTGGAACCTTGAACCTTGAACTCTTTTGGTTCAAAGGTTCAATGGTTCAACGGTTCAATGTTTCAGCATTTCAATGTTTTCTAAAGGGCCGTGTTCGCTCTCTTTTTCTTCTTCGGTTGAACCATTTGGTTGAACTTCTTTCTAGAATCTTTTGCTTCCTTCATTCGCTCAAAGCTTCCATTCGAACTTTGAACTCTTTGAACCCTTTAAACCTTTGAACATTTGAACTATTTGGTTCAAGGTTCAACAATTCATTCTATTTCTTTGAATCATTTTATTCTCTAAGTCCGTTGAACTCATTGAACTCATTGAACCTTTGAACCATTTTGGTTCAAGATCCAACGGTTCAATGGTTCAATCTTCACTCTTCAAATCCTTTTATTCTCTAAGTCCTTTGAACTTGTTGAACTCGTTGAACCTTTTAACCTTTCAAATTTCAAGGTTCAATGGTTCAATCTTAACTCTTCGAATCCTTTTATTCTGTAAGTCAGGGTTCAATGGTTTAAAGTGGTTCATTCTAATTGTTTTAAGCCCGCCGTCAAGTATTTTGATCAAACCTTTGCATTGAACCATCCTCAAAACACTAAGGAAATGCCTTAAGTGTTTTGAACTTCCTTTGAAGAAAGCCTGCCTGTTGAACCTGCGACTTCCTTAGCTAAAAAGGCTTGAATATTTGAAAAACTTAAATGCTCAGAACATTTTGAAAGAAAGAAACAGAGCATTTTGGCCTGCAGGACCAAAATGGTCGGCATGTTGTCCACAAAAGCAAGTGATGGATTTTGGGAACAACACTACCATCACATTTCGTAATTCACCAAGTTTAGCTAAAGATGCCAAATTTAACCCAATTTTTTCAAAATTTTGAAAATTTTGGCATTTTCTATGTGTTGGAAAACCAAAAAACTAGTCAATGTGAATTCTCAGCCAAATTTGACTCTTCCATGGACATGTAAAACATGGATTTGTTTGATTTTCCTTCCAACAATCCAAATTGTAGACCCAAAAATTACAAAAATCTGGGAATTGTTTGTTTTTCACAAAACATAGGGATAAAATGATGTTTTGTTGTTCCCAATTTTTTTTTGTGTTGAAAAAAACTTAAAAATGTTTTTTTATTATACAAAATTTAAAAAAAGAAAGGCCAAATGGCATGTGGAGGAGGTCGAGCTTCCCATCCATAGGCCAACGGTTATGGTGTTGGTGCGAAGCTTCGTCCCAAAGGCCTACGACCTAGGTGTTGGGGTGTAGCCCCACCCTAAGGGGATGTGACTAGGGTTGAGGGTTGAGCCCTCCCCAATGGTGTGGGGTTGCAGTAGTTGTTGAAGATGGCCCTGGTGGAGATGAAGATGCATCATCTAAAGCATTGTCATTTGATTCCACTATGGATGGAGTAGATGGAGTATTAGAGGCCAAGGGAGAAAATGTCTCCACAAACTTAACACTCATAGCAATGAAAAACTCTAATACCGTTAAGCTATGAGATTAGGCTAGAATCTAATAGTCTTAAAGAATCACTTAGAATAGGGAATAAGAATGATAAGAATAGGTTGTATTCTTATTTGAATGCTAAAATCATGTGCAAAGCAAATGCATGCATTTTTTCATTCAATTGATTCAACAAAATAAGCTTACACAAGGGGTACTTATAACAAATACCTCTCAAAACACTTAAGTAAATCTAAATAAATAAGGTATAAATGAAATCAACCAGTAGAACCGGTTAGGAAGATAAACATGTTCACCCCTGATAGTATAATGAGATAATAAATAACTATGTTCACACCAACACATAGTATCTCTTCTTTTGAGATGACTGACTTGTATCCTAAACCCCTTATCTCAAAATAGAAGCATCAAAATGGGCTTGTCTTAGAAATCTAAGCCTCCATGAATATATTTGGGACATAATACAAGTTTCAAAAATACAAAATACAAGTTTTCAAAGATTTAAAAAATGTAAAAAATTAGATCCTATAATAGAGTACAGGTATTTAAAAAATTTAAAGTAATGCAAATCAAATTCCATAACAATGTATAGGTTTTCATAGGTTCAAATAAAATAAAAAATCATGTATATGAGAGATATTAACACAATGATATAGATTATAGGGGCATATGTCATGCATATTCACTCACTTTTTAAAAACTAAATGCACATAATTATATACACTTGAATGCATATGCATGGGTTTATGAAAAACAATTACAAGATCAAAGTTACAGGTTGTAAATATAGTTACAATTGAGCATATAGGTGCATATAATTCTATATCACTTAGCACAAGATTCAGGGGGCATGATACTCATTCATGCTCATGAATAATCATAAATTCAAAGTTTTAAAAGTTTTAAAGGGCATGATATTTGTTCATGCACACATATTCAAAGGCCAAATTATTCTTTTCAAAGCAATTATATGAGCAATGTGGTCGTGATGGGAGCATGAATATTATTCATTCTCTTTCAATCATGCAAGTAGAATCTAGATTCTTATAAAATGGTGTGATTTGAATTTGTTGTGGGTAATGAGTTTTGCCAACACTTAATGGTCATGGCATTACTTCTAGCAAACCCATTGTGTGGTTCCATCTTCTATTGTGGGTACTATGTATTTGAGTCTAATGACACTCAATGACCTTGGCATCACTAATGGCAAATTTATTATTATTATTATTATTATTATTATTATTATTATTATTATTATTATTATTATTATTATTTGATTATTACATTGGGTACTACTCCTCATTCGTGAGAGTTGGAATCATACATCTTTTCAATTCAAAGAGCTTGATTAGTTATTTAAAATTGGGAGTTAATCACTCTTAATTCGTCATTGGTTGAAATTATCCAAGTGCTTCAATAAGGAGGCACAATTATCCATCATGAGTTATAGGTTACAAGAGAAATTCAATTTCATCTACATACTTGTGTACTCCTTCCTTGATCTTTTTAAAAAAATTCAATTTTCATAGTTGTTTTTCTTTTTTTTTTTCTTTTTTTCAAATAAGACAAATGACTACTTCATGTGTTATTGCAAAGTCTTTTAAATTTGAGCTCCCTACACAATTGGAGTATCTTCTGAAAGATTAAGTGCATTATACACACTAAGGTTCAATTCTTTCTCTTTTACTATAACAATTCCATTACTAAAATAAACGCGACGGGGCGGGGAGACAAACAAATGTAGACACATAAATATGGTCATGGGCACTTGATAGTGCTAATTATTGATACATCCCAAACTGCATTAATTACGTACAAATACATTACTATTATTTGTCATTCTTATAATTCACTTATCCATATGCGAGCTTGACCCTCTATTTGCAGTTATCACCACATACAAATCTCAAAGTCAAATGCTCAATTTGCTTAAAATCACCCTCACACTGTCTCTAGTTAAGGGAAAATGCCCCTAAGCTTTCAGGATAGGTCTGCTCTAAGCAAATATGAGCACTACCATGCTCATATCCATTTATGTCGACACGACCTACACCAAATAATAGTTAGTCTCTAAAATTCAAAACATTCCCTTGGGTCTTCCCACACATTTCATAAGGTCGGCTAGAGGAAGTTATCAAAAGGTTTACCTATAAATACAAATCAAAGGTCATTCATTTTCCTCAATCTGTATTCACTTATTTGAAAGCTTACACACTATTACACATTGAGAAAATTTGTCATATTATTTCCAAATTCAAGATCACTCATAAAGAGCAACCATAAGCCAAGTCAATAGTATTGTAAAGTAATTTAAGAGTTATCATTATCAAGTATCAAAATTATTTTCTAACTACATGCACATGGTCAAGGAACATAATTATAAAATCACATTACGTGGGAGAACTATGTGGGATTGATTCCCCTCCTTGGATCATTGCATCCATAGGCAACAATCAATCAAGGAGGTGATTAAGGTTTGCTCAACCCATTACACTACCTTATTTTTTGTAGGTTTTAAAGCAATCAAAGTGCCCTTAGGGTTTTAAAGACAAAATAATACAAACATCAAATTTTATATGACATAATCCAAATTGTGATATCTCAACTTGCTCAATAGACATAAATGCAAAAGGTACAATGATAATTTTTTCATCAAAGTCAATCGAGACAAGGGTGCAATCAACAAACTCAAGAATTTTATTCCTATCCTCTTACAATGGTCAGGTCTAAGAATATTTTCTTATTCTTTCTTTGATCTATCACTATCAATATTCTACTTCTTTTCGTATTTTCTTATCAGTCATTACGTATAGTCAACTGGGACAAGTATATGATCAACAAACATCAAGTGTATGCATTGTCATCCACTTACAATGGGATTGTCTAGAATTAGTTTTTATCATAAATTTGATCATGTATATCATCCAACTCAGTTGGTAAAACAATCTACTGTAAAAATAATTAATCTGCAAAATGTTGACTCTTAAAAAATGTTAGTTTCTATTATACAGGATGAAACAAAATAGATTTGGAATTAAAAGTAAATTTTAATTACATATTTATATTCCTCTTAAAAAATTAGATAAGTTCAAAACAAATGGGATCTGATTTCGAGTTCTTATGCAAAAGTTATGGCCTTCAGAAGTTAGTTGACATTCTTGACTTATGACCTTCGGAGCTGCAACTGTTGACCCCCAGAGCCCAATTGTTGATATCTAGAACAATTATTGACATTTGGATCCCAACTATTGATCTCCACATCCCAACTACTGATCTTCAGAGCTAGAGAAATTGAACTATCACAAACGTTTCTCCTTCTATTTGGTAGTTTAGTTGAGCTTTGTGGCAGCTTCTAAGGTTGGCGAAAGGATAAATAAAGGTTTTAGAAGGCATATTATAGATAAGATAAATAAAGAGGAGACATTAGAGATAAATCCAAAGATATCCATCTAAGAAATATTATACAACCAAGATAGTTGAGTTCAGTAGTTGGAGACTCCACAATTGAGATAGCTAAGTTCAATAGTTGAAGACTACAAAACTAAGACAATTGAGTTCAGTAGTTTTTTTCATTTCTTGAGAGGTAGGTCTTCCACTAAATATTGCAGAGATCATTACGAGTATAGAAGCCATGAGGTTAGTTTTCATTGTAATCACAAGAGGAAAAAATTGTAAATTGTAGAACACAATGGAGATGAGGAAACATGGCTTCAATCTTGCTAGAGTTTTCTCACATTAAGTTTCTCCAGGGTATGCCTAGTGTTATTTTTGTTATGCCCTTAACCTGTAGCACATCCAAGGATATGTGTGGCCAAATTTTGGTTTACATACCTTTCATATTATCTAATTAAATTTCTTTATGTTCTTAGTATGGTTGATATATGGAATAACCATGGCTAAGTAGAGTATAAATATGAGGTAGTGGTTAGTCTTTTATCATCCTATTGTGAATTCTAATCTTCTTACATTATTGTAAAGATTAACCCGTCAAAGTGACTCAGTCATAGTTATTAAGTATTCTGATCTTTTGTCGATTATTTTTGTGAATCTGATTATTTTACTCTTAATTCTATGTTACATTAATTCTTTATTGCAAAACATTCAAGTAATTTCAATACAAGTGGTAGAGCATCGATTTGGTCTAGTTTCTATGTCATTGTCTTTTTTGGATTTGGTGTTGCAACAATCTGAAGAGCTGAAGGATCGAGAAAATGCAACTTTCAATCCAAAAAATAATAATTTTTCCACCACTATAGTATTGTTCGAAGTTTTTTTTTAGATAATAATTATAAAATAGAAAAAATAAATATTATTAAAATTAACAATAGATTGTACTATTTTTTAAAAAAATTAATAATTTGTTGGTACCATCTTTTTAAAATTAGTAGTCATCAGATTCATCTCAATGAGATAATCACAACAATATAATTTACTAGTACACTTTTTTGAGCATAAAACCATCCATCCTAGGGTTTGTGCATGGGTGGTCTTAACACTCATAGACACAAGAAAGATCAAGGCACTCAAAAAAATCCTTACAAGGAAGACATGGAGTCTACAACTTCAGATTTATCATTTTTTGAGGTGGTTCAACAAATTCAGTCAGATATACAAAGTAGGTGAGGAAGGATGATATTGAAGTAGTAAAATGGGAAATAAATTCTATGAAGGATTAATTGTCAATGATGAGTGCTCAGTTGACCTGTATTGTGGCTCATATTCTATAAATTAATCTTCCATCACTCCAATTAAGTTCGCCACTCAAAACAATCATAAATCCAATATTGGTTCAAAGCACTTGCTGCCAAAAGTGCAAGTGTGCAAGCTTGATGGTAAGGATCCACTCACTTTGATCAATTAAATAGAAAATCTATTTAATCTACATCATATCCCATGTGTGCAAAAGGTGATGACAACATTTCTCTACCTAGAACCTAAACAATTTATTAGGTATAGGTGGTTATCTACTCATAATAAAAATAATGACACTCTTGTTACCTAGTTGATGTTTACTAAGGACCTATAGATACACTATCACAACAACGTCTCTAAAAACTACTTCAGTCAGTTAACAAAGTTGTGCAAAATAGGTTTTGCTAAGAATTATATTCAAAAAAATTAGAATCTATCCTTACACATGGATGCCATCAATGAGAACAACTTGACTGATCTATTCTTGAGTGGGGCGCAGGGGGTGTGGGTGAGGGCAGGGGAGGGGGGCGCGAGGCTATAGGGGCTCAAGGAAAACATCCAAATTGAGGTTTGTATGTTTAGTTCAATATTTATTTTTGAAGCAATACCATTTGAACACTAGATAAAGGAAAACATATTTGGTCAAAAGAAAGGATTTCACTCATGGTCACAAACATAATTTCAAAACACCATCATTTCTGCAACAAAAGACATAAATGTTGGAAAAAGAAGTTGTTCTACATTGAAGGAAGCAATGAAGATGTGGCATCGAGTGACGGTATGGAAGATCTAAAAGAGGAATCTAAATATTCTCACCCTACTATCTCATGTCATGCCCTTTCAGGTATAAGTAATCCTCAAACTCTTAAGGTGGTGGGTTTCCTCAAGAAACAAAAGGTGACAGTGTTGATTGATTTAGAAAGTACACATAATTTCATTAATAATAAGTTGGCTACTAGTTTGAATTTTTTTATTTATCGAACTCCAGAATTTCAAGTCATGATTGTAGATGGTGGCACAATCAACTATTACAAAAATGCCATAGTGTTAACATTGACATGGGGAACTACTTATTTAATTCTCCTATGTTTGTCATTCCCATGTGTGGGGCTGACACTATTTTTGGAGTACAATGGCTTGTGAATTTGGTCACAATAGAGACAAATATCCAAGAATTATTTGCCGGATTATTTATCCAAATGTGTTTTATTTAATTTTTTATTTATTTGTTGGTTTTCAAGTTAGTTATACCCGATGATTGGTTTTATTTAACCAACTTCTTATTTTGTAAGCTTTTAAAGATTACCTTGTACAAAAACAATGATATATGCTTACATTGAATATATTATGATCTTATTCCTCCTATTTCGATCGTGATCAGTGGTATAAGAGCCACAATATAAAAAAAAGGAGGATTGAAGCCACTCTTATCAAATTTGAAGGAGGATAAAACATTATATGATTTTATTATTTGTTTTTCTTAGTGTAGCAAGTGGTACAACATGGTCATTTTTAAAGTTTTTTTAATTCAAGTTCATTCAATCTTCACTTGTACGGTGACCCTTACAAGACAGAATGGCGATTGAGTATGTAATATGGCACCCCCATGACATGCGAGGATCTCACAAAAAATATTTTGAAAATTTGATTGAGTTTCTTGAAGCTATTTATAAATTTGTTCAAACTCATATTTGTCAATCTGATTAACTTTCTGCTAAATCAAATAAATGAGGGTTGAAGGGCACAACATAAACATGTGATGGAATGGTGGCTAAAAGGAGAATATGGTGATTTTTTTAAAAAATCTTCCTCAACACAGGTGACTCTTCTATGGCGACGCCATTGCCAAAAACACATTAGTGAGTGACAATTTTTTCTTGCTTAAATTCATATCATACAGTCTTCATTCGCTAAGCAAAATTTACGTGGGTAATTTTCATTTGTACGATGATTATTTTATAAAAAAAAACAAATATTCGATAAGTCATTAGATCTATCATAACAGTAAAATAACTTATGTGGTGAAATTCAACTAGGTTAAATGTTCTATGTGTCCTCCCAAGCACCAAACATCAACCTTTTGAGTGAAATAATTTTATACATATACAAATTTTCTCATGTGAAATTAATTTCACCCACAAGTAATTTTTTTTTTGCAACCAGGGCAAAATAAACTTTAAATAGTGAATCCTATGTTGGAATTATACAAATGTTTATAAATGACTTGGAGGAAGTAATTTTGTCAAGTCATTAGGAAAGTGGAGGTTATAAGTTTAAAACCTATTGGTGTATCTTGTGATCAAAATTATTTTTTCATTATATTTTTTTGTATAAATGGAGTTGTAAGTGGTGGAAAAAATTAATTTTGGTGCAATAAGGGTGTAGTTATTTTATATTTTTATGGTTCTCAGATTCTTTGTAAACAGAATCTATCTGGTGGGTCAAGGCTAAACCCTGATAGCTTTCCTTATTTTTGATAAGTACCATGGCAAAAATTATAAGCTTAATTTTTGAAAATGGACACTTAACAATGAGAAACTATAAAGAATGGTCGATGCACATGAAAAATACACTCATAAAGATTTACAAAAATAATTGAAAAAAGACACCACGTTACCCACTGACATTGCAAAGTCGCTTGAATATCAAAAACAAGATAAGTGTGCCCTTGCTTTATTCAAATCTTCATGTTCGACACAAGTGATTATTCATATTGAATCTATTAAAACTAGTGCATAGAAAATGTTAAAATATTTGTATGACAAACAATCTATGTATAGAAATATTGATCTCCTAATGCAATTGCTTAATAATAAGCTTAACATTGTAGATGTATATGAATATCTCTCTCACATGAAAACTCTGAAACAAGAGTTTTATAATACAGGGTAAAATTTATGATGACATGTTGATTTCCATCACATTGAATGGTCTTAGTTCTATACACACTAATTTTTTTGAAATGCTACAACTTAGTGATAAGCTTATTGATACTACATTTGACTCTATTTGTGAGTTGTTGACTCAGCATGAGCGACAATTTACAAAGAAGAAAAGTATACCTACTGAAGAGGCTCACTATACAAAGAATAGGTCTCATCACATATATCATAGGCATGTACAATGATAGTTTTAGAAGCATTCTCTAAAACACTCTTCGAGACACTCTCCTAGTCGTTCTCTGAGACACTCTTCACATCATTATAGACAATATTCACAACATTCTCATCGACACTTTCTAGGATCTTCAAAATGCAAACATCACCATCAACATTCTTCTCACTCATGTGGTTATTTTGATGATCCAACTTATTTTAGATCTCATCGGTACAAGAAAGATCCAAAATGTTTCAAATGTGGTGGTATTAGACATCTTGTAGATGTATGTCCTTCTCGACGACCCTGCTCTCCACATAAAAATAAAGTTGAGGCAAATTAGGTGGACCATTCCAGTGGTAGATCTTCTAGTTACTCCATCTATTCTATTTATTTTAACATTTCTTCTACTCATGAGGCATCCTATATGGTTGAGGTCTATGGTCTTGATTGACCTGATAGCTTGTTATGAGTGATCGTTGATTCACCCATCTTGTGTGAGCTACCACGCTCAAGAACAAGATCTATTGTAGTAGCATTTTTTACTTATGTTCTTGATTTAAGGTTCATTTTTTGCTTTATATACATAATATTTATGACATTGAGTAGACAATGTTAGTTTGAATTTATTTCTATTTATGCACAAATTCTCACCTCTTGCCCAATAGGGGAGAAGATTTAGAATTGGTTGGCCTTCGATCAGTCATTAACGATAGTATGAGTTGATAGGGTTTGCTAGCACATTCAGTGTTGAGCAATGGTTGTTAGTGTTTATTGGACATTAAGGAGATGTATCGTACATAATATTGATTGATCACCTTGATAGGCTTCTAGGTGGAACTTTATGTGGATCAATGTAGTTGGGCAGGCTTTGATTTTGTTCTATTGCAGTACTATACGGTGATCACAATGAATGAGTAGGATTTTATTGTACTCATCAACCATTTTTTGGCCAAACTCACAAGGGGGAAATTTTTTATGGAGTGACATCAATTTTTGATCAGTACCAAAGGTACAATGCACCACTTACAATTGTGACAAAAAAAAAATTATGACTTAAGAATTGTTTCTCCAGTTATTTTGTCTTCTATACCCTTTCGGATCAAGGAGTAGTTTGTTGGATTATATATCGAAAGGTGTTTTATTTAGTTTTGTTTATTTATTTGTTAGTTGTCGAGTTAGTTATACCTGGTGGTTGGTTTTCTCTAGCCAACTTCTTTTTTCATATGTTTTTAAAGCTTACCTTATACAAAAATAATGATATATGCTTATATTGAATATATTATGATATTATTCCTCTTATTTTGATCATGATCATTGTTCGTGCATTTTCATTCTAAATATATGACATTTTAATAATGGGGATTACGAGCAAAGTCTCCCCAATTGGTTAGTTCACATCAGATGATGAAGATTCTTAAAAAAAAGCACTGAAGGATTTGTAGTATAATTATATTCCATATAAATTAAGCCAAAAAATATGTCTACACATCCCAATTTACAAATGATTCTTGATGACCACCTAATAGCTTTTGGTGCAATGCCAAAAGGCCTACCACTAATCAAAGAACATGATTTTATCATAAGACTAACTACAGGAAATACACCACCAAAGATCAAACCATATAGGTATAGATATGCCCATAAAAATGAAATTGAAAATATGGTACCTGAGATGTTAGAGGCATATATTATTCAATAACCAAAGTGAATATTCATCCCTTATGGTCATGGTGCAAAATAAAGATGACACTTAGAGGATGTATCTTGACTTCAAAGAACTCAATAAGTATGTCATCAAATATAAGTTCTCTATTATATTAATTGATGGTTTTTAAGATGAATTACATGGTGTTGTTTATTTTACTAAACTATAGCTTTGTTTTTGGTATCATAAAATTTAGATTGGAGATGAGGATATCCATATAAAAACTTTTAGAACTCATGAAGGATATTATGAGTTCAAATACACATTTTACTCAATATAGTTCATAAGTTGCATGGTACTCCCAAAATAATTGTAAGTGATTGTGATTGTGATCCTTTCTTCACCAATAACTTTTGGAATGATTTATTTGTTTTTTTGGGTACTCAACTCGTAACTCATCTTATCATTCTCAATCTGATGGGAAAAAAAAAGGTGGTTAATAAATGTCTAGAAGGATATCTTCATTGTTTTGCATTAGATAAACATAAATGTTGGGTCCATTGGTTATTGCTGGAAAAATGGTGCTTCAACACTTCCTTCCATACCTATTTTAAAATGTATCACTTTGTGTCACTTTATGGATATCATCCCCCATATATCACTTCATATTTGAAGGTGCAACCCAAGGTTCACGCTGTTGAGGAACACATTCAACATCATTGGGAGGTATGAACTAGTTTAAGGGAGAAATCAACTATGGCACATAATAGAATGAAGAAACAAGTTGATGAACACTATAATGAGAGGCATTTTAAAATTGGTGATTGGGTCTTTGTGCACTTTGCAAAATTACTCTTCCAAAATAAAGAAAGGTTGAGAGAGTTACAAAGTGCAGAGCAAGACATGTTCAACATGAATTTGAGCAAGTTTCTTTGTGATAGTGGGGTATGGCTATACTTGAGCAAATAAAAACTCTAAAGGTAATGTTGGGTTCATTTAGTTAGTTCTACTATGACATTGAAGCTTCTCTCCAATAAGCTAGCACGTTGGCCCTATCATGCGAGAGGTAAGTCTCATATGCTCACCCAAAGCACGCAGTCAAAGACCAGTTCTCGAAAGATTTGAAGCATAATGTTATATGTTTTTTCATCTCTATGACTTATAAATAAATCATATTAATTATTAAACACTTAGAATTTTCAAGAATCATCACATGTTGTGGCAAATACTAACTATTCATTGATTAATTAACAAATTACAAAACAAAATATTGTATCTATTTTCCAAAGGTCCACACACCCAAATGATTACAATGGGAGTTTTATACTTGTTTTGCCTTGACCAAGTGTCAAGATTATAACTATCATGGACAAATGGCACATGAATTCCCAACAAGCTGATAGTCGTGGCTCTTACAACTGATTATTCCTATAGAATTGGGCCTCTGCACCCCTAGATGTTTGTTCTATTTATATTATGTTTGATCCAGAGGTTAATTAGAAAAAGGTCTCAAATAAAATTGAATCCTGTATCATTATGAATATCTCATCAAGAGTTTTTTGACACTATCTAAAACTTCAAAAATAGAGCTTGTTTGCTCCTTGTGTAGTCAGTCCAAGTTCCAGTCAAAGTAGGTCAACAGGTGGTCAATACTGGTCTAAATTAGAAAAATTAATGATCTTAGAACATTTATGAACCAGTTCCATGACGTAGAACTCATCGCAATATTTCTAACACATTTTACGATTCAAAAAATAAAGTTTGTATGTGCAAGTTATGACCAGTCAAAGTTATGGTCAAACTTGTTGACATGGCAATAAAGTGATGTGGCAATATGGCTCAACCCAAGTCATTAATATTTGTAAATTATACCTTAGTAAATGGGAATAAATATATTACATCATATATTGGGGAATAATTATCACCCCATGTTTTTAAAATGTAATGGATAATTTAAAATCTCATAAAAATTGGGTATGGGATAATTATAAAATTTATTAAAATAGATTATGGATAATCATCCCAATAAAAAAAAGTAGACCTCCCACAAGTATATAAAGGGGTGAGGGATTATTTTGAAATCATTGTGAATTGGAATTGGAATTCAGTGAATTCATTCTAAAGTCTCAAAGCTCTCATGCCAGAACTGAAGAGTTGAAGAGTCGAGAGCCAAAGCTGAGAGCTGAGAGCAAGAGCCAAGAGCTAAAGAATTGAGAGCCAGAGCAAGAGCTGATTCTAATCAAATGTTGAGTGTCTAGATTTGAGGTCATTTAATGCCTCAAAGTGAAGCTTTATAGATTATGTAATGGCCAATATAGAGACCAGTCTGCAAATAACCCAAGTTTTGAAGCACTTAGAGAGCTTTTCACTTCTCAGTGTAAACTAAGGAATTGTCCTAAACTCTGAGATGATTTCACAAAAGTACGTTGAAATATTTGTGGTAATTTTTATAAGACAATTTTTGAGACCTTTATCAAAAATTCATAGAATTACGAGATTGCATTCACGCGACAGTAAGGTGGAAGGTCTGTTCATGGGTTTATCAGGATTTTCTGAAGCTCTGTTGTTTGAGTTGTGTGCAATCTTAGAGTATCCATTTGAAAATCATGAGGAATTATCCATGTACTCACTTTTCAAGGAAATGGATCAATTCATACTATAATAAAATTCGGAGACGTAGGCATTGCCAAACTCCATTATCATGTGCTTGTCATGAATGGATTCTATTTTTGCATTATTTTTCCGTATTTTGATTAATATTGTTTATTAATCACTATTGAATGCATAAATAGCTAAAATAAGATAAAAGGTCAAATTTAATTTCATTTTCATGAATGTTTCAGAAAATTATGTGATTTGACTAAAGGATCCACGGTAAAAAAATTTACACATAAATAAGTGCCAATTTACGTATCAGGTTTGGTATCAAAGCAGTTAGTGTGTTGGATTAACATTTGATTGTGTGAATTTGTTTTTAGTTTGGTTTCCAATATTATTGTAGAATTTTTGGCCCTGTTAATATTCCATTTATAGTTTGTGGAATTAGGTTATTTACAAGGAACATGAAGCCATGGGCAAAGCCTTGAAAAGGGAAAGGCTTGATGAGCTTCAAGCGATTAACCAATAGATCTAGGAATAGAATGCTTTCCTGAGAGCTCATTTTTACTTTTTGGAAGAGGAGATTGCCCACCGAAAATCAGAACTGCAAGCCAAGGATGAGCTATTGGCATAGATGCAGAGTGAAAAAAGCACAATCTTCACCAATTTTCTTCCACTACAAATGTAGGTACTATGACAGATGATTGCATAGTAAGTTATTTATCTGCTAATTCCTTCCCTTCAATTTTAGATGTTTTAGATATTGCTTTTGGTAGTTTTGAAAAACACACTAAAGGCATTGGATCTAAATAGCTTTTGAAAATGGGATTTGATGGAAGGGGCCTTGGTAAAAATGACCAAGGTATTGCTAACCCAATACAGGTAAAGCATAGATCTCACCATGCAAGATTGAGTTATGCTAGTGAGAAAATGGATGTTGGAGAGAGTTCCTCCATTGTTGGAAGAGGACAAGCTTCTAACAGCCAAGATCTAAGGCCACTAGCAAAGCAGAATTCCTCCCTATGAAGGAATAATGAGTGGTGTAATAAATCAGGTAAAAGAGGTATTGATATTCCGCCTCCTTGATCTTACACTAGAAAAGGCACCAATAGGAATGTGAATTCTAAGACTTCTGATTCATTTTTTCCACTTAAAAAATTTGGTTTTGATATTCAGAAGATGTTGCATTCTTTTCCTTGTACATTTTATGGATTGAATAACCATTGTGCCACATATTGCTGGAAAATATAAGCTTTATTGAAGTAGCTTGTAGGTGCTAAAGACTATTCTTGTACTGGCAAAGTGAGAAATGGCAAATGTAATTAATTAATGGGTAACCTCTTCCACGCAGAGGCAACTAAATCCTCTTCCACGCAGAGGAATTACACTCATTGTCACATGAGTGGACATCAAGTTGAGAAGTGTTGAAAACTTTGACCATCCCACCATCCTGGTAATAGAAAGAAGATGGTTTATAAACCTATTAATAAGGTAATTAATGAAGTTTTTGTTCAATCAACCCATGTAGATGTTAGTAAATCCACTAAGGAAATTGAACACCCTAAATAGGAGAATCTAATAAAGAGGGTTAGTAAATAGTTTCTGAATTTCATGATGTCATGATTAGTGGATTGATATATGCATTAATATTTCAAAGCATTATTGGGATTCCTATTGTATGTTGACAAAGGAAATTTACCTTGCTTTGATATATGCATTTTGGAGCTATTATGGTGGGAACACTTTGAGATAGGTTTATCATGTGAAGTTTTTGATTCTCACACTTATGTTTTGAAAAGCTCTATTTTTAGAATCTCCAGTATTAGCTTTATGAGTTTTCTATTGAAGTATTAAGGAAATTAACTCATTGATTAGATTGGGATATCTGATAACAATTGCATAGGTTGTTGGGTAGGATTCGACTATCTTACAGTACTTGTATCCAAATAATTGTTATTTTGGAATGCATCTATTTAGGGTAAGTGAGTGATTGGATACATTTATAAGACCCATTGGGGCAATGTATTGTAATGCGACCATAACCAATATTGTATTTTGTTTACATTGACAAACTTGTCTTGCAGTTGCATTGGTGATTATTGTAGTGTTTAGCAGTTCACTACTTACAAGATGTGATATTGGATAGATAGTTTGATATATTGTGACCTTATTTGTAGTTGCAAGATTCAATATAACTCATACCTTATTTCAAGGCCTTTTACATTGTTGAGTTATGAATCATATTTTGCCACTATTATCTCTATTCTATGATTTGAGTTTTGTACTTGATATGTTGTAGAGGATCATTTAGCAGTAGTAGAAGAGATCACTAAGCTTATTTGTGTAGAGGTTCTTGTGAAGCTATGCAACAAAGGAAGTCATTGCATTCTGAATCCTAGTTTTGTGTAGAAGCTATTGATGGCCATACAACAATAGAGTATTTGTGGAAGGTGTGATCAATCAGTTGTTTAAAAGATTGTGGGTGCAGTTGCAAAACCTAAGTAGACCAATAAAGACCCGTTAGAATTCTTTAGAATCGATTGGCATTTTAAAGGATCAAGTTGGGTACCAAATTTTGGTGGACCAAAAGTCCTCTTACTAGGAAGGATTGATATAGAGGTCAATGTGTAAAAGGTCCCAGATCAGACTAAATCATGAACCATTACAAAGATCCTGTCAAGAGCTTTTTGATGGTATATGGAACTTCAAAAATAAAGATCATTTGTTCCTTATGCAGCCAGTCCAAGTTCTAGTCAAAGTAAGTCAACAAGTGCTCAACACTGGTCAAAAATAGAAAATTAATGATCTTGGAACATTTATGAACCAGTTCCATGATGTAGAGCTCATCGTAACCTTTTTGGCATATTTTACGATTCAGTGAATGAAGTTTGTATATGTAAGTTATGACTAATCAAAGTTATGGTCAAACCCATTGACGTGGTAATAAAGTGACATTGCAATATGGCTCGACCCAAGTCATTAATATTTGTAAATTAAACCTTAGTAAATGGGGATAAACATATTCCATCATATATTGGGGAATAATTATCACCCCATATTTTTAAAATGTAATGGATAATTTAAAATCCCATAAAAATCAGGTATGGGATAATTATAAAATTTTTTAAAATAGATTGTGGATAATCATCCCAATCAGAAAAAGTGGACCTCCCACAAGTATATAAAGGGGTGAGGGGTTATTTGGAAATCATTGAGAATTGGAATTAGAATTCAGTGAATTCATTCCAAAGTCTCAAAGCTCTCATGCCAGAGCTGAGAGCCAGAGTCGAAGAGCTAAAGAGTTGAAGAGCCGAGAGCCAGAGCCGAAGAGCTAAAAACAAGAACCAAGAGTCAAAGAACTAAGAGCCAGAGCAAGAGATGAATCAAGCCATATGCTGAGTGTCTGGATTTGAGGTCATTTGATGCCTCAAAGTGAAGCTTTGCAGATTGTGTTATGGCTAATATAGAGATCAATATGTATATAACCCAAGTTTTGAAGCACTTGGAGAGCTTTTCACTTCTTGAAGTAACTAGGAAATTATCTTAGACTCCGAGATGATTTCAATAGTATATTTAAATTCCTATGATGATTTTTGTAAGACCATTTTATAAGCCTATTTTTGAGACATCTGGCAAAAATCCACTGAATTACAAGATTGCATTCTCATAATAGTAAGGTGGAAGGTTTATTCATGGGTTTATCGAGACTTTCTGAAGTTCTATCGTTTGAGTTGTGTGCAATCTTAGAGTATCCATTTGATAATCATGAGGAATTGGCCATATAATCACTTTTAAAGGAAATGGATTGGTTCATACTATAAGTGAACTTGAAGACGTAGGCATTACTGAACTCTATTATCATGTGCTTGTCATGAGTGGATTATATTTTTGATTTTTTTTTTGCATTTTGATTAATCTTGTTTATTAATCACTATTGAATGCATAAATAGCTAAAATAAGATAAAAGGTTAAATTCAATTTCATTTCCACAAATGTTTTGAGAAATTATGTGATTTGACTAAAGGATCCAAGGTATTTTTTTTTACACAAAAATAAGTGCCAGTTTACAGATCATTGGAAGCCAAGTATTTTGTTCCTTATGGGTTGGTATGTAACCTTCGATTGATGGGGTTGAAGTGTCCTACTTGAGTTACTCTTATAATTGCTCCCAGGTTCTTCATGCTTCGCTTCCCTCGCACTCCCCTAGTCTTTTGCTTCTTCTTCCAAGTCCTCTATTCTCGGGTCCCTCACAACACGTTCTTCTTTGCTTGGGTCCTCTCACACTAGGTCTCATACACCATTATCCTTTCATGCTTGTCAAGTTTCATGCCAAAATATTCCTTCATGCCATGATCTTTCCATGCCATGTTAGTACTTTCATCAAATGGATAATGGTCCATCCACGTCACATGCCAAAAATGGAACAATACTTGTATAAAATTTAGGGGTCAACATCACCCACACTAAGTCTTTAGTCTGTCTCAGACTAAGCTACCCTAGCATCCTCTAAAAATTCTATCCTTTTTCACTTGAGTTCCTTCTTCAGCTTTGGGATAATGAGTTGAGGACTTTGGTAGTTATTCATTCAATGGCCTCCTTTGCTTCTTTCAGCTCCTCGAGCTGAGTCAAAGTCTTGATCTTCTTCACTTATTCATCTAGGGTTGTGTTGGCTTCCTTCTAGATGTCTTCTAATTTAGACACCTCCTCGTCAACCTATCCTCAAAGTATGACAAAAATTGTGTTTAATTATTGATATTGTTTATTAATGGCATCTTCTTTCATCTCAACATCCTTGAACGCTTTCACACGCTCAATGAAATCTTTTATTAATAAGGTAGCATCAGTTGCTTGCTGCCTCAAGACCTCCTCATCATGGAGCTAGGCTTCTATTATTTTATTTGAGCATGCTAGGTGTGAAAAAATGTCATCCAAAATTGGAATAACCTCCTCGACTCTCTCCAAAGTATTTTTGCAAATATCTACTATCGTGGTGAAGTGTTTAAGTATTTCTTGGGCCTTATCTCTGGGCACGGGGTGCTCCTTATTTTTTTTGAGCAATAACTCAACCAATGTTTCCAATTTTATGATGACATCCCCATCCAATGGTACACCACCTGCAAGTGTCATCTCTTCTTTCAAAATTATCTTGTAAAAGTTTGAAACCCTTACCTTAGCCTCGGTTGCCTCTTGAATTTGTTGCTTCAAGGAGGCCACTTCCTTGGCTAGTGCTTTATTTTCTACATATGCTTTATTATACATTTATACAACTTTGCCATGTTTTTTTTTCCATCGTGCACACGTCAAATTCAAAAAAAATGTTTTGGTGTATCATTTCCATGGCTAGTTTCAAAAATGTGACACTTGTCATTATTGGTGAGAACCACTATGGATCAATCCTCATAAGATATGATAAACCTAAAGCATCTAGGCCAAAAATAATATAATCTAAAGGAATATCAAACTAGGGCTCTTCGTTATACATTTCCAAAAACAAGGACAACTACTTCTTTATTTTTGGGGTTGTGTCCTTGGGGTGGAAATGCTTCCAAAAATAAAGGTTCTTGTCCTCTACATCAAATTGGTATTGTTCACACAGAGTGGACAACCCTCTCTATTCTAGTTCCCCCTCAGTTGGACCCTTTCCCCTTTCTAGGTCTCACTCAAGTTTACCCTCTTGATGGCTTTTTGTGGCCATCTCATTTGCTCCCATTCCATCAGTAACAATTTGATCACCAAATAGAGCCTCTTGCACTGGGGATGGAGTCTTCTTTGAGTCTGATCCTAAATTATGAATTTGCTCATAATAGGGGTCCCTTTGGGGCATTTGACTTGGAGGGTCTTGTGGCATTGATCTAATGGTAGTCTTTGGAGACGGTGGAGGTGAAGGTGGTCGTGGAGGAGGAGAAGGTGGGGAAGTTGGATGAGGAGATGATGGGTTCGAGGTAGGTGAGTGGGAAGGAGTGGAATGAGAAGGTGAAGATGAAGCAGATGGTGATGAAATGTGAGATGGAGATGGAGATAGTCGAGGTGGTGAAGGTGAAGGATGAGGTGGAGAAGGTGAAGGATGAGGTGGTGAAGGTGAAGGATGAGGTGGGCATGGATGTGGCATGGTTGGTCAAGGAGAAGTGGGTCAAGAGGGCTACACCTCCATTATCTTTTATCATTTTTGAGGGGCCTACTACCCACTTGTGTTGGCACTTGGCTTTGGTTGCTTCTTTCATTTCTGCGATGCTTGGGGGAACCTCTCCTTAGGATCCCCATCTTGAGGGTACTAGCGAGGGTGTAACATGTAAAATAGCTTGTGGACCTACTCCTTAACTAGGATATTCTTAATCTTAATATCAGTTAAGTTCATTTCTCCCATCTTTGTAAAGGCCTTTTTGCTTGGATATATGAATATTTTCTAGAGGATATGGTACTCTACATCAATCTATTTTTCCTGTAGACTAATTGGTTATGCATCATAAATCCTATTGATGGAATAGATGAAGTAACATGCAGAGAAGGCATATGGAAGTTTAAGCCATGTTGAAAGTTCTCCTAAAGGGTTCATTCAAATGTGCACTAGGGAGTAGTGGTACTTCACAATGAATTTTTCTTGATCAATGGTCAAGGGGCAAATCATTGGGAATGTGTTATTCATTCCTGAAAGTCACCTTCATCATGTCAAACCAATACCTCATCTTCAACTTGTATGTTGGGGTGATGTGCTGGGGGCAAGTGAAAGCTTTGAAGCGCTCGATGGGGGACTTGTGAGTGGGGGGTACACCCACTTCAATGATCATGAGTTGTAGTCAAGCACCTCGATCTCATAAAAAACCAGTATTAAGAGGATTACTCCCCAAAGAAACCTGAACTTAGGTGTTTTGTGCACCTTCTCTCTGTCTTCAACTATCTTCTAGGAAAAATAATGCTATCAATCAGACTCGCACCCTTGTGAAGGTAGTTTTAGGCCTTCACTGTCTACTAAAACATGGAAACAATCCTAGGATATGGGTAACCTAATTAGTGGATTAAATCTCTATATTATAAGGGCTAGCTCCCTTTGGTGTATCAACTAGGATCTCTATTGTATGCTACGAACTGCTGTGGAAAAGGGAAGAAATAAACTTGAAGGGAAATCCTATCTAATGATGATGATACACCTAAATTTTGATTGATCCACTCAATTTGGGATCCTAAAACACTGATCAGATAGTAAAAAGACTAAATTTTTTAACTCTAAATGACCCCTACACATTAGTATTTTATGAAGAGGTTCTATCTAGTGATCAAAGCTTGAGGGAATTGAAGGAATAGGCTTGATTGAAGGCACTAACCAGCCACTTATATCCACTATAACTTCAGCCAAGAGATGTTAAATATATAACATGACCTGCATAATCTGATCAGCTAGTAATTAGGTAAGAATCAAGACTTGATAAGGAAGAAAATTCTATCACATATGCAAATCAATGACATAAATACACCATACCAACACTTTGGAGTATGAAAATTATCCTTCTATTAATCTGAAAATGTTACACAACACAAATTTGGTAGAATATGGTCTTGCAAAAAAGAGGATACAAATAAAGGCTAAGGAACCAACTTATATAGAAAAAGATACAATAGCCAAGAGGATGGCACTGAAAATAGAAGAGGAGATCAACTAAGTTGAACTTGTGCTATCACAGCCTTTAAGTAAAATCTATTTTTGTCTTATGCCATTGCATGAAAAGTTCTTTGACATTGAAAATGATGGAGAGTCCAAGTTTGAGCCAAACTTTCATCATGCAAAATATTATGCCAATCTCCAAATATAGACTCAACTTAAACTGCCTGAACATGAGAACAACCTCCTTTGCATGAAATCAATGCCAATGTTAAACTTAGAATTTCATTTGAACTGCTATAAATGTTGAAAACCTTCAACTAGATATATAAGAGCACATGCATGAAATCAATGCCATGTTGGCATTTGAAGGGATAAGGTGGACCCAAGTTTGACAAGTTAAACTCTTGTATGGAAACCCACGCCACAATCTTCAAAGGAATATGCCTGTTGATTAATCCTGAAACAGAGTTGGATCATTGAATGCATGAGATGACTAGTCAATTGAAGCTTTGACTAATCAATTGTAAAAAGCCTTTGCTTGCATGGATGATGAGAGGTGCATTCAGATTGAACTCCTTGATATCTCTCTGCCTTTCATTCTCAGCGCTTTATATTTTGCATGTATTCCTTCCTATGGAATTTGTTTGTGTCTTTTCCACAAACTTTTCTTCTGCATGTATTTACCTCAAGCTTATTCCCTCCTACTCATTTCCTTTAGACTTATTTCCTTTGAGATTATGCAATGGTCCTCGGGGATATTTGAAATGGCACTTTCCTTTGGTTTTCGTCTATGGCTTATTTGTTTTAGGCATTTTCCTTTGTAAACTTCCTTCAAACAAAAAGTCTAAAGTAATTCATTCCTTTTGCCTTGCCTTTTTCTATAGGACACATACCCTTTGACATTGTTGCAAGTGACCCTTCGGGTTATTTGAACATGCCCTATCATATTATTTATTTCCTTTGAAAAATGTTTGAAGTAATTGTTCTCTTTCGAGCCATTGCCTCTTTCTCTTAGATTTTTTGTTTGACACATCCTTTAAACAATTTGTCTGAAGTAATGTACCTTGAGACTTTATATAAATGTCCCTTCAAGTTTTTGAAACTACCCTTTGAGTTTTTTGACAATGGTCCTTTATCTTCATAAAATGCCCTTTTTTAAAGGGCATGTACCCTTCGGCTTTCTTGATTGGTCCCTTCGTATTTGAAAATGGTTTATTTCCTTTGGACAAAAAGTCTAAAGGAATTAAATCTTTGGGTTTTTTGTCTTTATCACTTTCCCTTTATCTTTCTGAAGGAAATCTTTCAAAACTCTATTAAGTGCCTTTGCCCCTTGAAATGCCTCCTCCCGAAAGGAAAAGACCCTTTAGACTTTTGCAAATGACCTTCGAAAGAATGAAATAAACCCTTCAGTTTCTTGAAAGAACCCTTTGAACTTTTGTAAATGCACCATCCCAAAAGGAAAGAACCCTTCAACATTTTTGTAAATGGCCTTTTCTGAGAAGTGCCCTCTGGGTTTCTTGAAATGCCCTTCAGAGAAGTTGAAAGTGTCCCTCGAAGAAGTTGAAATGAATATTTTAGAAGAAAAATGACCCTTTTTCCTTATGAAAAGAACTTTTTTGATGGGAACATACCCTTTAGGATTCCTGAAATGATCCTTGAGACTTTTGAAATGCACCCTTTGGGAAAATGAAGGTGACCATTTATTGAGGAAGATACCCTTCAAGCTTTTGGAAAAGGACCCTCCTCTTCGAGAAAACTGAAAATGACCTTTCAAGGAAATTGTTTCAGACAAAATGTCTGAAATAATTCCCTATACTTAAACAAAACTATTGAAACAAGCACACTTGAAAGAATTCCTCTCAAAAGAAATAGGCATTGTTCTTTTGTCTCAGGTTCTTTGTGGAAAACTTCTGCCAAAGGAAAAATTGAATGCCAACACTTGGCTCGAAGGTTGAAGATGTAAAAATGTTGGCCTCTTATAGACCTATCCCTACAATTGTTCATCACCAAAAACCTGCTTGGATCCTTCCACTGCAATGACATGAAAATCTTTGAATGATAAGGGTGGCAATTTAACTTGTGGGGTCAAAATTGTCAACAAATACAACACACAGTTGTATTGTGTGCCCTGAACCACTTGGTAAGCAATGTGAAGGTGGGCCATATCCACCTCCTTCCATCGACAAGTCCCTTCGACCTTGGTAGAAATGATCCACACAATGAATCTAAGGGCATGATCTTGTAGGTTCCTTATATGCATTACATGCCCTTATTTTTGGTACATCAGCATGATGGCAATATGCTAAATCTCCTTTATATCTATCAAGTCATCCAATACATTCATCCCTAAGCATTAAAGCCCCATGACTTTGCTTATCCTCTCTGCAGTGATCTTCATGTTGCACCCCACAAAGTGGATGTAATTTTCATGGACATGCAAGAGGAAGAACTGAACTGCCTCAATGGGCTTACCAAAGTATAGCAGTTTGAAGAGTTCAAAGAGGCTGACCTTATCCAACTGGTTTTTGATGGACAAGTCATAGACCACTTGATTCCTAGTGTTGATGGTCTAGACTTGATAGTCGTTTTATAAGTCTACTTCATTTCCCAGTTGACAATTGTTGCAGTCAAAAATTATTATGGTTGACACCTTGGAGACCCAGTTCTCTGCACATAAGATCAACTCTGCGTACTGCATCTCTTTTATTAACAAATATGGAGGGGGAATGTTGGGGAATTTTATGATGAAGAGACCTATGCCTACTTTCCTTTCTTCACCATCTTTGCTTCTATGTTATCTCTTACTTCTCCTTCCATGCTTTCCCTCAATACTTTCGCATGCTACACTTCTTTTGGTCTTTCTTTTGGGTCTCCCAAAACCTCTTCTCTTATAGGGAACAAAGCTCCTCCTCTCACCTCTTCCTCCTCTGGCATGGTTGGAAGATTTTTAAATCTCTTAGCCTTTTTCTTCAGCCACATTACCCTTTATGGTGCTTGAAGGTTAACCTGTGGCTATCTCACATTTCTAAATGAGTTCGTGGTGGCGATTCAACTTGCCTCAACTCTCAAGCTTCATGCTTCAACAATGGCAGAACTTGTCACTTGCAACTTCAATAATATCCACTTCTACACATAAGTATGAACTTAGCAACCTCTCCTCTTCACCTAGAAACAACCATCGTGTCTTTGTCAACTTTGCAATCACTTTGTTTTGCAAGAAATTTGGTTTCATAGATCTCTAGTTCTCTAGTTCATCGTTTGCACTTAGCACTTGAAGATTTAATCAAGGTAAAGTATAAAATGGCTTTGACAAGCTTATTTATAGGCCATATAAGGGGGGTTTACCTCCATTAATTATTTACCTCCCCTTGTCACTTCTAGTCATTAATGCATATCTTTTAACAACCTTCGTACTTTGAATCTTGTAGCGAGCATTTAGTGCCTTAACCAATTTATCCCATCATTTCACTCACATGCTTCTCACCATAACTAACCTTGTCACATTAATGGTCCATTCCTTCCCACGCCTTTCTTATAAGTGGATGACAACTGTGTCCCACCTTTCTAATGAAGTGGAAGATAGTTGTCACCCAAAAGGTAAGAACCTTTCAAAATGTTTTCAAGGTGCATTGAATGACTCACATGCTCTTAATCACTTACATACCATAGATGACTTTTGCACCTTATGATCCTTGTGTGCCAACTTATCTTATGTCTTATATTCATATGCATGATGCCTTACCCTACACTAAAAGGGTTCATGGTCCTCCACAAAAACACACACAAACTCAAAGTTACATTAAAGAGTCACGTGCCTCAAAGGCAATGCTTTTTATTAAAAGTAGAAAATCCTAACCTAATGACCTTAAGCCTTATTGATTATAAAACTTAAACTAAATAGAATCATAATACGGTTGAAGCTGACTGCCATTATAGTGTCTTGGGATAAATTATCCAGCCATTCACTTTAGCCGACAAGCTCTGGTAGGTCGAATGTTATGAATTATAAATGGTCTATCCCAATGGATGCGAAGCTTCTGATGGTGGCGTGGAAACTTGGAATCATATAGGATAACTTTCATGCTTGGATAAAATAATTTATTCTTGAGATGGTGATCATGCCATACTTTTTATTTATGTTTCTCAACATCCTAATTCCAGTGGGTGAGGAATCGAGCCTCATCTAGTTTCATTAAATCATCGATATGAGCTTTCAAAGAGGCTTCATCATGCAAGTTTCCCACATGCACTATCTAAAGAGATGGAACTAGGAACTCCACTGTCATGATTGCTTCCTTTCCATATACTAGGTTGAATGGTGTACTTTTGTTGAGGTACTTATATGTAGTTTTATAATCTCATACTACTGTAAATACTCTATCATCCCAATCAATCTGACCAACATTGCAATTTTTTGTCAAAGTGGTACCAAGGATATTATTGAAGGCCTTAGCTATTCCATTGGCCTATGGGTGGTATGGTGTCATTTTGTGGTGCATGATCATGAACTCAATTGACAAGATGTGAATAATCTCATTCAATAAGTGGGTGTTATGATCACTAGTGAAGCTTAGAGGACATCCAAATCATGTTAGAATGTTCTCCCAGATAAATCACATGGCAGTTGCTGCAATATAGTCTTTTGGCACTATTTTAGCCTAATGTGTGAGATAATTAGTTACTACAATGATGTACTGAGAGCCCATTCATCATCCTGCTAGAGTGATAGGCCCCACAAAATCAATAGCCCATTTCTCAAATAGTTCTTGAGAAGGAATAGGGTGCAATGACATAACATCTCTTCTATTCAATTTTATTATGCATTGGTAGACATCACATTGCTTGACATAAGCCTTTGCATCTTTGAATAAAGTTAGCCACCAAAGTCCAAAGAGTAATACATTACACACGATAGCCTCTCCAACACAATGCCATCTAGAAAATACATTTGTGTACTTCTTTAGGTACTTCAGGGTGCTCATGTTGCATTACATAGTGACAAAGAACCTCATCATGGTCTATGTTATACAGATCACCTACTATGAGTTGATAAGGTGCAACACAAACTACAAGTTGATTTTTCTCTTGTGATGTTGGGGAGTCGGGTGTATAGCCAACATTGAAGAATGCTACAACATCCTCTAGTTCTTCACGTACTCAAGCAACTCAAAAAAATTGTATGTCAGGAAGATCATCTTCTATGGCATGCGGGGGTTCTCCATTGTAAATTAGGGATAAATGATCAGGTCCATAGTTGGTCTTCCCAGGTTTTACTACTACAAAAAAATAGAATTCTTGGAAGAGTACAATCCAATGACAAATTTTTCCATGTAGTACTGGCTTGTTGAAAAGATACTTCAAGGCCTCATGGTTTGTATATAATATAAATGGAGTGACCAAAAGGTACTGCCTTAACTTTTGTAGAGCGTAAACCATAGATAAAGCTTCATGCTCGATCTTGGTATAGTTTTATTATGTCAATGTCAACTTCCTACTAGCAAATTAAATTAAGTGATCTAAGTTTCCATCACCTGGTTGTGCAAGTATCATGTCGATTGTCATCCTAGATGCATTAACATGGACATGAAAAGGCTTCATCCAATCAGGAAATTACAAGATAGGAGTTGTAATTAACCTTTCTTTGAGTGTTTTGAAGGATCTTTTGCAAGAATTAGTCCATATAAACTATTCATTGTGCTTTAGAAGCTCTTCTAGGGGTACAATGATCTTGGCATTACCCCAAATAAACTTTTTGTAGTAGCCCATGTGTCCTAGGAAGGCATGCACCTCACACTAAGTTTTAGGTGCTGGTAGAAGGAGAATGATAGAGACCTTGGCTGGATCCACCAGAAGTCCCTCCTTACAAATGATATGGCTAAGGAATACACTAAAAGGTGTCGTAAATAGGTACTTTGTCAAATTAAGGGAAATTTATAACACTTAATAACATTTAAGCATGAGTCTCAGATTGCCACAATGTTCCTTGACCAACCCGTACATAGTCTAGTCATCTAAGTAGACTTGGAGAAACTTGTGGATAAAATCTTTGAAAGCCTCAACTGTTATCCGTGAGAAAATCATCAAGGCATTTTTCAACCTAAAAGGCATGATGGTATAGGCAAAAGATCGCCATTCAGTAGCAAAAGTAGTCTTGGATCAATCTTCCTCAACTATCTGGACTTGGTGGTACCCTGAGAACTCGTCGGTAAAAGAGTACATCTCACAACCGGTAACACCTTATAGGATTTCCTCCATGAAAGGTGTTCAAAATGGATATGTCATGCATGATGAATTTAAAACAATGTAATACACATAGATCTAGATATACCCATCTTTTTTTATACTTATTACCATGGGATTTACCTAATTAGATTCATTAATGGGAGTAATTACTCTGATGCATAACATGTTATCAATCTCCTCTTTTATGCATGCCTAGAGGTTAGGATTCATCCTATATGGATGTTTCTTCACTGAGCGAGCACCGTAAATCAACTATATGTGCATCTTCCCTAGAGAAGGGTGAAATCCTTTCATTTTGCTATAATTTCTTGGGAATATATCCTGATACTCTTTTAACAACTCAAAAATCTATGAGATTTCTATCTCAGTCCAATAATTTCCAATTATAACCATCTTAGGCTCTTGATCCATGCTAATGTTACATTGAATAGTTTGAATGGGCTCATGATAAGGGTTATCTATTGGAGAACTGGTGTCTCAAATAGTTCGTGAACTAGTACTTGTAGGGATACCTAGATGGTTATTCAAGGGGTTGAGTGAAGTTGACCCCTCACCTTCATCTACTTGAAAGATGAGTTTTTGCTTTCCCAGGTAGATCTCTTCACAACATTATTCACTAGGGATTGTTAACAGTGTAGGAGCTAATTGTGTGGGAGGCTCAATGAATAAATGCAAGGGTTCTTTAAGTTCTTGATGAATATGGCGTAGGTAGTCTTTGACAGGACTTGGATCTCCAATGATTAATTTGCGCATGGCTTGAAGGGTGAGGCACAAGTCCATCCTTGGTGAAAAGTAAGAAAGTGCCAATGTCATGTTTTCATTTAATAACTGATAGAACTTAGTACCCATGTGCCTTATTTCATGAATGTACCAAGCCCATGCCCAAGTGCATAAAGTCCCATAAATACATGGACCCAGAGGTACTCTGCTAAGAATGTTCCCTCAACTTGCCATATTATCTCCCAAGCTTTAATATGAGGTTCAAGTGCTTTCATGCCACTATAGCTAATCATGCCTCTGATCTTATTATTACGGTGAAATGTATGATGCAGATCAACATACACTTGATCCCAATACAAAAACCACTCTTTATAATTATGCCACCATCTGGCAACGGTACCATAAAAAATGTGATCTAAAGACCTCATCTGGTCATTTTTGATATCATAAAAATCTTTGAGGTGTTGGAAAAAGTCACACACCTCTATTTGTCCTAGGAATCATGGAGCTTCATCTAGTCTCTCTAGCGGTGGTCCCTCTAGTGGCTCTCTCATTGCTAAACCCATGAGGTACACAAACTTGTGTCATTTAGGGATCTGGTGTGGGATGCCTTCTCCTTTATTTATGATGCTACATAATCTTCTAGTAAGATCATAGTCACCATGGGCCCAACAGTTATAAGCATTACTTGTAGTATCTGAGATAGACTAGTTATCTATCCACTGAAGAATACCATCTGGTGTTGGATCATGTTGTTCATTATTTCAAGAAGTCACATTATACAAATTGTTGATGTCTTCATCATTGCTCATAGGCTCTATATAGGGTGGTCCTTGTGCTTGGTCTACGGATATTACCATGCAATGATCAATATTCTCAAAGCTAATGTATTGGTTTTTAAAACTCAAATCTACATGATTTTTTTAGCACAAAGGCCTTCCCAGTAAGATCGGATAGTCATCAGCTTCTACCAACTCCAAAACCTCAAAATTTACTTTAAAGGGAGCCCCAAGTATGTCAATGGTGGCATTTTTTAAGACTCCAATAAGATGTGCTCAAGTCTTATTCACCATGAAAAAGACATGAGGAGAGGGCTTCAGGGTTGGACTAGACATTTTTCACCAAGTGTCTTTAGTGAGAACATTCATTTTTGTGTCAGTATCTACTAAAATATCCCAAATTACTCATCTGTTGATAGCTACATTAACTAACATCTCTCCATCTTTTAGTGAAGAGGAATTAGGACTTTCATGACGTTGAGCATGATTTAAATAAGAATCTTCACTTTGCCAACCGAGGTGAGGGTGGACTTCATTTGGTAGGTAGTCTTGACCTTTAAGCCAAGCATTGAGATGGGGAATGATTTCTTCATCGAGCATATGTTTGCATAGTTCCTAAAAATTATCCCACACCATAGGAAGTCCAGCATCTTTTTGCACTATGATGTGTTGTGTGACATCCTTATCCTTGAGGTATTGAATCTTGCCTTGGAGCTCTCACACAAGTGCCATTGTATCCTGAAGGACATTCCTTTTTTTATGTGCATCAAGATACTTCCTTGCCCGTGGTTTTTCTTGATGTACCTTCTTGACCGGGTTGGCTATGGATTGAGTTTGACCTCCACTTCAAGTGGTGATATTTACTTGTTGTATTATGGGGATGGTTGATCATACATACCATTGTGGTTTATCCATGTGAATCATGTCGACACCCTTTTCATATAGATTAGGGCACTTTTCTAATCAATGATCTTTTTTGCAAAATGCATAGACTGGGTACTTTGGGCAATCTCTTTGATAGTGGTCTGGTGAACCACATTTGTAACAAGTTCTTGGTGGAAACCTACCACCACCTCATCCTCTTCCTCACCCATGGTATCCACCATTGTCTTGAATATTAGTAATCGAGTTTTAGTGCATGTCATGTGCTCGAGCTTCATGAATATCACTGAATAATCAATAACCATTGGTGTTATGTGTGTAAGCATCACAAATCTTACAATACTCAGATACCTTAGTGTTTTTAGCCCATTTTAAAAGTGAACAAGAACAAACATCATGTTCTTCATGAAAAATCTCATAGGATTTTTTCAGTACTACATGAATGTTCTTGCATGGGTAGTTATTCCTCGTATGCCCTTCAATCTCACAATTGGTACACCAGACACCACTACATGTCTCATGTGCATTGTTTACCATCAAATTTTCAAGACGAGATGCCATGGATGCCATTTTTGCATCTATAAAGGGACTAATCCTAGTATCCATGCTTATAACTGCTTCAGCACGGAGGGCAGCTTCCAATGCCTCGCACGCACTTGCATATTGAGTAAGATTGATTTCAAATGATGATTTAGAAAGCAAGGTTTTGAATCATGCATCATATTAATGTACACTCTCTATAAGTCCCTATTTTATATCTTTCAACACTGTTATACTTTACTGCTCAAACTCAAGAATGTCAAATTCCTGTAGGAAGACTACTTTGAGCTTGTCATAGTCGACCACTACTTGTTGAGGGTTAAATTTGTGATACCATTTGTGCATGCACTCTAAAAGTGTGGTTATAAATTATGTTACCTTTCATTCAGAAGATGTGATGCCATGCACTCTCCAAATTAATTCACACTTATGAACATGCTCAGTTGTAACCCCACAATATTTAGGTAAATGCAATGTCAACTCATAGTAGACCACAATGGGTTATGGTTGAGCTAGTGGTTGCTGGGAAGATCCAACTCTAGTTTTAGGATGAGGTATGCTTCATCTAGCACCTATTCCTAATCTTCCTCCAATGCATCCAATAGCAATGCCCATGGGAAGAGGTCTGGCAGAGGGTTGATTTCTTAGGTTTGGGCCTATATTCTGACCTTGAGGGCCAAATCCACCAGGCATCCCAAGATGTGCCATATAATTCCTTTAAAGAGGGAAAGATGTAGATTATAGATTATCACCTAATGGCCTAGTTTCAATCTCCCTTACTCGTTCAGTTTTTGACTGTGTATTGTCTGTATCCCAATTTTATATACGTATTCTATTTGACTCAAAGGCATGCGCATGAACTATGGTGGGGGGACCTGGTTGACTCATACTTGGTTCTTCATCTCCTACAGTCTACCTCATTTCTCCTTCAAAGGATAAAAGTGTCAAATGATGTGATTTGAAAGTGATGGATTCCTCGCATGCACCTGCCTCCCTATGGATCTTCACAACACTCCTCAAGTTTTCTTGATCTCTCCCTATGCCACTAACTCCCATGATCCTCTATCGAGCTTCATCATACTTCTATTTATATAATACTTGTTGGCTTGTTACCATGTTGAACCCATAATCTTCAATCAACCATTAGTCTCACCTTCTAACTGTGAGGCTCATGCACAGGAGATCTTTAGCTTTGCATGGGTAGAGTTTCCAATCCAAGGTCAACAATTAACTTCTTAACTTTGAAAGAAAACAATGAGAGGTAGCATCCCCTTAGCTCTCATAGAAATTAGAACATTGCCTCCTCATGACATGAATAGATGGTCACCGTGCACTCCAAAATGTAGCTATTTCGAACACCTCTCTACCAATAGTTAACCACTCATGTCCAAGGAATTCCAAGTCATGCTAAACTCCTCTGCCATTCAAGTGTCCATGATTGCCTTCATCTAAGATTTTGAGATCATCCTTGAGCATACGCTAAGATCCAAGAATGCAAGAGAACTAGGTCCTTAGAAAACAAAGTCTCATACAAAGAGATATAGAGATTTTGCTCTACCCACTATCATATAGAAATTATTGGTTCAAGATACGAAACCACAAAGTTGCCTTTGACACTAATAACCCATTATTTAATATTCTCTAATGTAATGCGCTCAAACATTTCCCATGATTTTACTCCAATTGCTTTAGGTCCTGGTAATAGAACCAAAATGTTAGGTTCCTTTAGTTAGTTCTATTATGACACTGAAGTTTCTCCCCAACAAGATAACATGTTGGCCCTATCATGTGAGAGGTAAGTCTTGTGTGCTCACTTGAAGGGCATAGTGAAAGATCGATTCTCAAAGGATTTGAAGCATAATTTTATATGTTTATTCATCTCCATGACTTAGAAATAAAACATATTCATTATTTAACACTTAGAATGTTCACGAATCATCACATGTTATGGTAAATATTGACTATTCATTGATTACTTAACAAATTACAAGATAAAATGTTGTATCTATTCTCCAAAGGTCCACACACGTAAATGATTACAACACAAGTTTTATAATTGTTTTTCCCTAACCAAGTGTTAAGATTCTAACTATCATGGACAAACGACACATGGACTCCCAATAGGCTAAGAGTCATGGCTCTTACAATTAATTGTTCCTATAGAATCAAGCCTCTACACCCCTAGATGCTTGCTCTATGTTATGTTTTGGTGTCCAATATTTCATTCCTCATAGGCTGGTATGTAACCTCTGATCGGTGGGGTCGAAGTGTCCTACTTGAGTTACTCTTCTAATTGCTCTCACGTTCCTTGTTTTCCCCTAGTCTTTCGCTTCTTGTTTTGAGTCTTCTATTCCTGGGTCCCTCATGACGCATTCTTCCTTGACTGGGTCCTCTCATGCTGGGTCTCCTACACCATTATCCTTTCGTGTTTGGAAAGTTCTACACCATAATACTCCTGCACACCATGGTCTTCCTATGCCATGTTGATACTTGTGTCAAAATGGATAATTGTCCCTTCACGTTGTGTGCCAAAAGTGGAATAATACTTGTACAAAATTTAGGGGTCAACATGTAACACTATAGAGCTCAAGAAATATATTTTTTACTTGAATACGCCTCCTTTTTTAATTTGAAAACTAATGTTTCTTTGACCCTTCCATGTGGAACAAAGGCCTTTAGTACCTTTGATTGTATATCATTGTTCCTATTATCCAAGAGGAGTGCAACAAAAATGTTATTGTAGATGAAGGAAAGAGCATCAAGAAGGGAAGAACAAGAAAATACAAATGACATTTGAATAAGTGGGGTAAGGATTTTCCTTACCACTTGAGTTTTTGAAATTATGGAACTGAAAGCCTTCAAATTGGAGAGTTTATTAGATTGGGACCTAAAATGGGCATTGTCCAAGAGGATGATAAGACGTGTTTCTTATTTGGTGATAGGAGATAAATCTTCACCTTATTTTTATAGTTTTTGTGGGACCCAAAAGCCTTTATTAGAAATTTGATCATGTATATCACCCAACTTAGTTGATAAAATAATTAATTGTAAAAAATGAGTAATCTGCAAAATGTTGAGACCTAAAAAATGCTAGTTTTTATTGTATGAGCTAAAATAACATATATTTGGCATCAAAAGCAAATTTTAATTACATATTGTATACCCTACATAAATTTGTATGTTTATTTTGTTACCAACAAAGTTAATCATGATTAGTTGCACTGAGTCATCTTTTATGACTAACCCAACACGCCCCAATAGTCTCTCTCTTTGAGCCTCAGGTAAGTATGCAAGCTTGATTGCATGATATGCTAGAGTGGTAAATTCTATGTATTAGGGTAATAAAAATGCCATAAACACTTTGATTAGTGCATAGGAACATACCCCAATACTTGATTTGGACTGTGAAGACCCATATTCATCCCTGAAGAGGGAAATCTCAGCTTACAAAAAACAAAGGGAGATAATACTATTTGGGAGATTTTAATGTAAGGACAACAAATCAACAAACCAACATTATAAGAAGCAATGAGGACCTATATAAGGATCCTATGTGGCTAGACGAAGAAGAAAATCAACAATGGAATAGTCTCTCATCATATGAACACAGTGCCATTACACATGTTAGGGAAGAGTTACTAAACTTGTGCAACATTTATAGTTTTAACATTTGTAATGATACAAATTAATTATGAAAATTAGGGAATTGCACATACAAAACTCGCAATAGCCCTAGTTTTATTAATTATGTTATATGTTTTCAAAATTGTATATCTAAAATTATAGACATAGAAGCGGAGTAATTCTTCTTGGAGCTCATATCATATCACAATTCAATCTTTATAAAGATTCAAATGCAATGAAGTAAGCCATAATATGAACACATTTGGGCCACTCATGATAAACCACCAACTAAAGAGAATGCCCTCTTGATGAAGGAAAATCGCTAAACCTTTATGACTACTTTGAGAAATAAGTTTCGAGTGAGGGAAAAAAGAGGGTATTTGAAGTATGCACATATCTTATTAAAAGTGAGAGGCTAGTACACACAATTCAAGGAGATATAAGCACCAATGAAATATTTAAATCTACAAAGAAGAAGAAGAAATAACTTTCCAATAGATCTACGGTATGATGAAGAATTAAAGGAAACAAGAACACTAAAGGAGCCATTGGGGAAAACAACGAGGAATAAAAAAATCTTTGAACAAATTTAGAAGATAAAAAAAGAAGGGTATATGCAACATCTATGTGCTTAGGAAAACATGACCCAAAAAGATTTTGGAGGGAGACATATGGAGAAAGAACACAAACATAAAATGACATTACATCGAGTCACTAGTTGGAATAATTAAAACAAATGTATAGACATGAAAATGAAAAAGAGACACCCACCACAATAACTATTAACAATTAACTTTTAAAATAAGAGACATCTAACAAGGGATTAAGAAGTTAGCAACAAGTAAGGACCGAGACATAGATGGTCTGCAAGCAAGATATCTAAAATGGGGAGTAAAAATCTTATCACTACACGTCAGAGAAATATTTAGTGGGGTTATATAGAATGGCTTCCCAATAGATTAAACAACTAGCCTAACCATACATTTGTTCAAGAGTGGGGATGCTAATAAGCCTTCAAACTACATAACCCTCATGGGCAATTCCCTCTTCAATTTTTTTTGGGAGCATGGTAGAATGTATAATCAATAACTGGGTTGAAGAAAAAGGAAAGAGAATAAAAGGTCAAGTAGGTTTCAGACCAAAGTATTTAACAATAGATAATTGTGTCACAATAAGACATTTAATGAAAAGGTTTAAGATAGAAAAGGTGAATTTGATCATCATTTCATATATTTCAATAAAACATTTGATATGTTGAGGACCAAATTTTGTAGTAAAATGGAGGAATTAAGGGTCTTTGTACACTATAGGGAAGCAGTCTAAAGAATAAATGAGCAAGTCAAGGCCATAATCAAAACGTGGGAAGGGTGTCTGAGTGCTTTGGGATCGACATAGGCATCAATCAAGGTTTACCTTTATCTCTTACTTTGTTTGAGCTATATATCAACAATCTAGAAGAATGGATAGAAAAGTGCAAGGGTAGAAGAGTTCATTTGGCCAAATATGCAATGAAACTCCTGTCATATGCTGATGATTTGGCTATAATTGTGAAAACAACCCAAGACTTGTGAGACCAATTATAGGTCCAAAAACATTTTTGTACCGAGGCATAATTGTATTTTAACTTTAACAAAACTAAGATGCTAATTTCTTCCCTAAAAAGAGAGAGAGAGAATTCAACTTCAAGTTTGAAGGGGACTTACTTGAAGTTATATCAAAATACAAGTACCTTGGTCTAGACTTATACAACAAACTCAGTTGGGACACATATATAATGAAAATAATACAAGGTGGATGGAAAGCTCTCTACATGCTATAAAATAGGTACAAGAATGTAGAATTGTGGGATTGGACAACCACCGAGGTTTATCTAGGTTATTTGTCACCTAAGTGGTCTTATATGGGTGTGAGTTATGGGGCAATGGCACTTTAGTTTGAAATGGAAGCAAATAAAAATGATGTAGAAGCACTTAATTACAATTAACTTCAAAATCAAGGTTCAATTCCTTATGAAATGCTTCATGTAGAAACATATAGTTTCCCTTTCGAGGCAACAACTACGATGAGGTTATTATGCTACTTAAAAAAATAGAAAACATGGAGAATGATAGGTGGCCTAAAGTAGTAAAGTAAAAAAAGTTACATACGAGAAATAATACATGGATGAACAAAATTGAAAATGGATGAGTAGATGGGATATTAACATAAATGAATGTCCAAAACCTAACAAAGAAATAAAAAGCCACACAAATGAAAAATTTAGAATAATCGTGTGGAGAAAGAAAACAGATGAGATGTTAGGAATAAAAATCTCCTATAGTGTAAGTAATTAAAGTGAAAAAATGAGCTACAAAAACAGACAAGAAAGAAAACATATTAAACATAGATTACATGGAAAACCCTTGCAAACAAACAAGAGAAAAAACCATGGGCAAAATGGCAGCTTCTGAACTTCATATTAATCACAACAAATCTCTTCTGCAACAGTTCCTCCAACAACTCTTTAAATGCTAACAACCAAGCACTCAACGCTTACACCTAAAGCATTGAGGTTGTGAACCAAGCATAATAATGCCTCCAGGATCTAACCTCCAAGCATGTAAGCACAAGTTTACATGGATCCTATAACATGATGAATTACAATAGAGAGCTCATGCATATTTATGCATTTACAACAAGAGAGAGAAGAGAGAGAGAGAAACATTATGTGACCCCCAAAAATGCACCACACTTGGGTGACATGTGATATCCATAGTGGTGGTGTTGTCTTTATGTGCAAAAGTCTTCAAGGCATCTTCACTTTAGACAAGAACATGTGGCTCCAAAACCATTGTCTCCCACTCCTCATGTGAGAACAATTTGCTTCAGTAGCCTTCCTATCTTCATTCTCCATGTGATCACATGAGTCGAAAAGGTGTTGAAATCACCTTTGGACTATCTCCACACATGAGAATCTTAGACACATTTAGAATGCACCCCACAACAACCCTTTTATCTTTTGCACCATGTGACAACCCATATGTGACTACCAAAGATAAACCCATGTGCCTTGGTGGAGTGCTACGCCCCGCTCCCATCACATCAACCTCATGACACTTGGGAGAACCTTCATGAGCCCCTACCACATCATCAATCGGCCACATTATTAAACATCCACATCACCATGAAAAGTGACTGTGAATAATTATTCATGAATAATGATTGTGAATAATGACTTCACACCTATCATACTCCCACTTGAAGTCAATACACATAGGCTTTTACCACACCTAAGTATTATGCAACCAATTGTCCATCTATGCCCACTGATGCCCTAACATAAACTGAGTATAAGTTTTCTTGTACTACTAAAACTTCTTTATCTTGATTGGCTTTGTCAACATCCACTCCTCCGCAATAGATTGCAACATCTGAAGTGATTCTTCACTTTTCCACAGACCAATCCTCTAATCAAGATTCTACCATGAACTACTCATAACTCCCATTGCTTAGGAATATATGGTTTATTGCTCACTATAGCATCATGAGGCTTCTTACTCCTGATGAATCCAATACACAACATAACAACATGTCTTATCCTTTATTATAGGATGCTCTTGGGAAGACAACTCAACAATGCAAGAAGTGGGGTACTTCCTTGCTCTCCCATCCTTGTGCATCTCCATCTTTGGTTTTCTCCTCACCTACATTCATTGCATCCTTGTCACTTGAGCCATCACAATAATGATCATGTTGGGGCCTGCGTCCAAAATGTCAACACATAACAACAACATTTTCTAAACACTTTAGCTCTCTATGAAGGTACTGAATATCCTATACTACATGTGCGGTACTTGCACCAACTCGTATAGTGACTTGTTCAACATGCAAACTAGCAACACCTTTGCCTCATCCTTTATGTTTCTTTCCTTAAGAGATATCACCATGTAGGAATCACACTACTCTAACTCCTTTAACAAAAACAAGTGCACAAAGTACTATTGATAGTAGTGAGGAGAGAAGATCTCATAAAATTCAAAACTAGACTTCTCCACATAGCCTTCGAAGCTATCAACATGGTACAAGTTCACTAGACCAATCACATTTCCTGAGAAGTTATCATGCTACTCAATGCATCATTACACCTACTGACTATCGAGCCTACATATAAAATGCATCTTGCTTTATTGAATGTTTCCAAAACACCAACTCATGTGCCTTGAGTGTTACTCCGTGTATCAGTCTACCTGGGCAACACCACAACCACATGCACAACACTCTAGCACCCTGAGTTATATGGTCAACACTAACCTTCTCCTTCTAAGAACACCAGGTCTTAGTTATTCTTTTATATGTAGCCTTCAACTACAACTCATTCCAAATATGACAAAAGTGGACCAATCACAACTCTAGGAAAGTCATCACGCTACTTAGTACACCAATGCACCTATCAAGTTTTTGAGCCCAAAAAATGCATCCAAAATGCATCACTGCTTTATTGCATGTCCAAACACATGGCCTTCTCCTTCTAGGAACACTAGGTCTCACTTTTTCATCTACATATTTATCTTCCTCATCCTCAACTACTTCAAAATAGGTACTATTGTTGTTATAGATTTGCACCCTATCTGAGCAGAAGATTGTTCAAGTCTTTTACTCAAATCTAGTCCAACATGGGATTGACTTAGGCTATGGGTCACCTATCACAGGGTCAGACCTTTGAAGTAGGATGGCTTCCTTTTGGATCTATCAGCTAAACTAAATTTTGATTGGGAAAAGGGAGAGAGAAATGGATAATAACACATAAAAACATGTAAAGGAGGTGATGCACCAACAATGTGATTGTTCATCCACTCTATCTGAACTTATAACAAACACTAATGAGATCAAATCTGCAACTCTAAATGGTTTTTTATGCATTAGTATTTTATGCAAAGGTTCACCAAATGATCCAAACCTAAGGGAAGTGATGGAGAGACCTAATTCAATGCACTAACCAGCCAATGTATCCACTTGCTAGCTTTAATCAAATTATATTTGACACTAAACATGACCTGCACAATAAGATAATCTAGTAACTAGGTGAGATCAGGATTTGACAAGGGAGAGAATTCTACCACATATGCGAATTAATTTGACATTGACACACTATACCAGAATAATAAAATCTAAAAAGAGTCCTTTATTTATCTCAAGAGGTTACAAAGATAAAATTTGGGCAGAGTCTAGTCATGCCCAAGAGAGGGATTACCAATCTATTTTCAAGGATTAAAAGCATGTATTTATAGGAAAAAGGGATGAGAGAGAGAAGGAACTAAGCAAATAGAAAGCATTGAATAAGGTCCAATTGCTCTTGATGGATTAGCATTCTCAAGGATACCGAGTCATAATCTTACCAAAGAGGCATAACTTCAAAGGCTTTTCAAAATAATTTAATGATCCATGATCCTTACTCAACCGCCAGGTCTTCATCTCAGGATTCCATGGCACTTCCAATTGATCTGTTGATGAGGACCAACTCTTCATGCCTTGGAAATGACAGAGTCTTGTTTGGTTTGTTTTGAATGGTTGGATGTACCTTTTTGTCGAGGATGTAACTATATTGGAAAATGAGAAGCCTCTTTTATTAATCACATATATGCCTTGATTTGGAAATTGGACTTGGATCAATTATAGGTTGAAAACCAAACCATTTATTGGTTTTCCCGTGGCTAACATATAGATGCACAACCCGTTCGACCTTGGTCCCCTTTTTGACAATAATTGTCAATCATTAGTTTGTACTAGGCTTTTCAAGGGACCTATTTTACCATCACAAAGTTTTGTTAGTTATGTCTGGTCCTACTGATTCAACTTAGTTCAATCTTAGACCATCTTTGAGCTTATATTTGCCTATCTAGGTCAAAAATAGCTTAGTCGACCTTCATTAAAATCTTTCTATGTTTGCCCCTTATTTGTCAGTTATCGATCTTTGACATGGCCTATTGACTCTTTAACCCTTGTTCACTCTATTGATATGTCTATGCATGAATGCACGTGCTTAGTCTATCTTCTACCAAGATCCACATGCTTTTGACACTTGTCCTCAACTCATTAGCTCTTAGAATTTACTGACTTCTTGACTATCTACACACCATCTGATCTTAATGAACGATTAAACGTGAGCCCTTAGATCTACTTGGGACCTACTACTTGAAACCAATGGCTCTTTATCATGTCTTAAAATTGATGTTTGTGTAAACATCATTTGATGTCTGTGCGAACATATTTGATGTTTCATAGACTGTCAAATTTAAG
Source organism: Torreya grandis (assembly GCA_037957365.1). Lineage (NCBI taxonomy): Eukaryota > Viridiplantae > Streptophyta > Pinopsida > Cupressales > Taxaceae > Torreya > Torreya grandis. The sequence goes on from JARHVA010000107.1 coordinate 2,045,661, forward strand.
CTCATATGGATTTTTACATGAATTTAACCTTGATATCTGCACAATTGTTGATTTTAAACACATGATTTTTTATTTAAGATTTATTTTGACATTCACGCACACATCAATAACATTTTGTAGACTGTCATTGACGTCTCACAGACCATCAAATTTAAGAACCGATGAATTTTCTCCTGAGTTTAAACTTGACTTTTGTGTGAATGTCTTCATCTATTGGGTCAACTTTGAAGGCTTGGATCTCAAATAAAAAATTCATGGAGGCATGAAACTTGCAGGGGATGATCTAGGTACGAAGAGCAACATGCCCACATGACTCGAGGGCTTGCAAGTCTTTCTAAGCATACTTATCAAATGTACAAACAAGCTGACCAGTCCATTTATGAGTGACATCCTGATGATGATCTAGCTCCTAGACTTGTTCTTTTGAGATTTTGCTTGATCTTTGGAAGCTTGAATGAACTTATAAAGCACCAACAAACTTGTCCATGACCTAAACTACAAGATCACCTATGCAAACTTATCTAGATCTTCCATTTACTCTATAGACCTATTTCTCTAAGATCAATAGAATTACACTTTAAACTTGCTTAAAGTGTTTCAAAAACATTGACAAGTAATATTATATTCCTCTTTTATCATTGGATCCTTCTCTCAATCATAAGCATTGCTCAGTCCTTGAAAGCTCTATATGTAGGCCAAAAATGGCCAACATATTTGGTGATTTAGTTGGGCAGCATGCTTGTTATGATTGAACTCAACCATGTACATGACCTTTTACTCATAATAGACAATACATCTTTTCCATGACCGTATGTAACCTCTTGATTTGCAAAGACAATGGACTCCACCAAAACAGGGAAGGAAACAAAATAAAGCAGGGAAACTATCCTAACAAAGTAAATGTGCAAATAAAACACTTATCTGGAATAAAATATAAACAAACTAATCTAATGAACCATGATAAAACATGGTCCATCCAGATCAAAGGGGAAATTCATGAATTTGCTCATTCTAAGAGAAGGTACAAGTTACAAAGTAGGGGGTTTATTGAACATGACCTTTGAAAGAGACATTATTTTTGCCAATTATTTCTCTTAACATCTCCTGAAATGAGCCATCAATAGCAAACCAGTCACCAACAAAGACAAATTCATCTTGCACTTTTGGATCCTTTTTATGCTATGCTTATCAACTACAACCTTGTCAAGTGACATTTCATCTAAGCCTTGTCCTTGAGTTACCTTATCCTTCTTATCAACTGCTGCAAGTTTATCTAGCTCTTTAACAAGCTCTAAATAATCAACCCAATCTGTATCATGATCTTGAATGGGTGCCTCTTGATCAAATTTCTAAATATCATGCTCTCTAATGGGCAACATATCCTTGCAAAACTCTTAAATCTCTTGCAGAGATTCAAAATACAGCTGATAATCATCTTTTTGTTTTTCATTTTGATCAATATGAATATGATCATTTTGAAAGGCACTTTCATCTTTCGTAATTGGAGATATCTCTAACTTATTTATGACTTCATCTTGTACTAATTCTTCATGGATTTCTTCCACAACAAGACTAGCCTTTTCATCCTCAACTGCAATCTCATTCTCAATTACAACCTCAAGTGAAGCATCAATGAGAAACTCTTCGTCATACACACTTGAATTATCTTCTTCACATTCTCCAAGAACTTGACTTGTAGCGACAAATTCTTCTTCTATTTCCCATAAAACATGCTCCTCTTGAAGAAGGGAGATGGTGGGAGGGTGATGAAATTCATTTGCTTGAGAGGGAGTATGAAGCATGAAACATTGATCATGATCAAAATTTGGGATCTTGAGGGAAATGGAATCATGTAGGGGTTTTTGGAAAGGAGGAAAAGAGAAACTTTTGAGAACTTCTATATTCTGCTCCTTCCACTTGGCCATTACTTCATTGAGGTATGAAACCTTTTTGTCCTCATGGACAACTTGAGCTTGAGGGGTAAGTGGTGAAGAAAGGGGACTACAAGAAGGTTTAGCCTCTTGAATAGGCTCTTAAATTGGCATATGAACGAATTTTTGAATAGGTTCTTGACTCCAACTAGGAATCTTCATTGGTACACACTGGGCTTGGTCAAGAACTTTATGAGAATAAGAGCACAAGAATACTGGCAAGGAACACAAGAGGGTTCTTAAGACAACTGATCCAACTCAATTTATTGCCTCTCTTTCATCTTCTCTCATACAAATATATATAACTCATGCCTCTCTTCTAGATCATTAGACACATTTTGAAATATTCATTCACTTCTTCATACTGAGAATCTGAACATATTTTTCTTGCATATGCTGGAAGTTTGAGCTCTATCTCATCCATATTTTCTTGTAAACAAGACTGCTCATATGCAACATCATAGCCACATGGGAAAGGTGAAATCTAGTCTTGAGACTGATATAGTTCATAAGGAAGGCAAGAGTCATGCTCTTGATAATAAGGATCATGTGAAACTTGATAAGGCTCATCATGGCTTTGATAAAACTCTTAGTAAGGTTGATTGGGCTCACAACAAGGTTCATATGGATCATGATAGGGTTGGTAAGATTCATCATAGGGCTGATAAGGAGGTATTGCATATGGATTTTCCTCATAAATAGCCATGAAAATATCATTAGGATAGTGCAATAAAAATAAAATTACTTAGAAACTACCTGGATTTTCAAAAACAATTGCTTGAGCTTGGAATCACCAAATTCTTCATGAAGAACACTGCTGCAACTACAATTTCACCAAGACCAACTCCAATGAGTCCCATCGGGTATGCCAAAATTATTGTTCTAGTTTTGTACCCTAGCCGAGCAAAAGATTATTCAAGTCTTTTACTCAAATCTAGTCCAACATGGGATTGACCTTGGGTTGTGGGTCACCTATCACAAGTTCAAACCTCTAGAGAAGGCTAGATTCCTTCTGGATCTATCATTTAAACTAAATTCTGATTGGGGAAAGGGAGAGAAAAATGGGTAACAATGCATAAAAACATGTAAAGGAGGTGATGCATCAATAATGTGATTGTTTATCCACTCTATTTAAACTTCTAACAAACACTAATGAGATCATATCTGCAACTCAAAATGGTTACTTATGCATCATTATTTCATGCAAAGGTTCACCAAATGATCAAAACCTAAGGGAAGTGATGGAGAGGCTTGATTTAAGGCACTAACCAACTAATGTATCCACTTGCTAGCTTTAATCAAATAACATTTGACACTAAACACGACCTGCACAACAAGATAATCTAGTAACTAGGTGAGATCAAGATTTGATAAGGGAGAGATTTCTACCACATATGCAAATCAATCTAACATTGACACACTCTACCAGAATAATAAAATCTAAAAAGAGTCCTTTATTTATCTCAAGAGGTTACAAAGATCAAATCTAGGCAAAGTCTAGTCATGCCCAAGAGAGTGATTACCAAGCTATTTTCAAGGCTCAGAAGCTTGTATTTATAGGAAAAAGGGATGAGAGAGAGAAGGAATCGAGCATGTAGAAAACATTGAACGAGGTCCAACTACTCTTGATGGATTAACATTCTCGAGGATGTTGAGTCATAATATTATCAAAGAGGCACAATTTCAAAGGCTTTGCAAAAGAATTTAATGCTCTATGATCCTTATTCAACTGCTAAGTCTGCATCTCAGGATTCCATGCCATTTCCACTTGATCTGCTGACGAGGACCAACTCTTCATGCCTTGGAACTGACAGAGTCTTGCTTGGTCTATTTTAAATGGCTGGATGTACCTTTTTGTTGAGGCTATAACTGTATTGGAAAATGAGAAGCCTATTTTATTAATCACATATATGCCTTTATTTGGGAGATTGGACTGGATCAACTATAGGTTGAAAACCAATCCATTTATTGGTTTTTCCCGTGGCTGACACATAAATGCATATCATGTTCGACCTTGGTCCCCTTTTTTGACAATAGTTGTCAATCATTGGTCTATATTAGGCCTTTCAAGGGACCTATTTTACCATCATAGAGTTTCGCTAGTAATGTTTGGTCCTATTGGTTCAACCTGGTTTAATCCTAGACCGTCTTTGAACTCATATTTTCTTGTCTGGGTCAAAAATAGCTTAATCGACCTTCATCAAAAGCTTCTTATGCTTGCCACTTGTTTATTGGCTATTGATCTTTGACATGGCCTATTGACTCTTTGACCCTTATTCGCTCCATTGATTTGTTTGTGCACAGATGCACACACTTCATCAAGCTTTTGCCAGGATCCATGCACTTTTGACACTTGTCCTTGACTCATTAGCTCCTTTGATTCACTGACTTTTTAACCATCTATGCACTGTTTGATCTTGATGAGCAATTAAATACAAGCCCTTAGATCTGCTTGGGATCCACTACTTGATTATCATGTCTTAAAATTGACATTAGTGTGAATGTCATTTGATGTCTACACGAACGTATTTGACGTTCCACATACCATCAAATTTAAGCTCATATGGATTTTTACATTAATTTAACCTCGATGTCTGTGCGACTATCACATGGTTGTCATTGACATCCCACAAACCATCAATTTTAAACACATGATTTTTTGCTCGAGATTTATTTTGACATTCCCACGCACATCAATGATGTCCCACAAATTATCATTGACATCCCACATACCATCAAATTTAAGAACTGATGAATTTTCTCTTGGGCTTAAACTTGACTTTCGTGCAAATGTTTTCGTTTATTGGGTCAACTTTGAAGGCTTGGATCTCGAAGTGAAAGATTCATGGAGGCACGAAACTAGTAGGAGATGATCTAAGTACTAAGAGCAATATGTCCATGTGACTTGAGGGCTTGCGAGTCTTTTTTAGCATACTTATCAAATGTGCAAACAAGCTAACCATTCCATTTCTGAGTGACATCTTGGTGACGGTCTGGTTCATAGACTTGTTCTTTTGAGCTTTTGCTTGATCTTTGGAAGTTGAAATGAACTTCTAAAGCATAAGCAAACTTGTCCACGACTTGAACTACAAGATCACCTGTGCAAACTTATCTGGATCTTCCATTTACTCTGTAGACCTATTTCTTTAAGATCAATAGAATTACACTTTAAGCTTGCTTAAAGTGTTTCAAAAGCATTGCAAGCAATATGATCTTCCTTTTTTATCATTGGATCCTTTTCTCAATCAAGAACATTACTCAGTCCTTGAAAGCTCTGTATGTAGGCCAAAAATAACCATGTATAACTTCATGTTTCTTTGTACTTCCTTTGCATGGATTTTTATTTTTCTGCAACATCTTGGCTAACAACATGTGGTCACCAAGATACCACATCATACACCCCTTCTATTTGTTGCCAAGAAACATAACAAGGTCATGCCTTGTCCTCAACCTCCACCTATGGAGACTAGCTTGCTCCTCAAGCTATAAAGTTGTTTCTTCAACAATAGGAACACTATGTAGGCTATTGACTTGTCTGGCAAAGTTTTTTAGCATTCTCCACAACTCTCTTGCGAGCTTCTCCTTAGCAATATGAAGAGAACATGATCTTCACCAAAAAATCCTCCAAACAAAACTTTTTTTTCCTTTAATCTCCAACTTGGTCTCTCCTCCTATCACAATGGCTTCAACTTACACAAAACCAACCAACAATAGAAAACACTCACGCATGGAGTTTTCCACCATGGCTCTGATACTAGATGTTAGGAATAAAAAGCTTCTACAATGCAAGTAATTAAAGCAGAAAAACAAGCTACAAAAACGTAAACAAGAAAGAAAACACATTACACATAGATTACGTGGAAAACCCTTGCAAATAAGCAAGGAAAAAAACCATAGGCAAAATGGTAGCTTGTAGACTTTATATTAATCACAACCTCTCTTTTATAACAACTCCTTCAACAACTCCTTTGATGCTAACAACCAAGCACTCAATGCTTGTACCTGAAGCATTCAGGTTGGCCTAACAATACCTCCAGAATCCAACTTCCAAACAAACACAAGCTTGCATGGATCCTCTAACAAGATGAATTACAACAAAGAGCTCATGCATATTTATGCATTTACAACAAGAGAGAGAAGAGAGTGAGAGTAACATCATGTGACCGATAAAAATGCACCACACTTGGGTGACATGTGATATCCATAGCGGTGGTGTTGTCTTTATGTGCAAACGTCTTGAAGGCATCTTCACTTTAGACAAGAACATATGCCATCTTCATGTGGCTCCAAAACCATTGTCTCCCACTCCTCATGTGAGGACAATCTGCTATAGTAGCATTCTTATCTTCATTCTCCATGTGATCACATGAGTCCAAAAGGTGTTGCAATCACGTTTGGCCTATCTCCACACATGAGATTCTTGGACACATAGAAATGCGCCCCACACCAACCCTTTTGTCTTATGCATCATGTGACAACCCACATGTGACTACCAAGGACAAATCCATGTGCCTTGGTGGAGTGTTACGCCCCACTCCCATCACATCAATCTGATCACACTTGGGAGACCCTCCATGGGCCCCTGCCACATCATCAATCAACCACATCACTAACCATCCACATCACTGGCATGCCACATCACCATAAATAGTGGACATGAATAATGATTCATGAATAATGACTTCACACCTATCATAAGAAATGACAACACTATCTTATAGAATTTAACTCGATCTATGAACATCACAAAAAATCATATAGGGTTCAGATGTGCGACTAGTAGATGGGTGAACCTTAAGGACGAATGGGAACAAAATATATGTTTGTTCAAGACCACATGAGCAATAGAAACAGAGAAACATTTCATGTTAGAATACCCAACCAACAATAACATCCAGGTCAAGTATAAGAAAATATTGAGAGTAGACATCACGCTAGAACTATTGAGAGAGACGAGAATAAAAATGTTGAGGGAGATGCTCAATTAATAAGAGGAACAACCTTCTTAAAAAAAGCAACCTATCCCTTAATTTATGCATCATCATTAAGTTGAGACAACTATAACAAATTCTGTGCCCACATTTTTGAGACTCATAATTAAAACCATTTAATTCAAATTAATTTATATCTTAAATTTAAAAATAAAATCATCATATACAATTTTTTATGAAATGTACGCATTTTTGTTGATTGATATTTTAGATTACATTCCATGATTCATCATTAAAAAAAATCGTCTAATTTCCTACAAATACACAAATGTCCCAAATAATGTAATTCAACAAATAAACAAATACATGTGGACCATTTTTAAGGTGTTTATAGTCCACACAAACCGTTGTCGCAATTTTCAAACTATAGCCAAAAAAAAACGTACACGTGTACCGGCTATTTGAATTTCCGCCTTGTTCCGCCTGTGTCCCGTCCTCGCAACCTTAAAACCAAAGTCCACGTGTACGGACTATGGATTTTTATCTTATTGGCTCATCTGCCACGTCGTCGAAACCCTAACCACAAATTTCAAATATTTTTGAGGGCGGTTAATTTGACCCGAGGGTTAAGCAAAGAGGGTTAGCGTAAGATAAATAACGGGGGAAGAGAAACTCTGCGTCTTCATTGTCGTTTGGAGGTTGTTCTAGTACGAAGAAGCGAGGTTTAGGGTTTTGGAGGCCGACGAAACCCTTTCGTGCTCTGTAAGCCGTCGATATCACCTCCTTTTTTCGCTATAAATCACAAGCCGTTTGCAAAGCCCTTGTTAATTTTCGTTCTTCGCATAAGAAGTAGCGCATATCGATCTTTTATGCAAAGGAATCGGTTAACTTTCGAGGGTTTTTGCTTTACGGGAGGGTTTGGTTCGTTTTGCGAGGGTTTTATATATATTTTCCGTTCGGCTCTGCTTTGCGTAAGCGTTTCGTTTAATTTTAAGGGTTTTTTCGTGTGATTTGCAGCGACGTTTAGAGTTGCGAGGTTTTTTAGTAGTAAAAAAAAACAATGGCGGAAGCGTACTGGAGCAGATATGCAGCAGCTGAGAGGGACGGCCGTTCCGCGGCTCTTGCTTCCGCTGCCAAGCGCCCTCGCCCGGAATACGGTATGTTATATAGGGCCGTTTTAAAAGACGATCTGCAGCTCTTTTTTTTTTCTTTTGGTATTCTACGGTTATAGGGTTTCAGCCGCTCGTTAGTTACCGTTTTTTACCTTTATTGTTAATTACAAGGATATTGAGGGTTTCGATCGTGTTCTTAAATGTTGTTTTATAGCTGTAGTATTTTTTCCGTTCGTTAGATCTCGTTCTGAAGGTTTTTTGTACGCTACATGTTGTTGAGTGTTTCGGCCGTCAATTAAATTTCGTGTGAATCGCAATCGTTGGTAGCGAATTTATAAGGGTTTCGACTGTTCAGTTAAACAGGTTAAAAGTCGGATTTTTACAGTCTTTGTCTGTGTAGCGTTTCGTCGGTATCATTGTTGGAAGCCGTATTTTGCGATTTAACGTTGGGTTTTATGCTAAAACGAAAGGATTCTTTTTCCGTAAAATTTCACGCATACGGCCGTTTTATTCGAGATCTGCGTTTTCGAGGTTCGTTTAGGCTTCAGCGTCAACACTTAAGCGTGAGATGTTTCTGTTAAGCTGCAAACACGTTTGATTTTAAACAAGGATAACCATCCCGTTTGTGCACGGATATTTGCCCTTCTTGAGCTTTTATGTTATGGACGGAGGAATATGCGTCTGCCAAGCCCCAGGTTACCTGGCCTGATCTCTTATGCTTAATCCTTTATGTTAATATACCCTCGCTTTCAGTCTCGCCTTGTGCATGACATATTTTTGTTTCATGACATTTTTATTGTAACAGCCTTTTCAAATAGCGGGGCTGGTGTTGTACTGTGTGTTTAATTGGATTGAGGGTTGATTTGTTAATTGCGTAAATTGGACATTCTCCTATAACACGAGTCTTGCCATTCGAATCCTCGGCAGCAAAGGGTATTTTAACTGTCGTGTTCAATGGTTGATTTGTTAACTGTGTAAATTGGACATTCTCCGATAGCACGAGTCTTGCTGTCCTAATCCTCGGCAGCAATGGTTTTTTTTTAACAATGACAGTTAAATCTAAATCCGATTGGCCCGGGATGTTAAGTTGCAACAAATGGTCTAAGTGGTCAGACGATACCTATAAAGTGAAACGAACGGAACACAGTTGTTTACAGGTAACCGGTTCAGATAAAAAAACCAGCCGAGTTAATCCAAACTAACTCCCACAACTTAACCTCGGCGGTCTGACTGTTCATTAGATGTTAGCTGTAGATGGAATTCCTTTAAAGAGGTGGTGGAGAGCAACAATTTGCTGTGAGATTGAAGCTATATGTTCTTTTATCTCTTGTGACTCTCCAGGTAAACTATCCAAATAAGTCTCTTAATATTATTTATATCTAAGATAGTGCTTTGTGTGGTTGAATGCAATAGATATGCTCACAGCTGGAGGTCGGGATGTTCCTGGGTATCTTCCTCGCGACGATCCTCGCCTTGATGAGAGGTCTCGTCGCTTGTTGAGGGAAACGGATCCACTTGGGCCTGCTTATGATCGTTATGTGCGAAATGGGGTAATGGAAAAATCTCTGATACGGCTTCTGGCCTTCTGAATATTTTAGAGTTCTTCTTTGTAATGTTGTAAAGATAACGTCACTAATGAAAGTATCATCTCTTGGACAGCTTCCTTCATATGGTTCAAGTGGCCTTAGTGCAGGTGACCTCAGTTTGAGTGGAATGGGGATGGGTAGGACAGTCAGTGGTGGCATTCCTGGCTCTGCTCTGGATGATCAACTTCTAAGGGGACGCAGGATGGGGGTTGGCAGTGTGGATCCAGGGAAGCCTCAAGGGCTGGGCTTCAAGGAAAGTCAAGGTCTTAGGGATCCGATGAGGCGGCCTGAAGAACACCTCCCTCCTGATGCATCGAATACTCTATTTGTTGAGGGTTTGCCAACTACTTGCACTCGTCGGGAGGCAGCTCGTATCCTATTTGTTTATATTTTCTCCTTTGTTTTTTGTTTATTGTGCAGTGAATCGGTTCGTTATTTAATGGTTGATACCTTAGTTGCATTATATTATGCACACATTCTGGTGTTTCTTAACTTATATTTGCAGACATTTTTCGACCTTTTGTTGGCTTCAAGGAAGTCAGGCTTGTAAACAAGGATCCTAGACATGTAAGTGGTTATTTTAACACTGTTTCCATTCTCTAATTTTGTGAGTTCATGTTGGTATCATTACTTTTAAACACATTGAAGGTAGCGGTAACTGTTTTATCTATAAATGATATGCAATGTATGTTTAGGCCTTTAATATTTATGGAGTTTGTGCTTATTAAATTGTATGGTTTTTTGTAATCTCAGCCTGGAGGGGAACCTCTTGTTTTATGCTTTGTGGACTTCATTAGTGCAAGTTGTGCAGCTACTGCCCTTGAAGCCTTGCAAGGTATGCTACGTTTTTAAAGTACAAGCTATGTTGATGAAGTACCAAGTTCATTATATGTTAAATCTGTTTCTAGCTTTAATATTCTCAGAAATTGACCTTGATGTTACTGATTTTTATGTGCAATGGGTTGTCTTGCAGGTTATAAGTTCGACGAAAATGAGCGGGATTCACCTTCACTAAGATTACAATTTGCACGTTTCCCTGGACCACGTGGTGGAGGCTCTGGCCGGGACCGTGATGACTATCGCCGACGTTGATTCAATTACGTGTAAGTCCATCTTCACACAATGCACCCTCTGATATGTTTTTCTTTATAGTTTGACTTTTGAGTTCAGATGTTTGGTATTTCAGATGCGTTTTTGTTACCGAATAATTTATTTTTATGGGCACGACTGTGGATTGTTTATTGGGTAATTGTTTATGGTGTTCCTACTGTGGACTATTCATCCGTTAATGAACGGGGAGTTTTTAAATTTAACTTTTTATGGTTGGGATCTCACGATTGCCCCCTACAATGTTTGCTTTTGCAGAACACGGTTTTCTTGGCTGACTGAGCAATTTTGAACAAGGAAAGTATGGGTGAAGGAGGTTTATGCAATTCAGCTTTTGATGATGGTCGCTTTCTATGGACCTATTAAGGTTGAGAGGAATGGTATTAAACTCATTGGAATTTAAATTTCAGGTGGAATATGACTGTATTGGTAGAGCATGTTCTGTTGGGCACGGAACATTAAGAATGTTATTTATTTGTAAAATTTAATTATCTGGTACAATTTCAAATTGGTTTCTTGTATAACATTTTCTGGTACACTTAAATATTCCTTGTTATGTCATTGTTTGTTTTCAGCTCGTTTGGATTATTTAATGAGCCAATTTGTAGAACTTTTTCTGGTACGCTTCTTAAATTTTCAAGTTATTTCACGTTTGTTTACAGCTTGCGAGGGTCTGGGTTGGGTTATTTCATGTTTGTTTAAAGGTTGTGGATCGTTTGATGAGTAGTAGCATTCATTTTTATGTGAGCATCATATGTTTTTGGCATTTTTTAATAAATTATGGGAAAAAATAGGCCCTTGTGATTTTTTTGGGCATGTTTTTATAAATTATAGGAAAAAATATGCTAACATGATATTTTATATTATTTTATTATTATTATTTTTTGCTTTATTGATATGTGGAGTTACTTGATGCGATTTTCATGAAATTTGCATTAGTGTTTCTCCGACACGGCTTCTTCCTTTGTGATCTTAAGAACATTCAAATCAAGGTTTAGAAATCTAATCTTTAAAATAATTAATTGTAGATGTTATCATTGTCCTTTTGAAACGCCTGGGGTGTTTCATTTTTTCTGGCTCTGTGTACTAGAAGTCTGTAAAATAATTAATTATAGATGTTGTCCTTCCGAAACCTTTAGGGTGTTTCATTTTTTTAGGCTCTGTTTACCGAATAACTTTGAAGAACAATGAGTTGATAGTATGAATTCTGTATTCTGTGAGATTTATGAAATGAATGAAATAAAGATACAATGTCAAATCACTCTATAGCACAAGGTCTACTTTATTAGTCATGCCTTAATGATCGATCTTTTTATCGTGGATCTTGATTAAAAAAAGAACTTGCAGTTTTCAACTACGTGTACTTTTATGGTTGTGTACTTATATGGATGTCACTATCTATTATGGAAATAATTTTATAATTAAAAGTTTCTTTTTATAATGCGATAAGATTTTCTTCTTGTTTCTTTTTTCACAAATGGTATCTTATAACAAATGATGTGAGTTTAAGAGTTTGGTTTCATGATGTTGCAATTGTGAAAAGAGTTGTAAGGGTTAAAAATACTCTGTTAGGTGTAGAGTGCTTGAAATTTTTTTTGTAGTTGATAATTTTAATTGTCTTTTTCATTTGCCCTTTCCATGAGACCGTCCTCTTCATTTTAATTCATGATTAATTTTTTAATTTTGATGATTAGTTATGTTACTCATTTTTACCTTCTAGAGTTTGGTTTCATGATATTGCAATTGTAAAACGAGTAATGATTAAACATACTCTGTTAGTTTTGGTTTCATGATATTGCAATTGTAAAACAAGTAATGGTTAAAAATACTCTGTTAGTTGTAGAGTGCACGAATTTTTTTTTGTAGTTAATAATTGTAGTTGTCTTTTTCATTTGCCCTTTCCATAAGACCGCCCTCTTCATTAATTTTTTAATTGATGACTAGCTATGTTACTCATTTTTACCTTCTATCTTTTAAGTAATTAATGATGCTGCTTTCTACGGTACTTTTGATCTCTGTTCTTATGTATATGCTTTTTCCTGATCTTATGTATGGTTTTTTTGGTCATAATCCCATGTTAAATATTTTAAATGTTAAATATTTTTTTAATATCCTAATAGGGAGTAGATTTAGATGTTAAATGTTTTTTTAATATCCTAATTGTTTTGTCCACATCTATTTTGAATTTCTTTACATATTGTTTTTCTTTGTTAATGTTTGAACATTTGGACATTCATTTGTATTTTTTTATTTTGCACGTCTTTGTGCGTTATGTTTAGATACTTTTTAGTCTTCTGGAAACAAACTTGCAAGTATTATTCAAGACCATGTGGATTAAGTGCATAGAATGTTTTGTCAACATTAAATGGTTAATTTAGATATTTGTTTTTTATTTTTTATTTTTTATATCATCTTTTTTGTTAATAATGTAACCATTTGAACATTTATTATTGTTTTATTTGATTTTTTTGGTTTAGGCTTTTTTTAATCATCTTTGGTGGTAATCTTTGGATATCTCAAGTTTTGTTTGAAAATAAATATGCAAAAATTATACAAGAATGATAAAATATGTGTAAACTCTGTGTTTACATTGAGTGTAAAGTATTTGTATACTTAAATATTTGAAAAGCAAGGTTCTAATAAAAAAATATGTTTAAATATTTTTGTATAATTTTTTATATATTTGTTTCTTATTTTTGGTTATATATCACCTTTTTAAACCATCAGTTTTCAAACTTATGTATTTGAAAGTTCATTGTGGAATTTTTTATATATTTGTTTCCTTATTTTTGGTTATATGTCACCTTTTTAAACCATCAGTTTTCAAACTTATGTATTTGAAAGTTCATTGTGGATGTTTGGGGTCTATTTGGTCTTAATACCTGTATGGTAGTGGTATGTTGACTTTGTTGGTGTGATCAATTGGTATTGGGTTTTGTATACGTTAGACTTTGGTGTATTAATTTTGGCATTGGTTTTTTGATATTATAATTCTACATTCTTATATCTATTTCGTTTGTAGATGTGTAAGGATAGGCCTTCTAAGAAGCTTTTTGAGAAGGTAATTTGTTTCTTTTTTTTTTTTTGAAAGTGCTTGGTTTTGTTGTTATTTACTTATATGTTTTTTCGATAAAAAAACTCTAGAGCCTTTAGTAGAACCTTTTAAGTAGTTGTTTTATTAATTTTGTAAAGATAGGCGAATGTTTTATCCACCAATTTTATGAATCTACTCTTAACCTATCAATTATTTTTACAATAAAAATAAGATAAACCAAATTTATTTATCTACTTTTTTAACAAGGCAGTTTTATCCATTCACTCCTTTAACATATCAATGTATGGTAACATATTAATGTATAGTCAAATGAATTTTACATGTATAAATGTGTGCTCCATTTAAGTGGGATAGATAAATCAACAAAAAGTTCAATTTTTCTTGAGGATGTGTGTAATAGTGATGTAATGGCTTAATTTTTTTTAAATTTATTTATTTTATTTGTTTGATTTGTGCTCTAACATCTTCTTTTAAGGGGATCGATAATGAAAACCTCACAATAAAAAGAGATTATTGATATTTATTTATTTTTATTATTTTTAAAAAGGGATGATGTTATGGATTATGTTTTTGATGTTGAGAAATTTTCTTGAATGGTATCATTGATTATGTTTTTGAAGCAGGGGTTTTAAATCTCATTTTAAATATTGTGTGCATGTCTATGTCACGCGCTTTACAACTTAATAGTCTCTTTTAAGCCTTGGATACTACTTTTTGTAAAGAAGAGTTTAACAATTGTGTTGATTATAGAAGGGGCATCTTTATTCTAAATTTGTTTACAAAGTAGCTTTTGCTTATTTTAAGCATTGCATAAATAATATTGATTTTTGTTTGTTTTGTATTTTGTTGTTCTTTCCAAAAGCTTTTAGGGTTTAGATATTTTAGAGAGATTAGTTCCCATCTTGTGTTTATGTAGATTTTTTGTTTGCACAACTTTTTTTGGGGTCCATTGTAACTTTTTATTTGTTATTTTGCACTCTTCATCATACTTTTGATTTGTACATTTCCTCTCTTGACTTTATATCTTATATCTTGTGCATTAAGGGGAACTGGATAACTTTGTAAATGATGTATTGTGCTCTTTGGAGGGTTGTTTCAAGAGGTCAAGGGTTGTTTTTTGAGGAGTCTTTGCTTCTCAAGTTAAACTCATTTAAACTCTATAGGACAATTCCCAACTTTTAAATCAATTAATGTTTCCGATGTAAACAGTTCAATGATAAATTGAGAAAGAATAGAGTTTTTTAATTAAAAACTATTATTTAAAAAAAAAAAAAAATTATTTAATTAGATATAAACTTATAGGTGGTAATTAAAAAAAAGGAACTACATGTCACGCCCCCTAAACGATAGCCACTTCTCGTTTTAACAATTTTTAAAACTTATAATGCTTTTATTCCAAATTGGTATTTTCTTAAATCTTTCAATTTTTGGAACTTTGTAGCATTCATGCTCATGCATTTTAATATGGAATCCAACTTAGGACGTCTCTTTCAAAGGTAATAGCTACAATTTTAGCTTTACCATGGTCAAGTGCTTTGAGGGATTTGAAAATACCATTTTCTTGTCATTTGATGGTTGATTTGTGCTTGTCCATCATGGAACCATGCTCATTTTCTTGGTTTTCTTCGTCTGGGTAGATATGTGTACCATAAACTTATTATTTTTTAATAACATTTTTTTTTAATCTTTTATGCTTTTTGTAATAACTCTTTATATGTTTGCCTTTTCGCCCTCCTATATGCCTCGGGTTTGCAATTTGTTGGTATTCTCATTCTCACCATAGGCCTTTGATATTTAAATAATAATAAGAGGTGGAAAAGGCCTATATTCTCACCAAATTGTAATGCTACAAGAATAAAACAAATCATAGTGAAAGTGTGCTACAACAATATTAATTTTACAAAACACAGAATACCCCAAAGATTCTTCAACTTTATTCCTAAAGACCAAACAATATAATCTATTTATTAACCATTTCCATTTTAGATGGTAGCATGATCCACACAAGTTTAAGAACCAATTACAATTAAGCAACAAAGATATAAGACTATCAAAGCAGATCCAAGCCATTTCACTATTGCTTACATAATAACCATTTACCACTGCAGATGACAACCGAGTAGAGAAGAGAAGGCTTCATATTTATTTATATAAAGAAAATACCAAATATGCCAACTTAGACATAGTCATGCAATCAAAACATACAATTATTGAATGTTATGTGTCCTTCTCAATGCATGTTACAACCATGTTATTTTTGCTCAGAACATGAAAGCCAAATATAAAAACCTTATTTTACATATTCATGAGATCAATACATGTCATGAATGCAACATATTTTGGCTCAATCAAACATGAATGTCGATGCTAAAACCAAACCTACTAACACAATCAAGAGCCAACAATAGAATCACTTAATCATATCCAAAATAGAAGCATTAAAATGAACCGCAACTCAAAAATACAAGAGAACTATACCGAGGACAATTTAAAAAATTCTCCCCATTTACATTAAGCCAAACAATGAAACACAATACAGCCACCAAGCATTTCTTGGCAGAAGATTATAAATCCTTGTACAATAGTGACTAACAATACATAAACTATATTACAGTGCTAGAGAAAAGATACAATTAGCCCAAGTGCCTCACAAATCATTGGCACTACTATAAATCCTTCAATAACCCACTTCAACAATGTAGAGCAAATCACCCAACTTTTTATACACATAAAAACATTTCTTGTGCACGAAAACCAAAAACAATGTGAAAGTTGAGCCAATCCATATGGTGGTAACCCTACCAACCCCATCCATCAATTTCGGGTTTAAAGAGTCCATTGAATGAAAACTTAATGTCATAAAAGTAAAAATGAGAGAGAGGACTTTTAAGAGAGATCATGAATCCATTGGTTTAGGGTTGGCACATAGAGGCAATTAGACATACAACAAGAAACTAAGAACACACAGTCCAAACAAGTAGAGATACACACATCATAATGCCAAAATTAGCGCAATATGCTTCCATAGTTGCTTCTCATAAGTCCATTCATCTCTAGGCCATCTAAAGGATGAGAGATGAACCAATCCAATGCTTTACCCAGTACGGTCTATCAAGTAAACTCACAATGCCACCCTTACAACAATCATACTCAAATCCAAGTTCAATAATAGCTACAGTAATAAGGAAACACTATTGAGGTGAATGAAAGAGTTTCGAGGAGGGTGAAATCCCTCCATGTAACCCACACATTTCCATGGGGTTTCCTAACATAAGCATGAATTGATTTGAAGAAAACAAGCTAGAGACTTACTTTTAAAATCTCATTTTTGTAGTGTTCTTCCTTTGTGTTTCCCCTTTTTCTTTTTTTCTTCTTTTCTTCTTCCACCACCACTATCTCAATTTGGAAACATTCCAAAAAATTTAAATATCTCATCCTAGATTCCATGGCCATCAAAAACACAACTATTTTTTTCTGAGTGAGCACCAAAAAACAACTTCCACAACAATCATGGTAGCGGCCAAAATGCAAGCCTAGTTTTTCTCGATATTCCTTCATCTTATTTCTCTCTCTCCTTTGCCCTATAGCTCAAGGTCAACAAATGGAATGATAACCATTATCCCATATATTTAAAACCCTATATGATTAAACATGAAAACCCTCTATGGTAAAAATGCTTATTTTATCCATATCAAAAAGTCAAGTGTTATAGCCAAGGCACAATATGCCTGAGACCCCATCATGGGTCAATAAACATTTTTCCACCAAGTCAAGAGGACCATGCAACATAGAATGATGTCCAAGACATAATTGTTATGCTGACATTTCACAATATAACATATCCATGCATTAACAAGGATTATGAACCTTTATAGACCATTGCAGGGTGGTGTTGCTCAATCTAGCAACTAAACCAGCGTGCCAACATAGTAAGTAGCCATACAAGCATAACGAGCACAATTGGATTATTAGCAAATGACGACTGCTGAAGAATCAATGACAATAATTATGCATTGCATTGAGTCAACACAATACAAGACATCACAAAGGGGAACAATGGACACACAAGTTGATCTCTTTTTTTTACCTTATGCTCATTTATTAGTATAACATTGTTGCAATAATTCAATGAATATTCCAATCCCAAACCTAGCTCAATTTCATGGCTATTACCTACAATCACATAATGACATTTGTAGTACCGGCTCTACATGGTAATGTTCAAAATCAACAATTGAATGTAATATAACCAACTACAGTATGAACTAAAATACCAAAATATAAAGCTAATAAAATAAATGCAGATCTAAACATATGCCAAGCCCTTATAAACAATGAAATGGATTATTACAACAATACAACATGCACATTATTCGAGGCCTAACCAACTGGGATATGACAAGCTAAAAGATGTAAATGAGTGTATGATCTAGATGTTCCCGCATAGGACCTGGAGATGACAAGGCTCTATTTTCGATGCATATTCTAATAATTGATAGCATATAGTCTAGTGATGCTAATAGATACTTTCTGATAAGTGTTAAACAATGCTTTCTAGGCTAAATGGCTAAATGGGGACCTTAATGGGACTGGATGGGCCAAGAAACATGTCAATATGTAAAAGTTTCTAAATCTGACAAATTGAGAATAAGACACTAGGAATAAAGATCTTGTGCCAAATTTAGGTGTCTACAATAAGTGAAAAATATATTACAAATAAAATCAATGCTTAAAGCTACTTTAATTATTTGTATGTTTTTCCAAACTTGCAAAACAAAAAAGATCAAACAAGTGATTTCCACACGTTTATCTTCTTCATTTTGAGTAGTTATGCATCATGAAATGCAAATAATCCTACCTTGGAAATCAAATGTAATATGATCATGATTTTATCAAGTGTTGCATCCATAAATCTTATCCAAGAGTTTCCTAACATGGCATTGTATTGGGCTAAAGTGGGTCAATGTGGAATATAGCAAAATAAATCTTGAGACTAAGAGTTATAGGTCACTTAATGTATCTCATTGTGAATGGTTCATGTAAGGTAGTCTTAGTCAAGTGTTTAATGTTGTATCCAATAGGAATGAAAAGGGTCGTACTACGTACATTGATTTCACAATAGTTATCAACCATGACATTGCTACATTGTTTTCCAACAATACGAGGACTAATGACCAAAGATTCCAAGGTTAAAATATGATTTGTAATTGATAGATTAAAAACTTTGTTTGTTGCTTTAGTCTTTTGAGGCACACAGTTAGGAATTAATTTTGTAGGTAAACTTAATTTAGGTGCTTATTTGCTAGGAGATGGCATATTTATAATAGGTTCTTTTTAGGGTAATGACATCTCTTTTCGAATAAGCGCTCCTTGTGTAGGAGATGAAACAACTTCTGGATTAAGAGAGGAGATAACTTTTGAAGTAGGTTTTTCTTATAAATACAATTTCATATTTGTTTCTATGGGTTTCTCTTGTGTAGGAGATGAAGCAATAGTATTAGGGTGTCTTAAAATCTCAATGTGACATTCGTCAAAAGGGTTAATAGTTTTATCTTTCAAAGCATGACATTGATTTGTTGAATGCCCATGGATTCTATAATAAGTACAATAGTATTTAACCCTATGCAAATTAGGTGAATAGTTTGTAGGACAAACATGAGGCAATGTGATTACCTTATTTTGTAGCATGTTTTTGAAAGCATACTTGGGAAATCATTGAGCTTAGGGAACTCTCGTGTTCTTACGAAAGATGTATTATCAAGTGGAATTTAATTTTGTTTACTAACACATGATGAAGAAAAAATCTTTTTAGATCTATGTTTGTTAATTGGAGGGCTAAAAATAGAAGTGCTTTCGACATGATTAGCCCCCTGAGAATGTGCAAACTCTTTTTTTTCTAAGTTTGTTTGTTGATTAATCAATTGATGCATACAGGTTTTGAATTGTAATATGTAATTATTAATTAGTTTATATTTGCCTTGGTGAAGAGAACGAAGATGTTTAAATGTAACCTTTGGTCCTCAAGATATGAAAGCAAAGAGCCACTAAGAGGAAGATGAAACCAATGTAAGGCTTGATCAATTAGTTTTTTAGGGAATGCTTTAAGAAAAATTATATTGTTAATATTATATTTCCCAATAGAAACAACAAAATGCTTAAGGTGAAAATAAGGATCACCACTCCCATCAAACAATGAAAATTAAGGCACTATGTAATCACAAGGCAAATGAGAGTTGAGAATTACATGCACTATGGGATTTTTATGTATAGCATTAAAATCAACCCAAGTGTAATATGATTTGTTCTCTAAAGAAATATGAAGTACTCACTAGTACAAGGTATATATGGCATGCATTAGGGCTAAAATCTCGTGACAACACATTAATTCAATGGTTGAATTTTACTATTGATGGGTGCCATAAGCACACTATTTCTCATGGGTTGGAAAGATAAAGGAATATTATCACAAGCCCTAGGGGAATCTATACAAAATTCTTTATATTTTAGCCGTAAGTATACCTTCATTGATGAGACTAGGATTTTTAAGAAGAAATTAGTGCTTGAACAATGTAATGATGAAGCTTTTCATCATTTGAAACATTCACATTTTGCATTTTAGCATCCAACAAAGATAGAGCATTTACATCCATTTCATTAATTTGAATCATTATTGCAATCAAGCCAAGCACATGTAATAAAAATGAAACCTTAAGGTTAATAAACCCTAATGCGAGAAACAATTTTGAAAATCAAATTTGAAGAAACGGATCAACCCAGGTTATGAGGGTTTTTAGGTTGAATGTTTGAAAGATTTTGGGTTCACCATTTATGTTTACCCTAATTCTGGGTTTACTTAAAATATGAATATATTAATTATAATTAAATAGATCTAAGTGTACATCCATAAATATACAGGATTCAGATCTATCTAATATATTGAGCTCATGTAAATATGTCAAAGTACAACAAATGAAACTAAACTATGCAAATTAAATACAAAAGGTTAAGGAATGATCACACTTATTTACTATTTTATGATTATTAACCTATAAATAACTGTGGTGACTGCTTGGACCTTACTCCTAATATCTATAACTTTGTAACCTCTTTTGGGTAGACATGCAGGTGCAAGTTCGTCTTGGGCAAACACACCCTTGTCAAAATTACACTCATCAAGTCTATCTCTATGTTGTCGAGTCTACCCTACACAAGGTTCCACAAACTAATTTCCCTATCACTGATGCATTGTCTCTTTTATAATGGTTTTGTACTTTCATTCCATTGTTTTACCAGGAAAAATATTCAAAATTGGTGTTCTTCTTTGCCCTGTCTTGACACTAAAACAAACAAATAGTTATATAGTTGGGCAACCACATAAGCAGTGTAACAAACTATGTATCCCACACACTCGAAATCAGACCTCAAATGCAGTTATGTGATTGCGGATGGAATAATGCAGGTGAAGGTTTTGAACATCATCTTTCAAAAATAATAATTAATGCAACTATATGCAAACTAATACCCACCTTTGGCCCAAAGGAAATTATAAGAGACCAAGAAGAACAACTCCCTTGCAAGTGTGTAAGATGCAACTCAATGAAAATTGACTTGAAGTATTAGGAAAGATATTTGATGCTCAACTCCAAGATTGACCTTTGATGAGGTGTATTCTTTGTGTTATTCTTTTTCATTTTTTTCTCTCTTCCCTATAAATGGCTTGACATGACCCAATATATATAAGATAATCTAAAACAAGATACATGTTAGCTGGCATTAGAATTGACAAGGAGTGAGGTTAAAGGGACACAATCAACAACAAGTAGAAGGGTGACAAGGCTAAAAGATGCAATTGAGTGTCTGATGAGATGAGCATGCACAGGTCACATGTATAGCCTCGAGATGACAAGACTGTGTTCAATGTATAGTCTAATAATAGGTAATGTACAACCCAACAATTCTAATGGATACTTTCTAATAAAAGCTAAACAATGTTTTTTAGGCTCAATGGTTTAATGGAGACCTTAGTAGGACTAGATGGGACAAGAAATATGTCAATATGTAAAAGTTATCCAAATATGATAAATTGGGAATAAATATCTTGCATCAAATTTAAGTGTCTACAATAAGTGACAAATTGAATACAAATAAAATCAATACTTAAAGCAATTGCAATTATTTCTATATTTTTCTTACCTTGAAAAAAAATAAAAATAAAAATATTTGAACCTTTTACTTCTACAAATTCATGATAAAGCAAGCCTTTTTATGATGTAGAAGTCTTGGAGTTGTAATGTATTTTGTAAGGTGCTACAAAAAAAAGTGTAGAGAATCAACATAACCAAGCAAACTTAAAGCACCATATTCAAGGAACATTGAATAGCATGGAAGAGAATATTAGATCTAAGAATCCAATATGACAATGGGAGCAACCTAATACCATCAATCAAAGAATTACAACTTGGTTGCCATAATGGCAATGAAGCATACAACCCTTTCAAAGAAAATTATAGAACGAAAAATAACAAACACAAGCAATAACCTTATTAAAAACAATGAAGCAATAACAATAGAGAGGAACATAAAGCTAACCAAGAAAACCAATGACTGCTATCAATTTGACGATAAAACTACCAACAAGCAAAATTCTACCTACTGAACAATGAAAGGCCAAAACAGTAATAGTTAAACAATAGAACAATTTATTGTTTGAGTTTAGAATGTTAGAGTTTAAAAGAAAGACAATGTCAAACTTGAAAAGTATATGCCCTAATAACTTTATCAAAACAAACACACAAACAAACAATCAAATAGTAAAGTAAATCAACCAAAATACTCAGCAACCTAACAATCAATGTAATGGTGATAGAGGAATGAAAAATCTAGGCCAAAAATAGCTAAAAGAAGAGAAATATATTATCTTACATATGGGAAGGAAGCACAATTGAACTTGATAAGGCTCCCTAGTTGTTGATGATCATAACCTTGAGGTGTACTCTAAGTAGATCCTTGAGGTTGTCTTCCAATAAAAATCTCCTTGGAGCAACATGCAAGAGGCATCGATTGGTAGGAATAGGTGGCAACAGTTGTAATGATTAGTAAGCTAAGACATACAATATCAAAATGGTAGACCATATGATAAGAATGAGCTCCCAGGCAAGGATTAAATTCCATTAAACAATAAGAACTGGACAATTTTGAATTGTCAATGCATAATTGATCAATGGGTAAGCTTAAAAAGTTGACACTTCATTGATCATATCTTCAAAAATTTAACCTATAATCCTTGAGACTTGACTTGTAAATTGCAACCATAAACTTAACATAAAAACGACATATGCCTGTCTAGCTCCAATACTCTTGAAACTTATATAACTGTGTCTAGCTCCAAAATTCTTGAAACTTAAAAGAGGTCATAAATTGGTTGTGAGCTCAAAATTGAGGGTTTTTTTAACTAGGCCATTTTTTGATAAGAAAACTAATAATCAAATCAGATTTAGACAAATTGTACCTTATAATATCAGATAAACCATTAGTAAAATGGCAATCAAGGACATTGTTTAATGCAAAAATAAGCAAAATTATGACAACAAAGATGGGGATGCTCCAAGGTTTAAAAGGGAGTTTTAATATTGCAAAATGCAATCTCGAATGAATTTCCATATACATAGCGTTACAAAATAATTCTTTTGAGTGCACTCCCATATTTTAGCATGTGTACTTCATGGTGTAAAATCTTGAAAGGTTATGTTGTCTTTTAAGCTTTGAAATTGATCATTTGAAAAAAAAGGCAGTGTTTACAACACTGCATAATAATTGTGTTTCTTTATCACATTTGCACTTTTGACAACTAATTTTGACTTCATTGAGTAAAGAAAATAGTTTAACATGTTGACCCTGTTAGCAGGTTAATCAAAAAGGGCCATGCCATTCACGGTAATTTTACAAAAAATAGTGACCTTAAGTCGATGTTAAGTTGTTATTAAGTCATTGTTGAGTTGTTATTGGTCCACACAAGCTCAAATTTGCAGTTTCTCAATAGGGCACCTATACATAACATAAACAATATAATGGGGGGATTCAATGTGATTTCAATAGCGCCATTAAGAAAAATAAATTATACAATTTCCCATTTATCAAAAATTAATTGAAAAAATGACTAAACTGAAAACCCTAGATTTTTTTATTTTTATTTTTAATGAAATAGAGCTCTAGTTATTTTAATTTTCTCTAATTTATAGGTTAATACATTAACCACCAAATATGATTTATATACGAGGTGGTTTTCTGTAATGCATATAATTTTGGGATTCACCCACTTAGTTTCAAGTCAACATACACTGACCCATATTCCACAATGTTTACAACCAAATATGATGTTTGGAAATGACATTAACAAGCAAACCTCTATATTACCTGAAGAAAATCCACATTACATTACCTCCCACAAAACCAACATCTCTCACCTATCAATCCAACTTCAGTTTATTGAACAATCAAACAACAACTATTCATAGCCTTTAAAAAATTGGTGTAAAAGCACATCAGGCTATATACTAGCAGAGCTGTTATGTGCCAAACTGTTATTTTTTTAACAATCAAACAACAAATATCCATAGCCTTAAAAAATTACACCCTCACAAATGGGAAAATATTGTGGAAAAACATCAACAATGTCACCAAGAAAATCCTCAGTAAGACCTCCGAGCCATTGCATCATTTGAGCATCTTCATATCTCCACATGCCATGAAGAACCACCACACAGGCTTACTAGCCTTCTCTCTCAAAACACTTCCATAACCACCAACAGAGCACCATACCACTCATCAATGAGGAAACATGTTCTAAAGCAACTTGATAACTCACCTTGAAACATTCATGCTTTGATCTTTTGGAGAAACTGAACAAAAGCACTCTTCTTCTCACTAGGCCTATGTAGTCATCTTGAAGCCCTACCTAGAACTTGCAGAGACCACAAATTTTAGTAGACACACACTCCAGACCTAAAACTTTATATCTGAAGCACTGTCATATGCCCCCTCAAGCACACCAATTTTCATCAGTAGGATAATCCTCTACAACATACTTCCTTCACAAACTTACTAGGCAATTAGCCCTCCATATTGACATAAAAAAGATTAACTTCAGAGCCATAAACATTCAAATATCTATGAAGCTTGAATTAACAACCAATTTGGCCCATTCAACCTAATAATAAGCCTCAGACCTCAACTCATAAGGCATACCACTTTTGTAACAGAGCCCAAAACCTTAAAATCTCAAAACAAACAAAGTCAACAAACCTCCTTTTGGTCAACACATACCTCTGACACTTCTTACACACCTGGAGACACCCATCACACACTTATAGACCAAGATTTGAGATTCCACACCATTGGAAACATAGACTTCCTAGAACCCATTTTAGGCATGTTTATCATTAAGCCAAAAACTAAGAAATCTGAGAGCACTCAAAAAAATTCAATTTGCCTTCAACATACCCTTAGACCATAAAATCACCTGGAGCACATCACAAAGAAGTGTATATACCTCTCTGAGCATCAAAATATTCTTGACATTTACATTAAACTCATTAAGCCACCTGGAACCCCTCATTTTGACTCTATATTGTAGCTCCTTCACAAACCAATGGAACAAACTCATGAATTTGTTTCTCCCCCTTAACTAAAAACCTTATGAGATCAACACAATGTTAGGGTGTGGAGCTAAAAGCTTCACCTTGTTGCAAACAGAAGGAGGAGGTTTCTGAAAGTATGCAGTCTCCGGCGTCGGCAGGCCACACCGACATCGGTCAGGGGACGCAGAAGGGAAACCGACATCGGTAGGAGATCGGCCGGCGTCGGTCACCTCCAGGAGGGCAGGGACTGACGTCGGTCACCTGTAGCGGTCAGAACTGCTGTTGACGAACAGTCAGTTAAGTGAACGCGGAGTTTGCATGTGAAGACCAGTTCGAGTCTTTGAGCCGCTCGTCTAATTTTAGTGTATGCATGAGATCTATATGAGAGACTCATGGGATGTATTGTTAAGTGGAGAATTTGGAGAAGAGCTATGTGAAGCTTGGAGAGTTCTTCCCATGGTGGAATCAAGTAGGATTCCCCATGTGTGTTTAAGTAAGATCAGGTTTGATTTGCAGGGGTGTATGGATGCGAGGGTCAGAAAGGAGATCAGCGGGGTAGCTAGATCCAAGGTGACAGCAATACATCAGCAGGATCATGGAGAGATCTACTTGGAGTACGATTGTGTACTCGATTGTACAGATGTGCAATGAGGTGAACAACAACTTGTGTTAGCTGTGTGTTGTGACCTATGAGAGAAGATTACTCTGGAGGGAAGTTTACTGTAAGCCCACGAAGTGGAAGAAAGAGTGCCACCTCTTTGTTGTAGATTCCTTTGTAAAGAGTTGAATATAATTGTATATTGCCTCTCATGTTCTGTGTGTTTTCTCATTGATAATTATTTGTTCTTCTGGATTCCGCATGTTTAGTTGCTTATACATTGGTAATCATGTGTGCTCTTAAATCTGACAAGTTGTGTCAGAGCTTTGGGGAGTTCCGGTCCTATCAATTGGTATCAGAGCGAGGTTGGACGTTCTCAGAGCGAGCTTGACTAACAGATGTCCCAGATCTGTTAAGTGTTTGTTGATTACAGGTTACTCACAGGGGTTGCTGTTTGAGTGGGAGTATAGCAAGGCAGAAGAATGGAGAAATTCAGGCACAGGTGTAGCACCACAAGGAGTGTGGTGGGTTGTCTTCAAGTGGGAGCTTGAAGAGGAATACAAGCCAGGATACAGATTAGACAGAGTACTGGTATGGGTACAGGTGTAGCTCTTTATCTCCAAGTGGGAGATTGTTAGGGTGTGGAGCTAAAAGCTTCACCTTGTTGCAAACAGAAGGAGGAGGTTTCTGAAAGTATGCAGTCTCCGGCGTCGGCAGGCCACACCGATGTCGATCAGGGGACGCAGAAGGGAAACCGACATCGGCAGGAGATCGACCGGCGTCGGTCACCTCCAGGAGGGCAGGGACCGACGTCGGTCACCTGTAGTGGTCAGAACTGCTGTTGACGAACAGTCAGTTAAGTGAACGCGGAGTTTGCATGTGAAGACCAGTTCGAGTCTTTGAGCCGCTCGTCTAATTTTAGTGTATGCATGAGATCTATATGAGAGACTCATGGGCTGTATTGTTAAGAGGAGAATTTGGAGAAGAGCTATGTGAAGCTTGGAGAGTTCTTCCCATGGTGGAATCAAGTAGGATTCCCCATGTGTGTTTAAGTAAGATCAGGTTTGATTTGCAGGGGTGTATGGATGCGAGGGTCAGAAAGGAGATCAGCGGGGTAGCTAGATCCAAGGTGACAGCAATACATCAACAGGATCATGGAGAGATCTACTTGGAGTACGATTGTGTACTCGATTGTACAGATGTGCAATGAGGTGAACAACAGCTTGTGTTAGCTGTGTGTTGTGACCTATGAGAGAAGATTACTTTGGAGGGAAGTTTACTGTAAGCCCACGAAGTGGAAGAAAGAGTGCCACCTCTTTGTTGTAGATTCCTTTGTAAAGAGTTGAATATAATTGTATATTGCCTCTCATGTTCTGTGTGTTTTCTCATTGATAATTATTTGTTCTTCTGGATTCCGCATGTTTAGTTGCTTATACATTGGTAATCATGTGTGCTCTTAAATCTGACAAGTTGTGTCAGAGCTTTGGGGAGTTCCGGTCCTATCACACAAGTCTCTGTTCAAATTGGCATTATGATCTTGAGCACACAAACTTGCTTTTCCACTGAAAGTAGTCTCTTAAGAAGCATAGATAGAGACCTCCTCTACACCACAGTGCTCTACCATGGTGTGAAACTAGGAGTTACCCACAACTCCTCATATTCCTTCTCCTCCTTGGTTTTCTAATACTTATAGTTCTTCTTCTTCTTAGGCAAGGAGGAGAAGGAATAGGAATAGTGGGAGGTGAAGTGACCTCTCCAAATAATGCTGAAATAATGCCCCAAGATTCTTAGGTGATGTGGCATGTACAATATGATAATGCAAACTATCCAAAACATGGAGGCAAATGAAACAAAGTGCCTCATTTTTCAAGGATACAAGCCACATAATATCATCCTTATCTTTAAAGTTCAGAAAGTCACCAAGCACAACTCTCCACAAGCCTTTCATCTGCAAGTGCATCTAAATTTTAGTTTTCCATGTGGTGTAGTTGGAAGAACGGAGGGGTTCAAACATACATGAATCCATACCCGAAGACATGAAAAATCAATAATTACAACAAATAGCCAAATGTGAACAAAACTTGAATCTTAGAATGGATGTTGGTTACCATAAAAATGCATCTGCAAGTACAATAGTTGGTACAAAAAATACAATGCACACTCAAAAACTTGATGTCGAACTTAGTGAAAAATGCATCTAAAAATAAGAATAGTGGGATAAGTGTGATGAAGGAGCAAGAACAAGTTTGTATTGCATATGAAGGGATTTGACCCCTTCCCAAACCTGACCTCACTCTCCATCTTCGACAATTGATATAAATCTTTTGACAATAAAAATAACCTTTACAAAAATTTTGATTAAAAAATTCTCCTCTAAAATAACACTAAAAGTTTTATGCTATATCGAAAAAATATTTTAAAAAATTTACCCTCTTTTTTAAAGTTGGTATGAAGCAAATTTTGTGTTTAAAACAAAAAATAAACCTTTGTGGGTCAATGTGGAAGAGCTTTTGTCGGTGGACAAAAGATAATTTGGAGATAATAATTTTTTTATAAAAATATGTTGACTTCTAATCTCATTACATGTGAACATGATGACATTAACACTCTCTTTAACTAAAACCATTTTTAACTATTTTCTCTATTTAACAAAATATATTTATCCATAAGTCATTTAAATTATGTATAATTGTGGCTTAAAATAGCATTTTATCGTATTTATTGTTGAAATGCCTTGTTCTACTATATATACATATATACATATATATGCTATACATATACATACATACATATATATATACATACATATATACATACATACATATATATATACATACATATATATACATACATATATATATACATATATATATATATACATATATATATATATATATACATATTTATATATATATATCATATATATATATATGGCATTTCAACATTAAATATGATAAAATGCTATTTTAAGCCACAATTATACATAATTTAAATGACTTATGGATAATATATTTTGTTAAATAGAGAAAACAATTATATATATATATATATATATATATATATATATATATATATATATATATATGCCTTGTTCTACTATATTTACTTTATATATATATATACCCATATTTGTAATAAAGCATGCATTTGTTATACGTACATAATAGCAGTTAAGATGTGAGACCCATTTCTTTTTCATCTTTTATCTCTTCATTTTTATCAAGAAAAAAGTATAAAGAACTATGCTTTATTTATAAGTCATTAGAAGATTTCAAATAACCAATTTCATTGATGTTAACAGGTACTCTATGCTAACATGTGAGACCCATATCTACTCAAGTTGGAAAATATAGTCTTTTTCATCTTTTATCTCTTCATGTTTTTCAAGAAAAAAGTATAAAGGAACTATGCTTTAAGTTATAAGTCATTAAAAGATCTCAAATTTCCAATTTCATTAACGTTAACATGGACTTTATGCACATTTTTAGACAATGGTTAGCCTTTGTTCAAGATAATCAATGCCATTCATTATTTAGAGTTTTCTAACTATATTTTATAACAAATTAAATATATAATATATATTTTGACATTTAGTTGGAAATCCCTATATATTACATTTTTTTGTTAATTTACATAGAGTATACACTTGTTTGACAATTTTGTTATTTTGTAAGGCACATCTTCAAATGGGGGATTGCCAAATCAATGAATGCATGTAGTTGTATTACTCATAGAATGAAGACAAGATAAATGCAATATGCCAATTGAGTTATTATGAACAAAAAATTGCCTCGTACCTATGTTGCCTATAAAAATTCCAACCTCATCGCAACATCTTCCGTGGCTAGCCACCATGAAAAAAAAACTTTTTCCTTCTAGTATGCAACAAAACTCCCATGATCTTATAGAATGTTCTAGCCAATTTTTGTTTGGTGGTCTTCGACCCTGTTAGTTTATGTAGTAGAAATGAACAAATGGATTATCAAATGGTTTTTGATATACATCTATCACAAGTAGTGGTGCAACTTGGTAATCATTATATTATTATTTGGACTATTGCCATGCACAGTGGAAAAGATGTTATGAATATATCTCCTACCTTTATTGCCCAAAAAAAAATTCCAGCCTTTCCACAATGTCTTGTGTGGCTATCCACCATCAAAACAACCTTATCCCTTTCAATATGTAGTAGAACCCACATGATCTTCTACAATGTTTTAGGCAGTTTCTACTTGGTGGTCCTGCTTCCGCTAATCTATGTAGTGGAAATGATCAAATGGATTCTCAACTTTTAAATGATACATACTGATCACACATGATGATGTTTTATAAGACAAAGGTATATCAAAATTGTGTTATTAGTTATAAGTCATTAAAAGACCTAAAATTTATAATTTCATCAAATTTATGACACTTCATCCACATTTTTAAATATTGTTTGGCCTTTGTTTAAGATAATCAATGATGTTCATTATTTAAAGTTTTTTAATAGTTGTTTTTATAAATAATTTAATACATAGATATGTTTTCTCATTTTGTTGAAAATCCATATATATTTCATTTTAAAAAAAAATTATATAGAGTATACACTTGTGTGATAATTTTATTATCTTGTTAGGCACAACTTAAAATGGGGAATTTTCAAACCAATGAGTACATGTGGTTGTATTAGTCATAAAATAAAGATAGAACAAATGCAATACATTAGGTGTGTTATCAGGTACAAAAAGATGCCATGGATATACAAAGGAGGTAGAGACAATGTGCTATAAATGCATCCTGTACCTTTCTTGTTAAGGGAAATTATAACTATCCCACAACATTTTATGTGGATGGTCACCATAAAAAAACCTTTTCCCTTTAGTATATAGCAAAACCCACACAATTTTCTAGAATGTTTTGGCCAATTTTTAGCTAGTGGACCTACTTCTGCTAATCTATGTAGCATAAATGAACAAATGGATACTCTACTAATTTATGATACATAGCCATCACAAGCAACAATGTCATTTGATGATCGTTTTATTCCTACTTAGAGTCTTGGTATGCATAGTGGAGTTCTAGTGAATATGTCTTGTACCTTTATTTCCCAAAAAACTTGTAGCCTTTCCACAACATCTTATGTGTTTAGCCACCACCAAAACAACCTTTTCCTTTTCAGAATACAATAAAAATTGCATGATCTTTTGGAATGCTTAGCCAATTTCCCCCTGGTGATCTTGCTCTTGCTAATCTATGTAGTGGAAATGAACAAATGGATTCTCAACTAATTTTTGACAACTATCACAATTGATAGTGCTTTTTTATGGTTGTTATATTTCTGATGGAAGTCTTATTATGTATATTGGAGATCCTAGCTTGAACCTCAATATAACACATTGAAGATTTTGTGAAAGGATATATCAAACTCAACCATTCACATATGTTCCATTTGTAAAGAATCATATCCATGCATTTAAACTAGACTATCAAGTAGAAATGGTGTTTGTTGTAAATATACCACAAAGTGAAATGGTACCTGCATCTCCAAGTGGAATATAATGGATCCTGGAAAACAACCTCAAGTCTTAAGTGTGCTTACAAAAGTTTAAGAAATTCTTTTATTGAGAGTAAATCCAACATTATTGGTGGCTCATGCGTGTGGCAGACAATACATATATAATGGTCATACTATTAGCTTTCTATAGGACATTAGTGTATTTTTCAAATAATTCTCAAGCCAAATAGAGTGGTTGGATATCTTAGTGGTTAGAAGGAATGGGTGCAAAGATAAAGCATACAAATATTATGTTAGTAAATCTTGTGTCATAAAAGTCTTGGAATACAAGTTTGTAAATGATCCATATTATAAGGATGTCCAACTCATCCCAACAAAAATTTCAATGTTACCTATTGAACCGACATATGTCTCTCCCATGCTTTGACATGTTGCCAACATCATTATGCTCTTCGAAATTAACAATGAAATATTTTGGAAGAAATAAGGAGTTATTTACAATTTAGAGTTGAGATACCCACAAACATCATTGAATGGCCCATGGTAAATTTTAGCGGTGAATATTTATAATTCACAAATATTTCCATTTTTGAATTTTGTTTTTGGCAATTTTTTAGGGTCGGTAGATGGGTCTAGATCACAAAAAAGTTAGGAATATAAATTATTTTAGGGGTCAACTCACAAACCGTTTACAATAATATCTTAGATTACATTTCAATTCACCACACATATATAGTACAACTAGCCCTTGATATCCCCCCAATATCAAACAAGGCAACAAGCAGAACCTACACTGTAAGTGCAACTAGAGTATTGCTACCAAATGACAACACCGAACATGATTATACAATCCACAACATTGAATGTCAGCACCCAAATAGAGGAACTAGATGGTGATCCTAAACAACATCATTATTAAATAGGAGAACCAAATGACAATATTGATAAAAAATACCTTACGATAGTATCGAATGGTAGTGTCGAATGGCAATGTTGAACGATGGCATCCACTCTATGATTAGATGATAGAATTGAAAAGCAGATCAGTTCTACCACCAAATGGCAGAACTAAATTGTAGCATATGCTCTATTACTAGATGGCAACATAGGAGTTTTGCATCCTTGATCATCATGGCATCTGGTGGAAACAATAAAAAGATAGGCCAATTATCAAGAAAATTGAGCATATTATCTTATTTTAAAGAGCCAATCAAAAATCCCACACAATCACAATGTACTCAAAATATATTATTTATTACTTTTTTAGTTTGTCAAGAATTTGACTTTAACTATTTAATAATGTTAAAAAAATTTATATGCAGAAATCCCCACTAATATCTCACAAGAAAAAAATAACCAAAATAACATGTCACCCCCTAAAGATTATTTTAATGATGACATACCACCACTCAAAGATGTTCCTCTAGTTTTTGATGACAATGATCATGACACTTGAGTGGCACAAGAGATTGTTGGTTCTCACCAAACACTAAGTTCAACTAAAAACTCCACTTGGAAATCTTCACGAAGGAAGAGAAGTAGATGGATAATTGGAAGGTCTTTTAAGGTGGACTGGGCAACAAAAATTCCCTTCATTGAACCTATAGAGCTTGAAAATGCTGATGATACTCCAACATAATACAGATGTATAATATGCAATTAGAAACTAGAAAAGGAACACAAAATCCAACTGAAGATGGACATGATTGAGAAACATTGTGGAAAAGTATATGTGATAGTGAAGAACCCAGATGGACCAATAACAAGAACACATAGGTGTAAAAAAGTAGAAGAATGCATGCATATAAGATATGCATGCGATTATGAAAATGATAAGAAACATCAAAAACATCTAGTTGAAAAAAGGGGAACAATCGAAGTAAATTTTAGAAAAGTTATGCAGTCCCATATAAAGGCCAAATATATAAAGTTTTCTACTGTATACCACATTCTAAAAAGACTACGAGAATGATTCTACAAATTCATAATCTACATACTCAGAACCTACAGATCCTTCAACTGCACGTTGTCCTTTTGAGGCATATTGTTTTCGTGTCATAAAGGCACAAAAATTACCTGTAACAAAGTTCAAACATATATTAATTCTTAATTTGGTATCAATTTAATAAATAAATAAATATTAAACCTTAGTTCAAAAAATAAACTAACCTCCTATTTATCCACAAACAAAGTGTTTGTGCTCATCTTTGGATGCAACACAGTTAGAATCGTAGTTTTTTGGAGGTCATATAAGGACTCATAGTACAATGCTAGAATAAAATTTAAATAAGAAAATATGGAACTGGGATTGGTACAAGCATAATTTAATTCAATCCTTATACTAGAGGAAATAAACGTGCACCAGTCATATCTCAAATTAGAAAGAGTACGAAGAATGTAAACCACTGCCCAATAGGGAATATCTGATGGTCTTCCCTGCAATACTCTTCTCTCAAATAAAAATTAAACCATTGCTTTAAAAAAGGGGTCATAAACGTCTTCCACATAGAGACCCCTCTTTCGGCTATGAAATGAAAGTGAAAAATGTGAAATGAAAAGTTGAATTTTCAATATTAAAAGGAAATTTATATATCAAAAGTTGAATTTTGAATATAAAAAACAAATTTACAATTACATACCGGTTTGATCAATCTGTAAGCCTAAATCTGAATCCAAATATTTCTTGTCATCATCTGTTCGCATTGCTTTTGGAGTCACAGGGTTTGCATTGTGAAATAGAAGACCTATCAGATTGTGAATCTCTTCTAGTGAGGTACCAAAACAAATCATTCTAGAG
Organism: Torreya grandis; assembly: GCA_037957365.1. Taxonomy (NCBI): domain Eukaryota; kingdom Viridiplantae; phylum Streptophyta; class Pinopsida; order Cupressales; family Taxaceae; genus Torreya; species Torreya grandis. Next base: position 2,079,911 of record JARHVA010000107.1, read on the forward strand.
TTGACATTCACCGTGAACCTCTTCTTGCTAAGGTCATAGGAAGACATTAGTGCTTTGAGTAACCCAATGTCTATTTCATACTAGGGCATGTACAATAGGTTGTCAAAGCTGCATTTTGAAATCCAATTGTTGTACACATCTGGCTACTATATGATCTTCAAAATGTTCGGGCATAGCAAGTTCTTGAAAACGTATTTTCTTTCCATGGCTAGGGAATTGTTGTGGGTGGTTAAAAAGGTGGATGAGAACTCTATTCTAAAAAATGTTTAAAATGAGGGTAAAGGGTGAGTATTTATAGGACAAGGGAAGCGATCGAGTAACTGGCCAGCATACCGGCCACACAAGTTACTCGACAGCAAGGCTTAACCTCATTATTTGGCACCTTTGCTCAACCTATCTTTCAACATAACTATCTGATGCCTATCTTTTGGTGCACACCATCCGGACTTGCCATTAGACACCTACCATTTGGCACCTATAATTTGATGCTATTGTTCAACATGTTTCTTTCAGCATGGGGCCATTCAATTTATTTCATTCAATTTCCTTTGCTCGATGCAACTATTTAGTGTGGCCATTCAGTACATCCATTTGGTGCGATCATTCGGTGTGGCCTTTTGGTGGTTCTATTTAGCATCTATCTTTTGGTGCACCTAAATAGTTGTACGAAAAAAATAAAAAAATCTTGAAATTGCTTGGTTTCACTCCTTCAGAAACCTAATAAATTCATCATCAGCCATAGAGGATTCACCACAACTGTGAATCAAATTTTCCTAGATTCACCAAATATTTCCAATAGGTTATCCACTAGGGCCTCTTAAAATTAACCCTGGAATGACCTCCTATTGGTTTGTTTCCTCTCAATGAATACAATACATAGGGTATTTTTGCTACAGCCTTTCCAACATTGTTCCTCACAAGTTATGCCATGTTCAAACAACCTCATCATAAAGAAGTCAAGATGCATGAATATAATTTGCACTTGATCTGGTACCATAAAAATATATTTGGGAGCCACCCAAGATTTCACTATTTTTATTGAACCTTATAATACAACAACATAGTCAAATACTTGCTATAGTGTTTGTGAGAACAATATTGAAGATAACTTGCTAGTAACCATTGAATACTTGTGGCACCACCTTCACAATTTTCTAGATGGGAAGCTAGCAAAATATCATGCATTTTGGTTACAATCTTCGAGGCACAAGATCACGCTGGACCAAATGTAGGAATGAACTAACAAACATGATCATGTAATTAAGTTTCCCAACTTTATTCTTCACACTTGGTGTAGCAGACACTAAATGGCTCGATTTACATTACATTATGCCAAGAAAAATACCACTTGATCCAAACTTGAGATATTGATCAAGAATATAAATTATTATTAATAATCCACATACTATATCTCTTTATATGCATCATATATTTAAAATATTCCATGAGGTGTTGGAGAACCATTTAAACTCAAAGGACTACTAGTACAAGTTTGTTACAAGAAAGTTTTTTCTTACATTAATTCATTCACATTAATAATTGTTGTTATAATCATCTTAATATGAAAACATAATTTATAGGTATGAATGGAAGCATAAAGGCTCTATCCATGGTTTCATATGGCTAGAAAATGCACCAAATATGGAAATTACAGATTGGGGTTATCCAATTGAAGTAAATTCTACAAAAAACATTCTTTGATAGCTATGTCACATCATGTAACCATAGATAAAGCTTTTAAAGGAAGTCAATAGTGCACTGCTCCATTCTTGATGACCCATGTTTACTACAAATGGATGAAATCTTTGAAACTAGTCCTTGTAAAGACTATGAAAGAAGAGTTAATAGGGTAACACCATACTAAATGTAGTGAATATTCATGCTTGCGATGGAAAACATATCCCATTGAATGTTGTTACAAAGCACCATAGGATTTACATGAGGTGTCTTCCTTGTTCATTGAAAATGTGGGAACAAAAATTACAAGCCAACTCGTAATTATGATAGGTTAAACATTCATAACCTTGACATACTTTCATTTTGGTGAGCAAATGTGGATTGCCAATTCATTGTTTCTCACCATGTTGTGCTCAAATACATTTCAAAGTATGCATCAAAAGCAGAGCGGATCTAAAAGTTATCACCATATGTTGACCATAATTCAAGAAGATATGCCTTCACATGATCCTACATTGGTTACATATCAATTAAAAAAAAAAACTATTGTTGACCGCGATATCAATGCACAAGAGACATGTCATATGTTACAAAAATTCCACTAGTAATATGCAATTGCTCATTCATTTCCTTGAATGTTTCAACTATTCATTTAGGGATTAGAATCCCCATCAAGGAGGTACTCCCTCAAGGGGCATGAATTAATTTTTTTCAAGAATAACTAAAACATGTTTGTTACATTCTCATTGATGAGATGAGCTTCAAAGGGCCAAAATTATTAACTCACATTGATGCTCCATTGCATTACTCACATTGATGCATTGAAGCATTCCTTCATGATAATAGCACCCTGTTTTGTGGTCACTACATTATTCTCATAGGAGAGTTCGACCAATTGCCTCTAGTGCAATACATCCCTATGTATGTAGGGAACTCAAATGGAAATAGATTTTGGCATGTTTTGACATGGTTGCCATCTTGGATACATTTTTCTGCCAGCAATGTGCCAATCCTTGTCAAATTGATTTTCGTAAACTATTGATTAACATTTAGAAATGTAGAGCCAACCATGGAGGATTATAATATTTTAATGTCTCATACATATACTTCTTATCTCTTAAATAGCAAAACATCTTTCAAGCTTCAATCCATTTATTTGCAACCAACCCTTTCGTTATGTTTGCACAATAGAATTATGTTGAAATTGCGTGGCATTCCAATCAATCATAGTAATTCAAATCAAATCAATTCATTGGAAGCTAATGATGATCAATTACAACCTATAATCCTCCTAGGAAAAAGATAAGAATTTATGCTTACTTCAAACTTGTGCGTCATTGTAGGGTTGTTAATGGAAATCTTAGGCTAGTTGTTACATTTATCTACAAACTAGGGTCAAACCCTCCGTATTTGATGATGCATGTGGTTGCCAAATTCAATAACTATGTTGGTCCACCATGGGGTGTAAATAATCCAAAACATTTTCCAATCACAATAATAACACATGGGAGTCATAAGCAAGTTCCATTGAATATGGCATGGGCTTTACCAATTCATAAATATCAAGGTTTGACATTACAAAGGGAAAGAATAGACATTGGTAACATAGACCAACAAGACATGACCATCATTGTAATATCAAGAGTTAAGTTTATAAAATACCTCAACATCTTACCTCCATTTTAATTTGACCGTCATGCAAGAAGTAATGCCTACATTAAGATTAGAAAACAAATAGAATATCAACTACAATCAAAACCATTGTTGCCTGAAGTGATGCAAACCATTTGATGGTATTTTCTATTTGCAACATCCTTTCTACTTTCATTTCAGGTGCAAAAATTGTATGACGTGTTTATATATGTCTAAAATAATGATTATAAATTTATTTTATTTTCATGTTCTTTATGCCAACACGTATTAAATTATTCACATGTTTTATGTGAATGTACTTAAATCATGTGTCTAACCTTATATATGAGATATCAAAACAAATTAAGGTTAATTATTTTCAACTCTTTGATGTAATCTTCATTTGCAATAAATTTTCAATGTCAAAATGAATGGATTGAGCCTCTACATTAGGGTTTCATGGTTATGGATTTCAATGAAATTTGGGCTTTAAGGCTAGGGTTTTAAGGTTAAGGATTTTAATGACATTAGGCTTTCAAAATTTTATTCCTAGAATTTTATATTGGGTTTAGTTTTTTATCTAGGCTCTCTAAATTATATTTGCGGTTAAATTTGTAATATTATTTTGGTCACTACATAGATTTATTGTGTTCCTTGATTTGGTCAGAATGAAATGACTATATTCATTGTACTTTCAAGCCAATTTGGCGGAATGAATTTGGGCAACGAATAGACAATGTGTTTGTTATTAGATCTCATTTTTTTGAATTAGTTTGAGACTATATTTTTTCAATGGAATTTGTTTATTTTTAAAGCTTGTTAGGTAGTATTTCTTGAATTGTGTATGCACCATGATTAACTTATGAACTTGCTTTATTCTCGAGCACATTTGTTGCAAGATAATTATGTGGTTTTGATTATCGATTTTTGTTGGATTGTTTTAAGGTGATGAACAATGAAATAACTCTATTTTTATTGGTTATTTTAGATAAGCAAGGAAGAAAACTGAACAAACCTTTTTTTTCCCAAGGGACGCCTATAACTAGAGCATCAATGACATAATTGGATGCATCAGTTTTCGTAACGAGGTTTGATATTTGTTTACTTCTTTACATATTTGTCCAAAAAAATTAAATTAAGATTAGACAATGCCTTAAATATAACCTTTATATTGAAGAGGTTTTAACGAATTTTCGTAAATGTGACTTGTGAGTTTGTGGTTGTAGTATAATTCATACACCTTTGCATTCTCTTGTTCTAGAGTTTCGTTCCATTTTTTATTTTCTACTTTTAAATTTGTGTGGTCCTAATATTTATGTAATTTTACAAGATGTAACATCCTACGCTTAAATTTGCATTCCAAATTATGTAACAAACTTAATTTTGTTAATTTAGTTATATAATGTTTTTTAATTTTTAGTATTTTATGGCCGTTGATGATTACAAAAGGTCAAAAACCTTAGATTTTTGGAAATCATATGTAAATTTGTGTTCATTATTGTAGCTTAATTCTCTTTTTAGATAAAATTTGGATGATGTACTATGCTAGTAGATTTTTGCTTTTGTCGAGAGGGATGCATATTCTTAGGATTTTGAAGTGTGGATAAATTTGGAATAATTTGTTGTGTTAGTATGTTTTCCATTATGGGTAGGGGTGTATGTTCTTAGGGTTTCAGATATTAACCTCCTTTTTGTATAATATATAAGGTTTTTGATATCATAGTTATATAGATTTTAATTAAGGATGTTGCTATGGATTGGACTTATAACTTTTGGGATCACCCAATTCATGGCAGGCCCATGAGATGATTTAGTATTTTGCTCACACATTTTCCTTTGTATTTAGTGTACTTTATATTATGTTTTTTTTTTCCCTATAAATTTCAAATGTAATTTTATTTGTGTAATCGATTCAATTTCACTTAGACTCCTTGCTCTCATTTTTATGTTTGGGTCGATTTCACATAATATATCACAAGTGTTATATGATAAAGTTGTAATTGAAATATTTGGTTTTTAACAATAAAAAATAGCTACCAGCTAAAAAGCCTTGTCACCACCTTGTAATTTTAAAAACTTAGCAGCATCACTTCATAAAATTCATCGTTTTCATCGTGTTAAATTAATATCCATTAAATGGAATTGTCCGCTGAGTTAATCAATGTAATATTGTTGGTATTATAAATATAGCTTGTGCAGATTGGTAATCCAGTTTTATATTTAAAACACATGCAATTATTGCAATTATTGGTATGTTCTGAAAGAAACAAAAACCATATATCTTCTAGTAAGAAGGAATTAGAAAAGTTGCACCATGGTTTGAGCTTCCAATTGATGTTTGCTTATCATACAGAGCAGTATGAACCTATAAATGACAACAAAAATTCAAGCGGAAAAGGTTATGCTAATTTAGCTTGTAAAATCTTGTTTCTAGTTTTATTTTCTGACATTCTATGTTTGTTATTGACAATGATTTGATTTGGCATTTATTTTCAGTCCATACTTCAAGCAACTCAAAACAACAAGTCCAATTATGTTGTAATTTATATCATTCATCTGTTAAGTTTTTGGCCCTTTGTTCATTGTAACTAAGATTATGATACTTAAACTGTTGATGTCATGTGTTATATTTGTTATACTATTTTAATGAATCTCGCTATATGGAATTGTTTTTATTCTAGATTTATATCCTTTTCTCATTCTTCAATATAAAATAAATAAATAAATACAAAAGTTTAAGACAATTATGACAATTGAAGATCCAATAAATCCTTAGTCTTGTAGATAAAATTAAAACCACATATTTATATTAAAAAATGAAAATTGTGTTGGGAAATCTCTCTCTTTCAAAAATGAAAACGGTGTTGATAATATGGATATATGACATACATATCCGGCCCTAATAACTCATATACACAAATGCATGCATCTCATAGGTCCCACTCGAAAGTGCCACCCAATTTCAGCTAGTTAAAAATTATAATAATATTGAAAAAAATCCACTTTTAAAAATTAAACTAATATGAAAAAATAATCGCCCTTATTAAAACCACCTTAAAAAATCTCTCTCTAAAAACATTTAAGTTGAGTAGTGGGACTAAAATATTTGACTTTTCAAAACTATGAAAAATGGAAAAGCAACCACTCGAGTCGTCGACGAGTGACTTTCAAGTTCCATAATTCTTAATAAAAAGTTAAATAAATATTTAAAAGAGTAAATCATTTACACGCTTCCTTAAAAGAAATGTTATACATTAACAATTCACTAAAAAGGTGTAATGAAGACGTCGATGGAGGAAACGATACCTTCAGAGGAGACAATGAGACTCACAAGGAGATAGAGAAATTTGAATAAAATGGCATTGAAAAATTAGATATGTGTATGAAGGTATTTGGAAAAAAATAAAATGATTATAAATATTAAGAGTATAATTGTAATAAAGAGTGAGGTAGATAGTTGAGAGGAATTATAACAAATGGAATGTAGTCTTAATTTTTTATTTTTGTTTTTGTTTTTCTTATATAGCTAAATAGTCACAAGCGATAATCTAACAATGAACCTATGGACAAAAGTAAATTTCTCCAAAAAAGAGGAAGACAATCGCCTTATCATGGCATACCATATATACACTTCTCTAAACATATTTCTTAGCATTATATAATCTAACAATGAACTTATGGACCAAAGAAAATTTCTCCATAAAAGAGGAAGACAATCACCTCATCATGGCATATCATGTATACACTTCTCTAAACATATTCCTTGGCATTATATTTAACTTGCAGAAAACTTTCAAACTTCATGAAGAAAGAAAAGAGGTTGTAAATTGTATAATGTTTGTTTGAGGAAAAAATACACAATGGATCATTTTTTAAGTTATTCATAGGAATGATTGATCTTTAAGATTATGGTTGGAGTGTGTAAAAACAATGGGTAATAATTTTATGAGGCAAACAAAATATAACACGGGGAATATGTTTTCGATTATATTCTTTCTGCATTGTCTAAATATATTAAATGATTTAATATTATAAATAAATATTGGAAAATAAAATAATAATAATATAAGATTGGATTTAGTTAGGAACTAAAGTATATTTATTGGTTTCGCATCTTTAAAAAATTAATAGAAAATTTTATAGATGTATGTTAGGCATATAATGAATATACTTAAAATGATATATATTTTTTATTTGAATTATGTAATTAATTTTAATAAAAAAAATCTTTATTTACTTCATACATTAAACTTATTTAATATTTAGACAATTAGATGTAAAATTCATGGTTTTTGGATGTCAAATTCCTGGTCTTTGTATGTTTTAGCTAAAAAAATAATAATTTATTTTTTAATTAGATTTAGGTTTTTTTTGTTTCATTTCAATTTGAATGCAACTATAATTAAAAGTTATAATAAATATAAAACCTTCATGGTGTTATATTATTTTATAAAAATAATTAATATTATATATATATTAATATTATTATTATTATACATAAATTATTATAATATTAATATATAAAAAATAATGTAACAATTATAGAAGATATTATCATTATATATTAATATATTATATATTATATATTATATATATATATAATATATATATATATATATATATATATATATATATATATATATATATATAAAAGAGTATAATAATTATTATATTATATTAAATTATATAAAGTAACATATTAATATAATATATTATTATATTTTATTATGTATGGGGGTTCGACAAGCTGTCAAAATTAGTTAATAAATTCCTTCACGTGTCGAGATGGGATTGGATTAGAGCCCTAAGATGATGGGGATTGGCATTCGACGACAAGAGGTGACAGTGCTCAAATTTAAGACATTTAGAGTGCAAGTGCCAACATCTACATTCTATATTCTATTTAAAATAACTTTGTTTACATGAAGTCCAAGAAAATTAAAGCTACCCAAATTAATAATAATATTTATAATAATAATTATGAATATTACTTGCATATACTTACCTTGTTCATTCGGAATAATTTCACATGACGGCCTTTTCTTCCCCAACCATGATTTTCATTGAGCATTCCTCAAGTCTAACTACATTGGCACTGCCATCTGTGGTGAATTATTCAACTGTCCTAGTGGTAAAATTGGGGAAGGAAGTGTTATCAATGGAGGAACTGTATGCATCCACTACTATCATCTATCACTTCCACAAATTTTGGCCTCACTTCCACAAATTTTGGCCTATGTTGCTTCTCTTCATGCATGGAATGTGAAATATTGGAAACCTGTCCTCTCAAGAATTTTTATTTATAATTTGAACCTTAGTTACAGACTGAGTAATCCTTCTTCGTAGAGGACCCTGTTTGTGGGACTAATACCACATGCCAAAGGACCCATATTGTATACCAAACATGAATTCATGGTGGTGGTTGGATTTACATGGTTTGCATCACCCATTGCAAAGGGTCCATAACTTGCAGGGTGGCAACATCTTTGATTTATCATTTTATGTTGTTGAATGAGAGCGGATTTGATTTCAACATGGATCCACATTCGATGTGCACCTCAAATCATGATGTAATGTCGTCAATATAGAAATAACATGTTGACATTCCATAGTCCATCTTCTTGCTTCCATTCATCAATGTTGCCAATATATTTACAGTCCAATTCAAACAAGAAATAAAATACAAATTGGCCTAACATAAGGATATGTGTTGAAAGACTTCACTAAAAAGAAAGAGAATAGACCAATCACTAAATGACCAAATTCCACATGGTAAATTACACAAAAAAGACACCAAAAGATCATATATATATATATATATATATATATATATATATATATATATATATATATATATATATATATATATTTCGGTGTTCCTCGCACCATCAGGGTAACTGCCCCTAATCATAGTTACTTAGCTAAAGAAAAGCTCATATTTAGAGATGCCAATATCTGTGTAATTCTAAGCTTCTCAATCCAAAAATATATATATATATATATTACATATCATATATATTTCGGCGTTCCTCGCACCATCATGGTAACTGCTAGTATGTAATATATATATTTTTTTGGATTGAGAAGCTTAGAATTACATAGATATTGGCATCTCTAAATATGAGCATTTCTTTAGCTAAGCAATTATGATTAGGGGCATTCAATCAATCCAACTCATCTAGAGAATGATCTTGGCTCTAATCGTTTAACTCTTCGTGTCAGATATCTATAGAGATTTATACTTTGGTGAATGGTATAACGAACCATCATCCTTACCAATTAGACTAAAAACTTTTTGTTATGATGATATAAAAAATATTGGATATATTTTATGATATGGGTCTTCATGTACTTAAAATGCCTTGCCACATTAGACTTATAGTTTTGGGTTGACCTTAATGATATGGTAGAACATTAGGTTTAGGTAGGGAAGTAAGTATAACTAATTGTGGTGAAATGTATTAATCTCACTTTTATATGAGGGGCCTAGAGAGATATAATAAAGAGTAAGTTTATAAAATTTTATGTAGTACTTTGTTTTTTTGTGTAATATAAATTTGTTTTTTTGAAACTACGTATGGCTGTTGGTGATAATTTCTTAGTTGCTTAAATATTGTTAATATATTACATTGATTTCATAGAGAGTTTTAACAACCCATTATGTGTCTTAGGTGAGTAACTTTAAATGATTGATGATATTTATTTGTTGGCTATGGTCTTAAAAATATAATGTTAAATTAATTAGCCTTTTGATTATGTTTATGGGATCCTCTAATTGAGCTCTGGAGTTATATAACATTCTTGAGAGATACCTAGGATGAGATAGATGCATGGATAGATAAAATAATATATAATCTAAAAGTTTGGAGGGATATTTTTTAGTACAATTGCTTAAATAAGGTGTTTTTATGTGAATTGTTTGGGCTTCAAAGATGATGTGATTAGCTATTCAAAATTAGGAAGTTGAGTGCATTTTTGAAATTATTATGTTGTTAGGAAGAAGCAAGACCCAATGTGGACCCAAAAGGTTGATGATTTTGTGATGGGAGAAATAGAGAGTTATATGTGTAGATACATGAATTAACATTTATTGCTATAACAATGCATTTATGACCACTTCTTATACGCACTTAGCTTATGCCTATTTCCATGGTCCTTGATCGCTCTTACTTCAATTTTTGTGCGCATGACCCTTACCTATTGAGAAAATTATGATTATAAATATCCATATTCAACATCCTAAGCAGTGTAAGCTCACTTTCAAACTGATCCACACTTTCAGTTTAGTTGTCTTTGTTCTCTGGACAAGACCACCCTATTTGGACTATCTCGCTCTCTAGTACTGTCTAGTTACATCAGCGGCATTTTCCAACCAAATAATGACCATTTTCTCACATTCAAATTATCCAAATGGGTAATCCCACATTTTTAGCAAGCCTTGTCTGAAGGAATTCTAGAATGAGCATTATAAAGCCACATTTCAAGCCATTATCCACTAGAGGCTCATATGATTGAGAAGCACCAAAACATTGAATTGCACATTGAGATAAAACACCTATTTTTCCCAATTTAGAGTTCACATAGCCCAAGTAGCCCTTAACTAAGTCTATGTACCTCCAAGGTCACACATCATTTTCAAATCACTTAATCACACCAGGGTTGCACTAACCTTTAACTTTTGCACCAGTCTTTCACACACACCATCGTAGCATGGGAGCACTACATGGAGTTCAATCCATCTTCAAAGTACTGGTATGTAGGAAACATTACAATAACATCAAATAAATGTGTTTTAAAAATCAACTCAACTGAAGCTCAACACCTACATGTGTTTGCCTACTAACCACACAGGGAAAACATATGCATGACTTGATCTTCGCCATAGTATCAAAGATCATAAAGATGAACAATTCCATTGACCTTAAGTATCAAACAAATCTCTACTCATTATTTTAGATAGGAACAACATGAATATCTTAGCATAGTCCATTGTCCAAACAAGTCATGGACTATACATCTTTCATTTGGGTTAGTACAAAATCATTCAATTACTACACTCATTCATAAGTTATTCTTTCATATGCAACTGCATACCCAAAAAATGGGTTAAGTAATAAGAGTAACCTAATTCCCACAAGATTCATATCAAAGGAGGACCCCTCATTTTAACTGATGTTTCAAACTTCTATCAGTTCTCCACATTTTATAAATAGAGTCAAGTTAACATAGAGAAAGACAACCAAGATAAGCATAAGATGTTATATATCAACCACTATAAGTGTTCTACATGATTATACCAAATTGTAATGCTACAGGGATAAAACAAATGATAGTCAAAGTATGCTACAGCAATATTAATTTTACAAAACATAGAGTACCCCAAAGATTCTTCAACTTTATTACTAAAGACCAAACAATATAATCTATTTATTAACCATTTCCACATTAGATGGTAGCATGATCCACACAAGTTTAAGAACCAATTACAATTATGCAATGAAGATATAAGACTATCAAAGTAGATCCAAGCCATTTCACTATTGCTTACATAATAACCATTTACCAATGTAAATGGCAACAGAGTATAGAAGAGAAGACTTCATATATATTTATATAAAGAAAATACCAAATATGCCAACTTAGACACAATCATGCAATCAAAACATACAGTTACTAAATGTTATGTGTCCTTCTCAATGCATGTTACAACCATGTCATTTTTGCTCATAACATGAAAGCCAAATATAAAAACCTTATTTTACAGAGTCATGAGATCAATATAGACATGTAATGAATGCAGCATATTGTGGCTCAATCAAACATGAATGTTGATGCCAAAACCAAACCTACTAACACAATCAAGAGCCAACAATAGAATCGCTTAATCATATCCAAAATAGAAGCATTAAAATGAACCACAACTCAGAAATACAAGAGAACCATACCAAGGACAATTTAAAAAGTTCTCCCCATTTACATTAAGCCAAACAATGAAACACAATACAGTCACCAAGCATTTCTTGGCAAGAGATTATAGATCCTTGTACAATAGTGACTAACAATACATAATAAACTATATTAGAGTGCTAGAGAAAAGATACAAATAGCCCAGGGGCCTCACAAATCATTGGCACTACTATAAATCCTTCAATATCCCACTTCAACAATGTAGAGCAAATCACCCAACTTTTTATACGCTCCTAAAAACATTTCTTGTGCACGAAAACCAAAAACAATGTGAAAGTTGAGCTAATCCATATGGTGGTAACCCTACCAACCCCATCCATCAGTTTCGGGTTTCAAGAGTCCATTGAATGGAAACTCAATGTCATAAAAGTGAAAATGAGAGAGGATTTTTAAGAGAGATCATGAATCCACTGGTTTAGGGTTGGCACATAGGGGCAATTAGACATACAACAAGAAACTAAGAACACATAGTCCAAACAAGCAGAGATACATAAAGCATAATGCAAACAAGTTTTGAATTGTAATATGTAATTATTAATTAGTTTATATTTGCCTTGGTGAAGAGAGGGAAGATGTTTAAATGTAACCTTTGGTCTTCAAGATATGCAAGCAAAGAGCCATTAAGAGGAAGATGAAACCAATGCAAGGCTTGATCAATTAGGCTTTTAGGGAATGCTTTAAGAAAAATTATATTGTTAATATTATATTTCCCAATAGAAACAACAAAATGCTTAAGGTGAAAATAAGGATCACCACTCCCATCAAACAATGAAAATTAAGGCATTATGTAATCACAAGGCAAATGAGAGTTAAGAATTACATGTACTATGGGATTTTTATGTATAGCATTAAAATCAACCCAAGTGTAATATGATTTGATCTCTACAGAAATATGAAGTACTCACTACTACAAGGTATCTATGGCATGCATCAACTAAAATCTCGTAACAGCACATTAATTCAATGGTTGAATTTTACTATTGATGGTTGCCATAAGCACACTATTTCTCATGGGTTAGAAAGATAAAGGAATATTATCACAAACCCTAGGGGAGTCTATACTGAATTCTTTAAATTTTAACCATAAGTATACCTTCATTGACAAGACTATGATTTTTAAGAAGAAATTAGTGCTTGAACAATGCAATGATGAAGCTTCAAAATCATTTGAAACTTTTGCATTTTAGCATCCAACAAAGATGGAGCATTCACATCTAATTTGAATCATTATTGTAATCAAGCCAAGCACATGTAATAAAAATGAAACCTTAAGGTTAAGGAGGAAGTAAACCCTAATGTAAGAAACAATTTTGAAAATCAAATTTGAAGAAAGGGATCAAACCAGGGAATGAGGGTTTCTAGGTTGAATGTTTGAAAGACTTTGGGTTCACCATTTATGTTTACCCTAATTCTAGTTTTATTTAAAATATGAATATATTAATTATAATTTAATAGATTTAATTGTACATCCATAAATATACAGTCAGATCTATCTAATATATTGAGCTCACGTAAATATGTCAAAGTACAACAAATGAAACTAAACTATGAAAATTAAATACAAAAGGTTATGGAATGATCACATTTATTTACTATTTTATAATTATTAATCTATAAATAACTGTGGCGACTGCTTGGACCTTACTCCTAATATCTATAACTTTGTAACCTCTTTTGGGTAGACGTGCAGGTGCAAGTTCATCCTTGGCGGACACACCCTTGTCATAATTACACTCATCGAGTCTATCTCTATGTTGTCGAGTCTACCCTATGCAAGGTTCCACAAACTAATTTCCCTGTCACTGATGCATTGTCTCTTTTCTAATGGTTTTGAACTTTCATTTCATTGTTTTGCCAAGATAAATATTCAAAATTGATGTTCTTCTTTGCCCTGTCTTGACACTAAAACAAACATATAGTTATATAGTTGGGCAACCATATAAGCAGTGTAGCAAACTATGTATCCCACACACTCGAAATCAAATCTCCAATGTAGTAATGTGATTGCGGATGGAATAGCGCATGTGAATGTTTTGAACATCATCTTTCTTAAAAATAGTTAATGCAACTATATGCAAACTAATACCCACCTTTGGCCCAAAGGAAATTATAAGAGACCAAGAAGAACAACTCCCTAGCAAGTGTGTAAGATGCAACTCAATGAAACTCGACTTGAAGTAATAGGAAAGATATTTGATGCTCAGCTCCAAGATTGACCTTTGATAATGTGTATTCTTTGTGTTATTCTTTTTCATTTTTTTTACTCTTCCCTATAAATGGCTTGACATGACCCAATATATATAAGATAATCTAAAACAAGATAAGTGTTAGCCAACATTAAAATTGATAAGGAGTGAGGTTAAAGGGACACAATCAACAACAACGAGTAGGAGAGCCCACAAGGCTAAAAGATGCAATCGAGTGACTGGCGTAGACGAGCACGCACAAGTCACAGGGATAACCTCAAGATGACAAGACTATGTTCAATGCATAGTCTAATAATAGGTAATGTACAACCCAACAATGCTAATGAATACTTTCTAATAAAAGCTAAACAATGCTTTTTAGGCTCCATGGCTTAATGGAGACCTTAGTAGGACTAGATGGGACAAGAAATATGTCAATATGTAAAAGTTATCCAAATATGATAAATTGGGAATAAATATCTTGTGTCAAATTTAAGTGTCTACCATAAGTGACAAATTGAATACAAATAAAATCAATACTAAGCAATTGCAATGATTTGTATATTTTTCTTACCTTGCAAAACAAAAACAAAAAAAATGTTTGAACCTTTTACTTCTACAATATTCATGATAAAGCAAGTCTTTTTGTGATGTAGAAGTCTTGGACTTGCAATGTAATTTGTAAGGTGCTACAAAAAAAAGTGTAGAGAATCAACATAACCAAGCAAGCTTTAAGCACCATGTTCAAGGAACATTGAATAGCATGGAAGAGAATATTAGATCTAAGAATCCAATATGCAATGGAAGCAACCTAATGCCATCAATCAAAGAATTACAACTTGGTTGCAATAATGGCAATGAAACATACAACCCTTTCAAAGAAAATTATAGAACTAAAAATATCAGACACCAACAATAACCTTATTAAAAACAATGAAGCAATAACAACAGAGAGGAACATAAAGCTAACCAAGCAAACCAAAGACTCCTATCAATTTGACGATAAAACAACCAACAAGCAAAATTCTACCTATTGAACAATGAAAGGCCACAATGGTAATAGTTAAACAATAGAACAACTCATTGTTTGAGTTTAGAATGTTAGAAGTAAGTACAAAAACAACACAAGGTCAAACTTGAAAACTATGTGCCCTAATAACTTTATCAAAACAAACACACAAACCAACAATCAAATAGTAAAGTAAATCAAATACTCAGCAACCTAACAAGCAACGTAATGGTGATAGAGGAATGAAAAATCTAGGCCAAAAATAGCTAAAATAAGAGAAATATATCTTACACGTGGGAAGGAAGCACAATTGAACTTGATAAGGCTCCCTAGTTGTTGATGATCATAACCTTGTGGTTGTCTTCCAATAAAAATCTCCTTGGAGCAACATGCAAGAGGCATCGATTGGTAGGAATAGGTGGCAACAGTTGTAATGATTAGTAAGCTAAGATATACAATATCAAAATGGTAGACCATATGATAAGAATGAGCTCCCAAGCAAGGATTAAATTCCATTAAACAATAAGAACTGGACAATTTTGAATTGGCAATGCATAATTGATCGATGGGTAAGCCTAAAAAGTTGACACCAAGCATGTAAACATTCATTGATTATATCTTCAAAACCTATAATCCTTGAGACTTGACTTGTAAATTGCAACTATAAACACTTGTAAATTGCAACCATAAACCAAACATGAAAACGACATATGACTGTCTAGCTCCAAAACTTTTGAAACTTGAAGGGGTAATAAATTGGTTGTGAGCTGAAAATTGAGGGGTTTTTTAATTAGGCCAATTTTTCATAAGAAAACTAATAATAAAATCAGATTTAAACAAATTATACCTTATAATATCAGATAAACCATTAGTAAAATGGTAATCAAGGACATTGTTTACTGCAAAAATAAGCAAAATTGTGACAGCAAAGATAGCGATTGCTCCAGGGTTTAAAAAAGAGTCATAATATTCTAAAATGTAATCTCGAAGGGATTTCCATATACATAGCATTACAAAATAATTCTTTTGGGTGCACTCCCATATTTTAGCATGTGTACTTCATGGTGTAAAATGTTGAAAGGGAGAAAATGTAGCTTGCTTAGTAATTACTGGTTATGCTGATCTTTTAAGCTTTGAAATTGATCATTAAAAAAAAGAGGCACTAGTTACAACACTACATAATAATTGTGTTTCTTTATCGCGTTTGCACTTTTGACAACTAGTTTTGACTTCATTGAGTAAAGAAAATAGTTTTAACATGTTGACCGTGTTAGCAGGTTAATCAAAAAGGGCCATGCCATTCACGGTTATTTTGCAAAAATAGTGACCTTAAGTCATGTTAAGCTGTTATTAAGTCATTGTTGCGCTATTATTGGTCCACACAACCTCAAATTTGCAGTTTCTCAACAGGGCACCTATATATAATATAAACAATATAATGGGGGGATTCAATGTGATTTCAATAGCACCATTAAGAAAAAACAAATTATACAATTTCCCATTTATCAAAAAATAATTGAAAACATGACTAAACTGAAAACCCTAGATTTTTTTATTATTTTTTTAATGAAATAGAGCTCTAGATATTTTAATTTTCTCTAATTTATAGGTTAATACATTAACCACCAAATATGATTTATATATAAGGTAGTTTTCTGCAGTGCATATAATTTTGGGATTCACCCACATAGTTTCGAGTCAACATACACTGTGACCCATATTCCACAATGTTTACAACCATAATGATGTTTGGAAATGACATTAACAAGCAAACCTCTTGACATTAACAAGCAAACCTCTATATTACCCAAAGAAAATCCACATTAGATTACGTCCCAAAAAACCAACATCTGTCACCTATCAATCCAACTTCGGTTTATTGAACAATCAAACAACAGTTATTCATAGCCTTTAAAAAAGTTGTGTAAAAGCACATCAGGCTATTATATACTAGCACAGCTGTTATGTGCCAAATTGCTGCTTTTTTAACAATCAAACAACAGCTATTCATAGCCTTAAAAAATTCAAGGTCTAAAAAGAACATCAGGCAATATACTAGCTTAAAAAACAAGGTCTAAAAAGAACATCAGGCAACATACTAGCACAACTGTTATGTGCCAAACTGCTGCAATAAGTAGGAAACATAAAATATTGCCATGGTAGGCCACAGATTTGGAAAAACAGAGTTAACAATTTCATAGGCTCTGTTTTTACTACCATCAGAAAGGGTAATATACCATTTCCAAACAAAGAACCACATAGTCATCTCTGTCCTTGCAAATTACAACAGACCTACCCATGGCTCACTAAATCCCCTAAGGGAACAAAAGAGGAATACACCCAAAGCAACAGGCTATTTACCAGCAGAGCTGTTCTGTACCAAACTTCTGCTGTTTTAACAATCAAATAACAGATATCCATAGCCTTGAAAAATAGGTGGTCTGAAAAAGCACATCAAGCTATATACTAGCACAGCTGTTATGTGCCAAACTGCTGCAATAAGTAGGAAACATGAAAATTTGGAGTGGTACACCACAGATTTGGAAAAAGAGTTCACAAATTTCATAGGCTCCGTGTTTTACTACCATCAGAAAGGGTTCCATGCCATTTCCAAACAAAGAACCACAAAATCATCTCTGCCCTTGCAAATTACAACAGACCTACCTATGGCTCACTAAATCCCCTAAGGGGGCAAAAGAGAACTACACCCAAAGGAACACAATAGGTGCAAAGGACTTTAAGACTAGTTCTTGTTCCTAAGATCAGCATCTTAGGAACAAGAACCTACTTGACTTCTAGGCTTCCTCTTCATGTGCAATTTCACTGAGAAACACCATATCATCTCTGCCCTTAAAAATTACAAGAGACGTACCAATGGCTCACTAAATCCCCTAAGACGACAAAGGGTACTACACTGAAAGGAACACAATAGGTGGAAAGGATTTTATGACTTGGAGTTAAGGATTTGCTGCAAACCAAGATCAGCGAGTTAAGAACAAGCAACTGCCTGATTTGCTAGGCTGCTGCTTCATGTGCAATTTCAGTGTCTGAAATAGTAGCTAAACAAAGTAGCAATTTCCCATTCAGTAGGAAATATTTCTTTTGCATCATATAGAACAAATTCTTATATAATGATATCATTTAAAGAACCAAAAACAAAAACATAAAATTCGGGCATGCATCTAAATTATCATAACACACTAACCTATGGTCTGCCACAGGTATTCACAAGCATTTCAAACAAGTTTTAGTACTGATTTTCCATGATTTGAATTAAATTACCCTCCAGTTACACAAGGTTACTAGCGCGCTTCAGATTCCACCTTTTGCCAAAATTCACTCTACAATTGTAAAAATTGTTGACCAAATCAGACCCTTGCATCCATGCTTTTGGATATAAAGAAGCATGACACATTCAGTAGCCCTCATAAAAAGCTGCAAGTGTACATCCAAAGAAAGGTTAAGTATGAAACAGCCATTGCAAGAAGCATACTAAGGCTGGGACTGATAACTGCCATAAAAAGACCCCATCTAAAGTTCAGAGACTGACACATACATCCAATTCATTATGTGAACTCTCTTCAGCAGATTCTTAATCAAAAAGTTTTGTTAAGCTTATGTACACTCTTCTGAGGCCCTGAGGCAGACCCAATAAGGGATTTAAAGTCCACCTGCCTAGGTTGTCTTGCAACTTCTATATAATGCTACGGCCAATTAAAAAAATCAAACGACTTCAAAATGTCAGTAATTACTCCAGTTCAATTGACCTGGTTGAGATTGCTGGTAACCACCTGTCTGAGAGTTACTACCTCCAGCAGCTCCCCCCAATGTCTCTGATTGCTGAAGCAACTGAGGGGAGTTTTGGGCCACCCCTGACTGTGCAGGATGATGATACAACCCAGCATATGCTGCATGAGCAGACTGTCCAGGTGCAAATGCTACATTCTGTCCTTGTGCGGACAGGCTATAGTATGAACTTGATTGCATGTTAGGAAGGTTTTGAGGGGTCCGAAACCAGAATGCAGAGCCGTCAACCTGCATATTAATAGAACATTATGCAAGCAATTAACTCCTTTATTTTAATTAATTTTACCTACAATACTTAGATAAGGTCCAGGAAAGGTAAGAACCTGTTGACTGGGAATGTAAAGATTCTGTTCCTTGTTTTCCTCAAATCCAGATCTATTCCCTCCACTTACTGCAGAACTTGCAGAGAAGCCAGACGGAGATGCAGTATAGCCAGGATAGCCAACAGGAAAACCTGTTTGTGAAGAATTCCCACCAGCAGTCATGGGCTTAAACTGGGACAATGAATACTTGACAGCAGCAGGAGCTGAAGGGAATGAAGTACCAGAAGGCACAGGATAATTGCTACCAGTAGATGGCTGGGGATATCCTATGTTGCCGGCAAAATTATTTAGTGTCGGGGGTGTAATGTAGATTGGTGGAAAATACTGAGTATGATAGGGTATGTAAGTGGGAGGGAAGGGAGAGATATGTACACCACCAGGTTGAGGAAACAACTGCATTTGCTGGTGAGGGAAAGACACTGTAGTGGGTGCAATTCCAGCCATTTGTGATCCTTGAGCTGTAAGTGCTGCAGAGGCTACTCCCACAGAGGTAGCAGTCTGCAGTCATGTGAATCAGTATCAAAAGCATTACCATTACAAAACAGAAATTTTTAGGACAAAGATTCGATCCACACCTCTTGTGATGCTGATACACTTGGACCAGATAACAACATAGCATTACCATTGTACTTGCTCACAGCAGTTGGTCCAACAAATGGAGAGAAGCGGGAATCTCCATCACTGCCAGGTCTGAGAAATGGATTGTAAATGCTTGAAGAAGGATCATACGGTTGCTGCATCTACACAGACAACGGTCAGGATGCAAAATATTTGAGGTATGAAGAAAACTATGAAAAATACTACTTACAATCACAATGTGGAAGCACAGCAGAAAAGCCCAAAATTAATTTGCTCATCATTTTTAACAAGTTGCATTAAGAAACACAGCCCAAATATGCAATACTTCTAAAAATGAGAATACAAGATTTCTACATGCATAACATAGGAAGAGGTTAAAACAAATGTTTAACCCAAAGCTTACCAAATTCCCCCACACCTAAAACATAGAACCAGTAATCATCAGAAGAGAATGCATTTTTCTTCTAATTTTTAATCAATTATTTTGTCCATTCACATTCTAATTAGGTATTAGAATACAACTTAATAGAAACTTAACACTCATTGACACCCCTAATCCACTTGCACAATGTTACGTGCCCAATTTACTGTTAGATATCAAGGGTCACTAAGATGAGGCAACCAATCATACATGTCACTTTATATACTTCTAATTTTTAATCAATTATTTTGTCCATTCACATTCTAATTAGGTATCAGAATACAACTTAATAGAAACTTAACACTCATTGACGCCCCTAATCCAATTGCACAATGTTACGTGCCCAATTTACTGTTAGATATCAAGGATCACTAAGATGAGGCAACCAATCATACATGTCACTTTATATATATATATATATATATATATCATATTCACGATCCCATTCATCTATTTCAATCTATATTCTATTTTTCTATATTTCTTGAAATGTAATTCCTTATATATTTCTCAGTGTACCTGCTCCTTGTACTATAAATAGCCATGACAACCATCTGAACTCGTTGAAAAATTATTAAATCTAAGAAATAGTGTTTGTTTTATTTTATTTTCGCTGTTTTTCAATTAAAAGAGAATCCACAAGCATGCTTTAAAAATTCTAGAAGAGAAAAAGAATAATCGAAGCTGAAAATGCATACCTTATTGTTGACGCAAACAAATGGCCAAATGACCTCAATTATGATCTTAAACAAAATTTAACCTCGCATTAAAAGATGGCTTAAGACAATCTCAGGTGAAGCTCAAAATATTGATTCAGCAGAAAACTGCTTGATGATTTAAATGATTAATCAAATAAAAGGATCCAAATAATAAAAAATAAAAAATTATCATCCCAAGTTAAACAATTTGCAAAATATTAATAATAACTATAAGTTATCCAAAAAAAACAAGAGATTGTCTGGCTTTGTACCCACGACGAATCTCCTTTGAATCAAGTTTACAAACTTCAAGACAGACGAGAAAAGTTTGCAAAACCGAGAAACAACATTGGTAAATAATGAAGTTTTGACTGTTTATTTCTGTCCCCATTTAAGGAAATTCAAAAAATACCTCTATTGACCATGAAGTTCAAAATATTGTTCAATCTTTAAGTTATATATTTATTCAAATTGAGGATAAGCTGTTAAATAACAACACTGTTTAAGTTCAAATAAACACACTTCTTTTAAAAAAGCATTTCAAACTGACGAGAATTTCAATAATGACAATGCCGAATTTGACAAGGACTGCAAAGAAGGAATATTTCAACAATGATTTACATGAGAGAGGTTATAAAAAGGTTGGAAATGTCAATTAACAATTACTTGTATGGGCTCAAAAGTGACCACCTAATTTTCTGGGCAGTCTGATCTCGCCATTGATGAAAATTCTTGCCACAGGATGGCTTAAGTGACCCTCGCCCACCTGTAATAGAATAGATACGGGGCAGGGCAATTCATGGATGGATGGTAATTGTTGCCACAGGATGGTCTATATAGATATCTGGATGACTGATTAAGACTGTAAGAAACCTAAGATTACCCTATCAAAATCCTAAAAACCTACAAGATATTCACTTCCATTGTAAATATTCTTAGGATTCTAATCACAATTTCTCGTAGTTACCAGGAAACTCCAATATAGAAACAAGGACTGTGTACCCACCCCCATACCCATATTTTTTGATGACAACATTTATATAAAATATTGCCGTACCCTTAATCATTTACTCACATACCCTGATTTGAATGGCTTCTCCCTCCACATACCAGTACTCATACCCTATGTCTCCTGGTAACTATGCAATTTCCACAGAAATACACGGACTCCAAGTTGATTGTACTCTAAACGTAAAAAATTGAATAAAGTTTTCAAAAGTTTCAATACCTATTAAGATGGATCCCAGGTGGATAGATCATAACTCCATGAATCAATATTGTGCCAACTTACCACAATCTTCCCACCTCTTGCATTACACCTGTGTTTTAAAATCTTAAGCTTTCAAACAATAAGAGCATGTTATGTACCTAAGTCTAGATATCAATGGCCAATGTGAAGAGACACCATGACCTGTCACCTCATAGAAACACCACACGCTTTATGTGCCCTTTGACTTGTTTATTTAACCTATAACCTATTCATCCTATTCACGACTCTGATAGTTATTTTTTTTAATTTCATGACACCACATGCCATGTGTGTCCTTTGAACTGTTTATACAACCTATAACCTACCCACCCTATTCACAACTCTATTCATGTATTTTTATTTTCTAATTTCTTGACCATATAATGCCCCAATATAATTTCCATATTTTCCACATTTCTCAGCAAACATGCTTGGTATTCTATACATACTAACCTTACACCAAACTAACATGACTTTTCTCTAGAATCTTGCCCTACTTAACCAAACAGAATGAGGGCCCGCTGCCATAAGAAATACAAAACTTAAGGAACAAAAAAGAAACGTATAATGGAGAAATAGAAAAGGAAAGGAGGAGAAAATAACTGAGAGAAATAAATTCCCAAGAATACAACTATTACTCCATCACGTTTATGCAATCTAATAATGTACTGTGTGTATGCAGTTTTTTTAAAATTTGAAACAATGATATTATCCTTATTACATTACCGTAGATGCATGTAAGAAGCAAGGAAATGGAGAGAAATACCACAAGGCTTGGTTGCCGAGAAGCATCACTGGTCAAAGCAGGTTCATAAGAAGGATATTGGCTATTAATAATTTGAGGCACAAACCCAACACTTGCATAGCTTGGGGCAGTTTCAACGAGCGAATATTGAGGGTCCAACTGTGCAACTGGATCTTGCTTTGACGGTTCAGTTTGGGAAACTGCATTTTGCAAAATAGAATCTCTAACATCAATACCAGAAGCTAAGTTCTCTACCGTACGGGGAGATATTTGTTCATGACATTCTGTTGGAGACTCCGACTCCTGGTCCGATGTCCTGGAACAATTGAGCCAAATCAGTTACATGAGTATTGTGGTTCAATAAATAAATAAATGCATCAGCCAGAACTACAAAATTTATTCCAAAGAAACTAGATCAACCTTGAGGAGGGTTCTTCATTTGACTCCTCTGTCTTCCGGGATGACTCAGAAAGGGGCGAGGAACTCTTGTCACCACCACCCTTACCAAACTCCGCACTTAAAGAAGTACCAACAAATGCTCCAAAGCTTCCAAAACTGAGCCCTATACAAGCAGCTTCAGGAACCTGAAGATGATCTGGAATAATTAGGTGCTGACCGCTTCGGACATTAAGCCGTTCCAGCTTTTCCTGCAACTTCCCAGCTGCATCATCCAAATTTATAGAGTTTGACGATGGCGCAGATGTTCTGTTAGTTTCAGATGCAGTTGTACTTCCAGTACTAGTGTCAATCACTCCGACGCTGGAAGATGCGGCATTCTGACTTGGTGGCTTACGCTTCCACTCCATATTAGGTCCGATTGCTGTATAGCAAAACCATTGTTAACTTGAAAAGTATTATGAAATTTCATTCATTATAACTTGAAATTCCCTTGCCATGTACTTATGTAAAGTTTATACCAGTACCCTGTCTCCTATTAGGAAACAGTTAGCAGTTAGTCACAGACCAAACAAATTAGTTTGAGTTACAAAGCAATGGCATTTATTGACATCGTCATAATTCACACTAAGTGAAACAAATGCATATAGCACTTACATCATTGAAAACAGAGAAAGATGTTTAATTTATGTAAATACTTCTGCTGATCAAACATTTGGAACTCTTTTTCTGAATCATCATGTAAAAAATTTGTAACAGGGTTTTCGAGACAAGCAAGAAATACTTCTGACTCGTCATTCAGAAACAACCCTAAAATTCCTGAACATCCACAGCACAATAGTGGTAAATATGGGAGCTAAATTAAACCATAACACGGATCAACTCTCTACATGTAGGGCTCTCAAACATACTGCTGAGTATCCTTGTGTATTTAGAATATATAGATGCTCACCACTGCTGACAGGGAGATTGAGGGTGAGGAGGATCATCTTCCTATGCGAAATTAATAACCAAATGCTTGGCAGACCAGAAATCTATTCAAGATGGGACAAGCAAGTAAAATGAGGAGCAGAAAGCAACAGTTCTCAACTCCATATACAAGACTTACACTAGGAAAATGGTCAGACAGTTCTACCCCTATAAATTAATAATGATGGAACGAATATTGAACAATCAGGCAATGGCACAATTGTTCTCGTAATTAAAATTCAGGTTACTGGAGAAAATTGGATTTGTTCAATATTTGTTCCCTCTGTGGGCTCTGCTTAAATAGGGTGGATCAACCATGGAAAGGAACTTTAAGGAACACCTGACACTTTGAATTAATGGAGGAAAGTTTTCATATCGAGTTTGTGGACCCATATTACCTTCAGTATGTTTTAATGATAGGCCCTAGGCTCACAGGAACGGTGTCATTTTTCTTATTTGATAGAAAGTTGAAACCTTTTGTAATCTCCTCAGCTCTGGGCCAATTACAACTCCTGTTTGAGTGAGATTACACAGCCTGCAACATGAGATTTGATCTCAGGTGTCCTTTCATAACATTGGGTCTATATTTGGTATAATTATGTGAAGTGATCCCCCACTTTAATGCAGCAAACAAGAGCATCTGCCAGAAGCCTGAGTTTGTGCCTACTAAAGCCCTCATAATCTGATTCCAGGTTTAATTTCCTTGATGATCTACCCCCATCAGTCTCACTAGAATTGAAATCATATGCACATGATAAACAATGAAGATTCATATCTGAGCCTTGATGGCCATCAGCAAAGGAAAACCAAAATTATCTTCTTTCTGCTGCCATTTGCAGGGGCATAAATTCCTGCGAGTGGAGCTTCTATCTTGAAATATAAGTTTTCATGCAAAATCAATATCTATTATCATCCATAAATGTACAATTGTTACTGTATCCCACAGGCATGAAACTACATGTAAAGCCAAAATGTATTTACCATAGCTAAATAATCCATCTGGGCAAACAAACAATAATTAGAAAAATATGATATAAGAATGTATGTATGTTCATTGTGACACATGCCACTTATTCAAGATGTTGATTGAGCACAGGAATGCAAAATAGATTGTTCTTGTTGCACACAAAATCAAGCGAATCAAATAGGAAAAGAATATTATTCTAATTATTATTATTGTGTATAGGTAATGTACCATCAAAACCAATTACAAAAAATGGTCAATTATGGACAGCAAAAGCACAAGCATAATAAAAGCGAAATTGCCAGAAATGCATGAGCATTGCCAAGTAGTTTAACACCCCTGATAGACCAAAATGACATACAATGACTTTCCTTTTCATTATTCGGATTCCAATGCCCTGACAAACAAAGCAAGTGCCTAATAACAAAAATACCTTTCTGAGGGCCAAAAGATTGTTGTTGAGGCCTGTTACTGTATTGCTTCCCGAAATTTACTGGATTGTTAGCAGGAACCCCAGGTGTAACAGAAATGCCTGCCTGGGACCTTGGTTCAAATATGCGATCGGCATCTGATGTTAAGGACTTGCTTGCATGATGATCACTCAGTGAAGGATTTACAACAGATAAATTCCCTGAGGGTTTAACATCTGAATTAGCTGCATCATCATGGCTGGACTGATTTGACTGCAATGGCTCTGAGATGTTCGAGGGTGAAGAAAGACTTATCTGGCTATCCACTACCCTCTGAGCCCCCACAGTTCCAACTCCACGCCTAATTGTTCCGACCACACCAGGCGTTCGTACATCATGAGATGGCACATAAACAGGATCGGGCAATGAGGAGCCAACTCCTGAAGCAGAAATGGGTGTCAGCGCAATAGTCTGCTGAATTTTGGGTGCTTGCTGTCCTTGCACTGATGAAGTTTGAGCCACCGGTATGATTTCTGGCTGGACTGGCAACTGTGACATGCTACTTAATTTCACAACATCAGCCATAGTGGTATGTCCTAGTGCACCACTCTGATCTTCCTTTGTTGTACAGGGTGAATAAATGCTGGCTGAACTTCCATCAGACCCAGTCGGAGTTCCATTGGCAGATACTGACAGAGAACTGAAACAATTTATACAAAAGCTTAGACTATTTAATTGCAATCAAACAAACACATATTGATATTTGAAAAATACAGCATCTCCTGCCTGCAGATAATAAGAAAAACAAGCCAACCACATTAAGGAAAGCAAACAAGTAATGAAGGATTTCAAGAACAGTAGAGATTGTATTTGTAGTCATATAGTTTTAAATGCATGCTTTGCTCATGAAAGTGTCCTTCAATATGTGCAACCAAGAGACAAGATTTTTTTAACCGAATTAAAATTTGCCTTGAGAGCCTTTAGGCAATTTTCTTTAAAACCTATTAGCGGAGACATAAAATTAAAGACTCAAGCCAGCTTCTGCTCAATTTGGCAGTATATGTCAAACAAAAGCAAAAAAGTAAAAGCAAGAATTAAATTGAACTTTCACATTCACAAATTTCATGAGAAAGTTCTTCAACTTGTTTCACAGCTCACTTTACTTTTTTTTTTGCATGGAATTTCACCTAGTATATTAGCAGAAAACCAATACGCCAAAGAGATAGATTGATATTTCACTACACCAGCAAACAGTGGCTTTGAGCAAGATTTATCACTCCAACATATTACAAATGACATAGGATACACTGAAAAGGCTCAAGAAAACTCATTTTCATGTGCTTCAACACATTTGATGCCCATTCGCCACATTTCTCATATATTGGGACTCTGTGGAGAACTTGAACCTTTCCAAAACTCTTATGTCTTCTCTTGAACGGCTATTACCATTGACTTTGAGATTCAAGAATTAAAAATAATGCAGGGATAGAAATAAAAATAAATTTCAAAATAATCGTAATAATTACGAGTTAAACCCAAGTTAGTTGCAACTAAATATCTAGGATAAAGCCAAATTCAATCTAGGTACCTTTTCTTGCTGCATTTTTCATGATCACTGCAAGAGCTTTATCATTTGTGCCTTATTTTACTAATGTTAACAATTATGTGTGGTACAGATCAATGATAAAGACTCCGAAAACCTAAGAACAGACAAGGTATGACCTGGAAAGATGTTATGAATCATTCAACCATGTTATGTGACAAAATTACACTGAGATTCAAAGGCAAAAAGTTACTAACCCTCAAGTTACGAAGGTAAAGTTAATAGGATCAATAAATAAAACATGCTACTCTTAAATTCAAAGCCATGCATAGCGGACTGATGTTTACAAAAGAAAGGCCATTATGAATCAAGCTCGCCTAATTAAATTCCTAAAACAAAGACTAGAGAAAGAACACAACTTTCCATATGCTACTAAAGCCACAGTATTTTGCTTTGTTTTCAACAAAAAGCCATACAATATTTTCCAAAAAGAAAACCTGTTTATAAAAAAATGTGATTTGGATGGAGCTCTCTACCTTGTTCCTGAAGCACATGCCTTAGCTTGCATATTTTGATTTGTGTAAGATGGTACAACTAGATTGGCATTCTTGTTTGTCAAATTATATGTACCATTCTCCCTTGCATTTGAACTCTTACCTCCTTCAGTATCTGGATACATAAGTTCATAATATCAATAAAGTTCAAATCTAATAATATCCAGTAGCGCTAATAAAGCATAAAAAAGACATTTATAAGAATACATATTCTGTTTGGACAAGTTGTCCTTTCTAGCTTTTTTGGCTAATACTATTATGTTTGGACTTTTTTCTTGTACAATAAAAATATTTCTATGGCTTTATCCTAGAACAATAAAGCTAATTATGATTTATAAAATATACCTAATGCACAATGTAGCTAATTTCATATTATTTTCCCAAACTAACGTATTTAACTTCCTTTTGGCATTAAATAAATACTAAAAGCTAGTTATGTAACAAGTCATTGAATCAGAGTACCTAATGACAAACCTAAGAACATAATGTTAAATAATTGGTGACAAACCATTAAGTACATCATTTAACATTTTAATTTAGAAAAAAAGCCATGCAGTGTAAGCAAAAAACATGATACAATTTCCATAATCACAATGAGAGCTTTTATCATAAAGTACCTAATGACAAAACTAAGAACAGAATGTTAAAAAATTGGTTACAAACCATTAAGTACATCATATTTAGCATTTTAGTTTTAAAAAAACAAAGCAATGTAAGCCAAAAACATGATACAAACAGTGCAGCTGTGGAAGTCTTAGATCCAAAATCCTTAAGCATTTTTTATACACACAAAAGGAGCTTAGGATATAGGTATTCCTCATCATATACATTATAAAATCATGGTTTTAAACTGTGATATTATAAGTTTGTGAGCAAGTAACACAATCATACCAGTCAAAACAGGACGATAGCTCCCCCTAACAGCTCCACGACCTACTGATGAGCCTCCCCTTGCACCACGACTTTGATTTCCAGATCTTGCTCTGGTATCCACTAAGTTTTGAACAGTCGAATTCTGTAGCAACCATATACATGCAAGGGGATATCATAATTTTGGAAGATAATAGCTCAAAGACCATTGCTTGATAAGAAAACTATGATCAAAATTTTCCTTTCATAATAGTTGTCAAATGCATCATATCAAATTAAATCAAAATATAAATGAGAGGAGGGCAAACAAAAGAATTGTGAACCCTATACAGATGTTTAGACTCGCACAACTCAGAAAAAAAAAATTGTCCCAAAAATATAATTGATCACTTTGCTGGATTTCCTGAAATTGATCGTGTTCCCAATAACATTCAGTAATGTAACCAGGATCAATGTTGTAATCTAAGATTTAAAAGTAGACTGGTATTTCACAGCAAGTAATCTTCTTATGCCTCTTCCGACTCCAGCAGAGGAGGATAAAAGTCTCCCTTCCAAATAAATTAGAGGAGCACAGTCAGATTTTTCAAATCATTAAGTAAAAACACCAGCTCTGTCTTCTCAATTAACGATGAAATCAAAAAAATCAGTTGATCATGAATGTTACCAATTACAAGTCCATGATTTCTGATATGCAAAGCCATAAACCCACTGCTCCATCCCACATCCTACCAATGCAGAATGTAAAACCAATGATAAAATATAATTCACTCATCAAACAGCAATAGCAACACTATAAACAATCATTTGAATGTAAACGTAAATATTCTGCTTGTGACTCCATCCAAAGAATTAGGTATGAGATTACATAAATACTCATATCCAGCCACCTAATCATCTTCATGGTCTGAAGTCGCATGTCCAAAAGATCCTTATTGGGTTGTTGCCACCAACTTAGTGCCATCAACATCATCAAGTAACAACACTACATCATCCAGTACTTGGCACCATCTATTCTATTGGCCATACATGTCACCTCCAGCTCAGTCTGTTATCAAAACATCTTACCAACAAAGGCAATTAATCATTTCAACTCGCATAAAGAACAAAGAGAACACAGCAGAGATAACATATGCTGCACACTTGTGATAACTTGCAGTGCTTTTAGTAGAATACTAGAAACCAACATAGGTTCCATTCACCATATGTGAAATACATGGACCCATCCCCCACATACCCCACATTGACATCAGGATTCCCAAGAAATGTCACTTGGCATCCCAAAGACTGGGCAGACAACGATGATATGCGCTGCTAACATCCGCACCCCAAGTATGTCGCATGATGTTTGAGAGGCATCTCCTGGTCCACAGGGAACAGCTGGATGTACCCTAACAAGCTGCCAAAATATGGGACTTCTTATTCCTCCAAACATTAGAAAAAAAAAATTAAAACCTCTTGTATTTCTTACATGACAAAATTCATTAATTGTTCTGATCTCTATATTTTGTCTCTGATCCTCTCCCCTGACATCCATTGAAACTAAAAAAGTACAACTCACCATGTTCCTCGATTCCAGAAAATAGATGGAACATTGCTTAAATTTGTGGCATGCAGTTTTCATGATTATATTGGTACAGCACATGCAAGCCCAGGTCATTTTGAAGAAAAAGGTCAGATCCTGCCTCACAGAAACCTAGCCAACACGGTTACATGAATACTTCCATATCCACTAAACTAATCATACTCACGGTCTAAATTCACATTTTCCCAAGGTTGTTCCTGGGTTCATGCCACTAACTTGGTGCTGTCAAGCAACAACACTACATCGTCTGGCACTTAATCATGTCCACATGTCACCTCCAGATTAGTCTTTTGTCAAAACATCTTGCAACAAAGGCATTTAATCATTTGAACTCGCATAAATAACAAACAGAGCATTGCAGAGAACATACAGGCTGCACGCTAGTGATTACTTGCAGTGCTTTTAGTAGAAACCAACGTAGGTTCCATTTACTATATGTGAAACACATGGACCTATCCCCCACATAACCCCACATTGACAATCAGGATTCCGAAGAAAAGTTGCTTGGAATCCCCAATATGGGGGAGACAGCAAGGATATGTACCGGTAACATCTGCACCCCAAGTATGTTCCACAACGTTTGGGAGGCATCTCCTGGTCCGCAAGGAACACAGCTGGATGTGCCTAACGAGCTACCAAAAAAACAAATTCATTTATGCCTTCAAACATGACAAAATTCAATAATTTTTCCGATAGTTCCTATATTTTGTCTCTAATCCTCTCCTAACACCCATTGCAATTGGTAAGTGTCTCTCGTGACAGTTTTTTAACAATAGATTTTTGCTCGGAACAAAGAAACTAAAATAAAATAATAAAAGCATGCTACATACAAGCCTTTAATAATATTGCACATCCAGAGAACATTTTCAAAGTGGCTCATAGTGCTTAGGATGTTTCTTTGAAGTAAGCAGACAACTTAATTAAAGAGAAATTTGAACCTGGAATTTTGCTAGGTTTGTGTCTGTTTGTGAAAATATATAGGGATTAGCCTCCCCTTTCTATACAAACATGTCGACTTTATGATTGATCAGTTTCTCAAGCTCTCATGTCCAAATCTTTGGCACATATTTGCAGTGAAATCTTAATGTCCAGATAGAACGTGCCATTGAAGGCTGTCTTTCAACTTTTATTATTCCTTAATGCACTGTAGAGAATAAAAACCTCATTGTCACAGTGAACGCGAATTATCTTCAAGGAAATTCTGTCTGACGTGTTTCTATCTATCCTTTGCTGTTAGCATAATTTCTAAATTCATTCACTGCTACAAATGATATCCAAATTTTGAGCCCTCAAGGCCATTTGCTACAAGATTCTATTTACTGCTCCCTAAGTGTTCCCTGTAGTAAAGTCCCTGTCAAAGACACACACTAGCACGCTGGGGTATTGTTTTCCTACTGGACTGAGTACAACAGGCAGCCCTTCAATTATTCTAAAAATGCTACCTAATATTTCAGCTGCCAGTTATTTCTGCCAGATTAGGCTTAAAATTAGGAAAATACTGTGATAATAAGCATTGAACAGCAGAGTTGAAAGGATCCAAAAGCATTCAATACACACACACACACACACATTACAGAGAAAGGAAAAACTTTAAATAATTTATAAAAATAAGAAAGTACCATGATCATAGACATTGAACAGCAGAGCTGAATGGATGACAAAAATACATACATTCTCAAGCAGTTGAATGTACAAGAGAGCCAAAAGATATTTTTTAAAGGGTTTTAATACCAAGGCAGTCAAAAGTGTAAAATAATTTAGTGAAAAAATATTTCTCGCTGATATATACCTCTTTTTTCTTGTCCCGTCTCCTCCTAACCTCGTGAAAAGGATCTGCAAATTCAATAAGACATTAGGACTCAAATGGGTTCTCAGGTTAATCCAAAAACCAAACTACACTGCAGAAAGGAAAAAAGTAAATTTAAATTTCCCTAAAAATATCTTAAAACATATACAAGATAGATGAGACCCGTAATGAAACTAGAGTTACAAGATTCATAACCTCAAATGGGTTCTCAGGTTAATCCAAAAAACAAACTACACTGCAGAAAGGAAAAAAGTAAATTTAAATTTCCCTAAAAATATCTTAAAACATATACAAGATAGATGAGACCCTAATGAAACTAGAGTTACAAGATTCATAACCAAAAGAAGTTGCAAATAAATATCACGTAATGTAGAAAGTTGTTTTGGACATAGAAAATCATGTTACTGAATTTGGCATAAAACAGATGGAGGGGTCAAACAGCAAGACACAAACCAAGGTATGGAGAGCATGCATGCAATATGGTCTTGCCTCAATTGTTCAATGCCTTGGGAGTAGATGTGACAAGAGCAATGTATGTTCAGTACTGCTAAAACAACAAACATTATTGTGTTGTGTCTGAAGACCGCCATGTTCTGTAGAACATCAGAAAGCCAGACTTTTGGAAATATAAAGAAGAGTTAGTCTTTTCAACAGAAAGTTCATTTCAAAAGCAAAAGAAAACCTGTATCATCCAAATGTGATTATGTTTGTATGATAGAATGCCATTTAATGTGAGAACCATCCAGCAGGATTTACCTGAAATCCTAAAAAAACATCAAACAAAATCTAATGAGCCTAGAAACATTTCGCATCAAGAATCTAATTTGGATGAATTTTCCTACAGCAACTTGCACCCAGTTCTTATTTTCTCAACAAGCAGAAAAGTTTGTATTTGCAACCAAACTACAATGTGAGCAAAGAGTCAAGTCCGATGTAAAACACGATATTATTCATCTAGCCACCATTTACCTCAAATCACAAAGGGACTATCACATACAATTCCAATGAACTACAGATCTACCTATTATACGATCAAAGTGACCCCCGGTTTAGCTGCAAGAACACAAAAAGTCTCAACAAATTAAAGCGGAAGAACACAGTCAAGTGGGCATCAATGCCAACACAAGGCTGAGACACAAAGTTTAAGAGACCCCAGACAAATCGAAAGCAAGTCGAAAAAATCACCATGGCCTCTACAGCATTACAAGCGTGACTCAGTTAAGAACAGCCTGCATTTGCATCCAACCTCTAGTGTGAGCTATGAATCCTAGGTCACCAAGCATTAAGAGGAGCACTTGCCAAGCAATCAAAAAAAACCCATATCAACAGTGCAAGTTCATTTGTACAAATATAAAGAAAATATAACATCATGTGAACATCAAGATGAAGACCTAACCAGCCTTCAAAAATAAATTAATAACCCATGTTGACCATGCAAGTCCATTGTCAACGGGGTTGTGATATAATTGTAATGAGAGACAGTCTAAGGTAGTGGTCCCATGCAACTTGATATATTGCAAAACTGCAAATAATATAATCTTCTCCCAAATTTGTAGAGCAGCGGCTGCTTAGGAATACTAGTATCATCCCCAACTAGCTGTGGGAGGCTGAAAATTTGCAGCAGCTGCACAGAGATAGTAGGGTTTACTTTTGCCAAATGGCAGCTATGCATTAATGAAATTAATATGTTGGTTCTATTTTTTAAAAACTAATAATTATTATGGGACCACTTTTGTGTGAAATGCCTCCTAAAATTTAGTTGCAATGCCTGTAGAGAAATTTGTGGTTTGCCCCCTCCATGGGACCACTACCCAAGAGTGTCACCCACGTTGAAACATCCCATACTGCAATAAGGCAGCCCATAAGTCAAGCACAAATGTGGCGACATTGTGGTGTAACAATTGAGGTAGATGCAAGTGTGACCGTGATTACAAATCCTAAAAAATGTGGTTCAGGTTTAACCGCACACCATATTAAAGGCAGCCCATAAACTCGCCCAAGATTTCCCAAGCACAAGCCCAATCCTGTAGGTAAGAAGAAAGCCCACAACATTGAAGTTGTCGATTTTGAATGCTACGTAAGCTCTCCAGACTCAATGTCCTTGTAACGTCAAGGGGGCTGGCACATAAAAATCAAACGGACCCCCGACCTACATGTTTTGTACTCTAAAAGGCCCTAATTAGTAATTTACCAACGTTGAAAATAGGGCTTTAGATCTCGTCAACCCCAAGGCCCTGGATTCCTCTGATCTCTAGGGGCAACAAAGTTAAACAAATTGTTCTTGTCCTCCACAAACATCAGATCAACTTTGTGCAGCCCAACCGATCTTCTCCTTGACATGAAAGAGCTACAACTACTTGATGCCTGAAAATAAAAACTGAGTCTGCTATATAAATAAGCACATGTCTAAAAAAGAGCAAATTTAAGCCGTCCCAACCACCTCTACATGGACAAAACCTTGCAAAACCCCAAAAGTACAAGCACAGTAGCATAATTGTTGCCTAAAAAAACAGGCAACCGTGTCTCCTAAAGATACCCAAACATTCCGCTGTGATCAAGCTGCCAAAGGACCTGTTCCCCATAAAGGATATACCCACAAGGTCATATGGAGCTCATAGAAATTACCCGGTTTTCGAAGTGGGTGTCTATTTTTTCGCACAATAAACCGATCCCCGGCCTAGGAAGGCCACTAAAGTCCAGTATTGCGAGATGGGTATGCATTTCCAGAGGTCCAGGCTAAGTTGACGAAAGACCCAATTGAGCTAAAACAGTAAAACGGCCTGTAACAGAAGGTGGGGTACAAGAAAGAAGTAAACGTACCTTGAACGAGTAACTTCTGGGCTGTTTCATCAGGATCCATGTTGCATTCCTGGAGCATTACATGGATATCATCATCGCTGTAGCCCTTCACTATCTCCTTTATGCCATCAATGATTTTTCGAACCTCAGGCCTGATCGGCCCTGCCCCTCCCTTCATTTTTTGCCCTTCGGGTGTAGTTTTCCCCCTTCTGTTAGTCTTGCTCTCGATGATATGACCCTAGAGAGGGAAGCAGAACATCATTGACCCACTCTGCTTCCGTTCTTGCTCGTTTTATACAGGCCACCCCCCCTCTCTTTTTTAAATGTGTTGGGGTTGCTTACTTGGCAAGACAAGTCTTCATTCGCCCTACAGTGCTCAACCCATGCATCTTTGCTTAACGAGTTACACGGGGCTGGCTTTGGAGTCGCTATAAAAATAATGCCATCGGACCTCTAATGCTTATTTGGCAGAGATGATGTGGCAACCCATCCCTTCTCTTTTTATTTAAGAATATATTTTAATAAAATAATTATTTATTTATTTCTGAAATAATTGTATACATTTGTTATGTTCGAAGTTTTGGAGCACCTCTCTAATTTGCTATAAATATTTTGACAATTAATATTTTAGATCATGGTAATTTTTTTAATTTAATTGTGTAATCAAAATAATTATCCAAAAAAATCGTGATTTAAAATATTGATCGTTAAATAGGGAATTATAGGAATCGATTGAAACAATAGTTCTTACCTAACGAACTAATAAAAACAAGAATTTTTATGTGTTCCAAAGTTTAACACCAAATATTAAGGAATATTCCACACATGTTCTTATGGAATATTCTATTTATATTTATGAAATTATATAACTAAAAGATAAGCGTGCATATAACCTGATAGCATCCCGTAATTTATGCAATATAGTTTCAAAATGCATCTCTTACAATTTAACAAAAAAATATAGTAATCATTATCTCTTAGAAAATGATCCCTGAGAAATTTTGTTAACATTAATTAATCGTTGATGCATTAAATTTTATTTAATACATATAAAAAATGGAACGCATCACGAA
The DNA here is from genome assembly GCA_037957365.1 of Torreya grandis. Lineage (NCBI taxonomy): Eukaryota > Viridiplantae > Streptophyta > Pinopsida > Cupressales > Taxaceae > Torreya > Torreya grandis. The sequence continues at coordinate 2,116,171 of JARHVA010000107.1, forward strand.
CATCAATGTGGATGAGTTTTTCGCTATGTTGGAATGAATCGAGGCAATGGAAAAGTAATTTGATGCTTTGTGAAGGATAAACAACCACAAACCCCTTCGGCCTGCAACTAATATGGAGGCAGTTGCGTCGAAGCCATTGTGGCAACCGTCCTTCGAGTGGGAGGATTTCTACAGCAACAATATTGGAACCTGCGACATCAACACGTCCTCTGCATTTTAGACAAGGAAATCAGTTGTGAAATGATAATAACTATAATAAATGTGTGAAACAGTCATCTGTGTGTCTGGGTCATAACGATATGAATAGTGAGGGCACCACAAAGAGGCTGGTTCTGAACTTGCTCTTTCAATAAAAGCAAAGGTTATTTTAGTCACATGCTAGCCAAGCCATTGCGATAATAGTCTTAAGGGTATCAGTCCATGTCTCAACCTTTATTTCTCTATAGTGCCCTCAAGGATTTTGTTTTAAAAATCTAGGATGCATCACAATGGGTACATGTATTGCACCATTCTATACAATCATTAGGAGCATAGTTAATGTGTTTTAACTTTTGACTTGTATTGACTTGTCTGATATGATGATATCCCTAAACAAAATTGTGGTTGTGGATAGTGGAGACCCATATGTTTCTTTTTACTTTCAATCTCATTTAACGGAATGATACACAGTATCTACAAAGTGAGTTCAAGCATTGATGCTCTAATCTATTTAGCAGAGAGTGTTGCCCAAAGCCTCCACTTCTAGAATCATCTCATGTAACACAACATTTAACATTATTCTGAATATTGTTACACATTGAGCATTATGTTTCAGATCTCACCGTTATTGTTCACAGCAATATAACCTCTTATGTGTTAGTATAGTATGTTGTTGCCTTTAGCAAATTGATAATGGACTATTAATAATAAGCAGCGCTCAATTCTTAGCAGTTAAGGTTGAAGCCTTTCCAAACATTATAGTTTGTTGGCCCCTAGATTTTGACTGAGTGTTGCCCCATTTTGGCACAAGACAAGCATGATGCGGAAGGACCATTGTCCCATTTTGGCGAAGGACCAACACGGTGCAGAAAGACCATCGCACGGGAGAACCATGGTGCATAGTTGACAGGGATAGAAGCATTGTGGCACAAACCCTATTGGGCACAAGAGGACAATGGCATGAGAGAACCAGTGTGAGAGGACCTAATTAGAGGAGAACAAGTCACGAGGAACTTGAGAACATAGGACTTGGAATGAAAGCGAAAGACTAAGGGAGCGCATGGGAAGCGGAAGGCAATTGGAAGAACGATTCATATGGGTCACTATGACCTTATTGATAGGAAGCTTTGCACTCGTCCATAAGAGAAAGAACACATGGCCACCAAGATATAGCATATAGCGTGGATCTAGGGGCATTGAGGCTCGAGTCTTTAGGAAGAACTAGTTGTAAATGTCACGACTCTCAGTCTATTGAGAGTTTGTGCACTTGTTGTTCATGTCATAAATGATTGTAACACTTGGTTAGGGCAAAACAAGTATAAATACCCTTGTTGTGAAGTATTGGAGAGGTTGGAAAGACAAGAGGATAGACGTAGTAATTCTATAATGTTTTGGTGAGAAATATTAAGCTCAATATATGATAACATGTTATATCAACTTGTGTCACTGTCAGTGATGGTGTGAACTAATGTTTAAACTGTGTAGGAAATCCAATATTTTATTTTCTGAATACTTAATGACAAGTGTTGAAATGACTATAGTTTGCATGACTATAGCATGCACGACAATGATAATTGAATCTAGAACCCATAAAATTATAGTAGTAAGTTTATGATTTTATATAATCTTTGTGTAGTTACTGAATATAAATGAGTTATCAAAATTGTGCTATAGAACCTTCAAGAACTAGTCTTTTGTTGTGCACTTCAAGTGAACGTGCAAGACCCAGGTCTTGCGTGAAAGGGCCAACACACTAGCATGTTGGGTTGGACTTTAGTGTCGAAGCTAGATTTAACCAAAACAACCCAACATTTTGGTTCTGTTGTCCGGACCTAAAGCACTTGAAGCACAGTCATGGGAACATGTTCGAGCATATTATGTTGGAGGATATAGAAGAATGGGTTACCAGTGTTGAAGATAAATTTGCAATTTTGTATCTTAGACTAAGATTCTTTGCACGACAATGGGTGGAGCAGAATCTCTACAGTCCCTTGTATGAAACCTTCTTTTTGGAGGTCTCGATTCTTTTACATGCTTGGTTAATAGCATATGCTCAAGGAAGATCAAGGAATCTTAGAAGAAAGCAGTCTTAGACGCTCGAACGACAAAGGGTTTTAGCACAGCTTGGAGTTTCATGGACACGAGTAGTCAACTTTTGGTGGAAAAGAGTTTGGAACATCTACATTCTAGAGTATGTTGTGACCACCTATGCATGCCCTGAAGAATCCAAGTTCTAATTCCTTCGAGAGTCACAGGGTCGTTATTTAACGCTTTTTGCTTTTGAAATTAAGAAATTAATTGTTGACCTTGTACTAGAAACTACACTAATGGAGGGTTAAATCCTCTTGTGCATGAGTCGCACATTTAGAAGGGGAGAGTAGGGGTTGATAAAAGATTGTGGGTTCAAAATGGTAACCAACCAACGTACACTACGAAAATAGAAGTATGATGAATCTCGATAAAGGATCATGGGAGTTATCAGTGTGGGAAGAAACTGGGAGAACTCAAGGAGTGTTGTTAGGAGCCGTAAGAAAGCAGAAATACATAAGGATCCCATCACTTTTGAGCCGTATTCTATGCCACTTATATCCTACAAAGGAGAAACAAGTTGGATGACAAGAATCGAGGAACCAAGTCTGAACTGACTGGGCTCTCCCAACATAGTGCACGTTCATGCCTTTGAGTCAGACAGAGTACATATTTGAAATTGGAATACAAACAGTTTGGAGTCAGAAGCTAAACCAATAAGGGATACTAAAATTGGGACATTTGATGTTCATTTAGATTTATCACTATCTTTCCCTCTTCAAAGGAATTATATGGCACAACTTGGGATGCTTTGTGGACTTGGGCCTCAAGGATAGGGTACAGGCCTAAACTTGGGTAACCAACCCACTACCGTGCCCCTTTTCACAAGCGCTATTGCTAGAGGTACTAGAGGAGTACTAGGAGTAGGTGCAAGAGGAAGCAGACTCCCTCCTTAAGGAACAAGAGATGGATCCTCCCAACAACCACCCGTTCAACCCCCACAACCCACTACAGTCTACTATGAGATTACATTGCACTTACTGAATACTGAGGGGTGGAAAATGTGGTTGAGTATGTCCATAAATATGAACTGATTTAGAGGGCACAAGGCATCATGTCTTTTGAACGTAAGGCTAAGCAATTTGCAACTATGCTTTTAGAGTGCATGCACAAGTGGTACCAGAAGTTCAACCCTTAGTAAGTGGTGGTCGACTATGATCAGCTCAAAACAACCTTCTTATAGGAATTTGACATTCCTAAATTTGAGTAGCAGAGTATAGTAGCAATGAAGGACATAAAGAAAGGACTTACAGAGAGCGTACATGAGTATGACACAAGGTTTAAGACCTTACTTTCTAAATTGTCATTTGAAATTAACACTGCTCAACACACACAATGCTTTGTGGGAGGACTGTTACTACCCTTCCAACAAACCTTGTCACAACAAACCTTCACTAGTCCACACGAGGCTTTGAAAGCTGCTCTCAGCATTAAAGTGATTGGAAACATTGACATCGATATTAGTCCCTTTATGGAGGCACAAATGACATCCATGGTATCACAACTTGAGAAGTTGATGGCAAACAATGTGCATGAGACACATATTGGTGTCTGGTGTACCGAATGTGAAATTGAAGGACATGCAAGGAGCAACTACCCATGCAAGAGCATCTACACGATACTTAAACAAACATGTGAAATCTACCATGATGAACAAGATTTTTGCTCTTGTCCTCAAATGGGCTATGCACACTAAGGTGTTTGAGTATTGTACGATTCATGATGCCTACACTCATGATACTAATGACTGTCATCTGATCAGTGACATCTATGAAGCTTAAGCGTGTGGCACACACCAAACCTCATTAGCAAATACTCAAAACAACGGTGGATATTGTGGACATGGGAGAGGGCGAGGATGAGGAGGTGGACGTTTCCCACCCAGGAGTTGTTAAAAATATGGGTCACCATACCACTGTCAATAGGATTGCCCAAATTACTCGACGTGCACATTTTTTAAAAAGGACCACCAGTTGGAAGAGCATCTTGATCTATATGCAACTATCACCAAGGAGTGCAATGAAAGGGCACCAATATGATTCAAATTGATAAACCATAATGGTGTGCACACCCAACCATCCTGATAGTTCAATAAGTAAACATTACTACTTGCAGTGGGGGACAGACCCAATCAACAACTAATCCGATCGAGAAGGTACAATGAGAAAAACCACAAGCTAAAAAGTACCTTAATATTTAGCAATAAAAGGATGTCCTCCAAGATACAATGGCACTCTTACGAGAACTTAGGGAGAAATTTAATTCCCCAAGGATAAAGATGTAACACAGTGTGCTGCTATGCAAAGAGAAGTTCAACTTCGACCAGTGGCACAGGATGACTTCCAAGAATTATGCAAGCATATGCTGGATGAGGATATTGTCCCTCAGCTTAGCGTTTGGCTTAAGAGTCAAGCTCAACAACCAAATGGAGTCCACCCTCACCTCCTTAGGCAAAGTGAAGATTGTTGTTTAAATCATGCTCGATGACAGGATACTCCTAGTTCATCTACTCCCCCAAAAGATAGAAAAATATTGGTTAACATTGTCATCGATAGAAGGGTAATCTAGGACATCTTAATGGATACTGATGTAGAAGTCAATGTCCTCACCAAGGACGCTTGGCACAAAATGTCTAGTCTAGTGTTGCAGCCTTCACCTCATGTCTTATTCATGGAAAATAAGACTCGTGTGCACCTTATTAGGGTCCTCAAGAATGTTATGGTTGACATACTTGAAGTCCCATTCAAAGTGATTTTTTAGGTTCTGGAGTTAGCTGAAATTAATGATTACCCTGCTCTTCTTGGAAGACCTTGGTGCTATGAGAATAATGTGGATTTGAGCTTTAAGAAGTGCTACATTAGTTTTGAGAACACTGATCAACGTGTTGTAATCCCATTAGATCAAGCACAAGGACCCCCTTATGTAAAGCCCATCACTTTTGATGAAGCCATCAACCAGTTATACAATGTCACTACTATAAATGATGAATAACATGATCCCACCCCAGATGGTGTTCTTTGATGGACCAATAACCAGTCTATTTCTAATACTACAAGTAATGTTTGTAACTTTTGGGCCCATGACGACTATGATCTCACTAGGAGGATGTGTAACACCATCAATAGTTGAGAGACCTTATAGCGTCAACTTCTTAAACATCATAAGTTTGTTTCCCTTACTGGGTTAGCAATGAGAGGGCCATTGGTAGGATCATCGTTGGAAAGACTTGATGAAACCCCATGGTTCCAAGGATAAATGGAGGTACGTGATTTTGTCCAGAACTTTGAAGAATTATATGAAATCGAAAATGATCAAATGAGGTCATTAGATCACCTTTTTTATGGTACCATCGTAAGGTGGTGCCATACTCATAAAGAACACCTTCTATACTGGGATCAAGTACGTTTTGCCCTACAACACAAATTTCATTATGATAATAAGGTCAAGGGAATAATTAATTATAGTGGCGTGCAAGCACTCGAACCTCACATTGAGGCTTGCGAGACAATATGGAGAAATGAGGAGACATACTTACCAGAGTATCTATGGGTGTACGCATTTTATGGAAATTTACACAAATGGGTATGGGCCTAGTATATTCATGAAGAGTGATACATGAGAACTAGGTTCTGACAGTTATTGAAGGAGAGTATGACCTCGACACTTTCCTATTCATTACCAAGGATGGACTTGTACCTCATTCTCTAAGTCATGCATGAAGCAGTTCTCAGAGACCTAAGTCCCATGGAGGACTGCTTGAGGCATATCCATCAGGACCCTAAGGAACCTTTATACTTATTTAATGAGCCTTTAACACATCAATTTCCTATGCCTACACCAGTCCCTGAGGAAGAATGACGTGAAGAGATTTACATGGGAAAGCAAAAGCTTATCTTTCAAGTAGACGAAGGTGAAGGATTTACTTCACTCGATCATCTGACCAATTGTTTAGATGTTTTTACGAATGTTGATACATGAACTATTCATGACATAAGTGCTAAAATGGAGAACCCCTGTCATGGGCTTATTCAGACTATTCAATGTAACATTGGCACATAACAAGAGCCAAAGATGACTACAATTGGAAACTATTAGACTGACACAGAGATTACAAAAATCTTTGTGTAATGACCCTTACTAATGGCTCACTAAAAACACTGGTAGTATACTAAGGAATTTTGTCAAACACTTTACAAAATATCAAGAATTAAACTGCATTAAGAATTTTGTCAAACATATCACTGAATATAGCTTGTAATTTCATCAAACAGTTTGCAATCATTCTTGTTGACTTACTTCCATGAGAATTGTAAAATTTTTGAAAAAAAAATTACAGCCTTTATTGTAATATAGTTATGGCTATTACAGCCTTACAAAAATGATCAGATAAATACACAAAAGAAACCTGTTGCATAAATCTAAAATAGAACCTGTTGTTTTGGTGCAAAAACCTGATCTTATTACTGTAACTGTTCACTGCCAAGAATTGACCAGTCACTGTGCAGAAAATACAGCGAGGGTACAGTCCATACGACATCGTACAGATACAGTCCGTACATTACGGACTAGTACGAAATGATTTCCACTTGCTTTTAAAATTGTGCCCTGGGTCTGGAGGTGTTGCCGCTCAGTTGGGCGCTCTCCACAAAATTTTCAAAAGAAATAAATCGCCCTCCTTAGACAGGCGCGCCGTACACTTGCTGGTTCCTGGAACTATTTGTTGTTGGTGTGGATTTGCAGGTACAGGCCGTACCTGTATGGACTGCAAGAATTGTAGTTGGATGTCAACAAATTGATGATGTATTTGCCTTACCAATGGCTTCAAACTGGTAAAAATGAACCTGAATGTTTAGCATGAAATAGTTGGATGTTATCTCCAATGTGCAACCCTTCAGAAGATCTCTCACTTCCTCAGTTATGCAAATCGCTTGAGAGGTATCGTTCTCAAGGATTAATCTGAGAATATGCAGACTCTGAAGTCTCCAAATACTCAGGGAGATGCAATGATCAATAAAATGAACTGGATGCCAAATACTAGACCCATAGGGTCTATTTATGCACTTTTTGGAACTTCCAAGAGTTTCCGTAATACATCATACAAAACTTGTTATACTTTTTAAATAAAAAGTAATTTTATGAAAATAAAAATAAAAGTGCATTTTAAAAATTAAAATATAACAATTTTGGCCTCCATAATAAAGATATACTATCTCCTGGAACATTGTGAGCCAATGAATTGCAAACATGACCCTCTCACCACCTTCATCTGCCTACGAGAGTCAGGAATAGGCAAATCTACGTAGAATGTCATGCTAAACGATGTCAGCCAGAATGGGGACATGACAGTCTGCCCTACCTGAAATTGCTTGTCCCCAAGCAATTGCTGAACAATAAACCAAACAATCCCCCTGGATCCCAAATGTAGTCATGATCATGGTTATCAACCCATTCAAATGATTTTGAATTCTGTTTATGTAATTTTTGAGATATCTGTGAAGGCTGCAGTTTGAATGATTCCAAGGATATTTTATTTCGGAGATCCACCACAAACAACCGAAATGGAAAATTGCTGAAGTCAAGAGAACCTTGAGAGTCACAACGTAGTAGTACTTGAGAGGTTTTAACTCCTTGGGATCCACATTCCAATGTTATATTTGGTCTTGTTAATTGTGTCAGATTTTGTGAAGGTCCTACAATCCCCTGTTCTTCATGGTAGACATATGGTACACAGTACAACCGTGTCGCACTACCATATTCAAGACAAAATCCTGCAGATGTCTCTATGCCACAGTCAGAATCCCGTGCAAAAAAAACTTGTCCAATGCAATCCAACTACCTTCACTGAAAAGATTTGAGAGAAGAATTTGCTCATCCCATATTATAAATTCCGAACTGCTACCACAATTGTCAGCTATCAATATCTGCCGCCTTTTCAAATGACCAGACTGGCCTTGAACTTCTATTACTCCAATCTTTTCATCCTGTGCATAGAAGCAGTACCCATTACCAGCTTCAACGGCATCAAGAGATATAGAAGCAAAAGAACCCAAACAAAACTGTGCGCCAAGCAGCATTAGATCATCATCTTGATCCTTTAGCTGGCATATTTGATCCCGCAATAAATTGACATTCTCTGTTTCCTCATACTTTAAGAGTGATATAAGTGCCTCGTCAAGTCTACCCAAATAAAATTGCGCTTTTCCAGTCATTTGCCACAACCATAACTTTATGGAACAATTACATTGGCCCCCATAGGCTTCTGTATTGCTCATTTGGATTTTGCTGCCACTTTTGCCACAATAATGATTCTGGTTGAAAGAAGCCAAGCCTTCTTCACATACTTGTATCACATCCTCATATTTACACAATGATAAAAGAGCCTGGGCCCTCAATTCAAACAATTTCTCAGAATGTGGCCTGATTGAAAGAGCCTCATTTACTAGACACAATGAATTTGATACATCTTCTGATTTTTTTGTGCTTAGTAGCTTTACTGCTTGAACCATCTTCTCATCCACTTGCCTACTAGTCCTCAAACTACTCAGACCATCTGAGAGGCTCTTGCATCGAGATTCAAACACACGAGTGAACATACTATAAGAACGTGAACTTTTGACATTCATACTAGTTGCATCAACTCTCCTATTTGCAAGATATTCTATTATATCCCGCATCCTATCATGATGAGATAATGAAGTCACAATACTGTCTCTACTCACCTTCAGCTGACTGGACAAAACATGTGAAGTACTACCAACTTCAACCTCATGTGACGAAGCTTCTAACTGTGCCTGATACTTTTTTTCAGCAAAGTCATGAATGCTCAATGTCTGCTCATCTCTACCAGGTATCTCACCATCGTGCACAACAACATCCTCATAATCATCACCTGTACTCACTATGCCATAGTCACTGCTTGTTGTAATCAAACCATCCTGAGTACGTGTGATATCACTCTCAAGCAACATATATACGACTATTTCAACTTGCATATTACTATTCATCAGAGTAATATCTTTCACCACTTCTTCCTGTGGTTGAGAAGAAACTGAATCTTCTGCTTGGCTACTGATCTATTTTTCAAACTCCTCATGCAAGTTCCTGGTAACTGTATCAGCGGATCTCTTGTCATTTCTTGGAGCATAGTGATCATTCTTTCCTCCTCTCCTATTTCTTTGATTCATGAATTGATCAAATGTCCATATTTGTCGCATATCAGGAGGGAGAGTGGTATACTCCAAGTAGGCCTGTCTAGCCTCCTCGCCAAACGGAGTAGCTGGAGCAACATGTAACTATTCTTCCTTGGGTGTGAAGGTGGGAAAAAGAGGTCTAGAGGCTAATCCTCTAGTGTTTCTAGCATGTTGTACGAACCTTTCCTCATTGACTCCACTATGCTCCGCTGTGTGATGGTGACCTTGATCAGGAATGGCTTGCTGGTCCATTCTTGCCAATAAACATGACATCATATCAAACATGGTATCGAATTTCCTTTTAGCTCTTGCATCTCTATCTTCCTCTGCCATATTTGGAACTGATTTGCCGGTGTCTCTTTCTCTCAATACTTCTGATATTTGACTGATCACAGGATGGCAAGATGAAGGCTCTGATACCACTGTAATGACCCTTACTAATGGCTCACTAAAAACACTGGTATTATACTAAGGAATTTTGTCAAACACTTTATGAAATATCAGGAATTAAACTGCATTAAGAATTTTGTCAAACATATCACTGAATATAGCTTGTAATTTCGTCAAACAGTTTGCAATCATTCTTGTTGACTTACTTCCATGAGAATTGTAAAATTTTTGGAAAAAAAATTACAGCCTTTATTGTAATATATTATGGCTATTACAGCCTTACAAAAATGATCAGATAAATACACAAAAGAAACCTGCTGCATAAATATAAAATAGAACCTAATGTTTTGGTGCAAAAACCTAATCTTATTACTGTAACTGTTCACTGCCAAGAATTGACTAGTCACTGTGCAAAAAATATAGCGTGGGTACAATCCGTACGACATCGTCCAGATATAGTCCATACAGTACAAACTGGTAGGAAATGATTTCCACTTGTTTTTAAAATTGTGCCCTGGGTCTGGAGGTGTTGTCACTCAGCTGGGCGCTCTCCACAAAATTTTCAAAAGAAATAAATCGCCCTTCTTAGACAGGCGCGTTGTACACTTGCTGGTTCCTGGAACTGTTTGCTGCTGGTGTGGATTTGTAGGTATAGGCCGTACCTGTATAGACTGCAAGAGCTGTAGTTGGTTGTCAACAAACTGATGATGTATTTGCCTTACCAATGGCTTCAAAATGGTAAAAATGAACCTGAATGTTTAGCATGAAATAGCTGGATGTTATCTCTAATGTGCAACCCTTCGAAAGATCTCTCACTTCCTTAGTTATGCAAATTGCTTGAGAGGTATCGTTCTCAAGGATTAATCTGAGAATATGCAGACTCTGAAGTCTCCAAATGCTCGGGAAGATGCAATGATCAATAAAATGAATTGGATGCCAAATACTAGACCCATAGGGTCTATTTATGCACTTTTTGGAACTTCCAAGAGTTTCCGTAATACATCATACAAAACTTGTTATACTTTTTAAATAAAAAGTAATTTTATGAAAATAAAAATAAAAGTGCATTTTAAAAATTAAAATATAACAATTTTGGCCTCCATAATAAAGATATACTATCTCCCGGAACATTATGAGCCAATGAATTGCAAACATGACCCTCTCACCACCTTCATCTGCCTACGAGAGTCAGGAATAGGCAAATCTACGTAGAATGTCACACTAAATGATGTCAGCCAGAATGGGGACATGACACTTTGAGTTGTTAAAAGAATATCAAGATGTTTTTCCAAGGAACTATAGCAAAATGAAGGGAGTCCACCCATCCTTAGGGAAGATGCACATCAAGCTAGTAAATGGCACTTGACCAGTGAAAAAACAACCATACAGGATGAATCCTAACCTCTAGGTGCATGTTAAAGAGGAAATTAACAGTATGCTCCGTGTCAGAGTCATCACTCCCATTAGCGAATCCAAATGGGTCAGTCATATTATGATTAGTAACAAAAAGTATGAATGCATCTGTATCTATTTGGACTATCGAGTACTTAATGCATCATGTGTGATATATCCCTTTCCAATGCCATTCACAGGTGGAAATCCTTAAAGGTATTGCTAGTTGTGAAGTGTACACCTTTATAGATGGATTCTCAGGGTACCATCAGGTCCAAATAGCTGAGGAAGACCAACCAAAAATAACTTGTGCCATAGAATGGGGATCTTTTGCTTCTATTGTTATGCTTTTTGAGTTGAAAATGCCCCAATAGTGTTTTCATGGATAGTAGTTGAAGCCTTTAAGGATTTCATCCACAAGTTCCTCCAAGTCTATTTAGATGATTGGACGGTATATGGTTTGGTTAAGGACCATTGTGCTAATCTCAGATTCATGCTTGAGCATTGTCAGGTATTACAAAACTCCCTAAATTTGAAAAAGTGCCTATTCATGATGCCTTTTAGTGTGCTCCTAGGGCATATAATTTGTAAGGAAAGACTCTTGGTAGACCCAGTGAAGGTATCTGTTATCCTTTGCCTTTTAGCTCCCAAGACTCAGCACAAGGTCCATGCCTTTCTCAACCACACAGATTATTATAGAAAGTTCTTTTGTGGTTATGACAAGATTGTCACGCCCCTAAAAGAACTTTTAAAATAGAATGAGTAGTTCATATAGACTTGCTATTATAAGGAAGCATTTGAAACACTTAAGGAAAAGTTATTCACTGCTCCGATTCTGTAATTCCTCAATTGGACAAAACCATTTCATGTCCATGTTGATGCATTTGGCATGATCATTAGCATGATTCTTGCACAATCAAGTGAAGGTCACTTAAATCACTTAATTTACTTTGCCAATAGAAAGCTAACACCATATAAAATAAACTATACCACTATAGAGCACAAAGCTTTATCTATGGTCTATGCTTTACAAAAGTTCAGGCAGTTCCTTCTAGCCACTCCTTTTACTTTTTATACAAACCATGAAGCCTTGAAGTACCTTGTTAACAAACCTGTACTACATGGATGGATCTATCATTGGATCATATTATTTCAAGAATTACAGTTTTTAGTTATGGTGGAATTTGGAAAGGCCAATTATGAACCTGACCACCTGTCCTAAATCGAGACCGAAGAACCACCACACATCATAAAAGATGATCTTCTTGATGTACAACTCTTTCGAGTAACATGAGTGTTGGAAGGATTAAAAGACATTACAACATTTTTGACTACTGGTTCCATGATCGACTCTCTCACCTCACTAGAAAAAAAATCAACTTTCAATTCGTGTTGCACCCTTCCAACTCATAGCAGGTGATCTTTAAAATATGGACCATGACAAAGTCCTTCGACATTATGTAATGTAATATGAGTGCTTTGAGGTACTTCAAAATGTTCATGAGGGTATTGCTGGAGGGAATTATGCTGGAGAAGCTACCACATGAAAGGTTCTGCTAACTGGACTCTAGTGGCCAACTCTATTCCAAGATGCCAAAGCATATGTTAGGAATTGTGACATTTGTCAGTGTGTAAGCAAACCTAACCAAATAGATGATATGCCTCTATGACCCATCCCTTCTCAAGAACCCTTTAAAAAGTGGGTTATTGATTTTATTGGTCCCATCACTCCAATAAGATGAAAAATGGGTTCTCGATATATTATTACAGTAATTAACTACCTTACGCACTAGATTGAAGCTGCACCAATGAAGGATTATACTATTGTTACTACCTAAGGCTTTCAATAAAATCCTAGGTACCATTTTGACTAAAATCTATAGTGTTGGCCCAACTGATTGGGATGATAGGGTATCTACGGTACTTTGGGCTTACAGACTACCTATAAGCACCTCAACAAGAATACACCATTCAATTTGGTATATGGCAAGGAAGTAGTAATGCCAGTAGAGTTCTTGGTGTCATCCCTTTGTATCACATGCGTAGGACAACTAGATGATGAGGTATCCTTGCAAGCACGTTTAGACACTTTAATGAAACTAGACGAGACCTGGTTCATCTCTCATTAGAGCTAGGATGTAGAGAAACATAAGCAGAAGGTATGGCATGATTGCCATATAAAGAACAAAGTCTTTTCTCTAGGAATGAAAGTCTTATCGTATGACTCTAAGTTCATGTGCCACCCTCGAAAGCTTCGCATCCACTAGGATAGCCCATTTATAATACATAGCATTCGACCTATCGAGAATGTCATTTACAAAGGATGGATGGTCAGTTTCTCTCGGGACACTATAATGAAAGTTGGCTTTGAATGTACTTCACTTCAGAATAGCTGAACTTTTGTAATCAATAAGGCTTATGCCATTATATTAGGATTTACTACTTTCAATAAAAGCATTGCCTTTGTTGCATGCTAATTTCCCTTTTGTGTTATTTTTGTTCTTTTTGTGGAGGACCATGACATGTTTTAGTGTGGGGTAAGAAGTTAGAATTAAAAAGGCAAGTATGAAAAGAGCATAAGTCACTAAAGCACATGAATTACATGGGTGCATATGTTATTAATGGCACATAGGGTTTTAAGGTGCATGAGTTATTTAAGGCACGAAGGGGGAAGGTTCTCGCCATAAGTTAGAAATTTAAATGAGGCAGTTGTCTCCCACCTCACAAAAAAATATGGGACACAGTTGTCACCCACTTCCAAGAGAAGCATGAGATGGGGTGTGCCATAAATGTGATAAGGTTAGTTATGGCAAAAAATGTGCCAATGGTGTGATGGGACAATACCGTTTGATATTAATTACAAAAAAGCAAGGATCTAAATACAGTGGCCATTATACGACCTAGATTAAATGCCAGGAAATGATGGGTGATAGAGGGGCATCAATGAAGGTGAACCCCTCAGAGAGCCTATAAATAGGCAAGATAAATACATTTCATAGTTTAATTTGTGTTTAACTTTCATTTACTAGAGCTGAGTTCAAGTGAAAATTAGAGCCAATATAATTACCTCCAGATCCAAGAAAAGGGTTTTCAATTCGTTAACGAACCACACAGGTCATCACCAAGGTTGAGAAGGGAGATTCAGAGTCAGGTTCAAATGGAAAAGCTTTAATTTTGAAAGTTGTAGGTTATAAGTCTGCTAGTAAAGAGGGTTTTAGCTTAGAAGTCAAAACAATAGATGTTGACCAAATTTCACCTCAGTATAATTTGTTCAACCATTTTCATGGAGAGCCAAACAACAGTTGCAAGAATAGGTCATTTCAGATGTCCAAAATTGCAAGTCAAGGGGGCTAAAGTATTTTGGCTCCATTGTAGTGTATGTTGGGTTTTCCACAAGTCAAGTCTTGGCCCCTCATAAACCTGAGTTACTCCTCAAGACCAAGTCAGGTCCTCTGAACGACTCGACTTATAAAAGTTTTATGAGTAGAAGTAATTTGGGTTTACGAACCCGAATTATTCCTTCCAATGCTTTACGAGTTTTCAACTATGCATGACTTTAGGTTTTCCAAGGAGCAAGTCTTAAATTGCTTTATAAGTAGCGAGCAATGAGAGGTCCAAAGTGAGTAAGTAATATGACTTAGAAAACTTGAAATGGTCTTGATAATGCCTCTCGAAAGTGGCCCTTTGAAACTTTTTTAAAGGGCCTTTCTTCCCTTGTTCCCTCCCAAGTGTCCCTTCAAAAAATTTGAAGGGTACTTTGTTTTCCCAAGTGTCCCTTCAAACTTTTTCGAAAGGCACTTTTATTTCTAAGTGACCCTTCAAAAAAAATTTGAAGGGCACTTTTCTTCCCAAGTGTCCCTTTGAGCTTTTTTGAATGGCACTTTGTTGTCTAAGTGACCCTTCAAAAAAGTTCTGAAGGGCACTTTTTTTTCCAAGTGACCCTTCATACTTTTTCGAAGGACACTTTGTCTTTAGAAATGCCCATCAAAGAAGTTTTGAAGGGCCATTTCCTTTGGAAATGCCTTTTAGAATTTTTTGAAGGGACCCTGCACCTTCCCCAAGTGTCCTTCGGGAAAAGTTCCCAAAGGAACTAGTCATTGCCTTTTAGGCAAAATCCCTGAAAGAATTCCTTCGAACAAATTGTCTGAAGGAATTAATTAAAGAAATTTGCTCGAAACATAAACCCAACCCAATGGATCCCCATGGCGTGCCACAATATGTCAATTTTAATACAGCCCACTAGTCGTTGGGGTGCAAAGATGACATGCTGTAGGATGTCAAATTTAGGGTGGCCAACTAGCTATTAGGATTCAAATACATGACATGCCATATGATGTCAAGTTTAACACAACTAACTAGTTGTTGAGATTCAAGATGACATACCACAGGACGTCAAATTCATGCCTAAAGTCTTCAAGTAAGGAGTAAAGCCGTTCAGAGAACCCAACAGGGTCGTAAGCAAAGAAAAATTAGGTTCTCAAAAGAGCTTTGCTTATCAAAAAAGCAAAAGCAAAAGTAATCAAAAAACCTGAAAGGGCAGAGATAGTGCAAATCGGGCTTTTAAACAAGCTCTGCTTATGGCTTTTACAAGTAGAAGCAATCAAAGAACCCGAAGAAACAAGTAAGAAGCAAAGTCACTTGGAAAACCCGAATGCATCTACAGTGTAAAACGTGGGAGCTTTCAGGAAGAATCTAAGGTTTGCAGCAGTGATCCAAGCCATTTCTTATGGAGGGTCATCTCACCATTGATTTTGCAACGATCTTGGTCATTTCAAGAGGGTGAATCAAAGAGAATGACAAACTCCAATTGAATGAGAGAACAACTAGAATCAGTTTCACCAGGATGGTGATTGCAAATCATTTTAGAGGCTTGTATTTTGGTGCCCAATAGATCTCCCTTATATCCATCTTTTTTTATAAATAGGACCCTTGGGCTCTTTTTTTATCATCCATATATAGTACGATGAAGCCCTACTGGAATGTTTTGCCATTTTCTTGCCTTTAAGAAAAGAAGCACAAGTCTATTTTCTTTCTAAGTTCTAGACATTTGCTTGGGCATGCAAGAGACACAGAGTGACAACAAGTGATGTTTTACCCATCTGTTCTCTGTCCTTCATGTTTTTTAGAAAATAATTGATCCAACAGGCCATGTAGAGTGCATTCTAGTTATATGAGATTTTGCACACATGTAACTCTTTTTTTGGACTACACAAGTTGTCTTTTCCAGTTATTTACCTTGTGTGATCTCATTCATTTTGTCTCTACATTGAAATACCTATGTTGGAATCTTCTAGAGCTTGAGTTATAGACTATATTATGTTGTATTGTGCATAAGTATAGGGCATACATGTGGATACTAATTCTTGGTGTATCACCATCTTAGACTAGGCTTTTCATTTATGCAAACTTCTAACTCTTTTCACTCATACAAATTGGTTCAACAATTTTATTACACAAAAAGCTAATACAGGGAACTAGCCCTTTCAACCTAGAGGTTCATTTCCACTTATAGGCACATCCACAGGCCTGGAAATATCCCAACATTGCCCAAATCTAGAGGAGTCATGAACATCCATCTTCTAGGGTGCAAGATTTGGAGACAATAGTTATGGCTTGCCCGGTGGGATGTGAGTTGTTGCTAAGTCAAGGTGAATGCTAGTCTTGATAGGCCTAAGTAGTAGAAATACCCCTAACCCAACATTTGGCGACTCCAAAAGGGTGTGAATCCCTAGTTCTAGACCAAGTTTTATACATTATCCTACATGGTCCTCATAAGGTCCTTAAGATTTTTTGACCAAGCCCCTTCAACTAAAGCTTTTCCTGAAGAACAATGCCCTAAACCACTCCTAGCCCTCTTAAATCCTTGGCAAGGAGGTTTTGGGGAAAAAGCAGAAGAGGTTGAAGAAGTTCAAGGAGAGGAGAAAGTTGAAGCAGAAAAAGAAATAGAGGATCATAGAGGAAGAAGAGAAATGGGGGAAAGGGGAAAGATAGATAGACGTCAACCCTTCCCTACTTTTAATACCCAAAACCCAATAGAGCTTCCTACATATGACCCCATCCCTCCAAATACTACCAAGAATCTTCCTAGTTTCAATGGATAGGGTCCTATTACCCTATCTAAACATATTAGAGACATCTCTAATCTATGCAATTTCCATAATGTTACTAGGGCCAACATAGCCATTAGGTTACTATGTCTTTAAAAGGCAAAAAACTTGATTGGTATAAAACATTGGAGGGGGGTTGCATTACAAGTTGGGATGGTTTTAGAGACCTATTGGTGACAAGATTCAAAAATAAGAGTGATTGTGCTTTCCTAATACATCAGCTGAATGTAATAAGAAGAGGTCCAAATAAATCCATAGGAGATTTCAAAGAACATGGTATAGGCTACCACCAATCATGAGACCTCCTAGCTTTGTGTTCCCAACATACCTCAAAGGGATTGGTACTGATGTTGTTGTTATGTTGCAGTAAATGGGAGGATTCACTCTTCTAGGTGCATATGAGCTAGCAATTGAGGCTGAGAATAGCTTGATTTAGGCTGGAAGACTCCCTCCCAGAGTTTCCATGCCTTTGTTGTCCCATAACTTAGTTGAATCTTCAAGCATGTCTTAGGTTCCCAATGCCAATGTGAAGCCAAGAGCCTTTGCCAAGAAGGTGGATAACATTGTGGACAAGGATGAAGAAATTAGATCATTGAGAGCTTAGCTCAAGCAAGCTCAATATCAGCCAAGTGCTCCTCCTAATGCATAATACTATCCTCAACAAGGATATAGTTCTCCATCCTAATACAATTATCAAGGGAGAGGACAAAATCAACAAGGTTATAATAGGCAACCTAATGCATATAATCTAAAATCTACTCCTCCCATAAAGGTTGTTGTTCTAGTTCATGCAAATCTAGTGCAAGGAGGAGATCATGTGGACTAATGGGGACAACCTCAAGGTCAGTTTATACATGATGATGGAGGAACTAACTATGTTTTTACTACACAAGAGGAAGTTACTCCCTACACAATAACAAAAGAAGCATGTCCCAACCAAAGGGATAGTCATGGAGAAGGCAACAGCCCAAGTGTGGAAATGATGAATTTTCAAGAAAATGATGATTTTGTGTTGACTCAAGGCATGTCATTTGTAGCCAATACAAGGGCCAAAAAGAGAGCATTGGGAGAGGGCCATGAGCCAAAAATAGTTCTAATTGATGCCTCTCCAAGGCCACAAAATGCCAATCAAAGTGTTGCACCTTTTACAAGCCATGTTCCTCAACATAATCAAAATGTAAATGTAGCTACCAAGATTGCAACACAACAGGCTGCAGATCCTTTGTTACCATAAAAAATATAGGATAAGGTCAATACTCCATCTCTAAATATTGTGGACTCATTAAAGAGCACTAAGACTAGCATATCCCTTTGGGAAGTTCTACATATACCTGGTCAAAAGGGGCTTCTGCAAGAGTAGTTAGCAAGCATGTAGGTGGCCCCTCAATCTTCAAAGCATCATAGTGTGGCTCTGACAAATTATCCAAATCATCTTTTGGAGCCTTCCACTAAAGTTTTAAAGCCTCCACCCTTCTACCTCACACTCATTGTGGGAGATAAGTTGGTCCATAATTGTATTATGGATAGTGGAGTAAGCACTACTATTATGCCTAAAGTAGTGGCTGATAAGTTGGGTTTGAACTATAAGCCACATAGTAAAGGCATGTTGTAGATGGATGGAACTCTAAAACTAATATGGTAGGATTGGTTAAAGGTTTGAAAGTGTTTTTACATAGCTGCCCAAGTTTCCCTATCATGCAAGATATTGTGGTGGTAGACCTTCCAGCACACTTTACTATATGCTTGCCTAGGGACTTTATGACTAAGATAGGAGGATACCTTTCTATTGATTGGTCCTTTGTAGCTTTCAAGACAAGGTATGGAACCAAGGTAACCATAAGGACTCAACCCTTAGCAAGGTTCTACATTGAGCCATACTTGGAGACAATGATAAATCAAAGTTGTATAATCAACAAAGAGGAAGAAATAGTCTTAAATAGTGAAACATCTTCTCCTCTTGAAGGTATTTATGACTTCTATCTTGATAAGTACAACATTGAAACACATGGCCTTGATCCTTATACTTTCATTGAGGAAACTGATTTAGAAGTTTACTGCATGCATGAGGAAAACGTTCCAATTCCTTCACTCACCAATAAAGATCATGAGCTTGATGGCGTGTGGGAAATGTTCTTTGATGGTTCAAGGAGCAAATTAGGTGCAGGAGCTAGTGTCATGTTGGTTTTCCCATCAAATAATCATTACTACTCTTCTTATAGGTTTCACTTCAGCTGTACTTTTAACATGGTAGAATATGAAGGCTTTGTTCATGGTCTCCAATGGGCAAAGAAGAGAGGAATCAAGCTTTTGAAAGTTTATGGAGATAGTGAGTTGGTCATTCATCAAGTGAGAAGTCAAGCTATAGCCAAGGACCCCTTTCTCAAGTCTTACAAGCATAGGTTATGGTATCTACTTGAGGATTTTGATACCTTCAATATCCAACCCATACCAAGCGACTTGAATAAACATGTTGATAAGATGGCTACAATAGGAGCACTTTTTGACTCAGTTGTTGATGTTGAACAAGAGAAAGATCAATCTCATATAAAGATCATTATGAGACCTTCCATTTTGGATAATAAAGTGTCATGGCAAGTGTTTGAAAGTGATGAACACATTGCACACTTCTTGCAAAATGAGGCAGGCTTCTCTTCAAGAAATCAAAAGAAGTTGCATGATCATTATAAAGAGCAAATTACATAGCTGAAGACAAATAAAATACCCAAGGGGATGATTACCTTGGAGATTGTCTTCAATGAGGATGATCAAAATAAAAACTAAATAATTAGCATGTTAACAAAAGAAGATAACTATGAGAGAGTTCTGATTTTCAAGGACAAACTTTTGAAGATTGGCAAGGCTTGTTCTCAGCTGGAAAGGCAAGCTTTTATTGCATTATGCAAATAGTTTCATGACATCTTTTCCCAGGAATATAAGGACCAAGAGGGTTTGACCCAAGTCTAGCTCATCACACCATTGAATTGGAGCATGAAGCTAAACCAGTAAGACAACAGCAAAGGCCTATCAACCCCAAGGTAGAAGAACTCATGAAGAAAGAACTGACCAAATTGATTGAGTCTAGGATTATCTTTCTTATCAAGCACTCAACTTGGGTAGCCAACCTTGTGTCAGTTCAAAAGAAGAATGGAGAAATCAGACTTTGTGTGGATTTTTGTGATCTAAACAAAGTGTCTCTTAAGGATCATTACCCACTCCCTTCCATGGAACAAATTCTACAAGTTGTTTCAGGTTCTCAACATTTCTCACTTCTTGATGGTTATAATCAAATATTGGTAAATGAAGGGGATAAATTCAAGACAACCTTCACCAATAAGTGGGGGACGTTTACCTACAAGAAGATGCCATTTGGTTTATCCAATGTTGGAGTTATGTTTCAAAGGGCAATAGATATGACTTTCAAAGGTTTGATCAATACATTTTTTTCTTGTTTACCTTGATGATATAACCATTTTTTCAAAGGATGTTGCTAATCATATGGGACATCTAAGGCAAGTGTTTAAGAAGTGTAGAGAGTATGACATATCCCTCAATCCAAAGAAGTGCATCTTGGTTGTCCATGAAGGCAAGCTTTTGGGTCATGTTGTTTCAAAAGAAGGCTTATTTATTGACCCTGAAAGGATTAAAGCTATTATAGGCTTGTCTTTGCCTCAACACAAGAAAGAGATGCAAATTTTATTGGGAAAAACAAACTTTGTAAGGAAGTTTATCCCAAACTTTGCAACCGTGGTAAAGCCTATCATAGCCATGCGAAAAAAGAACCAAGTTTTTACTTGGACAAAAGAAGGTAAAGGCAGCTTTGAGGCAATAAAGCAAGCAATTACAACATATCCCACTCTCTTAAATCTAAATTTTTCTAAGGATTTCATTCTTTATACTTTTTCTAACCTAGACACAATCTCAAACATGTTTATGCAAAAGAATGACAAGGATGTTGAGCAGCTAATTACTTTCTTCAGCCAAGGCTTAGAAGACTACGAAGTGAGATATTATTTTGTTGAGAAGCAAGCTTTAACTGTCATTAGAGGCTTGAAAAAGTTTAGGCATATGGTTTCCAACAACAAGATCCATGTCATAGTCTCCTATCCTAACACCAAGGAGTTTCTCCTAAGCAGGGATCTTAATGAAAAGAGAGTTAGATGGATCACGAAGGTGATGGAATATGACATTGACATCAAGGTAACCAGCCTAGTAAGAGGAAGATGTTTATGTGAGCACTTAGCATCTGAATTTCAAGAGCCAAAAGAGCAAGCCTTGGTGAATCAAGTTCAAGACCAACCAACTGATTAAATGCAGAACCAAAGTTGGACACAAGACATCATTGGTTTTCTTCAAAATGGTGAATGTCCCAATGACTTGAACAAATCTCAAAGAAGGTATTTTAGGTTGCAAGTTATTCCTTATTGTCTTATGGATGGCATTGTCTTTAAGAAGGATGTGATCAATATGTTGCTAAGATGTATTAATAATGACAAATTTGATATGCTACTAGAAAAGTTCCATAATGGTTCAGATGGTGGTCACTTTTCTCCTAAAACAACAACTATAAAAATAATGAGAAATGGTTACTATTAGCCTAGTCTTTGTTATCATTGGTCTAAGGTTTTTCCTCAATGTGCTTTCTGTGTTGGCAAACAAAAGCTTGTTGCCCTTCCATTGAATCTTGTCCAAGTGGACCAACCTTTCATGTAATGGGGCCTTGAATTCATTGGCATGATCAACCCTCCATCAAGTGCTAGACACAAATGGATATTGACTACTACAGACTACTTCACAAGATGGGTAGAGAATGTTGCTTTGAAGGAAGCAAATGAAAATGCCATCGTGGAGTTCTATGAGAGCGTTATAACAAGGTTTAGAGCTCCTCATGTCATCATCTCAGATAATGCACTTGCTTTCATAAGTGCTAAAACTTTTGACTGGGCAGCAAAGAGTGGAGTTCATTTGAGTACCTCCTCCAACTACTACCCTCAAGGTAATGGATTGGTTTAGTCTACCAACAAGAACCTCATCAAGATCATCAAGAGGATGTTGGAAACCAATTAGAGATCATGGCATAGCAAGCTAAAGAGAACTTTATGGGTAGACAGAATCACTCCCAAGAAGTCAACTGGTAATTCTTCCTTTGTACTTGTCTATGGGAGAGAAGTTAGGTTGTCCATATCACAAGATCTCCCTGCCTTGGAACTTGCACAACAGCTGGAATTACTTGAAAACTCCCATGGAGGTCAGATTGATAGAATTAATGAAACTACAAGAGGCAAGATATTATGCACATAAAGCTTTGGAACACTATCAAGTTCTCACAAAGACATTATTTGACAAAAGGGAAAGGGTAAGAGTGTTCAAAGAAGGTGATTTGGTATTGAAATGGGATGAAGATAGAGTAAAACTAGGAAAACATATAAAGTTTGATACCTTATGGAGTGGTCCTTACATCATCAACAAGTGCAAGTAAAGAAACTCCTTTTAGTTGTCCAAAATGGATGGAGAAGAGTTGCCTAATATAGTGAATAGAATCCATTTGAAGCCTTGATTTTGACAGTTTCTGGCCATGTCTTGTATATACTTTGTTTTGATGTGTTTGTTTTCCCTAAGTGCTTTATAGCACAAGGGTGTTTTCCTTCCCTTTGTTTGGTGTGTGTCTCTGCCTTGTGTGTGTAGTCAACCTAGCTAGTGTGTTTTTGAATCAAAGCTTGTTCAGTTCTCTTTGAAGTGCCTATATGCATGACTCCATGCCTAATGGAAGGATTTAGGCGACTAGTCTTTGACATAGCAGGCATGTCTCCCCTCAGAATCACCAAGAATGTTGACCAAATTTCACCTTAGTACAATTTGTTCAACCATTTTCATGGAGAGCCAAATAATAGTTGAAAGAATAGGTCATTTTAGAGGTCCAAAATTGCAAGTCAAGGGGGCCAATGTGTTTTATCTCCATTGTAGCTTATGTCAAGTTCTCCACAAGTCAAGTCTTGGCCTCTCATAAACTTGAGTTACTCCTCAAGACCAAGTCAGGTTCTCTGAACAATTCGACTTATAAAATTTTCATGAGTTTCTAGAAGTACTACGGGTTTACGACCCTAAATTACTCCTTCCAATGCTTTGCAAGTTTTCAATGATGCATGACTTCAGGTTTTCCAAGGAGTAATTCTTAAATTGCTTTATAAGTAGCGAGCAATGAGAGGTCCGAAGTGAGGAAGTAATGGGACTTAGAAAACTTGAAATGGTCTAGATAATGCATGTTAAAAATGGCCATTTGGAACTTTTCTGAAGGGCCTTTATTGCCTTGTTCCCCCCCAAGTGTCCCTTTGGAAAATTTTAAAGGGCACTTTGCTTTCCCAAGTGTCCCTTCTGACTTTTCTGAAAGGCACTTTTTTTTCTAAGTGACCCTTTGAAAAAGTTTTGAAGGGCATTTTTCTTCCTAAGTGTCCCTTCAAACTTTTTTGAAGGGCACTTTATTGTCTAAGTGACCCTTCATAAAATTTTTGAAGGACACTTTCTTCATAAGTGTCCCTTCAGACTTTTATGAAGGGCACTTTGTTGTCCAAGTGACCCTTCAGAAAAGTTCCAAAGGGCACTTTTATTCCCAAGTAACCCTTCAGACTTTTTCGAAGGGCACTTTGTCTTTAGAAATGCCCTTCGAAAAAGTTTCAAAGGGCCATTTCCTTTGAAAATGCCCTTCATAATTTTTTGAAAGGACCATGTGCCTTCCCCAAGTGTCCTTCAAAACTTTTCTAAAGGACACTTTCCCAAGTGTCCTTCGAGAAAAGTTCCCAAAAGAACTAGTTGTTGCCTTTTGGGTAAGATCCTCAAAATAATTCCTTTAGAAAAATTATTCAAAGGAATTACTTCAAAAAAATTGCCTAAAACATAAACCTGACCTGATGGATCCCCATGACGTGTCACAGGACATCAAGTTTAATACAACCCACTAGCCATTGGGATGCAAAGATGATATGCCATAAGACGTCAAATTCAAGGTGGCCAACTAGCCGTTGGGATTCAAAGGCATGATGTGTCATAAGATGTCAAGTTTAATAAAGCCAACTAACTATTGAGATTCAAAGACGACATACCATAGGATGTCAAATTCATGCCTAAAGTCTTCAAGCAAGGAGTAAAGTCATTCAGAGGTCTTGAGCAAAGAAAAATTGGGTTTCAAAAGAGCTTTTCTTATGAATTTTACAAGCAAAAGCAATCAAAAAATGCAAAAGGGCAAAGATAGTGCAAATTGGGTTTTCAAATAAGCTCTGATTATGACTTTTACAAGTAGAAGCAATCAAAGAACCCAAAGAAACAAGTAAGAAGTAAAGTCACTTAGAAAACCTGAATGGGTCTATAGTGTAAAACATGAGAGCTTTCAGGAAGAATCTAAGGTTTACAGCAACGATTTGAGCCATTTCTTATGGAGGGTCATCTCACCATTGATTTTGTAGTGATCCTAGTCAGTTCAAGAGGAGGACAAACTCCAACTGGATGAGAGAACAGTTGGAATCAGTTTCACTAGGATGGTGACTACAAAACATTTTGGAGGCTTCTATTTTGTCACCCAATAGCTCTCTCTTCTCTCCCTATTTTTGTATAAATAGGACCCTTGTGCTCTTGTTTGATCATCCATAGATAGTACGATGAAGCCCTGCTAGAATGTTTTGCCATTTTCTTGCCTTTGAGCAAATAAGCACAAGTCTATTTTCCTTCTAAGTTCTAGACATTTGCCTAGGCATGCAAGAGACACAGAGTGATAGCAAGTGATGTTTTACCCTTATATTCTTTGTCCTTCATGTTTTTGAGTAAAGAGTTGATCCAATAGGTCATGTAGAGTGCATTCTAGCTATATGAGGTTTTGCATATGTGTAACCCTTTTTCTAGACTATATAAGTTGTCTCTACATTGAAATACTTATGTTGGAATCTTCTAGAGCTTGAGTTATAGACTATATTATACTATATTGTGCATAAGTATAGGG
Organism: Torreya grandis; assembly: GCA_037957365.1. Taxonomy (NCBI): domain Eukaryota; kingdom Viridiplantae; phylum Streptophyta; class Pinopsida; order Cupressales; family Taxaceae; genus Torreya; species Torreya grandis. The sequence continues at coordinate 2,141,520 of JARHVA010000107.1, forward strand.
CATACATGTGGATACTAATTTTTGTTGTATCACCATATTAGACTAGGCTTTTCATTTATGCAAACTTTTAACTCTTTTCACTCATACAAATTGGTTTAGCAATTTTATTGCACAAAAAGCTAATATAGGGAGCTATCCCTTTCAACCTAGTGGTTCATTTCCACTTATAGGTAGACCCACAGGCTTGGAAATATCCCAATGTTGCCCAAATCTGGAAGAGGCCTGAACAACCCTCTTCTAAGGTACAAGATTTGGAGACAACAATAGCTTGGAACAAAGACTGCTTTAAACAAACCCAAGAATACAAAAATAAAGAGCAAAAAAAAAATGTAGAAAAGCCAAGATAATTTTTGCTATGTGGATAGGATTTACTTGGTAATTTGGCAAGTTGGGGTGATAAGTATTATGTTAGACCAAATGACCAATTCAAAAACAAGATTAAATCATATAACCAAAAATACAAGGCTACTAAAGACAAAAAAACTCAAATAAGTAAACCTTAAGTAAGAAAGGCAAACTCACTAAGTCAAACCAAAGATACATGTTAAAAAGGATGGTAATCAAACATCAATGTAAAAGTTTGATTACCATCCTTTTTAACATGTATCTTTGGTTTGACTTAGTGAGTTTGTTTGGGTCTTTAATGTGGAATGAACATGTCTAACATAATACTTATCACCCCAACTTGTTAACCTTAAGGCTCTTCGAAGGGTAATGTGGCCTAAAGTACACAAAATGCGTATTTGTTTGGGAATGTGGAAAAAGACTTGAGAAGTTGCCAATGATATTATTAGAAGAGGAAGAGGTAAACGGAGAAGACTAGGTCCCCATTAGGGAAGAGACCTCGAAAGATCCGGTGCAATAATTGAAAGAATAAGTATAGAGCATAGAAGAAGAGGAACAACATGTAGAAGAAAAGGAAAATATGGTACAAAAAAGAAAGCAAGCACATATGTCTATGGTGCAGAAGGCCCAAGCATCCCTACCCTAATCCTTATTTATTGAATAAATGCAATATTCGAATTTGATGTTGTGCATAGAAAACTAGGTTTCCAAGGTCTCTACCTACACCATTTTTTACTACAATCATTGCCAACTTGGGAATGAGGTTGAGCTTTAGAATGATTATCAAGTAGAGACCACCAACACCAGGAACTAACTAGTGTATGACCTCATAATTTTCAACAAGTTGGAAGCTATAAGACTATTCCAACTTTTCAAATTTGTCATATTTTGGTAAGGCCACAAAGGTAGTGTAGTTCCTCATTTCGTGCATCCACGAGGACTAAATCTACTTCCTTGGGCACAACACGAAGATTACCATTAAAAAAATCAATAGCATCACGTGACTATGGTGCTCAAGAATGTGTGTAATAGATGACTTGACTGATACAAAAGAGATATAGAGAACCACCACGATGATCATGTACCAAAATTAGGGGCATGTTATGCACATCAAGAACCTGCAAGATCCTACCCTTTCGGTTACCATGTAAATCATAATGACCAAGATTGAAAGAACTGATCGATGGAAAGAGATTGACATGCCACACCTTTATATTGTGCATCAAGTATCATAAGAGTTAAAATATAATTGGGCCAAGTACTTCTCTTCAAAAACTGTTGAAGATGCAGAGAGTGGTCATCAAGAGCCTAAGTACATGTTTCCATGAGGGGTGATCCTAATTTTATTAGTTTTTGATGAAATTGGGGTACTGAATTATAGTTATAGAGCACTGAAGTGGGTATTCCCTCCAACACATAGGTCTCTAGTTGAGTGTTACAAGGCATTCACTTGCCTTGGTCACATCACCTCATCTTACAAGATTAAGATGAGATATTGGTTTGATGGGATGAAGACAACATTTGGGGATGAATGGTGCAACCCTAAGGACTTACCCCATTTGGCTACAAAATAGACATAATTTTCTATTAAGCAACACTTTTTTCTCACACAGATCTGAATGAATCCACTCAGAGAACTTTCAACATGGCTTAAGCTACCATATACCTTCTTTACGTAGTACTTCATTGACTCTGTCAACTAGATATGTGATGTGCAACTCAATATTTTGTAGGCTGAGAGGATAGACATAAAGATTCACACTCTCCAAAAACTATATGTATATCTAAGCAAGAAGGCCTATGCGGAGAGGATGGAGATGGACCTAACCGATATACAAGTGAAACAAATACTAGTCAGGGAGTAAATTCATAAGTTATTTTACATGTTTCACCCCTACAAGAACTCACAGGGTGGAGACCTTAAGGAAAAACTCCCTCCAATACCACCTTTGAAGAATAAAAATCAACTAGATGTGGGTGCAAGTACAAGTGGGAAGTAGGCCCCCCAGAAAAGATAGAAGACTATAGAGGTGTAACCCTCTAGACCCACATCTTCCCATCCTTTTATGCCACCTCCACCTCATCCTTCACCCTCACCACCTCATCCTTATCCATCTCCTCCCCACATTTCTCCATCCCATTCACACTCTACACCTCTACGCTCTTCAATTCCCCAACCTCTAGCTCCTTAGTCAATTCCCCTCTATCTCCACCACCTTCTCTACCTCAACCTCTACCTTCTTCACCCCCACCTTCTCCACCTCCACCATATCCCCCAAGTACTACTACAAAAGCTGCCTACCAACAACCCCCAAAACATGCACCCTAACTAGACATTCCTGAGGTGTAGATTCATAGTTTGGGTTTGGATTCTAAGATAAATTCTTCCTAGGTGTAGGAGAAGGCTGCATTTGATGGTTCCTTACTTGATGCTAAAATAACATATAATGAGGAGGACAATGAGAAAGATAGTGAGATGGTTGTTAGTGGCCATGAGGAGGTAGAGCTTGAGTGTAACTCAAATAAGGGAAAAGAGTTGATTGAGACAGAAGGGTAGGATGATGAAGGAATAGTGGGTACTATGTGCAAACATTACCAGTTTAGCATAAAAGATAAAAGACTCTATCTTTAGTCGTACTTCCATCCCAAGGAGGCAAATCCTAAAACTAAAAATCAAATTTCCTTCTTTCCTGAGATATACAATGAGGAGCATGAGTTTGAACTCCCACAAGATAGCCTCACTTTAGGCTCGAATGCCCCAGCATTGCTAGAATCAATGAGGGTTGATCCACAAAAGCTCACCCCACTTATATCAAGCACTGCATTTTTGAAACTGGGCATGGAGATTACGTGTCAGAATATTTTGTTAGATTTTTGATGCACACACAACTGAGTGAAAACATGCTAGGGTTGTAAAAAAGCACTTGTAAAAAAGCAAGCACTTGTTAAGGAAGTGGCCTCAATGAAACAAAAGCTCCAAGAAGCCACAAAGGCAAAATTAAGGGTATTAACTCTTTGTAAAACAATTTTGAAATAAGATCCAGTGCTTGTAGATGATGTACCTCTCGATGAGGATGCCATAAGAAAGTTGGATACCCAAGTGGAACTACTGCTCAAGAAACTCAAGGAGTGACCCACATCGAGAGATGAGAAAATGGAATTAACTGAATAGTTTACCATGGTTGTTAACATCTACAAGTGAACTTTGGAGAAATTTGGGGAGGTTATCCCCATTTTGGATGGCATTTTTACATGGATCACACATTCGAATAAAGTCTTGGAGGCTTGGCTTCAAGCTGAATAAGACCTGAGGCAACACACAACTGATGTTGCACTCTTAATAAAGGACCACATTGAGCATACCAAAGTATTAAGGGATATAAAGATGAAAGGGGATGTCATTAATAAACATCATCAATAATTAAATGCCTATTTTGTAGCCCTCTGAGGACAGGTTGATAAGGAGGTCTCTACCCTTGAAGACATTTAAAGGATGCCATCGCATCCCTGGACGAACAAGTGAAGAAGACTAGTGAGACTCCAACCCAACCTAAGGAGATAAAAGCATCAAAAGAGGCCATATAAGGAATAATTATGAAGGTTCTCGAGGCATTGTCCCATTGGGACAATTTGAAGAAGGAAATCGAGCAGAAGGGGCCCAAATTTTTAGAGGATGCTAGTGTGACTTAGTCCAGGATGGACTAAGAACATAGTGTGGGGTGATGTTGGCCCTTGAATTTTGACTAAGTGTTGTCCCTTTTTGGCATGGGACCAACACAACATGGAAGGACCATTGTCCCATTTTGGTGAAAAATCGACACGACATAGAAGGACCATGACATGGGAGAACCATGGTACGTAGCTGACAGGGATAAAATCATCATGGCATGAAACTTGATGGGTAAAAGAGGATAATGGTGTGGGAAGAACCAGTGCGAGAGGACCCAGATAGAGGAGAACAAGTCATGAGGAACCCAAGAACATAGGACTCAAAATAGAAGCAAAAGACTAGGGGAGCGTGTGAGAAGTGGGAGGTAGTTGGAGGAATGATTCATACAGGTCACTCTGACCTTATTGATAGAAAGCTTTACAATCGCTTGTAAGAGAAGGAACACATGGTCATTGAGATATAGCATAAAGCATGGATCTAGGGGGCACTGAGGCTCGAGTCTTTAGGAAGAACTAGTTGTAAGTGCCATGAATTTCAATCTATTGATAGTCTGTGCACTAGTTGTTCATGCCATAAATGATTATAACACTTAGTTAGGGAAAAAAAGTATAAATACCCCTGTTATGAAGTATTGGAGAGGTTGGAAAAGCGAGAGGATAAACATAGTGATTTTGCAATGTTTTGGTGAGAAATCTTAAGCTTAATATATGATAGCATGTTATATCAACTTATGTCACTGTCAGTGATGGTGTGAACTAATGTTTAATCTGTGTAGGGAATCTAATATTTTATTTTCTAAATACTTAATGACAATTATCAAGATGACTATATTTTGCATGACAATGCTAATTGAATCTGGAACCCATTGGATTGTAGTATTAAGTTTATGCTTTTATATAATCTTTGCGTAGTTACTGAATATGAATGAGTTATCAAAATCATGTGACAAAACCTTCAAGAACTGGTCTTTTATCGTGCACTTTAGGTGAGCATGCAAGACCCAGGTCTTGAGTGAAAGGGCCAGCACACTAGCACGTTGGGTTGGACTTCAGTGTCAGAGCTAGATTTAACCAAAACAACCTAGCACAACTGGAAAGATGATTATTGCGAAGCTCATATTTCCATTTTTAGGAGCCATTCATGAAATACTAAGCAAAGTTTTAGTAAATTTTGTTTCTTTTAATGATGACTTATTATTTATTACATTGGGATTAAACATAAAATAAATAATAACTCATAGTATGGTCAATAATATTGTAATTGTGATGTAAATTTAGAGTCAATGCAAAGAAATGTTTCCATGCATTCTTTTTAAAACAGTTATTGTGGAAGGCATATTCAATGCTGTAGGTCTTAGGCATGGTACACTGCAACCTTACAGGGATTTTTAGGAACCTTATAGTAACTTTGTTTCAAAAAAAAATCACTGTATCAAAAAGATTCTATGCGTTGTATACATATTGTTGTTGACAATCACATTTTAAAGGATTTTCTTTCTTTGATCCACTACATTGAAAGTCTAGCCAGAGTTGTCAATTATGAATCTTTCCCTACTATGTCTGGCCTAAGCAACCCAATAAAAGATGTTGCTCACAAAGAACACTGAATTGTAGCTTTCATGTTTTATATTTATTAATGTTACAAAATATTACATTAATATAATAAATTTTTATATATTTTATAATTTATAATTTATTTTTAAATTGGATTAATTTTTATTTTGTAAATTAATTTTCGATAAATTTTTTGTCAAGAACAATTCTACTTATTAAGTTAGAAAACTAAATATTTGATGTAAATACCTTCAATTATTAACATTTTTCTAAAACTTTCTTTTCTATAAAAATCACTCTTCTTTAATTTAAATATTATTTGATTTTTTTTCAAACTATTTTTTTTTGGTTTTGTTTATTGTTTTCAATATATTTTTAATATCCATAGTTTTATTTTTTAGATTTTTTAACATTTATTATCATATTTTTTTTAAAATTTATTATTATATGTTTTATTTAACATTATTATTATATATTTTATTTAACATTATTATTATATATTTTGTTGTTCCAAAATTATTTAATGATACTAATTTAAATGTTTTATTTTTAGCTTAATTTTTTTATTATTATAAAATTTAATTGGGATCTCAATCCTCTAACTATTTATATAATAACATAATGTATCCTATGTAAATTTGGTCAACAAAATATAATGAGAATTGAAATTTATTTTTAAATTTAGTTAACTTTATTCTTTATTTCACATATTTATAATAATTTCCTTCTATATTAATCAAGACTGCACCCATTTATATACTATCTATTTATAGTTTTTATCATATTTTATCATAACTAAATTTAAATATATGTATCATATACATTTGTATGTAGAATAATACAATGGTGTGTGTGTGTGTGCGCGTGTGTGTATATATATATCAAAAATTCAACAATCAAATTCAATAATAAACACTTGGATATGCTATAATTTTTTTAATTATTTAATATTTATTTATTTCACATAAATATATATTTTTAATTCTTAAACTCAATAACACCTGAATATACTGGATACATTTAATATTTATTTATTTTATTATTTAATATTTATTTATTCAACATAAATATATATTTTTAATTCTTTAATTCAATAATAATTTATGCTACGATGATAAGCATAGATGTTAAAAACAACATCACCCAATGTATAAATTTTCAATTCCCAATCATCTAATGTCCTCCAAATATTAATTTTATTATCTTTTATGCATTAGATTAAACGTTATATTTGTAACATTTTTAAAATATTACTAGCATAATTATAACTATAATTTAATATTTCTATTATATTATAATCCTATAAAATTACTTCTCAACTAAAATGGTAAGGATTAGCCGCTACATAACCCTTATTTTACTTAATAATAGATTACAAAAATAATTAAAACTTCTTCGATCATTAAAAATGTATGCAATTCTTTCTAAAAATAATTATTTTATTAAAATTTATTATTAAAGAAAAGGAGAAAAGATGCGCTGCCATATCATCTCACATTGTATAATCCATTGTTTAATAAAAATATTTTAATAATGTAATAAATACGATTTAATGAGATAAATTATCATTTTTATTTCAATGAACTCTAAAAACACCATCCATATTATTTTAAATCACATCACATAATCCATTTTTTAATAGAAATATTTTAATAATATATTAACATTATATATCTTAATAATAATTAATATTAATTAAATAAAAAAATTACTTAGCCTCTTCTCAATTAAAGGAGATAAATAGGCATTTTCTCTTTTACAAATCTCACACATCAAACACAAATTTAAAGTTCTACAAATCTCACACTATTATTCTCTTTTACTATGCAGTTATTATTTTAAATTATGTCACATTTTTACTCCATCAACACCTTCCAACTATACACTATTATACTCCATCATCACTACTATAAATTATGAGACATAATAATAATAATAATAGTTAAGATAGTGATAGATTATATTATTTTTAAAATATTAATAATTAATAGTTAATTTTAAATTTGATGTACATTTAATTGTTACATAATAATTTTAACATTAAATTTGATATTCATTTAATTATTTAAGACTATTTTTACTAAATTGAAATTATCTTAACAAAAAATAAATTATTAATCAATATAATATATAAAAAAAACTAAAATCAATGCATGATATTTTTCATATAAATATTTATATAAAATTTAAATGGGTATAATTTTCTTCTCTAAGTCCCAAAACATTAAGTGATGTTTTAATACAAATTTACCTACACCCCATACACGTTGTAATATATTGTTTAAATGTTGACTTCATACCTTTAAAGTAAGTGGTGTTTTTCTTTTTTAAAGTTCATATTCTTAAATGTTTTGTTATAAGTTTGTTGGGTAGTATATAGTATAAATATTTAAGTATGTTTTTATATATAAGGTATATATATTTATGTACTATAAAAATTAAATTCATGACTTTTTATTTAAAAATATAAGTTCTTCGTATTTAAGTCAATTTGGGTGTACTTTTCATATGACTTTTATAAAAGAACTCAAAAAATATATTCCTCATATAATCTTTCATTGATTCATATTTCAAATATATAAATGGTTGTCTTAACATTTATAACTTATATTTATAATTTTAACATAATATATTTCATGTTAAATTTAAATATTAAAATATATAAAAGACCATTGTCAAATGGTTTGATATTTAAAGTCAATGGTTTTATTAATAACAATGTAATAGATACAATGTCATTCCCAAAACATTTATATATTATAAAAAATAAATTATATATTTATTTTATCTTAGTATAACATATATTAATGCTTAAATTGTATTGGTTAAAATAGACAACTAATGTTAATCTCTAGTACCAAAATTAGATTTGAGATGAAACAGTGCTTTTGAACCAATAAAATTTCTTTGTCAACTTGTGGTTGCACTTTCGACATGCACACACTGATCAAACTTCAAACAAAAGCATTAATAAGTTGCTTATTAATGTGAAAATCCTCTTACATGACCCTACAATTAGTAAAGAGGGTCAAAAATTATGAACCCCAAAAGAAATAACACATAAACATGTCCCATTACCAATTATTTCATAAATCCATCCAAATGACCCCTTACATCACATAAGGAGGATCAAAGCCCATGAACCCCTTTGAAGGATTAACACATTAACATCTTCAACACGATAAGTTGATAGTCATTCCAAAAACATTCCAAAAAAACCTCCACAATTACCAAAGAGGGCACTCATGAACCTCGTAAAAGGGTTAACACATTAACCCATGTCCAAAGAAAAAGGAGAACCCTGATGTTAAAGAACATAACAAATCCAAAGAGGCAAAACTAAAGCCTCAACCCTCTCACCAGCCACGTCCAAGCAACAATTCAGAGGCGTAAATGGAAGTTGAGTTGTTAGTTAGGCCTCAACACCAATCTACACCTGAATAGTTTCCCCAAAGACCAAGAAAAAGCCTGTCAATTTGATTTAACTGATGGTGTATGTAAAGCTATCCTCCTAGTGTAACCCTCGGATGGATGTGGTAAAGAGGAAATCTCACAATTTCCATCGAAGACTAATGGGGTGTCAGATCAATTTAAGATAGCCACATGAGTATAATATTTAGTGCATGTTTTCATAAACATGTGTGCATAAAACACTTAAAATGCCATTAATCACCTCTTACACTCCATCCTTATCTTCCACCTCTTTCCTCTTCAATTTTATCACGGTGTATTATCAACACAATTTGATATGCTCTGTAAATCAATTTGGTCTAAAGGATGTAAAAACTAGTAGATTGTCATGAATTTATGACACTTTTTGTGTCAAATTTTTATTTGTTTTATCGTTGGTATAATAATTATGTCTAAAATTGTTAGTGATGCAACTTGCATCAGAGGTAAATGTTTGTGATGCAACCTGCATCAAGTGTTGATTTACTCTGCCATAAAAATGTCACCAATGCATATTCGTGTAATCTATTGTGTGGCCAATGGAACCATTTGTCAATGTGAAATCCTCCAAAATGTTGTTAATCCTCCAATTTTGGTGATTTTTAAAAGTTGAAGCAAACACCATCAAATTTTATGTCAATAAGTAATACCATATATTTGACTAATTTGTTGACCATACAAGTGTGCCACAAAAATGAAACCTGATGTAAAATGTGACTTAAACATTTCTCGCATTTTTTAATAATAACTCCCTCCAAAAATTCAAATTCAATTTTATGATGCAATTGAGGCATGCCCCATCAACCTAATTACAACTCCCTAATGTTCATTAGGGATCCATTTGCCCCAATTGACTCCCCCATTGAACTAATTATTCGACTAATGGGGTACACAATTAGGGGCAATCGATCCCTACTAGTGTAATTAAGACTATCTAATGTGATTTAGGGCTCAAATTTTCCCAAATCACTCCTCCATTAAACCATTTATGTGATTACTTCGACAAGGGATGTAATTAGTGGAAATTAAACCCTGTCAACAAAATTACAACTATTTAATGTGATTTGGGGCTAAATTTGTCCCAATCGACTCCCCTATTGAACCAATTACTCATTTGGTTCAATGGGGGATATAATTATGAGAAGTCAAACCATTTTAATGTAATGCAACTACCAAATATGATTTGGGGATCAATTTTCCCTAGTTAACTAACCCTTTGAATAATTACTCGATTGGTTTAATAAGGGATGTAGTTAGGGTCAACTAAGTCTCATCGACCTAATTATGACCACCTAATGTGATTTAAGGCTCAATTTATATCGATTAACTCCCCATTAAACCAATTAATTTATTAGTTCAATAAGGGACACAATTAAGGTAAATCTAGCCCCGTCAACATAATTGTGACTATATAAGGTGATTTAGGGCTCAATTTACCCCAATTAACTCTCCCATTGAATACATTACTTGATTGGTTCAATAAAGATGCGATCAAGGGCATTCAATCCCCATGCATGTAATTACAATAACCCAATGTGATTGAGGGATCAAATTACCCCATTTGACTACCCCACTAAACTAATTACTTCCTTTGTTCAATGGTGAGGTCATTTAGGGGCAATCAGGCCCCATCAATGTAATTGCTACTACTTAATGTGATTTAGTTCTTAATATAACCCAATTGACACCCCCATTAAACTAATTATTTGAAATTTTTATGGGGGGTGAAATTAGGGGAAATCAAGCTCCACAATGTAATTGCCATTACCTAATGCGATTTGGGTCTCAATTTTCCCTAATCGAATCCACCATTAAAATAATTGCTCGATTGGTTTAATGGGGGATTCAAGTAGGGGAAATCAAGCCCCATTAAGATAATTGCAACTACCTAATGTGATTTAGGGCTCATTTTCTCCCAATTGAATCCCCATTGAACCAATTACTTGATTAGTTCAATGGTGGATGCAATTAGGTATAGTTGAGCCCCATAAACATATTTGTCACTACCTAATATGATTTGGGGCTCTAAATTCCCCAATTCACTCCCCCATTAAAATAATTACTCAATTGGCTCAATGGGGGATGTTAGGGGAAATCAAGCTCTATCAATGTAATTTCAAGTACCTAATGTGATATGAGACTCCATTTTCCCAATTAACTCCCCCATTGAATGAACTACTCAATTGATTAAATGGGGGATGCAATTAGGGGGAAATGAGCCCCTTCAACCTAATTTCATCTATCTAATGTGATTTTGGGCTCTATTTCCCCCAGATTGAAACCCCTATTGAACCATAACTTACTTGATTATTTCAATGGGGGGTCTACTTAGGGGTAATTGAGGCCCATCAACATAATTACAACTACCTAATGTGAGTTGGGGCTCAATTTTCCCAAATTGACTCCCTAAGTAAACCAACTACTCAATTAGCTCAATAGGGGACATAATTAGGGGTAGGTGAGCCTTATTAACCTAATTACAACTTCCTAATGTGATTTTGGGCTAAATTTGCTCCAATTACTTGATTATTCAATAGGGGAAGTAATTAGGGGATTTCAAAATTTGTTAATGTAATTATGACTGTATAATTTTATTTAAAACTCATTTCCTCCAAATTGATTCCCCCATTGAACCAACTACTCAATTCATTCAGTTAAGGTCAATCAGCCCATGCCAATCTAATTGCAATTACCTAATGTGATTTGGGGCTCAATTTACCCAAATTGACTCATCCATTAAACAAATTACTTTGTTGGTTTAGTGGGGGATGTAATTAAGGGAAATTGAGCCACATTAATCTAGTTGACACTATTGAAGGCGATTTGGGGATCTATTTTCCTTAATTGAGATCCTCATCAAACTAATTACCCAATTGGTTTAATGAGGGAGACAATTAGGGGCAATTGTCAACATAATTTACACTACATAATGTGTTTTGGGGCTCCATTTGCACCACTTGACTACCTCATTGAACTAATTACTCGATTGGTTAAATGAAGGGTAACAAGGCCCCATTAATGGAATTACAACTACCTAATGTGATTTTGGGGTCAATTTATCTTGATTGACTCCCAAATTGAACCAAGTAATTTATTGGTTTAATGATGGCACAATTAAGGGAAGTCGAGCCACATCAACATAGTTGTGACAACCTAATGTGATTTGGTGCTCCATTTACCCTAACTGACTATCGAATCAACCAACTACTCAATTAATTCAACAAGGGATGCAATTAGGGGTAGTTAAACTCCATCAATGTAATTGTGACATCCTAATGTGACTCTCGTATCAAAATTTCCCAATTGACTCCTCTATTGAACTAATTACTTGATTAGTTTAATGGGAGACACAATTATGGGTAGACAAACATAAACAACCTAATCATGACTACCTAACATGATTTAAGACTTAATTTACCCTAATTCACTCACCCATCAAACCACTAACTTGATTAGTTCAATACAGGATGTGATTAGTGTCAAATAAACCCAATCAACCTAATTACAACTACCTAATGTCATTTAGGGCTCCATTTTTCCCAGTTGACGTCTCCATTGAACTAGTTACTCGATTCATTCAATGGGGGATGTGATTATGGGAAACTAAACCCTGTCAACCTAATTGTGACTACCTAATGTTATTCAAGGCTCAATTTACCTAATTGACTCCCTTTTTGAACCAATTATTAGTGCATTATTGTACATGCACTAATATTAAATTAACTTAGGTTATATTATCTACACTAAGTGTTCTTAGTGACACTTATCTAGGCTTAAAATAAGATAAGTGAGAATTTAATGCTTGCACCATTTATCAAAACCACCTGCTAAGTGGCTCAATCACATGTGCCATTTAAGTGACCAATAGGGAAAGGGGAATTTGCTCATGCATATACTATTTATACCACTCATATTCCTTTGTATATTGATTCAATTAATCTTTTTTATAAATGATAGATGTACTATGATCTCTTGATCTCCTTTCCTCTTTTATTTGTAATGTTTCACATATAATGAAATGAGTTCATTATTAGGAGTATCTTTGCCTTAATACTCTTAGATCTATTTCCCTTGTGGTGTTAAAAACAAATCCCAACATGGTACCAAAAGCATTCCCCTTCGGGTGATTAGTTGTGGCTTTATGCAATTTCAACATTCCCAAACCACCTTTTCCATTACAAATCCTTTTTATGAGCCCCCATCTTTTTGGGTTCTTGAAAATACCATTTGGGTGTTTTTCATTTGGGTTAGATTTTCTAATTTTAGTTATTTTTTATGAAATTTTTTTCTAGAATAGTTTGGTGCAATATTACCTCCTCCATTACATTTGGAAGGGTCAAAAACCTAAGGATTGAATATAAACATGGTATATTTTTTTCAAATAATTTATAATGAGTTTTTTGGTAGGCTCTGACTCTACCCAGGTACAATCCATATCATATTGACAAGGTGATTTATGTTTAAAAATATCATAGATCATATGACCATATAGACCATAAGAACCATAAAGACCTGCACATGTGCCCTGATCCACAACTTGTGTGCCATGTTCTACATTGTTTATATCATTTGTACCATTGTCATTTCCTTTCTCCCAACCAAAGTTATTACTTTTTGTGTTTGTATCATCATTACACATATTTGAGAGCATGTACCCTACATTCCCTTTAATCTCACCATGTGTCCTTTATGTCATAGTCTTTGCCTACTATATACATTGTTTTACTCTGTTGACCTACATAGCACTCACCACTTCTCAACTTTAGCCCCCAACCATATGGCATTGGCTGCATGTGACCACTCATTCTATGTTGATCATCAAATTGACCACCTCCACAAAATTAAACCCTAAAACAACATATGACTAGTCAGGTTCAGATTGCTAGCAGTCAATGCCTATGTTTAGCAATTGGTCTCCCATGTGAGCATGTTGCTTGGAATTTTAGCCCCCCAAGGCTGCCCTTATGCCATCAAACCCTTTTTTTGGTGTTTTTGCTTCGGTGCTTAGACATTTTGATCCAAGAGGCTTGGGATGCTCCCATTTTTTACAAAATCATGGTTTCAATGTGTACACTATGAAATTAACCCTGTCATTTTGGGAACCTAATTTTTACTTTAAAAATGTGTGTTGTAATGAAAGCCTATTGGAGACCCTATTTAAGCATATTCATGGGTTCATATCTCAAGATCCATTTGGGAATTTCTACGTGTTTCTCTTTTTGATATTATGTAATTTTTTGAGTACAATTCATTGACATGATCATATCTAAATTATATTTGATGAAATTGTATAATCTTCTATCTTTTCATGTCATTTTCCTTTAATATGGAATTGTAACTCATACCATGAAGTTATAAGTAGTAGTGAGAGATTCTTATTCTTATTTTCATAACTAGTAATCAAATTTTCTATTGCATAGGGCATTTTTTCATTTGAGAAACCTTGATTTGTGTGTGAAAATATTTTATTGTGTGCAAACATTGTAAAACTATGTCACTATAAGTAATCAAGGGTTTTTTTTTAATGTGTTTTTGTTTGAGGTTCATTCCAAGGCATTTTTTTCTTCGTCAAATGACTTTGTGATAATACCTCCACACCCTCATTCAAACCAATAATAACCTGTAGTCTAAAAATGACATATTGTTCTTTGAAGTGTCTCCACTTCAGGAGTATATAGTTACATTAAATTGAAGAGAATAGGGAAATCAAAAAATAAACCTTCTTATGTATTACAGTCATTTCTAACAAAGATGGCCTCATTCACTTATTATAGAACACAATTGCACACTTTTAATGCAAGATTGACACTATGGACATCCCTTCCATTGAGCTTATTCCATCATGTGACTTGTCACATGTTCCTAGATCTGGTACTATCCACTTGATGTAAGTTTAGAATATGATCTACAAGATCATGAATTAAATATTGTATTTAAAGCACTTATTAATGAATATGTTTAACAACCCACTTTAGATTCTCATGTTTGTGTGTTTTTCTCATTTTAGAAGCACAACACTCGTTTTGATTCTTGCATACTTCATTCCACAGGTCATCTTGGTGGAGGTATAGGTAAACACTCGCAGGGAATTGTTCCCCCATCCAACATGTTTACTAATATTGACCCTCAAAATTGGTCAAGTCTAAAAGACTAATTTGCACAAGTGCATAACAGTTGAAGAGAGATCAACATCAATAGTCAAGAATTGGTGTATGCAATCTAAACCCATAAACTATGCACACTCAAAACATACTATTAACATGACAGGTGCAAATCATAAAAAATTGTGTTGATGTGTGTTAAATGACAAAATGATAAAATCAAAGCAAGTCATAATGTATTTACCCAAGAACCATAGTAAAGGACACAAAAGAAATGATGAAAGTGATAACTGATGAAAGATCATGTTTGATAATTATGAAACAATGATGGAAAACACATTAAATGGATAAGGGTAGAAAATACATTAACTATTGGTAGTTACAATTGGTTCATCTTGCCAAAAAGATCTCGTGAAGGTGAGTAAAGAGGAAGGCACCTGAGGATTAGAAAGGCAACCAAAAGAATGAGAAAGAGACAAGCAAGGCAAAGCAGATGGAGGGAGAAACCCTTGAGAAAATTACCATTATAATGTAATGAGGATACAAATAGTTGTTAGTAGGAATAATATTAGTTTGTAATACTTAAGATCACTTAGAGTGATGATGTAATACTAAGTAATCATATATATGTGAGCCCAATCTTTAATGAACCACGTCTTGTTAAATCCATAATTGGTCTTATGGTTGTGCAATGATAGATGTGACTTTCCTCTTTAGTATGTCACCATGTTTGTAAGTTCTAATGAAGACTAATTATTATATTTTATTGACACAACAAATGAAGTGACCAAGGCCACTTAATATGTGGAAACATTTCAGCCATTATGTATACCAATAGTCTAGATGATTTCCATTACATGAAACTAGACTAACCTACCCAGTTTCCCTATCTTTGCACCTCAAGTAAGCGCGTAAGGCCCTCTTGCATGATATGCCAATGTAGTTCTAATTTGATACAAGTTGAGGAGCATGATTGACCTGATGCACTAGGAACATGTAGACTAGACTTGCAACATTTTGGTTATGTTACCAGAGTCGATTGAATTTTGTTGTTGTGTGATCTGAAATGCAATATTATACTTATACTTTAAAATTTTCCAATTTTGGATACTTAAAACACTTTTTCTCAATTTCCTATAAAAGTCACAAAAAATGGCATAATAATGAAAAAACAAAATTTAAACTGATTGAAACATAGCAAGTAAAATGTAGAAAAATGCAAACCAAATTTGCTAACTAAGTTCACCCTTTGAGGGGGTACATCTATGGCTCCAAAAAATACTCGAACTGATATATTAAATGGTGCAAAATACACTTTGTATACACTATTTGCACCAAAATATGACTCTGGTCTACAAAAATAACCTCTAATATACCTTTAGAAAGTCTTTGCAATAATCTCTTGTATGGGAGTTGCTCTTCCTTGCTTCCTTTCAAAAGAGAATTCTCACACCAAAAACTTGGAGTGAATCTATAAATGAGGCTCATGGGCTTATATAGTGTTCTCAAGTCCTAAAATTATGGCTTTAAGCTTTATCACTTCATCCCATATGTTGAGAATCATGTCCCCATTCCATTGCCTTGTTTTAAGGCTTGGAAGATGCTCCCATGCATTTTGGGTGGGATTTAATCCCACATTTATGGGGATAGAGATAAACATGGCTTTAAAAGCCATTTCTGAAGCCTTATGAAGTGGTAAAGGAAGACTATGTAGATTTGGGTGCCAAGCTTATGTGTACTCCATGTGATAGGTGTATGATGTGTCCTTCATGGACTATGTGGACACTGAGTGGATTTTGGTGCCATGCTAACATCATCATTGTACCCTATTTGCTTTAATAGGTCATAATTTTTATGTCTAATGTCTGTTTAACCCCATTCAAAATGCATCATATTCATCTTAGTGAGCTCTTCAATGTTGGGATGTTTCTAATAGGGTTGTAGACCATTTGATTAGATAAATGTGGGGATCATCCTAGATCATTGTGATGATAAGTGAAATGTACACGAGAAACTTGGTAATGACTTTAAAATTTTTACACAAATGAGTTGCACATAAGGTAAGGGGAAAAGAGGGGCAAAATCATTAATAAATAAGTAAGCTTCAATATGGAGATGTTAGATGAATGAGAACTTAGGAGGCATAGATATGATAAGAATCAATAGAGGGTAATGGCCAAAATAGATCTTGAGGGAGGAGGGAGTTTGACTCGGGAAATGTTGCAAGAACCTACAAAGAATGAGAAAGGCATGAGGATGACTCTCATGTAGAGGAGATGTAATTTGGGGAAGAGGACATAAGCACCATGGAGGTTATATGGAATATGTAGGAAGGAACTAGAGTGATCATAGGTGAGGAAATATGGCAAGAGGTTTCCAAAGGAATGCCCAACATCCCCTACCTAAATAACATGCTCATGCATCCCACTCATAATCGTAAGAGGATATATAAGATCCATTCAACCTAGGTAATATAAATAGACTTATTGATTAGGATATAGAATGAAATCCATTAGAATAAATGCTATAAAATCCACTACTCAAACTAGTGGTAACACAGACAATATAAACACAACAATAACTAAGCATGCTTAATATGTCATTCATGAGAGGCACCCAACCCCCTCAAGCGATCAGATTGACTCGAGGAGGAGTTATGACATTACTATTTATAAGAAGTTTTAGAATTTTAACACCAGTAGGAGGAGGTCAACCTTTGAACATGTTCTAGGGATACACACCTATAGTGTAATACCCACATGAACCACTTTTATATGTCATACACACACTAATTATACCTATGCTTACACAACTGATCTATTATGGTATGGCCATGAATTTGCCTGAATATCATAGAATGGATAATGCCACAGAACATGTGCATAAACAAGAACTCGTCTAAAGAGCTAAAAGATCCATGTAGTCAGAGTAAAAGGCAAACTAGTTTACCACTACTCTACAAAATCATGCACAAACCTGATAAAAACTTGACCCAATCCAGGCAATTATGGATTGTGACCTTATGAAGGCAACCTTCCTCAAAGAGTTCAATATCCTTGAATTTGAGAGTGAAGTATTGTCATGGTCAAGGACATAAATTAAGAGCCTACAAAGAGTGTTTGAGAATATGATGCTTAGTTTAAGACTTTGATAGCCAAGATCGCATGTGTGTTTCACCCAGTGCAACATGCCTAATTATTCACTGGGGGACTGATTATGTTGATTTGACACACCCTCTCCATAAGGACATTTATTGAACCCAAATAAACATTAGAAGTAACAATGAGATTTGAGGATGTTATCACATTAGACACAACAGTCAATCCAACCATAGAGGTGTAGGTCACAATGGTAGAATTATTGATGCAATAGATTTTGGCTAATTAGGCATCTGGTGCACTTCCTAGTTTGTGGTAAATTGACTACAAGGTGGAGGGCACAACTAAAATAATTACCCTCGACATAGAATATGGGTCGTGGTGACTCCTTATAAATTTTATCATGAAAGACATAATGTGCATAATTACTCTATTTTTTAGTGCATGACCCAGTCAAAGGTGTCTTTGTATTATAATATCTATGATACCTCCATCCATGACATGGCAGACTATTGGGTGTTTTACTCCCTTAATAAGGAGTAAGACCTGGGCCTATGATATGGTGGATAACCTAACATTACAATGTGTATGCACCATAATGTCATAACTAAGGGTAGTAGCATGGGAATAGAGATTGTATAAGATGCTGAGGAGGAGGATGGTTCCTACAATGCTCATGTTACACATGTGATTGATGGATCACTACCAGCATGATTTCCCCTACTATCCTATTTTTACCTATTATCAAAGATAACATAAGGTCAAAGAATGATTCCACTTATGTGTAAAGCTTATGGACTAAGGTAAGCTAGAGAAAAGCACAAAGATGATATGTTGTGCATACATATCACATTAGAAGGATCCAAAGGGGAATAATAATAACACTATTAGGCCTAAAGTGAAAACATTGGCACATACACCCTTACAACCACTAAAAACAAAGCCCCAGGATGAGGATCCATGCCTTGTATAACACATGACTTATTCTTCTAACAATGCATGAAAAACAAAGATATTGTATGATGTTATGACTATCATCTAAAACCTTCAGGAATAACTCCAATCGACTCAAAAATTGGAGGAAAAAACCCAAGATGAGATCCAAGTGTGTAATAATAAATGATCAACCTGATAGAAGTAATCACCCTCATTTGTGCTGACAACATGGTCTTGATGCTTAGAGAATTATTAGCTGACTATACAAGAAAGTGTGTAAGTGACATACCTTACCTCAAACTATGAAATCTCAGTAGGAAAGTACAATCTTGAATACAGGTTATGATCAAGAGTTTCTCATAGATGCAGACATCAACAGATGGTTTGTCTATGATGTATTGAGCAACAAAGGTGAGGAGGTCAATGAACTCATAGGATATGCATGGCAAGAAATGGGCAAATTTATGTTACATCTTTCACCCCATGTTTTGTTCTTGGCACACAACACACAGGTGCACCTTATTGAGGTATTACACAATGTTGACATCATGATCATGGGTGTCAAATTATGTGTAAACTTTAAGATAATTAAGCTAACAAACATATATAATTACCCAACCCTTCTTGGTAGGCCATGTGGTACTCTAACAATTAGTACATTCACTTTAATCAGAGGTACATGACCATTGAAAATGAGATCTAACATGTAGTCATCCCACTTACCACTAACAAGGGTTCCCCTTATGTTGAAAATATTGAATTAGCTTAGGAATTCACCCATATCTATTACATCGCAACATGTAACCTGAGGAATGTGGTACCCCTTGAAGACACTATCCTAAATTGAGATGATGACTAGATGACCTTTAAACCATAAGTGTTACGTGTGACTGTACGATGTAGGAATCATATGTATAAGCTGCACAAGGATGCAGTGCAGTGGGATTAAACTTTGTTCTTGATCCCATGATGTAACCTACAAGTATCTTAATGAAACCATCACAAGGGAGTGACCAGAGCTGTGATACAATACAAAAAAGGTTCCCAACCACAAGACAGGTGCCAAACAAACATGCAAAAACCACTCCATATACCAAAGATATAAGGGTGTGTATTATACTAATAATAAAATCATTGCATTTATTTATTCTATCAATCAAACCCACACACACCAATACCATTAGGCACTATGTGCACCTACAATGAAGAGAGTACCCCATATGTGTAAGGCTAATCTAGAAAAACACAAGAGCCCCATAAAAATGCCTTCTGTGTATCGAGATGTTGAGGCATTTGATTATAGGAAAGGGAACCCTTTAGGTTGTATGGCATGCATCCAACCACACCATTCCACTGGCTCCATGGTTCCCATACATCTCAGATGTTTTTAACCTACTTCAACTTGGGTTTTACAAGGATCTAAAACTAAAAGGTAATCATCTATTTTATGCCAAGTTTTAATAAGGCTTGCAAATACATTTTATTTCATTACTTTGCCTTGCTAAAGTGGAATAGTTCTTACGAGCCTTAGTTGCATGCATTAGTTAATAAGACACGCTCACCTCTCAATATATAGTTAGGCAAGTTGAGTGTGGATTTATTTCAATAATCATACCTTTCAGATGTCTAAGTATCACTAGTGAGGTTTAAATCACTTTAAAATTTAAAAGGAGCTTTGTGCCACTTAAAAATATGCAATTATGTGTAACAAGTACCAAGTTGACAAAAAAAATGCTACGTTGGAGGTCCATGCATAAATTTTAGTTTGGGGTGGGTGGTGTTCCAAAAGGTAGAAAGATGGCATCTATGGAAATGTGTTAAGAAGAATAAGCAAGGAGTGTGTAAAATTGTTGAGGAAAGGAATGATGCACACGAGGAGTAGTAGGAAAACACACAAAGGAGAAAGGAGGATAACATGCAAAAGTAAGTGGCATGCCAAATAAACCAAGGGTAAAATGTGAAGTGATAAGTACTGATACCAAGGATAAAAAATGATAGACGGTCAATTAACCAGCTAGATGAAGTGACAAATAACAGTGGCTTGACCAAAGTATAAGAAATGATGACAAATCTAAAGTCTTATCTAAATTAATTATTGTTAAAGTTAAGTGGCATGAAAAGTAACTTAGTTAAAGAAGGACAAGCACAAATAGGATTGAGGCATGTTCAAGGCACACTACCTATCACCATTTTAAAATTTGTGGTATGACTCAACCAGGCTACCCTAAGTATAAATAGTGAGAATAGGTGATAGACATGGTGGGTGGACATCTATCAATATGAAAACTGACCATCCCAAGATCTCCTTATCGAGGAAACTACCTTTTGGAGAGATAACGGATGGATCTAAGAGGATGTGAGTTTGAGGAGAAGCCGAAAGGGTTAAAGGGCGAAGGAGGATGAAGCCCTAAGTGCTGAGCTCTATGTATTTTAAGAGCTCTAAGATATTACATGCAGAAGGGCCCAAGATACAAAAAAAGTTGACAAATACCTCTTACAACTGAAAGGTCGAGGGTCTTAGAGGCCCCACACTTTTTCCTTCTCTTGTGCAGGCATGTTTGATAAAATAGGGCTATGAGGTATTGACTCCCACCTCTTTGGGAGATTACAAGAAGATAAAGGACCTACAAGGAGTAGGGACAAGGTGTATAATATCATCAACTGAGTGAAGTAATTAGACAAAAGATGATTTAGGAAGGAGTTAGGGCCCTCCATCAAGATCAAATGGGTAGAGGATAGGAAATGCAAGAGAAGATGTAAGGATCTCGATGAAGACCCACACTTGAAGATGGCTTGGATTAGAAGTAAAAATAACTAAAGAATTGTGAGCATTATTTTACGTTCGTGGAATTTAGTAAAGCCACAATCCAAGAGAATGTACAGTGGAATTGTGCACCTATAGGAAGGATGGTATGACTTATAATAAACTTGATGGTATGGTAAAAAAAGAGACAACAGGTCTTCACACTACTATCCTCAATAGTGTTTGTTTAATCTTGTTAAAAGGTATAAGAAAGTTGCTAATTTTCTTGATCAGAGATAGAGGCTAGGGAGCCCAAGAAGGATACTCAATGGCTATCTTTAATGACGTTGCCCCCCTAAAAGAAACCCAGGTGTAACTCCAGTGATGTGGTTCACTAGTAACGATAATCAGCTCGATGAAGTCCACTCATCTAGATCTGAAATGCATGACCCTTAAGAACATGAATAAGTTATTAGGAAATGACGGCTCTTTTGTGAGATGTCACATGCATTGAGGAGGAATAGATAAGGGTGCTAAAAAAAATGTGCAAGAGGCACATGGTGAAATGGTCAAGAAAGCCATTAGGCAGATGGGACCTACAGATGACATGTATGCTCCCTGGAACAAACAGGTTGGCATCATCTTATAGAAGACTTGGAATGAAAGTAAAGAGGGAGCATGTACTTCAAAATGTAAAGGATAGTGTGCAACTAAACCCAAAACATCCCATAAAAGGGGGTCAAGTAAAACTAGTCAAAGTGAGAGGTATAAGGGTTGAGGAAGGGTGCACAAGATTTTACTTACAATAAATACAATTAAAAATGTGTCATAATGAGCCACACAAAACTAGGTTTGTCAAAAAGTGTAGATCCAAATGAATCAGTTGCTTATGATGCAACTTTTTAGGCAGATGGATGACACAAGTAAAGTAAGCAAGAGATGGACTAGTTATTTTGGGATAGACAACTAGTTTAGTGTGGGGTTATGTTGACCCCTGAATTGGCTAAGTCCAAAAATTTTAATGGGTGATAGTGCAAAATAGGTGAAGAGAGATCAACGCCAATAATTTAGAAGTGGTGTGCACAATTCAAATAGATAACTTACATGCACACCTAAAATAAAGTACCTCACAATAGATATAAACCATCAAAAATGGTGTCAACATGTGCTAAATGAAAAAATAATAATATCAAAACAAGTTAAAACATGTTGACCTAGGAACCATAGCAAAAGATGCAGGGGAAATGACAAAAGTGATAACTAACAAAAGATCCTGTCAGACAGTTATGAAGTGATGATAGAAAATGACAAGGTAGATGGCATCATGCCAAGATGACATTTAAATGGAAAAGAGCAACAAACATATTAACTACTAGTAGTTTTACTTGATCCATCCCACCAAAAATATCCCCTAAAGGTGAATGAAGAGGAAGGCATCCAAGGATTAAAAAGGTAGACAAGAGAAGGAGAAAGAGGCAAGCAAGGGAAATTATCATGAAGTAGATCAGGAAGAGGGAGAAACCCCTAAGAATATAGCATTAGAATGTAATAGTGATAAAAATAATTATTAGTATGAATAAGTACTTAAGAGCACTTAGAGTGTTGATTATAATACTAAGTAGTCGTATATGGGTGAGCCCAATCTTTAATGAACTAAGTATTGTTACATCCATAATTGGTATTATGATTGTGTAATGATAGATGTGACTTTCCTCTTTAGTCTATCAACATGTTTACAAGTTATAAGGAAGACTAATTAGTATATTTTATTGACATGCAAAATGAAGTGACTAAAATAACTAAATATGTGGAAACATTCCAACCATTGTGTAGATCAGTGGTCTAGATGATTTCCATTTCATGTAACTAACCTTAGTTCCCCCTCTATTTATGCTTTAAGTGAGTGAATAAGACCCCTTTGCATGATATATGGATACAAGAGATGATTTGATACATGTGGAGGAGCACGAGTGACCCAATGCACTAGGTATTTGTAGACTAGACTGGCAACAACTAGATTCATCACCTAGGCATTGGCTATCGAATAGGTGTTTCACCTTCATTGGGACCACTTCATGTTATCTTGACTCTAATTAAGGACATAAAGTAACACATGAATTTTGTTTCACATTCACTTAGGCATGAGAGCCCTGAGATTACTTATGTGAGGCATGAGATTCATGACACACATTAAGATTCACATGCTTCCTTGCATGCCACATTTTTACACATGACACCGAATCAACTATGGTGGTGTCATTAGTATTATTTGTGATGATTTTACTAGCATGGTTCTTCTACCTTTTAGCTACATTCTCTGCACACTTTTTATACTACATAAAAATACTCCCTTATTTTGGAACAAATTTAATTGCCTTATAAATAGACAAACTCCTTTTTTAGAGATATTTCAGTGCATATAATATTTTCAATGTCTTTTTTTATCTTTTTTTAGGATGTATCTTGTACTTGTACTAACCTGTAAAGTGCCACAGGGGGTTTATTGTTTCAACCTTATCTATGTTCAAGTGTGTGTGTGTGTTTTGTCTAGCACCTATTTCCTACATTAGTTGTTAGGTACTTTATCTCTCCCATCATGAATAATTCCATCTTTGATAGCTATTAAACTATTTATTGACCTATTTTATATTTTTGACATCTCCTTCTTGTTTGAGTAGTGGATTTAGACCATTTGTATACTTAACTTGAGGTTTTTGACCATGTTTTTACTCCCATTTTACATGACTATGTCTAAGCGAGGATTAGTCGACCTTGTAGTCTAAAGGAGCCCTCCAATTATGGAGAAAATCTCACTTATATGATGGCCCTTTTTTATAAGAGTAATTTTTGGCATCCCCAATGTCTCTTCTCTACTTTCAGTTATTTGTAATGTTTTTTCTATATTCTTTGACACTTTTATTGATATGGGTAGCATCCACCCAACATGTTTGATGAAGAACCCCTCTCTTATTTTAATATCAAAGAGATGGTCCAAGGCATGAGTTTTAGGTGTTTGGTTTTACGAGTAACCATGTGGTGGAATTGTGATTGAGTGAGGTTGTTATTGCTCACAAAGATCTTGTCTATTTATCAACTAGCTCTACCAGTTAGTTAAACAAATTATCCTATGATAAATATTCACAATGATGCTATTATACAAGAATTATCTTGATCAAAAGAAACATAAAAAGAATAAAGGGAAAGGCAAAAAAGAGGATTTTTTGAATAAACAAGAGATCTTCTTAAATTTATTAATTTTTGAAACTCATCATGTGATTTAAACTAATACTTACCCATTTCTAGCTCTAAATCTGATTTAAGTAAACACAATGTGGAGCATAAGGAAATTGTATTGCAACTATGATTCTTGTAACATTAAACTCAAAATATTTTGATCCACAGTAAATTGCATATGCATATTTACGCACAAATTAACATTATAAATAAAATTGTAGCCATAAGAACAACTGAAATAGTCAATGCCCAATTGAAATAACTTATAATTTCAACACATAAATCTCATAGACTAACCAATTCAATTCAATATCTCATGTAATATTTAGAAATTGAGAGAGGAAAACACATTAATATAGATGATATTTTATGATTTTGTAGCACCTTAATCTTTTACACTTGGAAAACTCATGACCCTGGTTGTTCTTCTTGGTTTTACACATGCCTTACTTTTGAAATCCTTGCATTTTCTTTATCTTGTGCCCCTTAGCCTATTTCTTAGTCTAAACAACATTATATTGATGACACAGACATTGCATCTTTCCTAGAATGCTTAAAAAGTACTTATCTTACACCTCTACAAGTTTTGAGCATGTGCCTACTCTCCTTCTCCTTGGACACTAACGTCCAAGATAGACAATAGCATTGACATTACTATCCTGACCTGGCGCAAGTGTTTAGTGCCCTAAAGTCATATAATTTTCAAATGAAATATATTAAAATGGTCAGTCTAAGTGCCTTAATGTGAGTTATCTCCCAATAGGATTGGTATAAATACAATATCAACCCTCATGCATTTCTCAACTAGAAATCAGAACAAAAGAGCACTCAAGTTACCAAAATCTTTTTTATTATGCCCTATGATGATATCAATCAAAGGAAAAGCCCAGCTACAAGTTTGAAGTTCTAAAGTAGCATTCATAAGGTGATATTTGCCAAGTTGCAAGCCATATCACTATTGTACTTACTTTACACATTGCATGATTCACACACAAGCCAACATATAGTGGAGAACTACATGAGTTTAAGGCCCTATTCCAAAGTATGAGATATTTAGGTAGTGCCCTTTGAGAGTAGGGTCATTGTGAGTCAACTCGACACCATGTGCCCATTAACCCATTTTCCCCAAGGTCACATTGAAGATGGAAAACTAGGGTTTTGCCATTTCACCAAGAGTGACAGTTCATAACCAAGATCTGAATGCACTAGAGCGATGATAAATCCAAACCCAAAGCATCTAGGTGGTTGCATCCTATTTGAGCACATAATTTTGTACAAAAAACTAACATCAAACTCAGACACTAGCATTGACGCAACTATCCCAGGCTCGTGCAAGTGTCTAGAGAACCAGAGGCACCAAATCTAGAATCTGATAACTATTCCAAATTTATCTTCCTACCTACTTCCCACCTGTACCAAATCAAACACTGTATTAGCATTAGAAACATCTAAGTACTTTCTCTTATGTCATTTATATATCTAGCATAGTTTTACTTTTTATTAATAGCCTATCTCAATTTTATAAATTCAACATATGGTACATCTAAGTTTAACACATTAATTGGCCTACTATAGATCAAATATTCACCCTTGTAACCTATCCTTTCTATATCCTTAACCCTATCTACCCAAGTAAGAATAACCTCTTATCCAAATTAGGGTTAAACATTTGGTAAACCCAACTTTGAACATCATTGTTGCATAAGCATTCTCTTGTATATGTTTATCTCCTTCCTTGTCCCAATATGTGTTCTTTTTCTCTTTTATAATGGATGACATTGATTGCTTTGATGATTATGACTATGAAACCCTTAAACAATCTCTCCAAATAAGGATAAAAATCCATTACTCTTGCATGCCTCTAAGGGCTAAGAAAAATAATATAAAATATTTGAATGGTGGTAGCTACTATCCCTCTAACCAGGTCCATGCTCCCATCATTTCAATACATGATGTGATCCATCCCAAGTAGGAGCTTCTATACCAAAATTAATCCCCATGGAGATAAGGTACTTTCATTTGATCATGACAATTTTTGTCAACTCCATAAGGAAATCATGGAGGATTTGCAAATCATTATTAAAGGAGATGTTCCTTCAAGTTCATTGATTAAAACCCCTCCTATTCCTACATTTCCAAATAACAATCCCCTTATTATAGGTGATAATCCTTCTTGGCCTTCAATTGATATTGAAAATTTTCAAAAGGTTAACCAAGAAATCATGGCATATTTACCAAGTCATATTAAACCATCAAGAAAAAGGAAAAATTATGCACCTATAGACCATTACAAACATAAGGCACCAAAACTTTATAATATGACAATGGTGGATGCATCACGTTCTTTAGAGCCTTCAAAATACTCGAGTAAAATATTACATAATTTTGGCCTTTGATATTTGCTTAAATATGGGTATCAAGGACAAGTATTGGGAAAACATGAACAAGGGATAACCCATCCTATATCTCTCAAGCATAATCCAAATCAACAAGGCTTGGGGTATTTAAAAGCAATCATGGATAAGCAATAACCTATCAACAAATTAAACATTGAGGTGCACATAGATGCACATAAAAATTAGGAATCATCACAAGTGGAACTAATGTTACAAACATTCCAAGAGAATTAAACAGTCAAGCTTCCTTTGTTGTTCCATCCTCATGACATGAAAAAGTTGTATACAAGATTAGATAAGGGGAAAAGTATAATAATTAAAATTGATGAGCATATAGATGCTCGTCCTTCCATACCTTTGTCTTCATTGAACACATTGGATCATTTGTATGAGAACCCAGTTCCATTCAATCATATCCATTATTGACATAGAGGGATTTACAAATCTTGTTTAATATGATAAAAACATGAATAAACATCTCCTTACCTCTTCTAATATGCACCTAGCTCTGTCTTATCTTATTTATTTATCTTCAAGGTCTAACTCTCATTCATTGTCTTGATACATTTGCCTCCCTTAATTTTAGATTCTAAACCTCCTTGCTTCTTGAATCCACCTTTCACTTATTTAGGATATGTCCTTCATCACTTTTCACTACCTTGGTGTCACTGTCTTGTACAATTTCTACAATTTATTTCAAACTTCTTGCTAAACTCTTTCATTCCTTTGCTTCTTAGAACTTTTTTGTTTTAAGCCTATTGACAGTCAGGTCTAACATAGAATCAGGTTTCCTTGATTCTTCAAAGTTTTTTTTTATCATTTCAATACTCAAATAGTCCTTATTAATCACCTAAACCATCCACAAAACTCCTCATTACAACCCTTGTATGTTTCACCACTTCTCACACCTAGACAAATTTCTTGTTGTAGCCTTTTTTTATGAATTTCCTACTAGTATGGTTTTAAACATGCTGACATTGGAAAGATAACCTCCATTTTAACTACCCACTATCCCTAAGCATCTCTCTATGAAGTTTCAACTTCTAACTCAGCTTTCAAGACCTCCTTATAAACCTTTTTAGATTACTGTCAAGCCTAATTAGGCCTCCTCTAAGTCTGTCTCTACATAGTCATATAAATCCATACCTTCCCATAATTAAACAACTTCAAATATTCAAAATTAATTTATAGACCTTCAAAACTATCTTATAACAAATAATTGGGAATTTTCATTGATGAAATTTTCAAACAAATGATTTTCAATCTCCAAACCCTAATACAGGGTTTTCTAAATCTGCTTGAGCTCGAGAGGATACAATTTTATTTTTAATGAGAATTCATTGACTTTAAATCATTATAAGACCTCAATAAGGTCATTTATACACCATGTCAACTTCCTCAACCATTATTCTTGCATATCAACACCTCAATTCATCCAATGCACTTATTTCTCAAAATTCAAAGGTGTCTATTTTATATGTATAATCCTAGAAAACAAGGTATGGAAAAGATTCTTGGTTAACTGAATTACATGGATATTTATTGGTTCTATGACCTATTCCAAGCCTCTTCACACATTTATAAATGCCTTCTTCAACCATTGGATTCCCCTATTCACCAAACAACTTGACTTCTTGATATTACTGTGTGTTAAGTCATCACAATTATAGATTTACATTAGTTTATATACTATGCATTATTAAAATAACTCAACCAAGTGTAAAATTAACTTGAAGATAATAACATGAGTACCTCATCTATGCTTTGATGTATCCAAACATTGGTTCACATGATTCTTCCATTCATAAAACAACACAATCATCCTTATCAACACAGAAATACAGTGAGTAAACAGTTACGTTGTAAATTGGAGTATATTTCAATGTATTTGTATTGGTTTAATATTTAAAAGCCTTGAGTTCATATTTCTAGCAAAGGTTTAAAAACTCCAAACAATCTTCACATCACACAATACAAAATCAACATTCTTTTCCTTCAGAAATAGGGTATATGCAGTCAATATTCAAAACTGAGAATAATCTTTGATTTTATTCTTATTTACATTCCATTTCACTACTAAACCTATCAAAATTCACCTCACACAATTAATTCAACATTCTACTCTCATAAGTAACAACCAAAGCATATCAAAATTATACTTTACTCCATAACCTTGTTTACACATACAATTCATTACACATGCATAAGTACAGGGTCTGCTACTTTTATTTTAAAGAATACAAAACTTTTCATCCATTTATTGGGGTTAATTTTCATTTATCATTAAAATCCAAACCCTCTCATTCTCTGACTTATAATACAACATTTATTTACAAGCCTTTTATTGTCATGTAACTACTCTAACTACCTTGTAACTCCCTCTTGTATGTTGAGGAGAGTCTTAATAATCCTAACCACTAACATGAGCACCCAAAGTGACTAACCACATGAGTCAAATATGAAATTAGGTACCACTCACTACTTGATGTTTTACATAAGAAGACTACTCTATTGAAAACTCCTACACACACGACTAATGCTCAAAAAACCTTGACAAAGATTCAAAAATTCAAATGGAGGAAATTGGTGGGAAAATGCCAATGCCACTCAAATTCAAATTTAATAATACTCTAAGATTCCTAATCAAGATGAATACATTATAAATTACTTATAATAACTAAACAAATCAAAATTGAAGGCCTTTTGAAGATGCCCCTGCATCGTACTACCAAGGGGCAAAGAAAACTTTCCCTACAAGTTATAACAAATCTTACTTTGATATGCTAACTTTTGAATTGCTTTGGCCTCCTCGATTTCAAGGCCTACTTGAGGATTGTATACCTCCTTATCTCTTGTATTCTACTACAACTAATCATATGTGCATGCTCTCTTGAGCCACACTTGTATTGCTTTCTTCATCTTGCCATCTTCATCCATGTTATACCTGCAATCAACAAAGCATTAGCAAAATCATGTTCTTTCTCATGCCCTTGAGGCATTCTCAAACTATCTTCTTTGCTTACATGTTGTTATTGATCCCAATCAACTTTAAGTGCCTTGCATGGTTTATCCTTAATCTTTGCATCAGCTACCAATGCACCTTGTTCTTCTCCTTGTATGGTTTCTCCGTTATTTATAACTAATCTTCAGATACAACTTCATCATGTAGAGTGCTTCATATGCTTGACTTCTCTTTGAATTAATGAGTGCCCTTATCTTTAATACCAATTCTGCATGTCATAGGTCTATGTTCTCCTTTATGACCTCTTTTACCATTTCTCTATGCATTTGATGAGGATCAAAGTTATGTTCTTTCTTCAAGGCTTCATACAAACTAGCATAGTCTTCATACCTTTGCTTATGCTACTATCCTAATACTATTTGTCTTCATTTACATGCTCTTGAGTGAGGATCACTCCATGTTTTGCCACCTTTCTTCTTAGATGGTTGACCTGCTTGTTATTCTTCCATCATCAAGACTCTACCTTGAGCCCCTCTTTCCTCTTGGTGCCTCTTGACACCATTTGGTCAAATGCTTCATCTTTTTGTTTCTTGAGTATTGGCCCAAATTTATCATTATCTTCATCTAATCTCATACCTCCATTCACACATGCCAAAACATCATTATATTACAAATCATGAGGCTTGCTTACCTCCTCCTTTATCATCTTATGTTACTTGTTCAACTCTCTCAACTATCTCTTCACTTTGCTTACTTCTAATGTTCTCAAGAGTCCATATCACTCTTGTTCTAATCTAAACATTAGCAAAATCATCAAGTTCTTTCTCATGCCCTTTGAGGCATTCTCAAACCTATCTTCTTTGCTTACATGTTGTTATTGATCCCAATCTAACTTTCAAGTGCCAGGTATATTGCATGGAAAAGAAACTACCTACTTGCATGGTCCTCTTATCCTTACACTTCTTAGTGCATCAGCTACCAATGCACCTTGTTCTTCTCCTTGCTATGGTTTCTCCGTTATTTATAACTAATCTTCAGCCTTAATTACTACAATCCTTCATCATGTAGAGTGGCTTCATCATGCTTGACTTCATCTTTGAACCCTTAATGAGTGCCCTTATCTTTAATACCAATTCTGCATGTCATATGGTCTATGTTCTCTTCTTTATGACCTCTTCACTGCTACCATTTCTCTATGCATCTTTGAGCCGCTTGAGGATCAAAGTCGCTATGTTCTTTGAAAGCTGGCTCTTTGGTCCTCAAGGCTTCATACAAACTAGCATAGTCTTCATACCTTTGCTTATGCTACTATCCTAATGGTTATTTGAACTCAAAATTCTTGACATTTACATTTTGCTCTTGAGTGAGGATCTACTCCATGTTCCATGCACACCTTTTTTAGCAATTCCAAAGATTTGAGAATCAAACATGAAGTTGACCTGCTTGTTATGTTCTTCCATCATAACCAAGACTCTACCTTGTAGCCCCTCTTGTCCTCTTGGTGCCTCTTGACACCATTTGGTCAAATGCTTCATCTTACCTTTGTTATCTTGAGTCTCCCTATCATTGTATCTGTCAGACTCATTTTGTTCCTGTTGGCCTTCTTTAAGGAAGATAACCTCTCCTTTTCCTCCTGATCCAGATCTCTAGATTTTCAAAGATATTCTCCTGATCCTCCTCCAACTTAGGCTCCTTTAGTCGTCCTCCATCAAAATAGCAAGGAAGTTCATCATTATCTTCATCTAATCTCATACCTCTGCATTCACACATGCCAACAACATCATTATATTACAAATCATGAGGTCCTTGCTTACCTCCTCACTTTATCATCTTAGGTTTGTTATGTCTCTTGGAGGTGTCGACTCAGACAGATCCACCAGACGTTGGCTGAGGAATCTCTGGGACTTCTGTAACTTTGCTTACATTATTCTCAAACTTGCTTTAGTCTTTCTTCCTCATCATGTTCTCAAGAGTCCATATCACTCTTGTTCTAATCTAAACTAAAAACTTAGGTCTAAGTGCTTCCAAATCTCCATGTTACCTCTTCCTTCATGGATTGCAAAGCTTGTGCTTGCCTCTCCAAACCTATCAAGTATTTGCTTATCTTTAACTCAACAAGTCTCTCTTTGCTTATCTTCCTCTTTCAACTTCACTTCCTTGTGGCCATCTTATTATCTCAAGTCATTCATCTTTTGCCTTTCACTCTCTACTCTCACATTCTGATATAAGTCTCAGGTATATATAGATATAATAAAGGGGGGGATGAAAAGGGAGAATCTGCATGGAAAACAAACTACCTATCTAAAAGAGGTGATCTTCTTCCTAACAAGCCTTCCCACTTGCCTTATTTTACCTTCACACTTATGAAGTAATTTCTTCTGCTCCTTCACTCCCAAATACTGCTCTTCTCTTGTCAGCTGCAACAATGGCACCTTTCAGCAGGTCTGTTGGTGTTGAACCTGTGAGAGCATCAAAAGACTGACTAGACACAAGCACATTCAATGCATCTTCTACCTTGTAAAAAAGCTTCTTCATGAAATTTTTTGAGCTTCCTTGTGAGCTTTCACTAGCTCCATTTCTTGTCCCTCATTAAAGCCTCTCTGGATTAAGGGCTCTCACAATGTCAAACTTATGGGCCATGTTGCTTGCTATTTGTGCCATCGGGCAATAAATTACCTGTTTATGCCACTTTCTTGTACCTCATCATCTCTTGCCTTGTCACCTCTTCAATTCTTCTTCTCATCTTTGTCTTTTCTGGCTGCTTGGCCCCTTAAGCGAACTTCTTTCAGCTTGAAATGAAATTCTATTTCTTTCCTTATCAAGCCTTTCATCAATAATACTTCAAACAACATTCAACACCTTACTCAACATATTCTTCATGTAAATGTAACTAACATGAGTTTCAAAACATAAACATACCTTTTCCTACTTGGTAAGCCTTCCCACTTGCCTTATTTTACCTTCACTTGGTCTCTCTCTTCTACCTTCAAGCTCTCTTCTTGAGCTTCCTTCTTGTGAGCTTTCACTAGCTCCATTTCTTTCTCTTAAAGCCTCTTGGATTGCTTCACAACAAACTTATAAGATGTACCTACAACTTTCTTTCCTTATCAGCCTTTCCAATAATACTTCAAACAACATTCAACACCTACTCAACATATTCTTCATGGTAACTAACATGATTCAAAACATAAAATACCTTTTCCACTATTGATCACATACCAAAATGATGAAGAAGATTGTCTAAGATAGAAACATGAATAAACATCTCCTTACCTCTGCCAATATGCACCTATCTCTATCTTATTTTGTTTGTTTATCTTCAAGGTCTAACTCTCACTCATTGTCTTGATACATTTGCCTACCTCAATTTGAGCTTCCAAACCTCCTTGCTTCTTGAAGCCACATCCCACTTATTTGATTCTATCCTTCATCACTTTTCACTACCTTGGTGTCATTGTCTTGTATAATTTATACAATCTATTTCAAACTTCTTGCTAGACTCTTTCATTCCTTTGCTTCTTAGAACTTTCTTGTTTTAAGCCTATTAGGAGACAGTTCTCACATAGACTCAGGTTTTATTTAATTCTTGAAAGTTATTTTTCATCATTTAAATACTAAAATAGTCCTTATTGATAACCTAAACCATCCACAAAACTCCTCATTACAACCCTTGTACCTTTCACCACTTCTCACACCTATATAAACTCATTATTATACCATGTGTTTACATATTTCCTACTAGTACGGTTTTGTACATGCTCACATTATAAAACTAACCTCCATTTCAATGCCCTCTATCCTTAAGCATCTATATATGAAGTTTCAACTTCTAACTTAGCTTTTAAGACCTCCTTATAGATCTTTTTAGATCATTGTCAGTCCTAATTAGGCCTCCTCTAAGTCTGTCTCTACATGGTCATATAAATCGATACCTTCTTGTACTTAAACAAATTCAAATCTTCAAAATCAATTTTTGAACCTTCAAAACTATCTAATAATAAATAATTGGGAATTTTCATTGGTGGAATATTAAAACAAATGAGTTTCAATCTCTAAACCCTAATATAGGGGTTTCTTAGTCTGTCTGAGCCTGAGAGGATATAATTTTATTTTGAGTGAGTATTCATTGTCTTTAAATCATTGAAATACCTCACTAATGTCAGTTATACACCATGTCAACTTACTCAACCATTAGTCTTGCATAACAACACATCAATTCACTAATTTCTTAGAATTTTATAGGTGTTTATTTTCTGTGTATAATCCTACAAAACAAGGTATGGGAAATATTCTTGGTTAATTGAATTATAGGGATATTTATTGGTTATATTACCTCTTTCAAGCATCTTCAAATGTTTGTAAATGCCTTCTTCAACCATTGGATTCCCCTGTTCACCAAACAACTTGACTTCTTGACATTACTATGTGTTAAGTCATCACAGTTATAGATTCACATTAGGTCATATACTCTACAGTATTAAAATAACTCAGCCAAGTGTACAAGTAACTTGAAGATAATAACATGAGTACCTCATCTATGCTCTGATGTATCCAAGCATTGGTTCACATGATTCTTCCATTCACAAAACAACACAATCATCCTTCTCAACACAAAAATATAGTGAGTAAACAATTATGTTGTAAAGTGTAGTATCTTTTAATGTCTTTGTATTGGTTAATATTTAAAAGCCTTGAGTTCATATTTATATCAAAGGTTATAAAACTCCAAACAATCTTCATATCACATAATACACAATCAACATTCTTTTCTTTCAGAAATAGTTTATATGTAGTCAATATTCAATACTGATAATAATCTTTGATTATCTTCTTATTTACATTTCATTTCACTACTAAACCTGTCATAATTCACTTCACACAATGAATGCAACATTATATTCTCACAAGTAACAAGAAAACCATATCAAAACTATATCTTGCTCCATAACTTTGTTTACACAAATAATTCATTACACATGCATAAGTACATGGTCTGTAACTTTTATTTTAAAGAACACAAAACTCTTCATCCATTTCTTGGGGTTAATTTCCATTTATCATTCAAATCTAACCCTCTCATTCTTTGACTTCTAACTATAACATTCATTTACAAGCCTTTTATTGTCATGTAACTACTCTAACTACCTTGTAACTCCCTCTTGTACGTTGAGGAGAGTCTTAATAATCCTAACCACTAACATGAGCACCCAAAGTGACTAATGACATGAGTCATATATGAAATTAGGTACCACTAACTACTTGATGTTTTACATAATAATACTACTCTATTAAAAACTCTTACACACATCACTAATGCTCCAAAAACCTTGACAAAGATTCAAAAATTCAAATGGAGGAAATTGGCGATAAAATGGTACTGCCACTCAAATTTAAATTTAACGACACTCTAAGATTCCTAATCAAGACCAATACATTATAAATGAATTATACTAAAGTTCTCAAAATTTAAGGCATTTTGAAGATGCTCATGTATCATAATACCAAGGGGAGAAGAAAACTTTCCTTGAAAGTTATAATAAATCTTGCTTTGATATGCTAACTTTTGATCTTCATTGCTTTGGCATCATGGATCCTATGGCCTACTTGAGGATTGTATACTTCTTTGCCTCTTATCTTCTAATACAACTAATATCTCTTACATATGTGCATGCTCTCTTTATCCACACTTGTATTGGTTTCTTCCTCTTACCATTGTCATCCATGCTATACCTACAATAAATAAAGCATTAGCAAAATCATGTTCTTTCTCATGCCCTTGAGGCATTCTCAAACTCTCCTCTTTGCTTGCATGTTGTTCTTACTCCCAATAACCTTCAAGTGCCTTGCATGATTCATCCTTCATCTTTGCATTAGCCACCAATACACTTTTATCTTCTCCTTGTAGGCTTTATCCTTTATTTATAACCTAATCTTCAGCCTTAGCAGCTGCAACTTCATCATGTAGAGTGTCTTCATATGCTTGAATTCTCATTGCCTTCATGAGTGCACTTATCTTGGATACCACTACTACATTTCATAGGTCTATGTTCTCCTTTTTTACCTCTTTTACCATTTCTCTATACATTTTATAAGGATAAAAATTATGTTATTTATTCAAGTCTTCATATAAACTAGCATAGTCCTCATACCTTTGCTTATGTTGTTGTCCCAATACTTATTTTTCTTCATTTGAATCCTCTTAAGTGAGGATCACTTCATGTTCCATGCTACCTTACTTCTTATATGGATGACCTACTTGTTCTTCTTCCATCATCAAGACTCTACCTTGATCCCCTCATTCCTCTTGGTGCCTCTTGAACACCACTTGGTCAAATGCTTCCTTTTTTTATTTCTTGAGCCCATGCATTGGCCCAACTTTCTCATTCTCTTCATCTACTCTCATACCTATATTCACACATTCCATAACATCATTATTTTGCAAAACATGAGGTTTGCTTGCCTCCTCCTTTGTCATCTTAGGTTGCTTGCTCAACTCTCTCAACTGTCTCTTCACTTTACTTACTTCTACTTGCTTTGCCTTCTTCCACATTATGTCCTTGAGAGGCAATCTCACTCTTGTTCTAATCTAAAATAAGAACTTGGGTCTAAGAGCTTCCAAATATTGCTCCAAACCTGTCAAGTATGGCTTCAACTCATCAATATCTCTTTACTTATCATGCTCTTTCTTCACTTCCTTGTGGCCATCTTCTTGTCTCAAGCCCTTCATATTTTATTTCACTCTCTACTCTTCACATTCTCTCTAGGTATCTCTAGACCTATTTCTTCTTCTTGACAAGCCTTCCCATTTGCCTTATTTAACCTTCACTTGGTATCTCTCTTATACCTTCAAGCTCTCTTCTTAAGATTCCTTCTTGTGAGTTTTCACTAGCTTTATTTCTTTCTCTTCAAGCCTCTTGGCTTAATGGCTTCACCACAAACTTATCACTTTTGTGCTTCTCTCTCATGTACCTAAAAATTTATTTAACAACCTTTCCAATAATACCTCAAACAACATTCAACACTTACTCAACATATTCTTCATGTAAATGTAACTAACATGTTTCAAAACACAAACATACCTTTTTTGCTGAACGTTCTCGCTCTGATACCAAAATGATGCAGAGGGCTTTACAAATCTTGTCTAAGACGATAGAAACATGAATAAACATCTCCTTACCTTTGCCAATATTCATCTAGCTTTGTCTTATATTGTTTGTTTGTCTTCAAGGTCTAACTCTCATTCATTATCTTGATACATTTACCTACCTCAATTTGAGATTCTAAACCTCTTTACTTATTGAAGATACTTCCCACTTATTTAGGATCTATCCTTCATAACTTTTCACTACCTTTGTGTCACTGTCTTTTACAATTTCTACAATCTATTTCAAAATTCTTGATATACTATTTCATTCCTTTGCTTCTTATAATTTTCTTGTTTTAAGCCTATTGGTAGTCAGGTCTCACATAGAATCAGGTTTTCCTTGATTCTTCAAAGTTATTTTTCATAATTTCAATACTCAAATATTCATTATTGATCACCTAAACCATCCACAAAACTCTTCATTACAACCCTTGTACCTTTCACCACTTCTCACACCTAGATAGACTCGTTGTAGCCTTTTTTTACACATTTCCTACTAGTACAATTTTTTACATGCTCACATTGGAAAAATATCCTCCATTTCAACCACCCTCTATCCTTAAACATCTCTATATGAAATTTCAACTCCTAACTCAACTTTAAGACTTCCTTATAGACCTTTTTAGATCATTGTTAGGCCTAATTAGGCCTCCTCTAAGTCTGTCTCTACACAATTGCATATATTTATACCGTACCATACTTAAACAAATTAAAATATTCAAAATTAGTTTATAGACCTTAAAAACTATCTAATAACAAAGAGTCAAGAATTTTCATTGGTGGAATATTCAAACAAATGAGTTTCAATCTCTAAACCCTAATGTAGGGTTTTCTCAGTCTATCTAAGCTTGATAGTATATAATTTTGTTTTGAATGAGTATTAGTTATATTTAAATCATTCCAAGATGTCACTAAGGTTGGTTACACACCATGTCAAATTCCTTAACCATTAGTCGTGCATAATAACACATCAATTTGTTCAATACATTGATTTTTCATAATTTTGTAGGTGTTTATTCTCTCTGTATAATCCTACAAAACAAGGTATGGAAATTATTATTGGTTAAATAACTTATAGTGATATTTATTAATTCCATAACTTATTTCAATACTCTTCACACATTTTTAAATAGTTTATTAATCCATTGGATTCCCCTGTTCACCAAATAACTTTACTTCTTGACCTTACTATGTGTTAAGTCATCAAGTTACAGGTTTACATTAGTTCATATGCTCTGCAATATTAAAATAACTCAACTGAGTGTATAATTAACTTGAATATAATAACATGTGTACCTCATCTATGATCTGACATATCTAAGCATTGGTTCACATGATTCTTCTATTCACAAAACAACACAATCATCCTTCTCAACATAAAAATATAGTGAGTAAATAATTACATTGTAAAGTGGAGTATCTTTCAATGTCTTTGTATTGGTTTAATTTTTAAAAGTCTTGAGTTCATATTTATATCAAAGGTTTCAAAACTCCAAACAATCTTCACAACACACAATACACAATCAACATTCATTTCCTTCAGACATAGTGTATATGTAGTCAATATTCAAAATTGAGATTAATCTTTGATTATCTTCTTATTTAAATTCCATTTCAATACTAAACCTATCATAATTCAATTCACACAATGCATTCAACATTCTAGTCTCACAAGTAACAACAAAAGCATATCAAAACTATACCTTGCTCCATAACTTTGTTTACACAAATAGTTCATTATAAATGCATAAGTACAGGGTCTGCAACTTTTATTTTAAAGAACACAAAACTCTTCATCCATTTATTGGGGTTAATTTCCATTTCTCATTTGAATCCAACCCTTCTCATTCTCTGACTTCTAACTAAAACATTCATTTACAAGCCTTTTGTTATCATGTAACTACTCTAACTACCTTGTAACTCCCTCTTGTACGTTGAGGATAGTCTTAATAATCCTAACCACTAACATGAGCACCCAAAGTGACTAACCACATGAGTCACATATGAAATTAGGTACCACTAACTACTTGATGTTTTACATAACAAGAATAATCTATTGAAAACTCCTATACACATGACTAATTCTCCAAAAACCTTGACAAAGTTTCAAAAATTCAAATGGAGGAAATTGAAGGGAAAATGCCAATGCCACTCAAATTCAAATTTAAAAACACTGTAAGATTCCTAAACAATACCAATGCATTTTAAATGAATTATACTAACTAAACAACTCAAAATTGAAGGCCTTTTGAAGATGCCCTTGCATCAATTATGCAGAGTCTTCTCAAAAGGCTTCACAACAAATTTTACAGATCGCAACATAATAAGATAACATTGATACTATTTTGTCCATGTTACTTGAGTATTACATTATTTTTGTGCCTTATACTTGGCACATATCAGGTAGTCACCTTCTTCCTCAAGAAGGATTTCCATATTGTAATTACCATTAGATCACAGGTCACAATGTACGTTAATATGGGGCTTTTTAGGCCAAAATTCAAGAATACAAGAATACAAAACAAATAAGTTATTTTGTCCCCACAATAAATCAAGTCCAATATTTCACATCTTTCTAAATAAGATAAACCTTAAAACACACCTACAGGCATACATATAATAGTTTCTATGAATATTGATGGGTTATGTTGTACCCATATTCTAATTGACACATAATGGGACTCACTATGTAGCAAAATATTTTTTGAACAAATGGGACATCATATAGATGAACTAAATAAATCTCCATTAAATCTAGAATCCCTTGGATGCATACTTATACCTATAGCATATGGACCAAATATTGTATATTATATGTAATGGTTAACAAATCCAAAGTCAAATTTCACCTTACATCTAGGTCAGTCTTAGTTAGTCAATATGGAAGCCAAGTTCGATATAAAACATAGGTGTTTTACATTTCAATTTTAAGATAGAAAAATACACGTGCCACTTAATGGATATAATGATACATATGTGATACCAACAGATGGAATGCGGTTACCAAAATGCATTGCAACATGTGCCATGATGAGTCATAAGACATAGTGCCATATGAATAACCAAATTTAATTGCCATATAGTCCTCTACATTTAGATTGGGAAAATGGCTACTTCTTTACATTCAAATTGGAAAAATGGATAACTTTTCCATTTTCCAAAAATCTCTTCCAAAAATATCCAAAAAAATAAAAAAACACTCAAAAAGTTCCAAAAATATTTTTGGCACCTACATGTTCTATTGTCTTCTTGTCATCTATGTGTTAGTTCCATGTTGAGGACTGACATATCATTTACTCCTACACACACACACAGAGGCATACACATATACATGATACACTTATGGGTGTAGATCCTTTCTTCTACTCACATCATTAGGATGTTGGGGGCATCCATATTCTATGATCTTGATACACACATGTTATATGATTCGATGATCACTCTACATTATCATATTTGAGCTTACATATGTACTTACACAAACATATTATCCATGATTATACATTACAAAAGGTACTTGATATGCTATGTACCTTATTTTTTTGCTAACACATTCTATCCAATGGCTACTATGACATATTTATGCTAGTTGTTTATGATTTTCCTTTACACACTTCCTTGAGTGTTTTGACTTGCTATTATCTTGCTTTTTCAAGCATTTGAATATGCTCCATTGTATACAACACCTATGCCTCTGATTGCCTTGTTAGACATTTGAATATGTCATTATTTGTTGTTTAGACATTTGAATATGTCATTCCTTATTTTATGGACATTTTGACTACATCATATCCATTCGATTTCATAGTATTTGACCATGCCCCTTGTTTGCAGTCTCCTTAGACCATTGATTTTGAATTGCTTTTGAGTGCTATTTATTTTCTTGTTGAGCTTATAATGTTACCATCTAGATGTTTCCATAATATTTATCATGCATCATAGGCCTACATGTGATCACATTGATTCTATGGGCTTCAATGGTATATTTACGTAGACATGTTTCTTTCTATATGCTACAAGATTACATTTGTATATTTATAGTTGTCTTACCCTTTTGAGGTGAGCTAACTACCATGTACTATTTTTACCTCACATCAAGGGGGGGAATATTAGTGGGTGCATGTCATGGCGACATGGCTTCCACATTTTCACTATTTCCATATTACAGTGGGGACATGCTTTGGAAGCATGTTCTCCACATTCACATAGTATATGGTACTTACACCATTTTGTAGATTTAGTGGGGGCATGTCACGATGACATGGATTTCACACATTCATAGATTTCAAATTCAGTGGGGACATGCTTTGGAAGCACATTCTCCACACCTAGTCAGATTTTAACATCCCGAGTTTATTGTGGGGGCATGCTTTAGAAGCACGTTCTCCATACCTAGTCAGATTTTAACATCCCCAGTTTATCATGGGGGAATATTTTAGAAACATGTCCTCCACATTGGTACTTAATATTGGTTTTATATTTATCCACATATACTGAGGACATGATTTGGAAGCATGTCCTCCACATTTACATAGTTTTTTGAATTAGCCAAAACACATAGTTATATGATTCTGATACACATTTGTGGTAGAATTATATACATACTACCATTTTTATGCATAGTTTTAGCATGAGATAAATCTAAGGTGCATATATTATGCAACATGTGTCTAATATTGAAAAATCTAAATCAAATTCAATTTCCAAACCTATTGATATTGATACCCAATAGACTTTTATAGACTTTAGCGAGCCAATCTAATACAATAGTTGGTTCATCTTTTAGTGTATTGGGGTGATTAAATCAGTTAATGTTGCCAAGTTTTTAGTTTGGACTTGATCATCCAAAATCACCTAGTTATGAGTATCATTATGTTGCATGATTGAGCTAATCTCAACTGCCAGGTGACAACTCACTTTTGATCTAAAGTTGGAAGTATTTGCCTTCCAATTCCCACCCCCCCGCTCTCTCTCTTTGGATATATTCACTTTAAATATTTATCTATATTTTTCCTAATCTTAGTTCTAGAGCCTTATAATGATACATATTTTGAAAAAATAACTTTCCAATAGGCAAGGTGGTTATGTTGACACACATGTGTACTCATAAATATTTCTCTTTCAATTTCAATCTATTTCAAGTAATTTTGACCAAAATTATATGCAGTTATTATACACTGCAACATGATATTGGTTGCAAGTAAATCACTCAAATATAGCTCCAAAAAAACACTCAAATTCAACTCAAACAAAGACAAGGTGTGTATACACACCTAAGTACTCATTCCTTTATTTTAAACTAGTAATTTCATTACTAGTTATTATATGCAGTAAATCACTCAAACCCAACTCCAACAAAACACTCAAATTCAACTCAAACAAAGACAAGGTGTGTATACACACCTAAGTACTTATTCCTTTCTTTTAAACTAGTAATCTTATTACTAGATTGGGGTGGGAAAATTGGATGATATTTTATGATTATGTAGCACCTCAGTCTTGTACACTTGGAAAACTCATGACCCTAGTTGTTCTTCTTAGTTCTACACATGCCTTGCTTTTGGAAACCTCACATTTGCCCTATCTTGTGCCCGTTTGCCTATCACTTAGTTTGACCAACTTTATATTGATGACACATACATACAATCTCTCCCAAAAT
Organism: Torreya grandis; assembly: GCA_037957365.1. Taxonomy (NCBI): domain Eukaryota; kingdom Viridiplantae; phylum Streptophyta; class Pinopsida; order Cupressales; family Taxaceae; genus Torreya; species Torreya grandis. The sequence continues at coordinate 2,184,811 of JARHVA010000107.1, forward strand.
TCTTAAAATGTACTTATCTTATTCCTCTACAAGTTTTGACCATGTACCTACTCTCTTCCTTGAACACTAATGTCCAGGACAAATAGTAGCATCAATGTTACTATCTTGACCTGATGCAAGTGTCATGTGCCCTAAAGTCATCTAATTTTCAAATGAAACATATTAAATGGTCACCCTAAGTGATTTAATGTGATTTATGTCCTGATAGGATTGGTATAAATACAATATCAACCCTCATTCATTCCTCACCTAGAAATCAGACCAAAAGAACACTTAAGAAACACTTAAGTCAGAAAAATCTTTCTTATTCTACCCTATTCTAATATTGGTTAAAGGAATGACTTAGATATAGCTCTGAAGTATTAAAGGAGTAGTTATAAGGTCACATTTCTAAGTTACAAGCTAGGTCATTATTGTACTTACTTTACACATTGCATGATTCACATGTAGGGGATAATTACACGAGTCTGAGGCCTTCTTTTGGAGTATTAGATATATAGGCAATATCCTTTGATAGTGGGGTTATTTCAGGTCAACTCAATACCATGTTCTCACTAACCCATTTTTTCCAAGGTCACATTGAAGATGGAAAACTAAGGTTTGCCATTTCAGTAAGAGTGACAGTCCATGACCCAGATCTAAATGCACCAGAGCGAAAGTGAAGCCAAAACCATAAGCATATAGGTGGTCACATCTTGTTTGAGCATATATTTTTTATAGGACACTAAAATTTAACTTAGACACTAGCATTGACACAATTGTCCCATAGTGACTCAAGTGTCCAAAGAGCCAAAGGCACTAGATCCAAAATCTGATAATTGTTCCAAAAAAATCTTCCTACTTGCTTCATGATTGTAACATATCCAACACTATATTAACATCAAAAACAACTAAGTACTTTATCTTATGTCATTTATATATCTAGCATAGTCATACTTTCCATTAATAGCCTATCTCAATTTTATAAATTTAACATATGATACATCTGAGTTTAACAACATTAATTGGTCTGTTATAGATATGATATTCACCCTTGTGCCCTATCCTTTCTATATCCTTAACCCTATCTACCCAAGTAAGGATAGCCTCTTAACCAAATTAGAGTTAAACAATTACAAACTCACTATATATTCCAAAGAATTATGAACTTCTAATATAAAATTTTCCTCTCATTGAGAGTTAAATACAATGTGTATAAATAATTTAGATGAGCACTGCCTCATCTTGAATTAACAGTACACACAAAGCTTTAATATAATTTTTTAAGTGTATACAAAGATACATATCATGCAAAATAAATTACAACACTTTTCAAAAGCACGAGCTGCCAAAATTAGCTTTTTCACCCATTCGACTATGAATTTGGTGGAGCTTTGGAGGAGCTAGCTTGTTGATTTTGAAACACCACTATGCATGCATAGTAGCCTTCATAAATTCTTGTCAAATTTATAATTAGAATTCTAAATAAAGACTATATATTATCTAGTAGTATTGTATGATTCATCAATGGTGTCTTAAGTGTGCCTTTCATTATTGTGGCATGCTCTATTTTGTATGTCGCATAACTAAGTCAATTATTTCTATGTTACCTCCTTGGTTAGCTTCCCAAACTTTCCATTTAAAATTAGAAATGAATTTGGATAATTTCACAATAAACTTAGAAAAATAATCTAGCTTACAATCTGGAGAAAAAAATGAAATAATGCCTACTTCATGGAACAACTCCAAAATTATGTCAGTATCATTATCATTAGAATGGAAGACTACATTCATGTCATCTATCCATTGTTGAAATGAAGTCCTACATGTATCACAAAAAAATTACATACTCCAATGTCAAATAGAGTCATCAACTTAAAGTCGGGAAACATATTCTTCTTTAGGACCTTTCTCAAATTCCCCAACTTAGCATATGTGGTCCTAATATATCTTGACCTTTTGTTGCCAAGGAGTAATTTTTCCTTTTTATTGATAATTATCAAATAGAAGCTCATAAATTGACTCCAAGGCCTTTTCTACTTCATCAATTGTACCTTATGGGATTATAACTATTGTTTGTGATGGGAGTACCTGTACCCCTTTACATCTTCCACTTCATCTATTAGACTAATTTTTTTATCAGCTCCCCTATGGAAACCACCATAAACTCAGGGTCCTCAGTGAACTCATCTCTCTCTCATAGCCTTTTTTTTCTATTTATTATTAAAGTGAAGAGTTGTTATTAAATTTTATGCAATGTAAGTGTCTCCCTTTTGGTGATTTTTCTCTAGGTTACTCACCTGAGCTTCCCAATATCTTGTTCAAATTCTATTTTTACCTCAGGTTCCTTAACTATTATCATTTATTTCCTATTTACTTTGGCCAAATGGATGCTCTCGATATAGATTTCATATATTTGGGGAATGGATACGAGAGTGGATATGGGTGGTTTGGCTAATGCAGATGGTGATGGAAGAAGTGAAGTGGGCCTCAAAATGATGGTTGTGGGGTCAATTATAATGATGATTATGGATATAGTGGAGGTAGGGGTCTTTGTGGTAGTAGTAAGAGTTAGAGATGGAGGTGGAGGAATAGATGTGGCTATTAGATAAGTCAAGGTGGCCATTGTTGTTAGAGGAGTGAAGGTGGCCATTATTGCTAGAGGAGTGGATTGTTGAGTTGAAAGAGAGGAAAATTGGGCCTTGTCCAATAAAATAATATGTATTTTCTCCTTCTTTTAAGGCTTATTAGGATTAGAAATTGAATGGGGAGTGATGTCAAGTAGCCCATCCATAGTAATGACCTTATATGTGGGTAGAATTCTCAAAGGATCAACTGTTAGCATTGTGACTTTTGGTGTCCCCACTAGAGGAAATTGTGTATTCAATATTGATGTTGTGACCAAAGAAGGGGAAACTATTGTGATAATTCATGGAATGGGAGAAAATTATGCCTAAGCAATGGGTTGAACTTGAATGACCACAAGAAACACATATACTTTAGCGTATTGAGTGGAAGTCTTAGGTGCCAATTACCTATTATAAACTTTGGTTGCTTGGCCAACCTATTTTAGAGTAATAGGGATGGAAACTTCAATTTCAGACATCAAAAGAGGAGTGTCTAATGGGACATCCTCAAGTGGAGGAATGGAAGGAAAAAGAGGGGGAGTCCCCATTACTTTCTCAACAACAAATATAACAAGTGACTATCCAAAATAAATGAAGAATAAGGAAACTAAATAGGAGGAGAAAAAAGGGATTGAGTTACCTTATGCATTGGGATTATTCTTTTGGATAAGGTTGGAGGAGGCAATCCATGCAATACTTTCTTTTTCAAATAAGCATTCATGCTAGGAGAGCCATCATATATTATGGGTGCATCTGGTCTTTCTTTCACTTCTTGTGGTTGTTCAATCTTGGGAGGTGAGAATGTGATGCTCGTAGTTTACATTTTCCTCCTCATATCTTCATCATCTTCAACACTATAAAATATCCAATCATAAAGATGTGGATGGTGATGATATACGGTTTTTACCCTCAATCCTTTGATATGTGCCTCAACATTTCCCCTTGGGTCTCACTACCATAAGTCATGGTCATTTAAATTGAATGAGGACCTATCATCTATTGTTGCATGTAGTGTTGTCCATAGCTTACAAATGATATTTCCATCCTTGTATGGTGATGGAGCCATGGTGCTTACTTATTTTCTTTATAGATTTTACCAACTTCATGGATAAGTTGGTAAGTAATTTCTTATTTTTCCAAATTATCTGGGACATCAAATAGGTGGACCTAGGGGAGACACGAAGACTCTTTTAATCCTTATAACCATGTAGTTTGGATAATACCACTATGTTCATGTGCTAAGTATAGAGTTTATAATTTCTTCAGAAAGCTTGGGTATTGGTATCTCGTTAATTCCTTAGTATATTGGTTGGTGGAAGCACTCACAAATCTCCTAGCTAAATTTTATAAACATGTGTGTGTTTAATTTAGGAAAATGGAAATGCATAATTATCTCAAAATCAGGGATCCAACTTGGAATTTTATAAAAAATGATGGTAGTACAAGCAACATGACCAAGTACAATATCATGTATAAATTATTGTCATTCCTTACTCCCATCACTTGTCTCAAATTAAGAAATATTATTTCACCCAGGGTGGGGACTTGTTTGTCATTGCTTATCATTGACACTAAGGGCACCCAAGTCTTCTTGACATGTGAGGTGGTGATGGTCCTATATTGTCTATTCATTAAATCCATGTTGATTTTGACTCCAAGTTTGAATAACCTGATAGGAGTGTTATCTAATCCTTTCTATTGATCCATTAGTTTTGGTCCTCAAACCAGTCTTTCAAAATTATTTCAAATGATTGCTATTAAGTCATTCAAAACCAATAATTATTTGTTCAAGGTTGTAGGTTGAGTTAGCTAATAATATCCATTAATAGGTAGACCAAAAAAGAATGTAATTTGATTTTTCTTCTTTAAAGGCAAGGCCATGCCATCTAACTATTGTGTTATAACAAAAACATTGTAAAGAGGTCCACATAGGGAAATACCTTTGGGTTTATTGTTGCTTGCTAAAGCCCTAATTTTTGTATGGTTGAAAGGTCATTTATGTAGTTAGGATATGTGGAGGAAGGGATTTCTTCATCAGGAATGGGCCTTATCATATCAAGCTCATTGAAGATGGAAATGTAATGTTTAAATCTTATCCCCAATATGTCACATATGAATAAAGTATATGTGAACACTTGGGATGTGTCAAAAGAAAAGATGTAGGAAGCCATTACTATGCTAAATATTTTCATTGTTAATTTATGTTGCTATTTATTTTTCAAAAGACTGAATTAGCTCTAGAATTTTTTTTCTCTATAAGGATTTTAGTCTTTTATAATATATTCGAACATAAAAAATAAGCAGATAAATTGCTTTTTTGTTATTATTTTCCCTAAATATAAGGAAAGGAAAATTTGACTCACTTATTTGTGCATATTAAATGCTAAAGGTGGCATTTTTCATTTAATCAGATGTTTTCCCAATGTAATTATATGTCAGATTTATTTTCATGGCTTTATAAAAGATGATCTTGAACCATACACACATCCTCATCAGACTAGTTGTGTATGCTTTATATCATTTTTGTCTTGCCAAGTGAACTACGTAGGTTTACTTTTACAATTATTTAAAGTACAAGTGTCATTGGGTCAGCCATGTCTTCTTCTCTAATTGGTTTGAAGGTTCACCATTATTTAATTTATCAATGACATTTGATTGTGTACTACCATGAGGTCCTTATATTAGGACACGTAACATTCTTTAGTTTGTTTACATTCTCAAAGTCATTGATATTTATGAATTCATTTGAGGTTATGAGGTGTGTGGAAAATAAAAGAGTGCCACACGTCTCCTTTTCATTACTTTACAATCATGTAACTATCAGTTCTCTTTAGGTTTATTTTAAATTTGTGTTATGCATGGTAGAGAGACTATGAAAATGTGTTGCATGGCATCTCTTGATTAGATCAATACTAGGTAGTTCCTCTAATTTGGTCCCATTCATTTGGTGGATTATGAAGATACAAAAGGCTACGAATATGATAATGAATTCTTGTGAATAACTTAAGCTTTTTAGAACTTGAGTCCTTGTAATGTGAAGGTGCAAGCAATGTAATGATGTAAAAGCATGACATGTGGAATTATAGATAGGTATGTGTCATTTTATAAATAGTTTGTAGTCATGTAGTTGAAACACTCGATGTGAAGAGAGGTGAGGACTGCAAGGTGTGCAACAAATGAAACTATGACACTTGGCATGTTGTGATAGGCTCACAATCCTTTAATGTTGAAATGTAGTGCATAAAGATGAAAAGAATATGTAGTGCATGGAAAAATTGTGCACAAAAGAAGGTATAAGCTGGTGCCAAATACACATATTTTGACAAAATAAAATAACAACAAATACTACATGACAATGCAAAAAATAAAAGATTTTATTATAAATCCTCATGAGTCTCATAGTGTGAGCTAGTTTAAATAGGGCAAAATTGTACCAATACACAATGAATTGTGGTTGAAACCTACAATAAATAAGCTCTTAAAATCTCATTTTCCTTTATACATCCAACTCCAAATTATTCATTACATAATAGTTAGTATGGGTTAGAATAAAGTTTTAAATTACATGGATTATTGGACCATATTCCCAAAGATCATAATAATTTATTTTCATAAGATCATGAATACTTTACAAAAAATATTTTTTTAGATGTGGGTCCTGATTTAGAAAATAATGGGGGAGTGTAGGTCACAACAAATGGAAACTTCTGTGAGGAACAATATTATGTGTTAGAACCCAAATTTACTAGTTAAAGTTTGAAAACAAACCAACAAGGAGGCTGAAAATCTTATGTTATTATCAAAACAAAACTTAAGTTTTAATTTTATCAAGTGACATACTAAGTCTCAACACCAACAAAAATGTCACACATGTGTGTGAAATGATTTAATTACCTTTCCATTGGGTTTTCATCTTTAACTTAGGATTTATAACTTAAGCAAAAGTATCTAAAGGGAATTATTTATTTATTTTATTTTATATATGTGTTATTTGGCTTGAAAAATGAAGGAAGGCTTAAGCATTGCTCTACTGTCAGCCAAACATATATAGCCCCAAAAAATATGCATTTGGCTCCACTCTAGGTCTTGCTCCATTGACAACTAGGCATTTATAGCCACGATGAAGATTACCCAAATCACCCTCATGAAGAGAACTTTTTTTTTAATTTTTAAGATACAATGTTTTATTTTTCCTTTGAATTAACGTTCAATTTTTAGAGGGTTGGGAACCAATGAATCTAGGTTAAAGGATAAATAAGAAAACTTTGTCTAAGCAAAATTTCTCTTGTCATTAAATTTTTTCCAGACAATCCTATTGTCATTTAAGTGTAATCATGACTCTTCTTAAATAAAAACCATTATTAATTCACATGATAATCTTAAAATATAATTTTAATTTTGATAAGGAAATTAAATGTTTTGATACAACACTGATGTACTTCTAAATTTCAACAATTTCCTCTAATATATTAACATCTTACAACATTTTGAGCTTAGGTCAACCAGTTTGTTCATAACCAAAACCTATATTCAAAATATGAATTAAAATTTTAAATAAAATATATTAGTGAAATTCTTTGAGTAATTGTCTTGAACAAGACTTATTGACTAACTACCAATATATAAAATAAATTACTAAACTACTTGCTAAAAATAAGACAAAAACAAAATTATATATGAAAGCAAAACACTTGAGCCTCTTAGAACTTAGGTCCTTGCAATGTGAAGGTGCAAATAATTTAAGGATGTAAAATCATGACATGTGGCATTAAAAATAGGTATGCACCATTTTCTAAATAGTTTGTAGTCATGTAGTTGAAACATTCGATGTGAAGAGAGGTGAGGACTGCAAGGTGTGCAACAAATGAAACTATGACACTTGGCATATTGTGATAGGCTCAAAATCATTTAATGTTGAAATGTAGTGCATAGAAATGCAAAGAATATGTAGTGCATGGAAAACTTGTGCACAAAAGAAGGTATAAGTTGGTGCCAAATACACATATTTTGACAATATAAAATAATAGTGAATACTGCATGACAATGCAAAAAATAAAAGATTCTATTATAAATCCTCATGAGTCTCATAGTGTGAGCTAGTTCAAATAGGGCACAATTGTATGAAAACACAATGAATTGTGGCTGAAACCTACAATAGATAAGCTCTTAAAATCTCATTTTCTTGTATACATCCAACTCAAAATTATTCATTACATAATAGTGAGTATGCGTTAGAATAAAGTTTTAAATTATAGGGATTATTGGACCATATTCCCAAAGATCATAAAAAATTATTTTCATAAGATCATGAATACTTTACAAAAAATATTTTTTTAGATGTGGGTCTCGATTTAAAAAATAATGGGGGTGTGTAGGTCACAACAAATGGAAACCTCTATGAGGAACAATATTACATGTTAGAACCCAAATTTACTAGTTAAAATTTGAAAACAAACCAACAAGGAGGTCAAAAATCTTATGTTATTATCAAAACCAAACTTAAGTTTTAATTTTATCAAGTGACATACTAAGTCCTAACACCAATATAAAGGTCACACACATGTGTGTAATGATTCAATTACCTTTCCATTGGGTTTTCATCTTTAACTTAGGATTTATAACTTAAACAAAAGTATCTAAAGGGCATTATTTATTTATTTTATTCTATATATGTGTTATTTGTCTTAAAAAATGAAGGAAGGCTTAAGCATTGCTCTACTATCAGCCAAACATATATAGCCCCAAAAAATATGCATTTGGCTCCACTCTATGTCTTGCTCCATTGACAACTAGGCATTTATAGCCGTGATGAAGATTACCCAAATCACCCTCATGAAGAGAAATTTTATTTTTATTTTTAAGATATAATGTTTTATTTTTCTTTTGAGTTAATGTTAAATTCTTAGAGGGTTGGGAACCAATTAATCTAGGTTAAAGGATAAATAAGAAAACTTTGTCTAAGCAAAATTTACCTTGTCATTGAATTTTTTCCAAACAATCATGTTGTCATTTAAGTGTAAGCATGACTCTTCTTAAAGCAAAACCATTCTTAATTCACATGATAATCTCAAAACAAAAGTTTAATTATGATAAGGACATTAAATGTTTTGATGCAACACTGATGTACTTCTAAATTTTAACAATTTCCTCAAATAAATTAACATCTTACAACATTTTGATCTTAGGTCAACCAATTTGTTAATAACCAAAACCTATATTCAAAATATGAATTAAAATTTCAAATAGAAGCTCCTAGTGAAATTCTTTGGGAAACTGTCTTGAACAAGATTTATTGACTAACTACCAATACATAAAACAAATTACTAAACTACTAACTAAAAATAAGACAAAAATAAAATTATATATGAAATCAAAATAATGCAATAAAGCGAAACAATTAACCCAAATTTAAACTATTTTACTCTTAAACTAAGAGTCATAGTCATTTAAGTAAATGATGAAGGAATGACCAAGAAGTAATGTTTCAATTGATGTCCATTTACTGGCAATGATAAATTATTCCCTCATAAGCCTTTCAATATAAATGCATTATTTCCAAAGATCTAATATGGAATGGGGAAATCTTGGCATGTTAGTCCTTGTTCTCACGTGCTTTATCACAAAGTAGGACTAGGTTTGAAATTTTAATTGCTTTCACTTTAGCTCTATTTACAAACAATCTTTTGATGATATATTGATGTTTATAGAAGTTGTGAAGAATTTCTTCATGTGCATATTCCATTTTGATTATGTCCAATACTCATTATTGTACTCGATCATCTTCTTCCATGTACTCCTACATGAACTGGTTGGGATCCTTAGTATTATTAAAAACATGGGTTTTTGACCCTAAACTAGCAAAAATCGTGAAGCTTTGAGGGATTTTCTATATTTGGTTTGGTCTACCCATAGTGCATGCTTTAATAATGATTGCCATTTTTAAGGTTTCTTCTTAGAAAATTTCTTGAATGCATCAATCAAATTCATATTTGTGGACTCAACAACATTGTTTCCTAGTGGGTAATAATTAGATGAAAAAAATCATTATAATATTATTATTATAGGCTCATTCAGTAAATTATGTTGATTGAAAAGGAGGTCCATTATCATAGACCAAGGAAACGGTGTTCCAAAACTTGTGACTGTATTTTCTTCCAAGAATCTAAGAACTTATTTCTTGGTGTTGTTATTTATGGAAATGGATTTAATCCATTTAGTACAATAATATATTGTTATTAGTGTCGATATTTTTGTGCCAAAAACCTCAAAACACCTAATGCCTTAGAGGATACCTATAAAATTTAATGATTAAAAGCTTTAGAATGGCCTAAGTAATCTTATTCAAGACCCAAGTGTAAACCAAAAATTTCTATACACTTTGCAACTTTACAAAGTTTCAAAGAACAATTATATCTCTACTTACCTATGATGCAAGGGAATCTTAAATTATCTCAATTTGGGTTGATTTAGGTGGTAGGGATATTATAATGCTTATATCATCTTTAAGGCTTCATTTCTTGTTTTTAGTTTTAGCTTAAAATGCTTAGAATTTCAAATTGGCATTTTCCTACCAAATTTAGCTAGTTTAAGTTTTTGAATTCTCTTGGAAAGTGTTGAGTCCTTGGTCATGTTGAAGGAAATTCAATGATGTAGTCTTTTTATGTGGGTTCTCAAAGGGGTCAATGTTACTTTGATACATATTTGAGTCAAATAATGAGTCCTTCATATAGGTGTGTTAGGTGTAGGTGGTTTGATCCTTGTCAACATTCTTGAGAGGGAGTCCAAGAACTATTGGGTAGTTATAGATCATATAAGACTTGTAAATTTAAATGCTTGTATATAGTTGGAGAGAAAGGGAGAATTACTCTTGGAGGAGATAAGGTAGAGTGATGAGGAAATAGGGAAATATTATTAACTATTAAGGAGAACTCTGCCTACATGTAACTGTGTACATGACTATCTTGGTGTGTGTTGAATTTTGAAATTGTATGGATTAATTAGGAGCTTTAAGATGATTTGAAAAATTAGAGTAGTGGTCACACAAACCCTAATAAAATCTGATCCATTTAGCCTATGAGCCAATTCAAGAAAGGCTTTAATAGAGAATTGAGATGTTTGGATTGTTTGGAGTAGTAGAGTTGAGGATGACTGAGTGAAGTAGTAATCAAGAGAGAATAGTGTATGAGAAGTGGGAGAAAGGTCATGCATAAATAAAATGATGTTAAGTATGATAAAATAAAATGAATGAATCATTCCAAGAAGGGAGATATTTGATGATATTGGGTGGAGAGCTTAGCATACAAAAAGGACAAGTAATAAAGTATAAAAGATAGTGGTTAAAAAGACATCAAAGAAGGAAAAGGCTAACAAATCAAAGCTAGATTGGCAGAGGTAAGGAGTATAAGTTCATATTTGCATCCATATCATGGTCAGATATAAGAACCTCTACATCACCCTACCTACTGAGTCTCGAGCAAAAATTATAATTCATATTACACTTTGCAACTTTGCAAAGTTATAAAGTGTGATGTGAACTCCGCTTCTTGCTTTTCATTAAGACCTAAGCGAGAACTAAAATTCCCACTACAATTTATAACTTTACAAAGTTTTAAAGTGTAATATGAATTCTAATCCTTGCTTTCTAAACATCTCCACCTCCAGAACCCCTCAACAACAAGTCAAAAGTGGAGAATGAAAGGCATATCACAAATTTACAAATATGCAGAGTTATCCTAGATTTCTAACTTCCAAGATAAGTAGGAAACAAAAAATTGCAAACATAATGCAAGTTGAAAACTTGTAAAATGACTTTAGAAACTTGTATTCCCACCTATTAATCCATTTACCATGAATTATTAGCATGCTTAGTATTAATTAGGGGTTTTGGTATATATTTTAGGTTTTTTATGTCATTTTCAGACATTGCAAACCAGAGCCCATCCACCTCTAAGCCAAATGATGCCATGACTAAAGATCGCTTACCTCCATTACCAAGTGACACCATAAACTAAAGCTCTATTGCCAACTTGCAAAACCCTGCATGCACATATATGATATTCTCCTATGTTTCATCCATTTTTATTTAGTCTACTTTGTATCATTGGCCATCATTATTATTTTTCTGTAAAGCTTAGGGTTTTTTGTCATACTCAGGATTTTTTCTTTGAAATTGTTAAAAACATCATTATTTGCTTGCAAATTTCAAGTTTTTTATATTCACATGTTAGATATTTTACTAAAATTTGTCTAGATTCCAATTTTTTCATCAATTATGAGACCTCCCAATCCATTCTAGTTCAAAAACTCAAGAATATTCCCAAAACTTTAATTATTACTAAGCTCAGATCTAGGCAAAGATCCTCTTATTCTTTCACCCTGAGTTCTTGTCAAAGATCAGACTTACAAATACAAACCATAACCCCACCAGACCTTTGGTCGATCTTTGCAAGTGTTTTTGCAAGTTAAAACTCTGCCAACTCTATGTCAAGTTTTATAGCTACTATTGCGTACCATATTCCCATCAGAGCAGAACCCCTGCAAAAACATAATGAAACTTTGCCAAGTTAAAAGTGGGAGAAATACCTGTAATTTCCAACCCAAAGTCTAACCAACTTTGTAGTTGGTTTCCCTCACACATTTTCCTAGTGAATATGTCTAGGAAGGAAATGAAGTTTAAATCAAAGGGACTTGGTGCCCCTTTTAGCTTGGATTCTAATATTAATGAGATAATTGACACTAACCTAGGCCACACAGACCTAGCTAAATTTTGGACTAGGATCAATGTAAAATTAAAAAATGATTGGATTTAGAGCATATATGATAGTGGTTTACCTCAAGTTGCAGCCTTTTCATTCTCAGTGCAAAACCCTGAGCTAGTGCTCACTATGGCCAAGCATTATGATGCATAGAAAAATGAGTTAGTGAATGATAAGGGGGAAATGTTTTTGAGACTAGATCCAGATTTCATTGACACTATGTTTTTAATCCTAGAGGTTGAAAGTTATATAGATATTACTCCTGACTCCTCCAAGAAATTATACCATGATAATACCTTAGCCTATGCATAAATTATAAACAAATAGTGGTTGAATACCCCTAAAGCTTTAGCCTCAAGACTGCCTAAGACCCTGACCAAGATAGAATTCAAAGATGAGGTAGGGGACATCATTATACTCTTACATGAAGTTATAAGAATCCAAAATGCAAAGAACTTACAAGATTGGATGTATCGATATATTTTTGTAATCCAATGAATAAACAATACATTCATTGGGATAAATTGATTAGTGACTCCATGCACAAATAATTGGTAAAGGTTCAAACTACTGGAAAATTATACATGACCTCCTACCTCATCTATGTTTTGGCAAAAGGGAGGGCATTCCTAGGGTTAAACACAGTGCTGAATCAGATTAACAAAGTTTTGTAATTACTATCCTAATCTCATTTTTGATGGAAGTAAACAACAATTTAAGAGAGTTAATGATGACTTTATTTACCACATCATAACTATGTTCAAACAAGAACTAGGGAAGATAAGGTAGTCTGATGTGACAATAAAGATTGTAAATTAAGGATCAAACTTAATCTAGTTCCCCACATTTTCCTATATCAAAGTTTGTGGTTTTAGTGGGTGTCCTTACACCCTTCCCACATATGTCATTGATAAGTGGGCCCTAATGGAACTTGTAAGACACCTAGTGGAAACTCACAAGTTCTTGTCAAGTAAACACAAAATAGGCATACACTTCCCTATCAGTATAGGGAGATACACATGCCCTTATTTATCCAAGGCCAAATGTGCAGAGGTAAAAATGACTCAGATGACTTTGAGAACCCTTGAGGCTAGGCCCCTTTGTGATGTTACAAGTTTTGTTGTTAGTTTATTGGGTTCCTCATTTACTCACATTCCCTTTTATGAATATTAATATGAGGGCATATAAGATGAGGAATAGGTTAAGTTAAGGGATTATTCCAGGATGACCCTATAATATATTAATATCTATGACATGGCATCAATTCTAGATGAGTTGAAAGATGAGGAGTAATGAGTGGATAGGGTTTATTATGATATCTACCTTTAACCCCTTCCTCAAGTCAAGTGGTCTACACCTGAATCCTTTTCTTTATTAGACATGACTACCCCAGTCATCAACAAGACTTTAAACTGGATAAGAATTAAGGGGGTAAAGATAATCAAATAGAGCTTGAATATCACAAACAGGTTCAAAAAGGCAAAAGATAAAGGGGTAGAGGCATAAACAACAAAGGGTTCCAATAATGGCACCCAAGCAAATCAGGGAGTGGAACTAGTCATCTCACATAAAAGACAGCAAAAATAAAAGGCCAAAAGGGCCCCTTCCAGCACCCAAGTGCCAGTAACCTATTCAAGTATCTTCACCTTCTCTGACTCTCACTTTAACCCAAGTTCCCACTAAAGAGGTGGAGATAAAGAAGCCCTCTAACACAATTGATGCTAGTCAACCCACCAAATGGGTAGAGATAGCCAAATCATCAATAAAGACTTAGCGGTAACATTAGTGGTAGATATAACACTTTTTATAGTAACTACCAATGTGGTGGCTTTAGTCATAGATTAACAGGTAACAGGGCCAATTGGATTACATAAGGATCATTGGTAGCCACTCCTAGTTGGCTTTCATAATCAATTTCTAAGAAGAGGAAGCAAATTATATCTCCTAACACCCTATATTTTGGTCTATTGGAAGCATCTAAATGACCAAGGAGATGTCCTAAGACTATTTCCAGAGTTTTTTATGATGTAATAGGGTATAAATATGTAGAGATAGCAGTTCCCCCACTTGAAAAATAAAAATAAAATTTAGTGGTGGGAGATTATCAAGTATCTAAGGTACATCTTAGTCATCCAATGAGAGAGGGACTAAAACATGATGTTCAAACAAACATAAGTTTTCTCTTTGAGAAAATGGATAGTGACAAGGTCACCAAGTATACCCAACACATCCTCTCAAACCAACTCAATTTACCCCTTATTTCCTTGATAAAGAGACATTTTATACAATGATAGAGATTAGCATAATGGGCAGAGCTATAAAAGATTGGGCTGAAGAACTAGTAACCAAAGGGAATAGGGTGATAGGGTTGGCCATGGATTATTACCAAACACTAAAGGATGACCTTGCAAATATGAAGGTAGAAATAAACAAATATGAGGAAGAAGTTGAAAGGCTAAATCTAGACTCTCCCAAGTTACAAGCCATTGACCAAATAGAGAGCGACATCCTTATGTCTGAAAAGATACTCAAGAATCCTTTGGAGCATGATGAGTTAGAGAGGGCAACCAAGTTTAAAGTCAAAATACCTAATGAAAATATTAATAAGGACAAAAGCATAAGTGACAAGGCCATCAATGTAATGTACAAAATTGAAGATTCAATTTATAAATTATCATGTGAGGCAATAAATTACCAAGATAAACCTCTGTAGGTTGTCTAGGATAAATTTGAGGAGTTGATTAAGAGGGAGTCAACACATGACATAATTTTCAATTTGGATTCCATCCACCAGTTTATAAAGTACCAAAATACACTTGATTAGATGGAAAAATATATCCAAATCTATAAAGCTTCTTCTAAAGAATTATCTGAGGTAACAATAGAATATGACATCAGTAATCTTTACACAATTGGTCCTGATAAAGAGCACCTATAAGAAATATTTGGCAGCTTCGACACTTACATCAAGAAAATACAAGCAAAAAAAGACAAAGATCCTCTGATGTCACTATTATTGATTAATTATTTAATTATTTGAGAAAAATGCATTCTATAAATTAAATTTTTTATAAGCTACATTATAAAGTTATAAGCTGTAAATTACAATTATCATTTTGACAGCTGTTAGCTTTAAGTTGAAAAATTGCTACTTGTAATTTTCAATTATCATCTGATCAAAATTAAATTGAAAAAGTGGAACTTGTATTTTGTACTTTTATTTTTGACAAATTAAATGACTTAAAAGTTTTAAAAGCTTACGTTGTAATTTGCACATCCCTTTTAATCAAGTGACTTATAAGTTGCAAAAGTCTCAACTGCAAATTACAAGTTAGGTTTTGCAAGTTATGTTTTAAAATATTTAAATATTGAAAAAAGCATTCAATTTTGTTAAAATATTGATCAAGTCATGAAGTGTCATTTTGGCACCCCATTTCTTGGTGAGAGACTTCTTCAACTGAGCTCAAGGAGAGATGGTTTGAATGGAAGATTCTAACAACATTTTTCTCCTTCTTCAACACTTGGAAAAGCACCCAACTGCTTATAGAGTCCTTTTATTCCTTCTACTCCACCAAATATGCCTCTTCAAAATGAAATGAGGACATTTATATGAGCATTCCCTGATTTCTTGCTCTAGGATTAAGTGTAAATTTTTTTGACTTCTCTCTCAAGAGAGTAAGTTTTTTGTATAAATATGGGTATCTTACGTAGCCCATAGATATTTTTGTTGAGAGATAATTTTTTATACTTTTGATAATTTCATCTACATGCTGTGACTTGAAGAATATCAATATACTAAAGTTTTGCCTTCCTTATTTTATGCCATCCTTATGTATGTATGGATTTTGTTACATTTGTGAATGATATATGTCTTATTTCAGTCATATAGAATCATTTAAGGTATTTATCTTGACATTTTGAAATCTTGTTGAGGAAACTTTGAGAACTTTGTCCTTATTTGATAAAATGTCTAATATCACCTTTGATTTCATACTCATGTAAGATTGTGTTTCAAGAGATTTCAATATATTATTGTTCAAACTATGTTTGATCCAAGCAAGAAATAATTTCCATTAAAACCCTTTGGTGCATCACCACTTCTAGTTTTCAAACTCCTTCAAAACTCTTTTCCTTATAAATAAAACCCTAGTTAGGAGTAAAATCACAAAGAAGTTGTAGTTAGAGGTGAACTGATCATGTATCAGTTGCACTAAGCTTAGTGAAAGGAAGTTGACCTTCTTCAAAGGTTCACCTAACTTCACTAAGGTCCCACAACTTGGAGATGATCCCATTGTGTCTTTAGGTTCCTATGTACTATAACTCCTATAAAACATAGTGGGTGCAAAATCTAATTGATAACGGTTTTTGGCATACCCAGTGAGATATGAAGATCATAGCTAAGAAATTGGTTTTATTATCAGTAATCATTATGCAAGATTCATACACATCTCAAGAGCTCTTGGTGACTCTATTGGCTTACAATTTTAGGAAATTCATGTTAACATATGCCAAAGATACATACACAATCATCTACTAAAAGTAAGAGCATTGTCTTGCTAGAATTGTCCTTTCCATATAAAAATATATTAAGATAAATTTTACTTATACCTATAATAAATCCTACAAATCTACCTGCATCTCCCACAAATACCCTCAAATTTTTCATACCTCTCACTATGACATAGAGAAATCAAAATTTCATACCATTTAATGGAGGTATCCTTCTTATGTTGGCCCAGTATGTTGATATACCTACCTCAACACTGAAAAGCTTTCCATATTTTACTGATGAAACTACCACCACACCCATAAAACACATTCAAGGTGTTACTAACATCTGTTTGTTTCATAACATTGCACAAGAAAATGTTGCTATCAGACTTCTTACCTCATCATTTAAGGGTAAAGCCCTACCATTGTATAATAGTCTACTTCCCAATTCAATCTATGTTTGGGATGACCTAGGGTCTACCCTATGCATATAATTTGAGTATAAGAGTGACCACCTCTTTCTAGTTGAGCATATAGCCACCATTAAACAAGCTCTCCATGAGTTCATGAGTGACTTTAATTTTTGCTTCTAAAAGATGTAGAATAAGATCTAATTATTGGTCAAACCATCCTTGAGTAATGATTTCTTGTACTTTTTAAGAGCTTCAAATAGTGATATAGCTGTCATGATCCAATCAATGGGTGGCATCACACTCCCTGATTCTTATGACATTGCAATAAGAGTCAAAAATTGCCTCATTCAAGCAGGGAAAATTGCTTCACGACCTCTAATGTCATTGTTCCCAAAATTATCTCCCACTCAACCTATTATAGCCCCAATTCCCATAACAAGCAATCAACTAGCTTTACCTCATATCCCTTCTAATGATTTATACAAACTTAAGACAATGATTTAAAGCTTTAGCAATGAGTTGGTAGCCATGAAAAGGGAACAATACCAAAATTATAGGCCTTATCAACCACCTAACCAAGCATATCAACACAATACATAGCTATACCACAATAATTCATAACTTTAAAGCCAAATCATGTGAGTAAATACCCCAAATATATGTGCTCTACCTACCCCAAATACTTTTAAGGCCATTTTTCATGTTTGGAATAACCTAGCCTAGGAATACAAGTGGCGATATCCTTATACCCAACTGCATAATCAAAATGCTTGACCTCATGGTGTCATTAGTCAAGCCTTGATGGTATAAAGTGTATCAACCCCCCAAGGGTAGCAAGAGGAAACGACTACTACTCAATAGGAAGAGATACAGGTGCCTATTCAAAACTAGACCACTCTTTTGAACTAATAAGAAGATTATTTTTGTAGTGTAAACTAGGAGGAAGTACTAACCAACGGTGGTAGTTCAGTGGCAAAAAATACACACTCTAAGAAGAGAGAAATAGACTGTGATCAACCCCCCAAGGTTGAATAGGCTACAAATTCTAAAGTTGTACAAGAGGTTGAAAAAAGTAATGCAACTCAAAATCCACCCAATGTGCTTATGGGTCAGTAGAAGTTAAAACTGTCAATCCGAAATCTCATAAAAGAAAATGTAACTCCAATGAAGGCACAAACAAAGGTCAGTAGCATTCCTTTTAGTATTGTAGAATAAATGAAAAGGACTAACTTAAATGTTACCATGTGGGAAGCACTATCCATCCTAGCATAAAGAGACTTGCTTCAATAAGCTCTAAATTTTTTTCTAAAGAATAGAGAAGGTCTCAGTTAAGGGACCCACTTTTACAGTTAACTTGTGTTAACCTCAAATGGACACAAAAGTAAGTAACAATGGTAAGCCACCCCCTTTCTACCTTTCCATCAAAGTTGGAAAAAGTCTTGTCCATAACTGTATGATAGACTCTAGGTCCAACAACTCTTTTATTCCCAAGAAAGTAGTGGATGTGTTGGGTTTTGAATACACACCTATCACAAAAGGTGTGGTTTAATTAGATGTAACTATTATCCAAATAATTGGGGTTATCAATGTAAAAATGGGAGGGTACCTATTTACTAATTGATCGCATATATTGCTTAGGACAAGATATGGAACTAGAGTGACCATAAGTGCTGATCTAATTACCAAAGACCATATTGAACCATACACTCCTATCCCTATGGATATGAATTGCATAGTAAAATATGAAGAAGAGGAACTTGATCATGAAGTTGCAACACCCTTAGACTAAATCCTAAATACTCACCTTGATGAATGGGGATCAACTTTATAGCTCAACCCTTATGACTATGTCAGGGAAATAGGGTTAGGTATGTATTACATCTATGAAGATGTAATCATCTTAGATCTTGTTAAACCAGTCAAAGATTACAAGGGAATGTGGTAACTATAATTTGATAGCTCAAAGAGTAGGAATGGTGTAGGTGCTGGTATTGTTTTGGTCTTTCCCCAAAAGGAAGTTATTTTTATTCCTTTAGACTATAGTTTAATTACACTGATAATGTGGTAGAATATGAAGCATGGATTCAATGTATCTATTTGGTAAAGGAAAGGGGGATTCATTCACTATAGGTGCTTGATGATACTAAACTAATTATTTACTAGGTAAGATCAATAAACATGACCAAGAACAACTTGTTGAGATCTTACAAACACAGGGTTTGGGACCCGTTTGAAAATTTTATTGCTTTAAACATTCAAGTGATATTGATAACACAAAACAAGGATGATTATTACATGGCCTTAGTATGTTATCAATAAAATCTACCTAAAAAGATTAAGAAGGACAATAATCTACAAGTAAAGATGGTAGTGAGACCATCTGTCCCTGACAATGCAACCAACTAGCAAGTTTTTAACAACGATGAATAAATTGTTAACTTTCTATGAGATGAGGCTAAATTATTCAAAACAAATTTGTCAAGGCTCTAAGAATAGTATGGGGAGAAAATAATTTAGTTAAAAATTAACAAGTTACCCATGGGTCTTGTTACTTTAAAAAGTATTTTCAACTCTGATCATCAGTTGAAGGGTGAGAAGAAAAATCTCACAATTAAGGAGGAAGACTATGAGCTAGTATCCATCTTAGAAAGTAAGGCTTTGAATATTTAAAAGGTATGTAACACCTTTGAAAATCAAGTTTTTATTGAATTATGTCAAGAATTTGATGATAACTATGCTTAAAGTTACAAATATCTAAGGGGTTTTGACCCTAGCCTAACCCAACACACAATAGAACTTGCCCAAATAATAAACTTGTTAGACAAAAATAGAGGCCAATAAACCCAAAAATAGAGCCTTTGGTGAGGATTGAGTTATCCAAGTTGATAGAAGCCAACATTATGTTTCCCATTAAACACTCATCATGGGTTGCTAACTTGGTCTATGTAAGGAAAAAGAATAGTGAAATCAGGTTTGTGTAGATTTCCATGCCCTGAACAAAGAATCCTTGAAAGACTATTATCCCCTTCCACCCATGGATCAAATCCTATAAATAATAGCTAGAGCTGAGAGGTTCTTGCTTCTAGATGGTCATTCTGGATATAACCAAATCCTAGTTCAGGAATTTAGCTAGTTTAAGACTACTTTCACTACCAAATGAGGCACATACACCTACAAGAAGATGACTTTTGGTCTGACCAATGATGGTGCTACCTTTTAAAGGGACACGGATATGGATTTCAAGGGTTTTATCAATGAAATGATCTTGGTGTATCTAGATGACATCATGGTTTATTCTAAATAGGTCAGTGACCACCTAGATCACCTCAGGAAAGTTTTTGAAATGTTTAGACAATTTGGAGTTCCCCCCAATCCAAATAAGTGCATATTTGTAGTTCATAAAGGGAAACTATTGGGACACATAGTCTTGAAAGAAGGCCTTATAATAGATCTAAAGAGGGTAAGTGTTATCTCTTCACTAGCACTTCCAAGCCACAAAAAGGGGTTACAGAGTTTCCTGGGGAAAATCAACTTTGTGAGGAGGTTCATTCCAAATTTTGCCACCATGGCCAAACCCCTTACCACTATGCTTAAAAAAGGGGTCAATTTTAGCTAGACAAAGGAAGGAAATAATGGATTTGAAGCTAATAAGTAGGCTATTTCTCAAGCTCCAACTCTTGTAAATCCTAACTATGAGAATGACTTCATTCTATATGATTTTGGAGGGGAAGGCAGTTTATCAACTATTTTGACCCAATAGAATAAAGATTATTTAGAACAACCCATAGCCTTTTTTAGTCAATACTTAATGGATTATGAGGAAAGGTACAATTTTATTGAGAAACAAGTATATGAATTAATAAAATCCCTAAAAAAGTTTAAATACATGCTCTCAAACAACAAGATTAAGTTGATGGTTAGTCACCAAAGCATAAAAGATTTCCTTCTAAGCCATGAAATAAATGAGAAAAGAGTGGGTTGGATCATGAAATTCATGGAATATGATGTGATCATTAAAATAACTAAGTTCATACGAGGAAAAGGCTTATGTGAGTAACTTTATTTTGACATTAAGGCTATTGATGCAATATACATTCTACAGGCATTTCAACCAATGAATCCTCATCTTTTCAACAACTAGATTTATGACATGACTAGCCTCATGAGATCCAATAGTAAAAAAAGTACTTGAGGATCCAATCTATTCCTTATGCTCTCATTAATGGGATATTAATTAGGAAAGATATTAATGGAGTTATGTTGAGGTGCATCAAGCATGATTAAATCCCCAAAGTAATTGAAGAGTTTCATGATGGCTCATCAGGTGGTTATTTTTTTGTAAGGAACACTGCTATCAAAATAATGAGGGCAAGATATTATTGGCCTAACCTATTAAAAAATGTGCCTACTTTACAGGCAAGTAAAGATTAACAACTCTTCCTCACCAACCAATCCAAGTTGACCAACTATTTGCTTAGTGAGGGTTGGATTTGATTGGCATGATCAATCTACCATCAAGTGCCAACCATAAATGGGTACTTACAATGATTGATTATTTTACTAGATGGATTGAAGTGATTGTATTGAAATATGCCATAGAAGCATCTATCTTACAATTCATGCACAACATTGCCACTAGATTTGGTGTCCCTTACACGATTATCTTGAACAATCCCAAAGATTTTATTGGCACTCAAGTGAGTGAATGGGTAGTGAAACATAATGTCTACTTGAAGACCTCATCTAATTATTACATGCAAGGTAATGGCTTGGTGGAATCTACTAACAAAAATCTCATAAGGATTATAAAAAGGATAATGGAAGACAACTAGAGGACCTGACACACTAAGCTGGAATCAAATTTTTGGGTTGACAAGATCACTCCCAAAAAAGCCACTGGTAATTATCCATTTATGCTGGTCTATGAAAGGGAAGCTATAATTCTATTGTTAATAGAGTTACCATCTTTAGAACTCATTCACTAGTTAGACTTAACTAAAAATGATGAGACGACTGTGTAATTGGTAGAACTCATAAAGCTAGAGGAGGTCAGGAACTAGTCAAATTCAAGTTCTAAAAGTAAGTCAGACTCAAATAAATAATTTTTTTGACGGGAAATAATTTGATAAGATCATCAATGAAGGAGACATGGTTATGAATTGGGATGCTGAAAGGGCCAAACCAAGTAAGCATATAAAATTTGATGCAATATGGAGTGGTCCATACATCATAACCCATTGCAAAGGAGCCAATCCATTCCAACTATCCAAGTTTGATGGACCAGAGCTACCCATCCTAGTTAATGGGATACACCTCAAAACATGCTTCTGAAGTTGGAATTCCTTCTGAAACTTTGTACATATTAAGATGTTTGGTTTTCCATAAATAAGTGCTTTCACATAATTTGTAACTCATTAGGAGTTTTATTTCCTTAGTTTGTTTTATTTTTAGTTTTCCCTATTTTATTTCTTATTTAGGGCAATTCCTAGTTCTATTTTTTCTCCAAGTAGGATGTGATAAACTTCAAATGAGATGCCTAATGAACTAGAAGGCTACTGGGAAAAAATTGATTAGTAGTCAATCACCCCATAAAGGTTACCAAAAATGCTGATATTTTTTTGCCAAAAACATCAAAATGCCTTGTGCCTTAGAGAAGACATATAAAAGTTTTTGAGTAAAAGCTTTAGAATGGCCTAAGTACTCTTTTTCAAGACCCAAGTGTAAATTGGAGATTTCTATGCACTTTGCAACTTTGTAAAGTTACAAAGAGAAATTATATCTCTACTTCCCCACCTATCGAGTCCTGAGCGGAAACCAAAATTCACATGTAACTTTGCAAAGTTACAAAGTGTGATGCAGACTCCACTTCCCACTTTTCATTAAGACCTAAGAAGGAACTAGAATTCCCATTGCAAAGTTGTAAAATATGATGCAGATTCCACTTCATGCTTTTCATTAAGACCTAAGTGGGAATCAAAATTCCCACTACACTTTGTAACTTTGTAAAGATGTAACGTGTAATCCAAATTTTGCTCTAAACATCACATCATAAGCATTAAACATCAACATCCAACCATAAACCATGAACATAGGCATAAATAATGATCATGTATATAAATTCGTAAGTCAAATAACCATATCAATTATGTGTACATGTAGATAGACAAACTCTCTCTCAAAAAAGTACATCTCATCACATCAACTCACAAGCTAGAATAAAAATGATATACAAATGTCATATTTAGCTATATCTACACCCCAAGGGCACCACTAATTCCTGGATCACTGCTAGATCTTGATGCCTACCCACCTATCGTACCTACTGATCCACCACCTGTCCCTATTTATCTAGATACAAATCCTACCCACTAACCTAGGGTCACCAAAACTGCCCCACTTGCCCCTATAATCACCCCATCAAAGCTCATTTATATAATATGATAGAACAATAGCCTCATAGTACTGTATCTCTTCCACTATATTTATGGATCATGTTATAGGGGTAAAGCTAGGTGGCACTGCTTGTCTTGCTACTACTCTTCCTCCTCTCTACCTTAGAGAGTCCCTCTCTTGGGTCACCAATCCTAAAAAGGTCTTGGCCTGGTCCCTCTCACCTATGATTATAGGAAGATAACCTTGTAAGGTTGCAACCTGACCTTGTAGTGTGATAATATATCCCTACAACATGGCCACCTATCCTTGTAGTACTTGTACCTATCCCTATGCAATGGATAAAGCCGCTCCTGCCTATCCATCATGACCAACTCGATCTATGACCATCTACCTCACACCTTTATCATCTCCACCAATGTCTATAGCTACATATATGGGTTGGTACCATGCCATGTACCCATATATAAACCCAACATCATCTATTGATGCCCTAGCAGGTAGCTCCTCAAACTCTAGCATAGTAGGAATAAGATGTGACTCTAGTAGTAGGATCTCTGAAGCCTCTTTCCTGTACCTGGGGAATGGGATTGGGATACCTTGTACTAGGCCTAACTATCAATGTACCCTATCAAATGAAATTAGTTCCACCTCTCTATCTAACCTATCATATATCCATCTATAACTCGGGAGGGAGAGTGTTTGTCTCTTGTACCCTGGCCATATCAAGAACTAGATGTATGGCATCCATGTGATATATCCTATCACCAGTGCACCTAGTGCACCCTTGAACCACTCCACATCATGAGCACCACCCCCTATACTTGATGTAGTAGAATCACCCTTCCATTGTATGAAGCATATAGGGAATTGAATATTTGTGTATCATGCCCATGATAATCTTATGGGTCTCAGCACTTGAATGTGCTTATAGGCCCAATAATGTAGAACCAAGCTAACACTGATGGGCCATATCTCTTGTGGGCCCTAAACCCACACAAATATCTATATATCTATATAAGTAAAATAAATACCCAACCAAGCTTCGAGACAAGTCTACCCCAACAATAACTTGACAAATTTTTTATTGGTAGCCCCAGTAGAAAATAAATAAAATCTCCTACTGTCTCTAGTTGGGAAGCCCAAAACATGTAGTGATAATCATGAACATCGTCATATG
This sequence comes from Torreya grandis, assembly GCA_037957365.1. NCBI lineage: Eukaryota > Viridiplantae > Streptophyta > Pinopsida > Cupressales > Taxaceae > Torreya > Torreya grandis. The sequence continues at coordinate 2,209,646 of JARHVA010000107.1, forward strand.
TCTCTTCTAAATTAGTTCCCAAGAAGCTCTGATATAACATAGTATACTTGAATCCTGGCTCCCAACATGCCATCTAACTTGATCACTCTCATCTACATATAATAACTTGATGTGATCATCTCGCTCTTCGTGCTCTATATGGTAGAAAAAGTTCATGAATTTTGGTATAAGAAAAAGTCACTTTACAAGATTGTTAGGCAATAAAATTTGGGTAATCCTATGGACTTCCTCGAATAGGATAATCATCTCCCTGATCAACAATAAAAAGGTGTTCATAGCAGGATCCCATTTTTCAATGAGCACTATTACCATGGATGCATCTTGAGACGCATATGATGATAATGCTTCATCACCCCTAACCCCACTTCCTTCATGTGGACCTAGTTGACTATAGTCATCAACTGCTATATGTCGGTAAAGATATACGACACTCAATCACACATATGTATCTACTCCCTAGCCTATACCGGAGTATTAATTCCATGCATGTTTTAGTTACCTCACCTTAAAACACTTGACCCATTCTACCCGCTACCTGCTACATTGCTTTTTACCTCATGTAAACCTTACACTTAGTACACAAATTTTAAACTTCAATTAGTATTTTTAACAGAGCAAACCTTTTCTAGAAAGGTGTCAACCTTTAATTTAGCCTTGACACTCAATCACACATATGTATCTACTCTCTTACCTATACCAATTCCATGCATGTTTTCAACCCATCTACCCGCTACCTGCTACATTGCTTTTTACCTCATGTAAACCCTACACTTAGCACACAAATTTTAAACTTCAATTAGTAGAGATTTTCTCAACCTTTATTTTAGCCTTGTCAACTATCAATGGTCATAGTGATCACTGGTGGTCGTCCCTTTTTCCTAGGGTGTTGACCATTGATGGTCGGACCTAACCATCAATCATTAATATGGGTGTTTCAAGGCTAAAACACCCAAACCTAATCACCTTAGAAAACCACTAAACTAGAAACTAACTTAATTAGCTAGTCTATGTCCTTCCCCACCCCAATTTACCTAACCCACCTATCAATTCTTGCATCTACCCTTACATGTACCCAAAATAACCCAAAAACCCTACTTAAGGCATACCAGTTCAAAACCACCTAATTAAATCTACCCGCCCTCCCATCCTAAATCAAATGCATGAATTCAAGCTAAACTATCAATTTAAAACACTACCTACCTCATTCTTTGACCTCTATCATGGTCGAAACTCATATCTCACTACTCGACCGCGTCCTCATCCACCCTACATCTCGGTCCCAAGAGATCACCTCCACATGCCACCAACCAATAAGTAATCACCAACTCAGTCTACCCTCATTAATACATTCATCTCTAATGCCAAAGTTTCTATAACTCACAAAAAACAAACACAGATGACAAAGTGAGTAAAATATAATTCACACTTTACTTTTACTCATCAGATTTTTAGGGTTTTACCCTGATTGTCGACAGTCAGGGTGCCTATCGATGGTCACCCTTGGGGTACTTGACCACTGATGGTCAAGTCACCTCACCTTTTTAGCCCTTACCTTATGTAAACTTGTATTAAATAACCTCAACATAAACTCACCCACCCTTGAAGACTATCTTCCCCACCCACCCAACCACCTCGTCCTCTCATCGTTGGTCTATTTTGACCCAACTAGCATGCATTTGTGACATTTTTTACCTGATATTTTGACCATAATGACAACATTTTTATGTTGACCAAATTTGAATATGTGTCACCTCATGCTTATCTAACTTGCTTGTGTCTTTTTTAGGAGCACTTTTTACCTTGAATACCTATGACACTTGACCTATTTGTGTTTTCAACACTTCCTACCTTGGATACCCATCAGAAACATAAACGTTGTCTAGGAGACTAATAGGTGTACCCAACCATCATGCCTAAATGTGGTCATGAGGTATACTAGTCACTTATCCCTTGGAATCAACCTTTATTGTTATCAACCATGACAACCTTGTCTTTGTGCAATCTTGGCTAATCACACTTTTTGTTGTACTTTGTGCACTTATTTGTGCTTTAGTGCCCAACCTATCATCTACCCTCATCATTACCTTCACCAACCATGTCAAACCTACACCCAATTCTACTTTACCTTATCCACTCTTGGTTTGAGGGGGAACACCTCCTCCCATACTCGAGGTAATCAACAAACCTTTGACCAACATCAATCTTTGTTTTGTAGCTAGTTGATTCCAAGTTGCATAACAAAAAAGGGAAAATTATAGACAACAAAAATCCACATAGCATGATTGTAAATGTCAAAATACCTGTTGGATCACCTTAAGATCCCCTTGGGACCATTTTACCCTCTAATTCCTAACTAACTCTCCCACAGTCTGTTTGGCTAAACTGACTCAGCCTAACCTTTTACCCCTTTTTTACCCTTTACCCTTGACTACCAATGGTTAGGTTGACCATCAATGGTCATCCTGATCATCGACAATCAGGGTCCACCTCTTTAACCAAGAACATACAAACTACCCACTTTAATTTTTTAAATATAAGTTGTCTAAATCTTGTTATGAGCCATTGCATGGATGATTTATAATTAGATAGCTCAGTTGAACCTTCACTTCCACCTCTTGCTTGTGCCTATAAGAAGAGAGGAGTTAGGAGGTGAAATCCATCTGTAATTGTTATCAAGAGATTTGTGCATCCAAGAGTTTATTTCTTGTAGGTCAATCACCATCAGAAATCCAACAATCATATTAGAGAATTAATTTGCCACCACCTCTCCACCAAGTTCTTAGGTACCATTACTTTTTCAGAATTGAGCTAGATTATACCAATAGGTCAACTACCTCAACCATCCACCCAATCAACTTTTGGTAAGACAAGTACTTATTTCTCAGTATTCATTTAATTTATTTCCATTTCACAATTAACCCAAGCCTTACCCATATATCAGAATCCATCTTTTGGATATCATCAATCAACCTTTTTATCAACCTATATCCAAACATAGTAACTGTTGATGGTTGACTCAACCACCGATGGTTTGTCCAACTACTGATAGTCACCTTGACCACCGATGGCCACCTTAACCACTGATGGTCAGTCTAACCATTGATGATTACTATGGTGGTGAAAACCAAAAAACTATTTTCACCTACCTGCACCTAATCAAACTTAATTTTCTATGTTCCTGCTTGTTCACATGCCCCTTTTTGATTTTATAAAGCATACCCCAACTCCTTATCACTAATATTAATTATTTTATCACTAATTTAATCATTTATAGTCTATTTTTGAAGCAAGCATTATTGTATTCAATTTCAGTACCCTTTGATTATTGATGCAAGTACCTTCTATTCTATTTATAAGCTTAATTATTTAAAACATGTGGATTGATATCCCTTAAAGAAGCTCTTGCTTCTGGGATCTATCTATCATTAGGAAATCCACTCAACTATCTATCTAACAAATAAGTTTGCTTTAGTTCTTTCTTATCTACAGGTCATCCTCTTAAGCCAAAGAGGAGCTCTTCACAATCTTCTGATTCAACATACACACTATCAATTAGGTTTTAAAACTATACCTGTACTTAGTTTCTTCTTTTCCCTCTTTCCTATAATAAGCAAAAAATTTATTGAAACACTAACATAGCCATCATGCTACAATCCATGGGTGGTTTTACTTTACCTGAAGCATATGACCTTACCATTAGAGTTAAGAATGGCCTCATACAAGCTGGGGAGTTGCCTCCAAAGGTATCCATGTATCTATTGCCAAACATGTTTGTTGATGCTCCAAGTGTTACTCAAATTCCTAATGAAAATGCCAAGTCAAAGACTGCTCTTAAGAAGGTAGAAGAGATAATTGATTGGAAGGCAAGATATCATGCCTTAGAGGTTCAAACTAGGTAATCCAACCTATAACAAAGTGACCTACCCCTATCATCAACAATATGGTTAATAATATGGTCAAGGGAGAGGTCAAGGGAAACCTAGCTTCAATAGGCCTACCAATGCATATAATCCTACATCAACCTCCAATATAAGAGCAATGGTATCGATGCATAATAATCTAATCCAAGGAGAAGAATGGAAACCGTAGACACCTAAATCTAGCCTCCAATAACCTCCAATAAGGGTTTTGGCAAATTTCCACCCAAAATGCACAATTTGGCCTAAAAACATTAAAACACATTAAATAATGTGAAACTGACATATTCAAATGACAATTTTGGCCAGGGTATCCTTAAATGGGGCAATGCAATTTATGGGCCAACTAACTTTGATTAGATCATTATGAGTTAAAATGCCAAATTTGCACCTAGGTGCTCTAGATTTCTCTTTCCTATCAAATCTCTTGCATAAGACATGTGCCTTTGTTATTTGATGTTGGTAACATCCTAAATGGGATAACGGATCCAAAGCATCTAACGTGGACTTCCAATTCCAATCCAATCAAATTTAGGACCAATAACAAGGCATTCTGATCAATTTGAGTAATTTATGCACATAATACTTAATCATGCTTAAGATCTAATTAACCCAAATCAAGGCCTAATTAATAATTCCATGGAAACTTTTTGAATACTTATTTTTAGAAATGAATAATGAATATCTACATCATCAGGTGACTTCATTTCTTAGGAAGACTCCTTAGGCCATAAATTCCATACATATCAAGATTCATGCCCTCCATGCCTCATCAATGCCTTCCATGATGCCCTCCATGCATCTTAATTACCCCTTATTCCAATGTAATGATGAGGATAATTAAAACTTAATTCCAAAAATTGAATTAATCCTTACCCACACATCTCAATCTTGAGATGGATGGTGAAGGTTGATTTTGATCAAATCCAAAAATCTATAAATAGAGAGGCCATGAACATAATTTTTAAGTTTTGATTATGCAAAGTTATAATGCACAAAAGATTCCAAAAACTTCAAGAAACTAGTGTTACCGTGCCAAATTGATTCCAAGCCAAGCCACAAGCCAAAGGTGTCAAGGAGAGATGGAGTAGACAAGCTTCCATTTCCAAGGACTTCATGAGCACAAGCCGAGCAAGCCACCATTACAATGGCATTTGGAGCATCCAAGGAAGGTGAAAGAATTATTGTGTTTTCATTCCTTGCTCTTTAGTTGTGTTTGTCATTTGTTTTTTTTATCTAATCTCTCCTTATTTTCTAGGCCAATAGATGTTATGCTATTAGTGTGTTTATTTCATTTTATTTTCATTTTGGAACTAACACCATACTAACCATCCTCTCTTGAGTCAAATTTCTAGATCACATTATGGCACATCCGGTGGGACTAGACGCATCTCACACCTGAAGAAGATCATTTTTCAACTCTAAAATATTTATTTGGACCCTTAAAACTCTTGCAAATTGATTTTCTAACTTTATTTTGCCATTTTTATTTACCACAATTTTACATAGTATTCGACATCGACAAGTAATACCGACATCGGTTACCTACTTAACTGACATCAGTTAGCAAAACTAACATCAATTAGATCTTGGTTAGCCAAATTAACTGATGTTGGTCATTGTGTTTTTCTAAAAACATAGACCTGAGAGTTATTTTTCCAAAGTTCATTGTTTCAAACCAAAAAGAGCTTCAAAGCTAAAAGACATATTAACATTTTTGCTACAGGACCAAGCTTGATATTTGTTCAAAACATGTTTAAATCACCTTTGCATGCTTAAAAATCAATCAGGAACCTTGTTTTGGGTGTTTAACAAAGAATTTAGATGTTTTTTTTGTGAATGTTTTCAAAAGTTTGCAACTAAGACCAAGGGGTCAAATGATCACCATCTCACTTTCATTTGGGCTTAAAATTGAACACACCTATCAATTCTTATTTGCAATAGTTATTTAGATTAAATATTTGTTTGGAAAAAAGAGGAATTTTACATGTATTCTCTTCTATTTGTCCTCTATAGGGAACCCTTGGAATCAAAAGCACCATTCCTAGTGTAAATAGCCTAGTCCAAGGATTATAAATAAAGTCATCTAAAGCACTCCCCAAAAACTTGTCAAAGTTTGGGTGACCTTGAAAATGACCCTAAAGTCTTTCTACTTTCATGTTTTATTTATTTTTGTGCATCTTGGTTTACGAGGGGAACTTCATCACCTCTCACAAGTTCTTTAGAAAAGCTTTGACCTGGGGTTTCATCTCCCAACATTGACTTCATTTGGCTCCTTTGGAGTTGCACACGAGATGTAGTGGCACTTTAGACATTGTACTAAACTGAGTGAACAACAAGATGTAGTGGTTGTAAAAAGGACTAGACCTTTTTGCAACAAGCCAAGTGATACGGACCCAAAACCCATGCTTTTCTTTTTCATTGTTTGGCATGAAAGTCATTATGCAATTGATTCTCCTAGATCATTCAGAAACTTGTTAGATCTTAGACAAATCCCCACTTTTCGTAGATGTATTGTTGGTGCAAGGTGCACCTCAAGGTCCATGTCATAGTACTATCATTTAATAGAAGGGGGGGTGTAAAAACCCTACTATATAATGCACATTTACTTTTTGATGAAAATTTAAAATCCTCTCAAATGATGTATTGATGGATTTCAACAATACCAAACAACCTTGTCAGTTTAGGATCTAAGAATGATTAAGTAGTTCGTCTTGTCCTAGTTTAAAGTCTTATTTGGATTGAAAACTTGGTGTAAACAAACAATCCAAACCAAACACATAGTTCAAATTTTTTTTTGAATAAAGAGGAGTTATGCTGCTCGTGTGAGATCATCAATTTGCCTTATTCAAAAGTTCATCAAAAGCTTGAGAGTCATATCATCCACTTTGGCATAGTTATGCTGCCTAATTGAGTCTAAACCTTTACCAAAGTTGTTTAAAGTCCTTCACTTATAATCTAAATGTGAAATTGCACCTTTATAAGTTTATAGGGTTGATGTGTTAAGTGGGTTTGCCATTTGCACTAAACTTAAGAGAACTTAGGTTTAATTTCCAATTTAGGTTGAAGGTCGTTTAAAGACGCATAATCATTGTCATCATTTGATAGACTTAAGACATTTTGTGCTAAACACTTGCACTTTGAGTCTATGCACCACAACATTTTTGAGTTAAGAAAAGTAGTGTTATGCTGTCAAAATTGTAGGAAAATGTCTTTGCCTAAGAGAGTTTTTGAAATAAACCTTTTTATCACACCTTTTTGGGTAGTATAGCGTTGTTATGCCACCCAAAACATTTTGAATATTATTTCATAGACCTTCTTGAATAGGGTTCAAATTTGTTCCTACATTTTTAGACCAATTTGAGTATACTTTTTATGATCCTTTGTCAAAAGTAGAGTTATACTGATCACCTTTATCTCGCTTGTTTGTTAAAAGAACCAAATTTTATACCATTTTTTGTGACAAAATAAACTGTTTCTATAGTACCTTTTGTTTCATACCTTATACTTAGTTGATCAAGTTTATGTCCAAGAATCAAATACTTAGTGTTTGTTAGAAGTGTTTTAAATCCATTAGATTAAAACTTTCATCTATTTTTAAAGTCTAGATTTTGACACCATTTGGCCAAGAGTCCTAGCACATGCCTTGTTTGAGCCTAGCTTTTGACATCGTGTTTGGCCAAAAGACCTAGCAACTTTTAAATTCCTAGATTAGATTAATTTGAAACACTTCAACCTTAGAGTTTGGAATTTTTATTTTTAAGACCATTTACTTGTTTATCTTTGAGTGAATAGTGAAACGTTAGATACTTCACACTAGCTTGGTTCCTCAAAAAACTTTGAATAAACCTTTTGATCTTTTCGAAAAATCTAGATCTAGTTGGGACATCATTTGTTTTAGACATTGTCCTTTTCAGAGTTTATAGAACTCTTTGACCTTTTATCATAAAAACATTGACTATGGATCCCAACATGTATTCCTACACTCATAGTGGACTCATGTACAATCTAGGGATTAATAATATGGTTGCGTAGGAAGAAATGGTGCAAGACCCCTATGTGGATAATATTGCTTATGAGATGGATTCTTATCCCTCTTATAATACTTAATTAGGGGCACAAAACCAAGATCTATTGGCCAACTATCTGGTTAACACACCACCTTATTTAGAATAGGACCAATAGCAAACCACACAATACCTAGCTACAATACCTGTAATGGATGAGCTAGTACTTCAACAGTCATATTTTGATAATATAGCTTCCACGTATTATCCATTTTTTTTAGTGACATTTGTTAGAGAACAAAGATGAGATTTTGGTTAGAGCCATAGAGGTAGGGGCTAAGTTTCCAACAGACTTTCCCCATGAAAATTTACCAAGTCTAGTAAGAGTGCCCCACAATATCATTTACAATCAACATGTTTCTTCTAGAAATATTATGGATCTAGTCCAAACAATGCACCAAGATCTTAATATATTTTATCAAGTCAAAAACATCATGGAAGAGCACTTTAACCAAATATAGATAGCATATCAAACATATCTAAATCTAGCACATGATTTCAATTAGATGAGCATGGTAAGTAAGCTTGTCATTGACCTAGTTCCTTCAATAGGAGTGTTGATAGAGTTAATTGGACAAGAGAATCCAAATTTTGACCCATTAGTACAAACTATTTCAATAGATAACTTGAGGCATATGCCTGTTATTGAAGAAGTATCTTCGAACTCTACACTAAATAGTGAGCCAAACATAGTAGATAATGTACAACATCCAATCCTAATAAAAGTGGTACTAATTTTCAAACAACTATCCAACAAAATGTGCCTATAGTTAATCTTATGAATAGGTCATCATACTAGGGAGTGGGAGTTTTGACACCCCAACCTCAACTGATTGCTTCCTCAAATGTACAACCTATGGGATTAGGTAATCAAATAATGACCAATATCATGCCCCAATGATAGAATGTGTTGAATCTTACTCCTCTTCAACAAGTAATGAGCAGTATTCCACAACAACAGGCACAATCTAGTGTATCAATGCAATAAAAGACAAATACATTGCCACCTCAATCAGGGCAACAAATGTTCTACCTCACCAGGTAACGATGAACATACCTCTTCAGTCACAGACTAATATGCCAATCTAAAGCCAAGCAATGACTACTCAACAACGTGCAAATATGGGTCAGTGACAGATGCCAAATCTGCAACCTAATTTTACTTCCTCATAGGGATTCATGCAACAAGGAGGTCCCCATGTTTCTCAGGTACCTACTAAACAATTGTTGGTTCAAAATGTGCCACAAATCCATAGATAGGGTCTTGGTCCACAAGTTCCCACTCAATAATAAGGTTCTATTAGTCGATAACACATCCCTTTTCAACCACAATAGGCACATTATAGTTATATCCTTTCATCCCAACCACAAAATCCTCCAAATCAAACCTTTATCGCCAACCTAAACTAGAATATCATACAACTAAATGTGCAATTTCAAATACATCCTAATCCACATATGCATATTCCTAATCCATTCCCCAACCAAACCAATATACCCCAATAAGTATCTCCATCATACCTTGGTCAAAGTGTTGCACTTGTGACCTCCCAACCATTTATTCAAACCAATGTTCTTCCTTAAACCAATATTCCTTCCAGTTTCCTATCTCAAGAATTACAACAGATGAAGGATGCAATTGCTACCATTCAAGCTAGTAAACAAACTAAAAAGTTTAAATTAGATGACATATGTTCCTATCCATTCAATATGGAGTATTTGCAGATACCATTTCTTCCCGGATATGAACCACCAAAATTTGATAAATACAAAGGGAAAGGTGACCCTAAGGCTCATTTACTTGAATTCTTTATCGCATGTCAACTAGTGGCATATAATGACATATACCTTTTGCTATTATTTCCAAGAAGCTTGGATGGGCAAGCCTTGGAGTGGTTTTTGAAATTTCCCAAAAATTTAATAATATATTTTGATGATCTTTTTGATAAGTTTGTGCAACACTTTTCTTATAATCTCAAGCATGAGATTTCATTAGTGGACTTAACACAAGCAAAGCAAAAAGCTGGTGAGAGTTTTGCAAGTTATTTATAGTGATGGAGATCCCTTGTAATCCATTTCACCCATAGTTTGCCAGTTAAATAATTAGCCATTATGTTTACCAAAAATTTACATAGTGAGATAACTTATCATTTGGAACTACAATGTGCACATACGTTCAAGGAGATCATTGACAAAGGCTTATTGATTGAGCAGGCACTAATCAATAAAAGAGTCATCAAGATTAATTCAACTAACAAAATAAGGTACCAATCAAGAAAATGACCAACATCCCATTCAAGTGATAGCATTGCAACCAACCCAGGCCAATAACCATGAATGATCAAATTAATTCAACTGTAATAGGAATGTTGTGGGAAATGGATTAACTAAGTCTCGTCATGTTTAAATGGTGCAAACATCATCTACACCAACTTTTCAGCATACTCCTATTCAATTAGTTTTGTAAATGCAACAACCAAAACCTACACAACAAATATAGCAGTCATTACCATTGCAAACCCCTCCTCTTAGGAGAATCATGCCTGCACATCGTGTCTTTAGTGACCTAGGAGAACCTATTAAATCTATATTTTGTAATATTTTTACTACTAATCTGATTAGTTGGCCTATACCAAAGCATTATTTTCAAGGTATTCATTATCTTGATTGGTACCATGAAAATGAATTCTATGACTATAATCGGGTCAACGTGCATAATCTATAAAGATGTGTCTAAATCAAGCATTTAATTGAGAATATGTTAGATAATGGGGAGATAATATTGGATAATGGTGCTTCAAATTATAATAAAACTCTTAATATTTATCAAAACCCCTTTCCTTGACATAACAATCAATAACAACAAAATAATTAATAATAACAACAATAATGGCCAGTGCAGCAACAAAATCAACAGTATTAAAATTAAAGGCCAAACCAACAAAATCAACAAAATCAGCATTAGAGTCCATAAAGATATAATAATAGATAAAACCAAGGTCAGAACTATAACAACTAACAAACCTACCATGTAGTTGGACATGACTACAACAGGGTGTTAGGTCATATTGCAGGGGGTAGTGTTAACACCATCTCCATTAATCCTAAACCAAGCACTAATCTGCTTAGACCATTGCTAAACAAAAATATTCAACCAAATTACATGGCTAATCCTTATTTGACCTGGGAATGTATACAAGAAAACTAGTAAATTAGGACTTCCCCTTTTGGACCTTATATCGACAACTTGTCCTTACCACATGACCACATGCAAGTGCACTGGTAACCGAGACTTGTCCTGTCTGGTCCCACACCATTCCCAACATCAGTTAGCAATAATGGTCTAGTATTTAATCTTGATTATGTAATCATAACTTAGAAGTTTAATATTACTATCCCAGGCTCACAACCATTCACCACTTTGCCTGTCATCTAACCAACTGTTCAGCCTTGGAATAAACCATTCACTACTGACCAAGACAAAAAGTTTGATATTGTGGAACAATTGCAAAAAACACCAGCACAAATTTGTATTTTAGATTTGATGTGAATGTCAATAATCCACAAAAACATCTTGAATGATTTTTTGATCTAATCCACTATTGATAATGACATATCCCCTAATAACTTTCAAGCTTTGGTTGGACACCTAGCTCCAACCCAACAAGTCACACTCAACCAAAGCAATATGTCTTCCCTTGGCCCGCTCCATAATAATCCATTATACATAGAAGTTTATATAAAGAGACATAAAGTGAAACGTGTCCTTATAGACAATGGATCAGGCCTCAACATAGTGTCTCTAAAGCTCATCAAGCTTCATGGGTACATAATGATAGATTTCCAACCAAAAATAATAACCATCAAAGCTTATGATAATTAGGAAAGAGAATCACAAGGCACCATTAGTTTGCCAGTTATCATTGGGCCTTTGATCCATGATACACTTTTCAATGTGTTTAATCTTGAGTTATCATACAACATGCTTCTAGGTAGGCCTTGGTTATATGAGATTCATGCAGTCCCATCAATGCTGCACTAATGTATCAAGTTTTTCCACTCAGGCAATGGAAGTGAATATTCTAGGCGATTTACACCCATATGAGAACTACAAGCATCTTAAGGCCAAATTTCAAATCTATAATTATCAGTACAATATGAATAAGCTTCCAAGTAGGATAAAAGAAAAGCTATACTTATTGATCCTTCACTAGATAATTGCATAGATCCTAATACCTTGGATTCCCTTTCCCACATGCCACCTCTTGAAGCTTCTAATCATTTCACCATTAATCCTAATGGATCAAGAGAGTATGTGACACATGATACATTTCATATGTAATCTTCCTCAAAATCTAAAAACTTTTGGGTGATCTAAAGTCACCCCACATATGCATTTGTAATAAAAGAACAAAGATAAGGAACCTTTCACATTTGTATCAGCATCTGGCCTAGGTACTAACCCTCTTAAAGGGGATGAATCATGGTTATACAATGACAACCAAATTGATTGTTATAAAAATTCCAAGAATCCTATTCCTAATAAGATTAGGAGCATAACAATTATGAAGGAAGAGGCCTCAGATCGAACAGTAAGGAACCATTGAGCTAATTTCCATGACTAAGTATGAAAGACCTTATGGACTTGGATTTAAACCACCTGGGGGTGGCCCCACATATCTTATTCAAACTCCCTCACCAATGAATAGTGATGATGATGTCGACAGTGAAGTAGAGTCTGATCATAGTCTCACCTTTTATGACCTAGTTGAAACCAACTTGTTTGATAACAATGCCATTTATACCCTTACCTTGGCTATTCATCGCAACCATTTGCCATTATATTATCCCTAACTGATAGATTGGGACCAAAAAGAATCTAGTCTATCGATTGATGAGTTCCAAAATGATGAGACATTTTGTGACTTTTTAGGCCTTAGAGACAACATTTTATTGGAAGATCACAAATTAGGGTTCTCAATCACATTGGATCCTGTAGCCTATTTTGGAGAGTGAGTGAACACCTTTAGCCAAAAAAAAAGTAAAACATTGAGGTCCCAAAGTGAAAACCTCTTTGAGGTACTTTTTAACTAGGGAAAAAGTAAAGATAAAGGCCAGTCTAGTGGTGAAAACCTATTTCAAGTGCCATTAGATGGGGGTGTTCATTCTTCTTTAAATTTAGACCAAGAGACCACCAAAGATGAACTTGCCTGTGGATCAGAGTTTAGCTTTGAGTAATAACAAGTACTTGATCAAATTATTGAGGAATTTTTGACTATTTTTATCACATGGTCAAATCTCCCATTAGGGGACTCATATTCATCATGCCTAGGAGAAGTTGAAGAGCAAGTCTTAATGAAGGACTCTAACATAATTCAACAATTCAAGTCATTGCCTACTATCCTAGAACATGGTTTAAACCTTCTAGTCGAAGCTACAATAAAGGTAAATATCAAGACTCCATTAGACCTAAAATGGATAAAATTAGGTGTGTCCCTTACTAAGGAGGAATGTGACGTCTTTATAGCTCTATTGAGAGAATTTATAGATATCTTTGCATGGGCCTATGCTGACATGTCAGGTTTAGACTCCACCTTGGTTTTGCACCACCTTGTGGTTAATCTTGACACCAAATCGATAAAGCAAAAGTTACATAGGATGCATTCTCACATTATTTTATTGGTAAAGAAAGAGTTGGAAAAACTCTTAGAAGCAAGATGCATATGATCCATTGACTACTCAGAATGGATCTCTAATGTGGTACCTGTTAGTAAAAACCCTTAAGATCAGAATTTTTACTAATTTTTGAGACATCAAAAAAGCTTATCCTAAAGATGATTTTCCCTTGCCTAATATTGCATGATTATCAACTCCACAGTTGGTTATGAAATGCTTTCACTCATGGATGGCTTTTCAGGATACAACCAAATCAAAATAGCACTAGAAGACCAACATAAAATAGTAGTCACCACTCCATGGGGAACATTTTCTTATCAAGTAATGCCATTTGGCCTTAAAAATTATGGAGATACATATCAAAGGGCCATGACTATCATATTCCATGATATGATGCATGATATTATTGAAGACTATGTCGATGACTTATTAGGAAAATCCAAAACCAGCGCTGACCATCCAACAGTGTTGCGTAAGATATTTGAAAGATTATAAGAGTAAAAAGTTAGACTCAATCCAAAGAAATGTGTGTTAAATGTAAATTTAGGCAAATTACTTGGCTTCATCATGTCTCGTACAGGTATTAAAGTCGATCCAACTAAAGTTTATGCTATAACTGAGATGCTACCACCAACCAATTTAAAGCAACTCTATAATTTTTAAGGAAAGATCTAATCAATCTGACACTTCATCTGTCAGTTAGCAGATAAGTACCATCCATTTACACCCCTTTTGAAGAAGGTAGTTGCATTTCATTTGGATGATCACTAATCTACCTATTCTATTACCTCCTATGCCAAGAAAGCCATTCTTGTTATACCTATCAACTACCAACCATGTTTTGGGGGCACTCTTGGCTCAACATGATGACAAAGGAAAGGTGCATGCTGTATACTATCTAAGCCATACCTTGGTTACAAATGAACATAACTATGCACCTGTTGAAAAAACTTGTCTAGCGATGGTCTTCACATCTCAAAAACTATGGCATTACATGTTGAATAATAAGACCATGATCATTTCAAAAGTATATCCACTCAAGTATCTACTATCTAAAACAACTTTGCAAGGAATAATGGCTAAATGGATCATGCTTCCTTGTGAGTTTAATGTTAGGTTGTGGAGCTAAAATCACCAATGTAAACAAGGTTGTTGAGTTGCAGAGCACCAACGTCGATCTGATCAACTGACGTCCATATCCAGTGAGCAGAGCAACCGACATCGATCATATCTTCAACGTTGGTCATCTCCAGCCAGATAACCGACGTTATCGCCTGTGCGGTTCTAAAACTGCTAGTTGACGAACAATTAGTTTAATGAACTGGTTGTTTGCATTAAAAGGCTAATTTTATGGAGCTGTGGATCTAACATTGTTTGCATGAGATCTATTTAAAGACTCATGGGCTATATTGTAAAGTGTGAGGGATCAAAGCAAGGATTCCTCGAGTGCTAGATAGAGAGAGCAAGGTTGGCTCCTCATAGTGCCACAGTGCCAAGTGTGTATGATCAGGTAGATCTACTGGAGAGCAAGATCTGGTAGAAGATCCATTAGGGGTGCTGGTATGGAGAATCATAAGGACTTGGTGAGGCAAGGACAAGGGTTCTTTTGAGTATGTAAGATCAGGTTGATTTACAGGTGTGCAAGATCAGGTAGGAGATCAACATGGGTAAGTAAGGTCGGTTGATCTACAGGTGTATGTGTGAGGTCAAAGGAGATTTGTGGGGTAGCAAGGTCAAAGGTGACTCTAACACATCAAGGAGCAAGATCAGGTGAGATCTACTTAGAGTACATTGCATACTCGGTGTACTGGCAGTATTGATACTGACTGGTTGGAGGTGAACAACAACTCTGTGTTTGAGTTGTTTGTTGGGACAGTAGTTGAGAGAGTGAGCTCTTGAGGGAAAATATCTGTATACCCTAGAGGTGTGGGAAGCCCTAGAGGTGTGGGAAGAAGACTGTGGCACTTTTTTATTGTATTTCCTTCTGGAAGAGTATTAATACAATTGGGTATTGTCTCTCATATTCTGTGTTATTTCTGAATTCTAGTTACTATTTACTTCTGATTAAAATCCATGTTTAGTTGCTTGGTAATCAATTGTGTGAGATCTATTTAAGAGACTCATGGGCTGTATTGTAAAGTGTGAGGGATCAAAGTAGGGATTCCCCGGATGCTAGATAGAGAGAGCAAGGTTGGCTCCTCATAGTGCCACAGTGCCAAGTGTGTATGATCAGGTAGATCTACGAGAGAGCAAGATCTGGTAGAAGATCCACAGGGGTGCTGGTATGGAGAATCATAAGGACTTGGTGAGGCAAGGACAAGGGTTCTTCTGAGAATGTAAAATCAGGTTGATCTGTAGGTGTGCAAGATCAGGTAGGAGATCTACATGGGTAAGTAAGATCGGCTTGATTTGCAGGTTGTTGCAAGTTCATGGGAGATCTACTTGGAGTGCGTTGTGTACTCAGTTGAGTATGTGTGTATACTCGGTGGTACTGGCAGTATTGATACTGACTAGTTGAAGCAATAACTTGGTATTGAGTTGATTGTTTGCTTGTAATTGTGCAAGTGAGAGAGAACTCTTGAAGAGATTTACTGTTTATGCCCTAGAGGTGTGGGAGCCCTAGAGGAGTGTAAGGAAGAAGACTGTGGCATCTTCTTTGTTGTATTTCCTTCTGGAAGAGTATTAATACAATTGAGTATTATCTCTCATATTCTATGTTATTTTTGAATTCTAGTTACTATTTGCTTCTGGTTAAATTTTGCGTTTAGTTGCTTGGTAATCAATTATGCTCCCGGGTCCTAACAAAGTGGTATCAGAGCTAAGGTTGTAGGGAGCAGGTTTGTGTTTGATTACAGGTCACTCTTGGGGGTTTCTAATTGAGTAGGAGTAAAGCAATGGTAGAAGAAAGTACACTAAGAATGGAGGAATTCAAAGGCATGAATGGTCAATTATAGTGTTATGGAAAGAAAGAGCAAGAAAAGAAAGATTATTGGTTGGTAGCAGATCAACATGAAGGAAATAAAGAAGCAGGTATTGTTGCATGGATTGTTGCACTGGTTGCTCTTATATGTTCCTTGGATAAAGTAGAATCTTGGTTTATAGATTTTGTTGCCTCTTTCCATGCAGTGCCAAATAGAGTATTTTTCCATGTTAAGGTCCATGAAGACTTTGGAAAGATTTATTTAGGGGTTGGTGAGCCTTGTCAAAGTATTGGCAAAGGGGAAGTGCGGCTAAAATTGCAGACGGGCAACACATGGGTGTTGAAGGAGGTCATGTAGGTCCTAGTCTTGGAGATGTGGCTACTTTCTATAGGAAAGTTGGGTGATGAGAGATGCACAGTAACTCTCACAGCGGACTCTTGGAATGTTTCCAAGGGTGCACTTGAATTAGCATGTGGTAAGAAAGTAGGTACTCTTTATCTATCTACTTGTATTACTGATTCCACTTCTGTTGCAAAGATGTGGCTTTGTAGGCTTGGTCATATGAGTGAGAAGGGAATGGATGTTCTTAAGTCAAATGGTAAGAGTTCAGCTTTAGAGAGCATAGACCATGATTTTTGTGAGCAGTGGGATGCTACAAGAAAGGATTGGATTTATTGCAGGAAAAGGAATTCTAATGTATTTGACAAACTTAAGAACTGGAAAGCCTTGGTGTTCATGGAGGAGATGATGGACAGAGATTAGCGGATGGGGTTGGATACTTTTGAGTAGGGCAGTTTGGATAGAGTTTTGATTCAAAGTAAGCTCACAGGTAAAAAGTCATCACTCACAAGAAAACACAGGTACCGACATCGGTCAGGGGTAATCGACGTCAAACAGGCAGGCGCCAATGTTGGTCATGTGCAGACATGCATAGTCGGTGGTGTCAGGTAGGTGGAGACTGATGTCAGTTAGGGAACTGGCATCGGTGGTCAGATCAGTCGCATGGAACCGACGTCGATCGGATGCAGACTAGGTGGTGACTGACATCGGTCACTGGAATGGATTTTGGGTGGAAAGCAAGCTGTCAAGGAGTCTCAAACACCCATGTGGAGGACTAAAAGGGTAAGTAAGCCCCAAATTCATTATTCCCCTTCTTTATACTTATTTCTCACTGTAGAGTAGGTAGGATCCAGGAAATAGTGGGAGCATGGCATGAATTCTTTGGAAGAGAACCAAATGGGAGATTTGGTAGAGTTGCTAGCCAGGATAAAAGCACTGAGAGACAAATGGATTATTTGGTTAAAGAAGAGAGGTAATGGACACGTGAGATGGAAGGCCAGGGTATATGGTCTTGAGGAAGCTACAGGACAGTGGTATGGGTTTGACAGGTGTATGATAAAGCATGGCTTTAGTCAATGTCATTGTAACCATTGTGTTTATCTTACCAAGTTGGATGATGATTGCAACATTATCCTATTATTGTATGTGGTGTATATGCTGGTTGCAGGGTCACACATGCAGGGAGTTGCTGAGATAAAGATAAGGTTAGTTCAGTGGTGTGCCATGAAGGATTTGGAAGCAGCGAAATTCTTTGGCATAAGTAATCCTAGAGACAGAAGATCACAAGTTGATGTTGTCATGGGATGATTGTGTGAAGGTAGTGTAGGATGCAGAATTGGGCAGCACACCTATGGATGGACAGTTCACAGAATAGGGTCCCCAATCACATGATGAGGTTGAGTACATGTGTACTCCCTGATATTGCCCTAGTAGTGGGAGTTGTCAGCAGGTTTGTGGCCAATTCAAGAAAGAAGCACTGGAGGGTAGTTTAGTGGATTCTCAGGTATCTGAGAGGGACTAGTAGTAGGTGTACATGCTATGCAGGGTTAAGTTCTTTTCTACATGGGTTTGTAGATGCAGATGCGGTAGGTTACTTGGATGATAGGAGGTGCACCACAGGTTTTATGGTGGTTGGTCTTCAAGATTGAGCTTGAAGAGGAATACAAGCTAGAAAATAAATTAGATGATGTATAAGTATAGGTATAGGTGCAGCTATTTATCTCCAAGTGGGAGATTGTTAGGTTGTGGAGCTAAAAGCTTCATCAGGATGCAAACATGAGGTTACTGAGTTGCAAAGCAACTGACATCAATCTGATCAATCGATGTTGGTCATATCTAGTGAGCAGAGCAATTGACATCAGTCAGGTATCAGCTGACGTTGGTCATCTCCAGCCAGACAGGGACCGACGTCGGTCACCTGTGCAGTTCCAAAACTGCTAGTTGACGAACAGTTAGTTTAACGAACTAGTTATTTGCATGTAAAAGGCTAATTTTAGTCTTGGAGCTGCGGATCTAATTATTGTAATTGGATGTCTAATTATTGTTTACATGAGATCTATTTAAGAGACTCATGGGCTTTATTGTAAAGTGTGAGGGATCAAAGCAGGGATTCCCCAGGTGCTAGATAGAGAGAGCAAGGTTGGCTCCTCATAGTGCCACAGTGCCAAGTGTGTATGATCAGGTAGATCTGTGGGAGAGCAAGATCTGGTAGAAGATCCACAGGGGTGCTGTTATGGAGAATCATAAGGACTTGGTGAGGCAAGGACAAGGGTTCTTCTGAGTATATAAGATCAGGTTGATCTACAGGTGTGCAAGATCAGGTAAGAGATCTACATGGGTAAGTAAGATCGATTTGATTTACAGGTTGTTACAAGTTCATGGGAGATCTACTTAGAGTGCGTTGTGTACTCGGTTGAGTATGTGTGTATACTTGGTGGTACTGGCAGTATTGATACTGACTGGTTGAAACAACAACTTGGTATTGAGTTGATTGTTTGCTTGTAATTGTGCAAGTGAGAGAGAACTCTTGAAGAGATTTACTATTTATGCCCTAGAGGTGTGGGAGCCCTAGAGGAGTGTAAGAAAGAAGAATGTGGCATCTTCTTTGTTGTATTTCCTTCTGGAAGAGTATTAATACAATTGGGTATTGTCTCTCATATTTTGTGTTATTTCTGAATTCTAGTTACTATTTACTTTTGGTTAAATTCTGCGTTTAGTTGCTTGGTAATCAATTGTGCTCCTGGGTCCTAACATTTAACATAAAGTATTTCAATTAGAAGGCAATCAAGGGATAAGTTCTTACAGATCAACTTGCTAAAGCACCTCTCACAGACACACAACCACTCACATTTCAATTCCTTGATGAATCTATCATGACCATCATTGACACACTCTTGTAGGAGTAACCCTAAAAACTATATTTTGATGGTTCATTCACTGCACATGGATCGGGGGTAGGCCTATTGTTTATTACACCACAAGGGGATCTAATACCTAAATTATTTAGAATCAGCTTTCCTTGTACAAACAACATGGCCGAGTATGAAGAACTTGTTATAGAACTTTGACAAGTAGTGCATTAGAATATATCTCATCTCCAAGTTTATGGTGATTCTTAGTTAATCATCAATCAGGTCACAAATCATTTTTAGACCAAAGATGACAAGCTAGTTCCATATAAAGCCATGGTTGACACTCTTAAGCAATAAATTACCAATATTTAGTTTGAGTATATACCAAGGGCTAGTAACAAAACTGTAGATGCCATGGCTACTATCAGCTCTCTGATTCGACAAATAGATAAAGCTAGAGAGTATCAGTGCCTCATCAAGATTTTATCAACACTAGCTCATAAACCCATGGTTCATGTATTGTTGGTCCTAATTCTATCTGGTACTCAGAACTTTATAACTACCTTCATGACCAAGTTTTGTCACTTAACCTATCTCAAAAATAAACCAAAGCCTTCATTCATCATTCCACTTGTTATGCTCTACTTGGATCCACCCTTTACCATCATAGTTTTGATGGAACTCTACTTCATTGTTTAAACTTAGTAGAGTCTATACTAGCATTAACAGAAGTTCATGAAGGAGTATGTGGAGCTCATTCTAACATGGCAGTCCTATCCAAAAAGCTTTTGTGTACTAGTTATTATTGGCCCACAATGGACTTAGATGACACTACCTACGTAAAAAAGTGTGACAAATGTCAATGACATGCTAATTTGATTCATGCCCCAACAAAAACTCTGAAATCAATGTTGACACCATGGCCATTTTCTACATGGGGACTTGACCTCATTGGGAAGATCAACCCCACTTCATCTGACGTTCATAAGCATATCCTTACTACTATCGAGTGTTTTACTAAGTGGGTTGAAGCTATACCCCTCACTTACATGACTGAAAAACAAATTTCCAAATTCATTTTCAACCACCTCATTTGCCACTATGGTATCCCCTTTGACACTATATCTGAAATGGAGGATCATTCAAGAATAATGATGTAGACCAATTATGTACTGAATATAACATCACCCAACATTTTTCTACTACATATTACCCTCAAGGTAATGGCCAAGCTAAGGCATCTAACAAAACCATTGTCAACATTCTTAATAAGATTATCAGTGATGTTGGTCATGATTGGCACCTCCAGATATTCCCTAACCTTTGGGTATATTGTACCAATCATCATACCCCCATATGAGCCACTCCATACTCACTTGTTTATGGTACTAAAACCATCCTTCCCATTGAGGTCAAATTACCTTCACTATGCATCTCTTTCAAACATGTCCTAGATGATCATGACTATCGAGTAGCTCACCTACAAGAGCTAGATCTACTTCATGAAAAATGCACAACTACACTCAATAATCTTTAAGCATATTAGAACTGATTCAAAGGCCATAATAATTGACATGTTAAGTATAGAAAATTTAAACTTAGCGATCTTGTTCTTAAATAAAACCAAAAGAATACCATAGCTGAGAAAAAGCGTAAAGGGAAATTCAAACCAAACTAGATAGGGCCTTTCATCATCATTGCAAATTATGGATTAGGAGCATACAGGCTCACCACACTAGATGGAGATGAACTTCATGAGCTGATGAATATTATTCATCTCAAGTGGTACTATGCTTGAATGCTAAGGTGTATTGTTTGTAAGGACCATTTTACTTATGCTATTTTATCACTATTCTTCTTTATACAAATACCATCCTTATCTGTCTCTTCACCATATCCACTTTTTGCTTTCATTTTATTGACCCAGTGTCTTCTAAAGCCTAGCCTATTTGACCTTGGTTTTTGTCATTCGTTATGCAATTTCAACATCAAGGTATATGATCAATTTCATTAGTTGGTTTAAGTACTTTAGACATAGATCGTATTTTAAGATAATGTGATAGAAATTTTGGCTATTGCATCCTTTGTTTGTTATTCCTTTCTTACCACCAGTCTTACTACTAATTATAACCACTTTTGGGAAAATTAGTACCATTGATCTATGTTATTATGAACTAGTTATAACTACCTATGGGCAAACTAGAGGCAACACTAAGCTTTGATGTACCAACTTGCCACTTCCTATGTGTCGCTGTGAATTTTTACTAACTGTGCCTATTTGTTTGAATTGATTGCTACATTAGTTGAGTTTTTCCACTGTAAGGGTGGAACTATAGTGACTTGAGGTCCTACTATGGGACTATGTAGGTAGTGCTCAATACTTGTTGAGGTCAGCTCAGTCACCCTTTTACCCATGCTTTCACCTTTTTAAGAGTAACCTAAGCCATGCTCTCATCATTTTATGAGCAACCTAAGTTTGAACGCTCTCACCATTTTGCAAGCTTGAACCATTTAGTGTCTCGTCATTCTTGATTGAGTTGAGATACTCCAAAACAATTCCAAAAATATTTACAAAATTATTAGAAAAGAACAAAAACATTGACCACTTCTTTGCCTTAAGGATTATGGGAACCCTTACTAAGTTACAAGCAAATCCCTTATCATTTAGTTTCCCCATCCTTTTGGCCTTTTTATCTCATGCACTTGCCATTTTTCAAGACCATTCCTCTTCTTATATCATATCCATTCTATTTGTTTTTCTCAATTATCACATTCTTCCCAATCCCTGGGAGAACTACATTTGGCCTTAATTTTTTTTATTGGATATTACATTCATGGAAATATGTAGGCAACATCCACTTACCTAGTGCATATGGAGACAGCTTGGCCACCCCCTTCCTTTTCTTTAATTCCTCCATTTTGTTTGTTTGTTAAGCTATCACCTATATTCTAGGGGAAATGTTCGTAGGGATTTTTTGTTTGTTTGTTTATTTCTACTTATTTTATTTGTTTGTCTGCCTATTCGTTTGCTTTTAGTATTGTTGCCTTGATTCAGTTTGTGTGTTCATCAGGTGATTCTTTGCCCACACTTACACTTGAATCCATCCATATTCATATGTTTACATTGTCATCATGGTTTCTATCATTGGTGAATTATTTTTTATTGAGTATTGGATTTTGGGAGTCAGTCCTCGTGCATATTTCAGCCAAGTCCTCATGATGTTATACCATGATGCCTACCAACATGTGCTACAACAAGCCTTAGCTTTAAGAAGTCTATATAGGGGCATGATGTTATCTTGTTTATTTGTCCTAACTGAGGTAGCTCCATCTTCTCAATGATTATAACTACCTTTGGGCAAATCATTGTGTTATCATACTGTTGTTCCCTAAATTTGTCACTTATTTTCGTGGACAATGTACCTTTGGGACCATTTCGGTCCTACAATCCAAAATGGTCTCTTTCTTTCTCAAAATGTTCTGAGCAGTTAAGTTATTCAATCGCACAAGCCTTTTCAGCTAAGGAAATTATAGGTTCAAAAGGTGAGCTTTTGCAAGGAAAAATCTCAAAACACTTAAGGCATTTCCTAAAAAATTGTAAGGATGGTTCAACGCCAAGGTTCAATCAAAAGGTTCAATGACAAGGTTTAATAATATGGAATGAACCATTGAACCATTGAACTCCACCTCAAAAAGGTTCAAAGAGTTCAAAGGTTCAACGAGTTCAAAGCTTCAATGCGTTTAAAGGGTTTAAAGATTCAAAAGTTTAAAGTTCAAGCGCATGGTTCAAATAGAAGATTCCAAAAAAAGGTTCAACCAAATAGTTCAACTAAATGGTTCAACCAATTGGTTTAATGATACATTGAACTCCTAAAAAAGACTAAGTGAACGTGGCTCTTTATAAAACATTAAACTGTCAAACTACTGAATCATTGAACCATTGAACCAGTGAAATCTGAAAAGTTTAAAAGTTTAAGGTTCAAAATGGTTCAGGTGACCAATGACGTCCCCATGGATGTCAAATTTAGGTTAATAAAATAATCGTTAATTTTCAAATAACGCAGACCCAAGGACAAACTCAGTGACCAGCCAAGGAAGGAGCTGAAAGAGCCAGTAGAAAGCGAGAAGATAGCCCTAAGAGCTTGAATCAATATAAAGAGACAAAATATAGAAAGGAAAGAGGGAATAAAATAGAGAATCTAGAAATATTTGTAGAAGAATTATTCTAGTAGGTGGAGCAGTCTGCCAGATGGACCTCAGAGAGCGTAAGTATTCAATGGCACGACTTATTTTTCTTTATTGAGTAAAGGTGAATGAACAGCCATGTAAACATCATAAAGAAGACCAAGCAACCCATGCCTTAGAGGAGACATTTGAGATGATTTAGAATGCCAAAAGTTAAGGCTAATAACTTATTCCATCATGGCCCCTTCATAAAATTCCCAATGCATTCAATGTAGCATGGGCCATTTTGTAAAAACAAGCGCCAAAGTCTTTCCTTGGATGCTCTATATTGTAATCTCTCAGTTTGTAGAAAAGAGATCTCTCTGTTATTAGAAGTGAAACTCTACCTAAATTGAAAGGCATTTCTGAGACTTTGAGCTCAGATTGTTAATCATATTTTATCAAGTGAATGAGAAAGCAAGTGATCTTTCAGACTTTGTTTTAAAATAGCTTGTGTTATCTAGAAAATCATTCTTATATCTTTTTCCTAAATACAGTCTTGTCCATTTAATCAAATAAGTAGAACAAGTGGAAATAATATGAAAGATGTCCTAAATTTGACTATAAGAGACTTTGTGCTACCATAATTATCTTTAGTCTGTGTGTTTTATATTTCAAGATATTGGAGAGACTTTGTGCTCCCCTTATCCTTCGTAATCTTTTACTCTATTGTAGTTTTCAGTGGAGACTTGGTGCTACACTTCATTCTAATGTGTTACTTTGTCCTAAATCAGTAGGAGAAACAATGGAAGACTTTATGCTTTCATGGGTTTATTATGGATCTAATTATTACCTAGGAAGGATTTCTATTGTTTGCTAAACATCATTTATGAAAAAAGAGAAATACCTTCAGTAATTACACAAGATTTTTCCTTTATTTTGTGAACATCATCTCTAAAAAAAGAGAGATGGATGGTATGATTTCACCCCTAAGTCTATTTTTAGTTTATATTAGTATATTATAGTTTGTAGGGAACCTCCCCTTACTAAGAGGAGATATTTATCTCATTACGTTGTGGTAACCACACCTATTTTGCCGTATAAATCTCATTGTACTGTGGTTGATATACCCATTTTTTATCAATTAGTTGATAACAAAATATTTACTCAATAGTTTTTGGTGACTCCGCTAAGGAAGAACATGCAATTTGAAGCCTCAAGCTTCAAATTGAAGTATTTTCAGTTCTTTTCCATTCTACACTCTAGAAGATCTATGGTATACATGAAGCCAAAGAGATCAAGGTATTGTTGACCCTGTGTTTGAGTTTGTGTAGTGAAATAATTTTTACCTTTCTCCTTCACAATCTTGCCTTTAGCGAACCAAGAGTTTTCCTCCTACCAATGTCAGGTCCCCAATACCAAGCAAAGCTTTTCTTTTCTCTGCTAGCAGAGCTTTATCTATATGTACCCTACAGAGGTTCATTATTCCTCCTTTCAATCATCATATCATGGCAGGCCAAGGCCCTTACGGTAACACTTTTGGCCCTCTGAATCTAACCCCACCTTTACATGAACTACCTTGTAGTTCAAGAAAGAATTTTCCCAAGTTCTATGGTGATGGGAGACTTCATCCTGATAAACATATTGTAGCTTTTTGCATATCTTATGGTGTGATAGGCATTGAATTTGAAGATATAGCGGTCAGGTTGTTTGTAGAAATATTGTAAGGTGCTGCCACAGACTAGTTTTATCATCTGCAAGCACAAACAATAACTGACTAGAACACTCTCAAGGCCAAGTTTGAGGCTAGGTTCAAACCTGCAGAAGATGTACATGCCCTGTTAGCCCAACTTACACAAATGAAGAAGGAGCCTCATGAACCCATGCAAGAACTCATTACTAAATTTGACAAGCTGAGGAACAAGATTCCTACAATTGCTCAGTCGATGCCAGAAAAACTTAAGTGCTTCTTCATCAATTCTTAGCTCCCTGAAGTAAGTTTCTTATTGAGGTGGGCTGGTCACATAGATCTTGTTGTATCTCACATTTTGGCCACTGAGGTTGAAGATGATCTTATTTTGGCAAGAAAGATAAGAAGAGATCCTAACAAAAATAAATCTTCTTCATCTTCTAAAAATTTCTCTATAGGCACCACTGATCTTATGGTGCAAAAACTAGCTAATGAATTACTAGCTCTGAAAAATTAAATGGCACAGGGGATGTCTTACCCTCTTTCTAATCAAGATATACCAAGGAGGATGTTTCCTAACCAGTCATATCAAGGTAATGCTACCAAGAATCAAGGGTAACCAAATTGTCTCCCTCCCCCACAAGGAAAGCTTGCCATTGAAGCAACACTGACTAACTCAGTAGTTAGTTATCATGAACCTGAACATGATTTCTCTTTCCAACCTAAGTTGGACCAAGAATATGACGCTAATCTCTTTGCAGAAGGAGAAGAAGAATTACCTAGCGACTCCAACATTAGTTTCCTAAATTACTAGGATGAAGCTAGAAGTAAGAGAGAAATATTTGATGGATCATATGGTATTTTTACTAGGTCCTAGAACCAGTCAACTCAACAAGCTGATAAGAAAAAATAGGGGAAGAATCTCAAATAGTAATTTTAATTGCTAAACAGGGGGCTTCACTGCCTTTCTAATCCAAGGACCCAGTGATCAATAAAAAAGTAAGTACCTCAAACAACCTTGCATCTTCTGCTTTAATTTCAAAAACTAGTACCACACCCAATAAAACCCAAAATGATAGACTTCCTTCCTCTATTTCTAGTTTATTTCAATTATTTGACATAATTGATCATACTAGGAAGACCAAGATCTAAATGTCAGAGTTTGAGTACTTACAAGCCAATCTTGAGCAGTTGGATAGGCTAGCTGAATGGATCAAGAATAAAACCATCCTTGCAAGACAAGATGTTTCAAAGGTAACTCATGATCCCCTAAAGAACACATCTACCCAAAATAATCTTGTCATTACTCCTCCTATTGCCCCTAGAAAGATAGAACCTTTCTATGTTTCCCTGTTGATAAATGGTCATAAGTTGAACAACTGCATAATAGACTCTGGCACCTCTAACAATGTGATGCCTGCCAAGGTGGCAAAATCTCTCAGTCTCACTCTAACTAAAATTTTTGAAAGATATTTCTCTATGGAAAATAAGCAAGTGCCACTTTTGGGACAGATCAAAGATGCCCAATTTACATTCGTGGCCTTCTCAAAAAAAAGGATTAAAATGATAGTCTTGGTGGCCGACGTTCCAGCTTCCTATGGCATTCTGCTTGGATGAAATTTTTTCAAATATGTTGGTAGAGAATTGAACATGGACCTGTCTAAGGTGAGGATACCTATCAAGGGCATCATGGAGAGGCTGCTTCCTAAGAAGGAATCAAAATATATTTTCACTCAAATATCTGACCTTGAAGCTCAAATTTTATTTGAATCCTCAGGAATGGGTAACTATTTTCTATCCACAGAAGATGTTTCTATTTCATCATATAAAATTTCTATAAGTGACAATCCAAAAAATTTAGACAAGACATTAGAAGAATTGGTGGAACACAATTTAAATAAAAAAGGATCTTCCCTCTCTAATGAAGATAAGTCTGAAAGGAGATCAGATTCTAATGATGTCTGGATTCTAGAATTTGGTGGCAGCAATTCTTCTACCAGTTCTGGAGTTGGAATTATTTTGATATCTTTGCAAAGAGATATTTTCTCTTATTCATATAAGTTGTAGTTTATCAATACCAATAACACTGTCGAGTATGAATCTTTGTTGCTCAGATTGAAAGCTACTCAAGCTAAAGATGTTAATCTTCTTCACACCCGAGGAGATGCTGAACTAGTGGTTTATTAGGTGAGGAACCTGTGTCAAACCAAGAATGAAAGATTATGACATTATCGCAATCTAGTGTGGGACTACCTTAAAAGTTTTGAGGCTTTCAGTATTTATGCGATGCCCAGAGAATTCAATGATCGAGTAGATTCCTTGGCCGTCTCTTCAACTCTCATGGTTCCTCACCAAGATTTTAAAGAGAACAAGTACACTATTGAGTTGGTCTTTCAACCAAGTGTACCTGATAATGCCAACCATTGGCAGATGTTTAATGGTGACAACTAAATCATTGCTTTTTTGGAATAGATGGATAGCTTTAAGGAGCTTTATTTTGAAGACAATGAATCTCTACCATAGAAATCAACTCTCGAAACAAATTTAAAAACTAGTGAAGAGTTCTTTCAGCTCAAAGGGAATAAAATTCTCAAAGGGTTAGTTTCTCTTGAGAAGCTATTTGATAAGCATGATAGATTTGTCAAGAAGCAATAAATGGATTCAATTTCCTCCAAAGATTTTGATCAAATAAATTTGAGTACATAAGATAATCCCAAAATGGTCAACATTGAGAATTATTGCACTCCTGATGAAAAAC
The DNA here is from genome assembly GCA_037957365.1 of Torreya grandis. NCBI lineage: Eukaryota > Viridiplantae > Streptophyta > Pinopsida > Cupressales > Taxaceae > Torreya > Torreya grandis. The sequence goes on from JARHVA010000107.1 coordinate 2,238,030, forward strand.
TCAAATTCATTACTTTGGTTCGCCATTACATTGATGTTTTGGCATACTCTTGTGATGATCTGAAATCTCTCATGCCTGAAGAAATTTGGCATGAAATTCCTCTTAAGGTTGGGTCATTTCCTCACAAGCAAAAACAAGGTAGTAGTACCCCAAGATATCAGGTACTATTCTTTTTGAGATTCAAAAAATGTTAAATGCGAGGATAATTTTTTTAATCCATCATTCCACCTAGATTGCAAACATATTCCCTGTGAGAAAAAAAATAGAGAAATTCACCTCTGTATTGATTTCAAAAATTTAAATCAATCCTCTTTAAAAGACAACTACCCCCTGCCCATCATAAATCAACTATTACAGATAGTGACTGGCTCAAAGATGTTATCAATGTTAGATAGTTTTTTGGGGTATAATCAAGTGAAAGTTGGTGAAGCAGACTAACATAAGACTGCTTTCACTATACTTTGGGGCACCTTTGCATATCGTAGAATGCCTTTTAGTTTGATCAATGTTGGTGTCATCTTCTAGAGAGCAATAGATCTTGCCTTCAGAAATGAAATAGGGAAGTTCATTGTTGTATATCTTGATGACTTGACTATCTTTTCCAAACATTGTCCTGATCATGTGCATCATTTACAACAAGTGCTAGAACGATGTTGACAAAATGGCATTTCTCTCAATTTTAAGAAATTAGTTTTTGGCGTTATAGAAGGGAAATTTTTTGGTCACACTGTATCCTGAGAAGGCATAAAGATCGACCCAGAAAGAGTCAAATCCATCCAAGAGCTTTCTCTTCCTCCTAATAAGACTGCAGTCCATTTTTTCTTTAGAAAGGTGAATTTTTTACGAAGGTTCATTTTAGAAAGGTGAATTTTTTACGAAGGTTCATTTTTGAATTCACAGAGAAGACTCATCGAATTTTTAACATGATGAAGGGTAAAGCTACTTTCCATTGGACTAAAGAAGGCAAGTCAACATTTTAAGATATCAAGGAAGCTATCACCCATGCCCCAATCTTGGCTTATCCACATTATACTAAAGACTTTGTAACATATAGCTATGCTTTTGAATACACACTTTCAATGATTTTGGTTCAACAGAATAAAAAAAGTGTGGAATCCCCCATATCTTTCATGAGTTGTCATTTCAAAGCTCAAGAGCTGAAATATTTAAACATGAAAAAGCATGCTTATGTTATGGTTAAGGTGGTAAAACACTTCCATTTGTACATCATTAATTCACACACTATTGCTCTGGTCCCTGATACAATAGTAAAGTCTATTCTAACTCAATAGGAGTTTGGAACTAAAAAGGGCAATTAGATCTAAAATCCAAGAGTTTGATCTTATTATCAAACTTACGAAGCTTGTGCAGGGAAGAGGTCTTTGCCAATTAATTACTGATAATATACCAGAAAAAATAGAGGTTAAAAACATGCCTACAGTTTTCTTTATCACCACTACGAATGAGTGGTATTATAATATCGCTCATTTCCTTACCTATGGTGAGTGTCTTTCCCACCTGTCTCGTAAAGAAAAGAGGACTGTTAAGTTGAAAGCTGCTAATTTTGTCTTGTGAGACAATAGTTTGTACAAGAGGAGCTTTGATGGGGTATTTCTTCATTACATGGATAAAGTGAAATAGAGCAAACTTTTGGAGTCTTTCCATAATTTAGCTTGTGAAAGACATTTTTCTACACTTGTCATTTCCCATAAGATTCTACGAGCCAAGTATTATTGGCCTACTCTGTTTCGAGATTCATACACTTGGGTGCGTAGATACGAGCTGTGTCAACAGTTTGTTAAGAAACCCAAGTTGGTCGTGTTACCTCTCAAGTTGGGGGTGATCAAAGATCCATTTTAATAATGGGGTATTGATTTCATTGACACTGTAAACCCTTCCTTGAGTGCTGGACATGACTATGTTTTCACAGCCACAAACTATTTTACCAAGTGGGTGGAAGCCATTTCAGTCAAGCATGCTACTTCAGAAGTGGTATGTAATTTTTTCAAGGAAAATATTATTTCTTGGTTTGGAGTCTTTACCAAGATTGTAATAGACAATGCAACCTATTTCTCTTCTCATGAGGTTACCTAGTTCTGCTATTATTATAGGATTATCCTCTTCCACTCTTTTGACTATTATCTATAAGGAAATGATCAAGCAAAATCAAGCAATAAGAACCTAGTGACCATTATCAAGAAGCTGGTAGATGATAATCAAAGAACCTGGTATAAATCATTGTTTGACACTTTATGGGCAGACATGATTACACCCAAAAGGGTGATAGGTATGTCACCATTTCAACTTTTGTATGGTTTAAATACAGAGATACCAATCACCTTAGAACTACCAGCACTGAAGTTGGCAAAGATAGTCAAAGATCAAACATTTAAATATTCTATAGACAAGAGGATCATCTGCTTGACTGAACTAAATGAGAAACAAACTATGGTGGTGGACCATATTGCTGCACATCAAAGTCTGGTAAAGAAACTTTTTGACCAGAAAGCAAGGATTTATGATTTTTAGATTGGAGATCAAGTCTTGTTGTGGGACAAGAGGAGATAACTAAAAGGAATGCATGGAAAATTGGATTCCTTATGGAGAGGTCCATTTGCCATTCATTGATTAAATGGTGAAAATAGTTTGTTACTGAAATATCAAGATGGAATGCCATTTTTACTACCTCACAGTGGGCAGCATCTGAAACACTTCAATCCTTAAAGTATTAGATAAGTCTAGTTGTACATTTGTATAGTCTTTATTTGTTTCATGTTATTCATTTAGTTTTTGGCATATTTCTCTTTTTGGATGGCATGAATTTGTAGCCCAATGGCATAGATGAAGGCACTTAAAGTCTGGATTCGGCTCCCTTCGATTGTTTCAAAATACAATCGATAGAAGTTCCCCAACTAGAGCCAGCTGTTGTTCCCAAAATCTGTCACTTATTTTTGTGGACAACATGTCGACCATTTCAGTCCTATAAGCCAAAATGGTCTCTTTTTTTCTCAAAATGTTCTGAGCAGTCAAGTTATTCAATCGCACAAGCCTTTTCAGCTAAAGAAATTATAGGTTCAAAAGGCGGGCTTTCGCAAGGAAAAATCTCAAAACACTTAAGGCATTTCCTAAAAAATTATAAGGTTGGTTTAATGCTAAGGTTCAATCAAAAGGTTCAACGGTGGGGTTCAATAATATAGAATGAACCATTGAACCGTTGAACCATTGAAATCCACCTCCAAAAGGTTTAAAGAGTTCAAAGGTTCAACGAGTTCAAAGCTTCAACGCGTTTAAAGGGTTTAAAAATTCAAAAGTTTAAAGTTTAAGTGAATGGTTCAAATAGAAGATTCTAAAAAAAGGTTCAACCAAACAGTTCAACTGAATGGTTCAAACAATTAGTTCAATGATACATTGAACTCCTAAAGAAGACTAAGTGAGTGCGATTCTTTACAAAACATTGAATCGCTAAACAGTCGAACCATTGAACCATTGAACCAATGAACTCTGAAAGGTTTAAGGTTCAAAATGGTTCAAGTGACCAATGATGTCCCCACAGATGTCAAATTTAGGGTAATGAAATAACTATTGATTTTCAAATAACGTAGACCTAAGGACAAACTCAATGACCAACCAAGGAAGGAGCTGAAGGAGCTAGTAAAAAGTGAGAAGATAGCCCCGAAAGATCAAATCAGTAGAAAGAGACAAAATATAGCAAGGAAAGAGGGAATCAAATAGAGAATCCAGAAATATCTGTAGAAGAGTTATTCCAGTAGGTGGAGCAGTCCGCTAGATGGACCTTAGAGAGTGCAAGCATTCAATGATGCAGCCTATTTTTATTCATTGAGTAAAGGTGAATGGACAACTGTGTAAACATCATAAAGAAGACCAGGTAACCCATGCTTCAAAGGAGACATTTGAGATGATTTAGAATACCAAAAGTTAAGGCTGATAACCTGTTCTAACATGGCCCCTTCATAGAATTCCCAATGCATTTAATACATCATGGGCCATTTCGTAAAAACAAGCACCAAAGTCTTTCCTTAGATGTTATATATTGTAATCTCTTAGTTTGTAGAAAAGGGATCTCTTTATTATTAGAAGCAAAACTCTGCCCAAATTAAAAGGCATTTCTGAGACTTTGAGCTCAGATTGTTAATCATATTTTATTAAGTGAATGAGAAAGCGAGTATCTTTCAGACTTTGTGTTGAAATAGCTTGTGTTATCTAGGAAATCATTCTTATGTCTTTTTCTTAAATACAGTCTTGTCTATTTAATCAAATAAGTAGAACAAGTGAAAATAATTTGAAAGATATCCTGAAGTCGATTATGGGAGACTTTGTGCTACCAAAATTGTCTTTAGTTTGTGTGTTTTATGTTTCAGGATATTGGAGAGACTTTGAGCTCCCCTTATCCTTTGTAATATTTTACTCTGTTGTATTTTTCGGTGGAGACTTGGTGCTGCACTTCATTCTACTATGTTACTTTCTCCTAAATCAGTAGGAGAAACAACGAAAGACTTTGTGCTTTTGTGGGTTTCTTGTAGATCCAGTTATTACCTAAAAAGGATTTCTGCTGTTTGTTGAACATCATTTCTGAAAGAAGAGAAATGCCTTAAGTAATTATATAAGAATTTTCCTTTATTTTGTGAACATCATCTATAAAAAGAGAGGGATGGATGGTATGATTTCACCTCTGAGTCTATTTTTAATTTATATTAGTATATTATAGTTTATAGGGAACCTTCTCTTGCTGAGAGGAGAGATTTATCTCATTATGTTATGGTAACCACACCCATTTTACCATATAAATCTCATTGTGCTGTGGTTGATATACCCATTTTGCCAGCAGTTAGTTGATGACAAAATATTCACCCAACACATACCACGTTGCCACTATCAGGGTACAATACTTATAACCACCTTTAGGCAAACCATTATAAACCATCCCACTTGCATTCTTACTAATTTTTACTACTTTTTCAATATCATTGTGTTTTCACCCCATCATATTTCCTTTCTTTGGTCTCCTTATGTCACTTCTTTCTTTTTGAGGGACCATTTGTCGACCCTATTTGTGCCAACTGTTCCCTTGAGGGGGCATCATATAGTTAGTTTCTCATCATTATAGTTGTAGGCATACATGACCTTGTAATTTTTTGAGAAGACATTACTGTGCTTATAGCTTGTAATGCCTTTCCAAATAGGGGTAGACTATAGACACCTAAATCTGGCCACCAATAACCTCTAATCAGGCTTCTGGCCAATTTCACCAAAAATGTACAATTTAGCCTAAAAACATTAAAGCACATTAAATAATGTGAAACTGACATAATCAAATTCTAATTTTGGCTAGGGTATCCCTAAATGGGGAAATGTAATTTATGGGCTAACTAACTTTGATTAGATCATTCTGAGTCAAAATGCCAAATTTACACCTGGGTGCTTTGAATTGCTCTTTCTTATCAAATCTCTTGCACAAGACATGTGTCTTTGTTATTTGTTGTTGGTAACATCCTAAATGGGATAATAGATCTAACACATCTGACATGGACTTCCAATTCCAATCCAGTCAAATTTAGGACCAATAATAAGGCATTTTGATTAATTTGTGCACAAAGTACTTAATCATGCTTAAGAGATAATTAACCTAAATCAAGGCCTAATTAATAATTCCATGGAAACTTGTTGAATAATTGTTTTTATAAATGAATATTGAATATTTTCATCATCAGGTGACTTCATTTATTGGGAAGACATTCCTAGGCCATAAATGCCACAAATATCAGGATTCATGCCCTCCATGCCTCATCAATGCTTTCTATGATGCCTTCCATGCCTCTTAATTACCCATTCTTACAATGTCATGATGAGGATAATTAAAAATTTAATTCTAAAAATTAAATTAATTCTCAACCACACATCTCAATCTTGAGATGGATGGTTGAGGTTGATTTTGATCAAATCCAAAAATTTATAAATAGAGAGGCCATGAACATCATTTTTAAGTTTTGATTATGCAAAGTTATTATGAAAAAATGGTTCCAAAAGCTTCAATAAACTAGTGTTACCATGCCAAATTGATTCCAAGCCAAGCCAAGCCACAAGCCAAAGGTGCCAAGGAGAGATGGAGGTAGACAAGCTTCCATTGCCAAGGACTTCATGAGCACAAGCTGAGCAAGCCACCACTACAAAGGCATTTGGATCATCCAAGGAAGGTGAAGGAATTATTATGTTTTCATTCCTTGATTTTTAGTTATTTTTGTTAACTAAGCTCTCCCTAGTGTCTAGGCCTAGAGATGTTATGCCATTAGTATGTTTATTTCATTTTGGAACTAACACCATACTAACCATCCTCTCTTGAGTCAAATTCCTAGAACACAAAAACAAGGTCGATTCATAGATGCCAATGAAGGTGGAGAGCAAGCTCTAGTTTCTCAAGGAGGATCCAATCCTCAGCTATCATCTTATGATGAAGTCCTCATGCAAATAAATGAAAGTTGGCAACCTCGAGGAGTAAGTTTCACCAACTTCCTAGTTAAAGACACTTATGTGCTTAATCAAGGAAATTCTATTGCAGACAATACTAGAACAAAGAAAAAGGCTCTACGAGATGCTAATGGTGTGCCTATAAGTGCAAATAACCCTCCTACAAGACAAAAATCATGATTGCAAGCATGGTAGTCCCTACAAATCTTGCATCTCTTTTAAGTTAGAATGTTAGAAAGTCTGCTCAAGGTGCTTAAATATCTCAAGTTCTAAACACTTCCTTGTCTAAAAGGGCTCAAGAAAAAGTAAGTATTTATACTCTAAACATTTCAGATTCATTGAATAATTCTAAGACATCCATTTCTCTTTGGGATGTCCTTCATATTCTTGGCCAAAAGGAGCTCTTGCAAAAATAATTGTCCACTATCCATGTTAGTCATCCATCACCAAGCCATGGTCATAACAATTTTGATCTTACCAATGATCATAATAACATTGTGGAACCCTTTACTAAATTTGAGAAGCCTCCACCATTCTACCTCACTCTCATTATGGGGGATAAACTTATTCATAACTGCATAGTTGATAGTGGAACTAGTACATTAGTGATGCCCAAGGTTGTAGCTAACAAATTGGGTTTAAAATATGAACCATATAGTAAAGGTTGATTCAATTAGATGGTACACCTACCAAGTTAGTAGGATTGATCAAAGGTTTGAAAGTTTTCCTCTATGATTGCCCAAGCTTCCCTACCCTCCAAGACATTATGGTTGTTGACTTGCCTACCCACTTTGTTATCTACCTCTCAAGGGATTTCACAGCTAAGATAGGAGGTTACCTCTCAACTAATTGGTCCTTCCTAGCCTTCAAGACAAGATATGGATCAAAGGTAACCATTGGGACACAACCACTTGCCAAATTTCACATTGAACCCTATGTTGAATCAAGTTATAACTTGAATTATGTCATCAATGAGAAAGAGGAGTCTATTATGGATGATGGTGCTTATTCCAAGCTTGAAGGTATTTATGATTTGTTTCTAGATGAGTATGGTGAAAATGCTTATGAACATGATCCATACACTTAATTTGAGCAAGCTAACCTAGGCATCTACATCATCCATGGAGGACATTTTGAACAATCTGAGGTAAGCATTGAGCATTCTCTCTCACAAGCTACTGAGGGTAATTATTTGATTAAGGTGTATGACGATGATAGATTGAAGAGCATGATAGATCACTATGGTGAGAAGAACAATGTCCTTATACCTATAATTGATGAAGTAACCCTTGAATATGACATTCATGAGGAAGAAGATGAACAATCAGATATAACATAGATCAAGAACACCAAACAAATATAATTGAAGAAAGTCCTTCTGCCTGTAATTGAATGTCCTTCTGCTTGTAATTGAAGAAGATGTCCTAAATTATAGTTTAAAGAACACCAATTAGATATAATATATATCAATCAAGTTTCAGTCCCAAACAAGATCTATGAGAATCAAAATGGAGCATCGTTAAGAGCTCAAGGTAATACACTTATAGGCATGAAAAGACCTAAGGATGTTAAGTCATTTCACCATCTACATAATAAAGTGTTTGATGATGAGCATGATTCACATGACAGGTTACCTTCATGGAGCATTAAGGATGTAAGAGGAACCATATTTGACCCTATTTTAAGCATGGTCAGTTGTTTTTCACTTAAAATATGAGGGCTTATAAATATTAGGATAGGTGTGTGTCTTTGATTCAGTTGTGTGTGCATGTTCCATAAGTGTTCTTGAGAACACATGTGTTTTATTTGGTGTGTCTTTTATTATTGTTTGGTTTGGTTTAAAAGGTAATTGAGTGTTAAACTTGTGAACAGGTGACTCCATATCCTAATGGATTGGAGTAGGCCACTGGTCATTGGTATAGCTAGCTTGCCACCCCTAGGAAATCACTCAGAATGTTGACTATTTTGACCAAAAGTAAAAATAGGTCAACCCCCTATAGTATAAAACCTTTATAGGGGTATATTAGGATGCAATAAGGTGTAATATGGTCATACTAATGTCATTCAATGTGCTATTAACCTTGGTCATAGTAAACTTTAGTCCTAAGTCATTTCATGTCACTTAAGGTAGTCATTTATGAGGTTTGTATGATTTTTATAAGTATAAAAATGTTACAAGAGGTTATTTAACATCCCATATGTCAGTGGGGATAATAATTACTTTGCCATAACTGATAAACTACATGTTTCTATGTTAGAGCAAGAAAATAGTTGAAAAGGTGGTAGTTTGTGTAGTTTTAGTTGGTTATACGGATTCTATAGGAGTTTTGGCATGTGTGGAAGGCATTGAAGTGACTATTTAACTCCCCTAAACTAATTTATACACTTTTATAGATTTTAAAAATATAAAAATGGCCTAAAATGATTCTGCTCCTCCATTGCTCCTCTTTACATACAGAGATAATCAAACAGTTTTCTCATGGTACAAACAACAAGAGAAGAATCTAGTTGAATGCCTCTGAGGGATGTTATTAATATTTGTCTACTTCCATTTAATTATAGGGGTTTAAGGATTGATGGTTTGTGATTTTTGAAATAATGGTAATAAGTTTACTGCTTCTTTCTGCTTACTTATTCCCATACCTTGTAGGTTTCTCTCTTATTTGCATTAATCTGTACAAAACAATTAATGAAAGTGTTTCTAGAGGACATGGACATGATTATATCATTATTTAAAATATTTTTTCATGTTCAAATGTGAGTTTACAATAAAAAATACTCCATTCTACTAGTGGGATCTCCATTGCTAGGTTGCAAGTATGTTTTATCAACTGCAGAGGTTTCTCTTTCTTATAGTTGTTTCAAGCAATGGAGGGTATGATGTTTTCACTTATTATATAACATGGTAATCACCTTTTCTTGAAAATATTGGTATAAATAATTTATCATATGTAATAATACAATCATATATGGTACATAATTAGAGTTTCTTTCAAGTATTCATCTACGGGTAGGTAAAAGGAGATCTACATAGCCATGGTGATGTAATAAGGAGGTTTTTAAAGTGTTGATATAGATAATATGGTTCAAATGACATATTTAAGCTATCTAATGATGGTTTGAGATTGGTTGAGATAACAAATTCTCCATACTCATAGTTCTATATACTATATGTGCATCTACAGGGGGTCCCTACAGAGGCTAAGCAGAGTTGGAACATAATTTTTGGAGCCTGTTTGAGACCCCCATCAAGTTGTGAATGTTGAAAAGGTCACAACAATCATGGTGAAGTCCATAGGATGATAAAAAAACTTGAAATAATTTTTATATTTTTAGAGAGTCACTTCAGGGACATGTTACCTTAACATCTCCAAAACAAGGACTCTGCTTATGTTTGAGCTTCTCATTCTAGAGCATTTTGAGGTTTGTGCTAGCCTAGATGTTTTCATGATGTGACCTAATCATAAGGGAAGTATTTTGACATGATAGGTTGGGTGATTGATTATTATAAGGTGATAAAATAAAGTTTCTAACCCATGTAGCTTCTCACTGTAGATTGTTAGTGTTATCTACAGTGTCTTGAAGCCTGAGTGTCCTACAGTGCAATATGACATGTGAAAGCAAACCTTGCCAACATAAGTTGTTTATGCGAGTGGAATGAAACTAATATAAAATAAAAGTTTAAGGATATTTAAATTTAGGGTTTTGACTCATAGATTCACCTACAGGAGTCTCTATGTTGGAAGAACACCTACAACCATGTTGAGTTTGTTTTGGAAACTAGCTATGATGACTAGGGAGGAGATTACCTAGTCCTAGATGAAGAAAAGGTCTTCTTGAGAGTAGATATGGTTGTGATGACCTTCATAAGATTAAAAAAGGTTATGAAACACACATGTATCAAGAAAAAATTTAACCTACAGGTGTTTTTTACCCTTAAAATGATCACTCATAGTTTGACTATAGAGTGATTGTGCACTAGAACATGATGGTTTAGAGGTTAACCTAGAATATGCATGATGTGAACAAGTATAAATGACTTTAATATGATATTTATACCTTCAAAGAGCATCTAAACATGACACAATGTCTAACTCATAGTGACACCTTACAAGAAACCTCATTTATTTGAAAAACACACCTATAGTTTGCTATAGTAGGCAGTGAGGCCTAGGTTTAGAGGAGTGAATTGAGAGAGTTAGTAGAAGTTGGGAGTGCTAGACATGTTTATAACACATTAAAAATTATGATAAAAATATCATGAGATGATTAATATAAGGAAATAGGGCAAGAGCTAATCTTCAAAGTACACATATAACCATGTTCACAGTGTATGCACAGTCAATAGGTTTGGGGAGCCTATCTTAGAATTTTGGGGTGTTATAAGTGTGATCCAACTTTGAAATATAGTATAAAAGACCTTAATAACCTATCTAATACTCTCATAACATCAAAATACTAAGTAAATAGGGGAAGTGCCCTCTATTCTATCTCAAATAGAGGGCACTCCTAGAGAGGCAAGACTACATGTTTAGTATGAGAATGATAATAAAGTGAGTTGGGGACTGTTAAATTTTTGTAGAAGAGTGTGAAGGGTGATTTCAATCATGAAAAAATATGAATAAAGCCTCACAACATTGATAATTGATAGGACCTAAGTTCCCCAAAGCTCTGACACAACTTGTCAGAATTAAGAGCACACATGATTACCATTGTATAAGCAACTTAAGATTGCGGAAATAACCAGAAGAACAAATAACTATCAATGAGAAAACACATAGAATATGAGAGGCAACACACAATTGTATTCAACTCATTACAAAGGAAATTACAATAAAGAGATCACACTCTTCTTCCACCTCTATGAGGCTTCCTCCTCAAGGGCTCCATGTAATCTTCCCACCTGAGTAATCTTCTCTCATAGGTCACAACTAACAGCTGACACAAGCTATTGTTCACCTCATTGTACATCTAGTACAACTGAGTACGAATCGGTACTCTAAGTAGATCTCACCATGATCCTACTCTTGATGTATTGTTGTCACCTTGATCTTGCTCCCCCGCTGATCCTGTTCTAACCCTTGCATACACACATCCCTGTAGACCAGCCTGATCTTACTTATCACATGTAGATCTCCACCATAATCTTGCAACACCCTGCATATCAACCTTGATCTTACATACATGGGGAATCCTACTTGATTCCACCATGGGAAGAACTCTCCAAGCCCCACACTTGGATTCTACAAGTTCAGCAAGTTTAACACTTAACAATACAGCCCATGAGTCTATTATATAGATCTCATGCATACACTTAATTTAGACAAGCGGCTCAAAGACTCGAACTAGTCTTTAACATGCAAACTCTGCGTTCACTTAACTAACTATTCATCAATAGCAGTTCTGACTGCCACAGGAGACTGACATCGGTCCTTGCCTTCTTGGAGGTGACTGACGCCAGCCGATATCCTGCCGATGCCGGTTTCCCTTGCACTGTCCCCTGACCGACGTCGGTTGTGGCCTGCCAACGCCGGAGACTGTCAAGCTTCGAAAACCTCCTATTTTCCTTAGGTGAAGCTTTTAGCTCCACACCCTAACAATCTCCCACTTGGAGATAAAGAGCTGCACCTGTACCCATACCAGTACTCTGTCTAATCTGCATCCTGGCTTGTATTCCTCTTCAAGCTCCCACTTGAAGACTACCCACCACACTCCTTGTGGTGTTAATCCTGTGCCTGAATTTCTTCATTCTCAGTGTACCTTCTTCTATCATTGCTATACTCCCACTCAATTAGAAACCCTGTGAATGACTTGTAATCAACAAACCACTAACCAGATCTGGGCCATTTGTTAGTCAAACTCGCTCTGAGAACATTCAACCTCGCTCTGATACCATTTGATAGTATCAGCTCTTGAACCTATAACCAGGCTTTGATACCACTTAATAGGACCTAAGTTCCCCAAAGCTCTGACACAACTTGTCAGAATTAAGAGCACACATGATTACCATTGTATAAGCAACTTAAGATTACAGAAATAACCAGAAGAACAAATAACTATCAATGAGAAAACACACAGAATATGAGAGGCAACACACAATTGTATTCAACTCATTACAAAGGAAATTACAATAAAGAGATCACACTCTTCTTCCACCTCTGTGAGGCTTCTTCCTCAAGGGCTCCAAGTAATCTTCCCACTTGAGTAATCTTCTCTCATATGTCACAACTAACAGCTAACACAAGCTATTGTTCACCTCATTGTACATCTAGTACAACTGAGTACGAACCGGTACTCCAAGTAGATCTCACCATGATCCTGCTCTTGATGTATTGCTGTCACCTTGATCTTGCTCCCCTGCTGATCCTGTTCTGACCCTTGCATACACACATCCCTGCAGACCAACCTAATCTTACTTATCACATGTAGATCTCCACCATGATCTTGCAACACCCTGCATATCAACCTTGATCTTACATACATGGGGAATCCTACTTGATTCCACCATGGGAAGAACTCTCCAAGCTCCACACTTGGATTGTACAAGTTCAACAAGTTTAACACTTAACAATACAGCCCATGAGTCTATTATATAGATCTCATGCATACACTTAATTTAGACAAGCGGCTCAAAGACTCGAACTAGTCTTTAACATGCAAACTCTGTGTTCACTTAACTGACTATTCATCAACAACATTTTTGACCACCATAGGAGACTGACGTCGGTCCCTGCCTTCTTGGAGGTGACTGATGCCAGCCGATATCCTGTCGATGTCGATTTCCCTTGCACTGTCCCCTGACTGACATCAGTTGTGGCCTGCCAACGCTGGTGACTGTCAAGCTTCGAAAACCTCCTATTTGCCTTAGGTGAAGCTTTTAGCTCCACACCCTAACAATAATTCAAACATGGTAGCTTAAACCCACTCTGCACAGTCAGGCCTACTAGGCCTAGATTAGGTGTAAAGCCCTAATGGGGTCTCACTCTCATTTATAAGGACATATGAATTATGAAATGAAATTAAAAACCTTCAAAAGAGGATATGATGTCCATCAAAACCATTGGTGTGCAGGGAGATCACACAAATTGGTCTAACATGACCTTTTTCACCTTAGGGGTATGCAAAATACATTCCCAAGCTCAAGAAGCCAACTTCAAGAACTCACTCCAGTACGGAAATTTAGCATGGAGGCTTAAGGAGTTAGGAGATGTTGGGGAAGGTCTATGACATGCTTATAGTAAGATTTGTTCATAGATTGAATGTACAACTTTTATGAATAGTCCTTAAGGGTTAAAACTACTTAAAACCCTCCAAAACCCTTGCTCATGATCCAATTGGAAAGATGAAGAAGAAGATGCATCCAAATGAGCTAGTTTGGTTAGGAAAGTGATTTTTACTTGTAGATAACTCCCTCAAGTTTCTTCCCATTATATTAATTTGTAACCTATTTATATGGATAGGGTATATAACAGGTTTTCTAGATAGATTTTGATGTTTTTATAGGTGTGGGGGAGTCTTGAAGGATGAGGATCAATTGGGAGGGCCAATTAGGGCCTAATATAACTCCATATATCCATTTATTGCTTTAGATAAACACCTAGACACCTCTGTTAGTTCCTTCACTTCAGGAAGTTTGTGGAAGATAATGATAATGGAAGGTGATCACCGAATGAGAAAGTTATAAGTCTAATTGGGAGGCCTTTTAAGGTCTGCCTGGTAGATTGGGATGCAAGAGGACTCTTTATAGGTGTCATAAAAACTAAAGGTCACTTGAAGGACAAGTGTGAGGAATGAGTGAAATAAAGTTGATGGTGACTGTAGATAGTGAGAACACTTGTCTAGAAGAATACCAGTGGTTAGGGAAACATATTATGCATGATGGATCTTGTTCTCAACCCCGCATCATAGTGCACATGTCTCAATTGTTTTTAGTCTGCTTTGGAGTGCTCAAGAGAGGCCTAATGATGAAGGCAATTTCTAAGAAAGTAGTTGAATGGTATTATGCTAGTTTTGAGGAGTTTTCATACCTTGGAGGGACATTTGTCTAAAGAAACCTTTCATGGTCTATTTCATACTCCATTCCTCTGCAACATAACTAATTCTCATCCCTTGAAAAGTGGCATTATGAACCTTCAGCTCCACTTCTCTTTCTCTTCTTTCTCACATTCTATAAGTATTAGCCATTTTAGCTTTTGTTTTCTAATTCTATACCTGGTATGACGAAGCTCTGCTGGTTTGATTATGTATTTTGCCTTTGAATAATACATGAAATTTGGTTTTGAGATCATAAATATCTTGTTCTAAGTATGTGAAGTGATGTATGGTGAGGTCTAGTGATAAGCTTCTATCCTTGCTTCTCTTTATCCTTTCATGTTTGGTATAAGAAGTTCTCATTATAATAGGTCATATAGAGTGTAGCTAGTTTGTTAGACTTCCTTAAAGTATGAAAGTAGCCTTAGTGTCTGCAACTAACCTTTGGTCCAATTATCTTGAGAAGTCTCATGCATATCACTTATATATTTAAATACTAATGTCAGAGTATTCTAGGACTTTGAAGCTAGTGTTGTAGGTCTTGTCTCTTAGTGCAAGAGTATGATAGCATAGTGGAGATCCTTATGGTGTATCAACTCTTAGAATAGTTTACTTCCATGCATATTTCTACCTCTTTTCATCTAGGCAATTAGTTAGTATAGGTGATAAACACTTTAAGGTAAATCTAGGGAGGTAGCCCTTAAACCTAGAGGTCTAGCTCTACTATAGGCAACCCACATGCCTAGAGGTATTCCAATATTGCCCAAATCTTAGAGTAGGCTTGAAAAATTTCCTTTAGGGTGAAAGATTTGGTGATAACACATCCCTAATTTGGGGTATTCTATCATATGTAACAATAACCTCTCATGTATTCATCCCTAATCACCTTGCAACATCACAACTATCAATTTGGCCTATGGACCTATTAAATGGGGCACTTGCACACTTAATCAAATATTGAAATAGATAAAAGTCTAATAAAAATAAATTAACAAGATAAAAAAGATTAAATACCTAGTTGAATTATCCATTTGAAATTAATGAATATCTAAAAAAAGAAATTCAAAAATTCAAAATATCCCAGTTTTTTATCATTGTCTTTATGAGTTGTCAAGCTCTTTGAAAATATCCTAAAATTTCTAATTTGAAAGCCATGCCTAGTAATTAAAAATCATAATTACTTGACAGCTATTAACTCAGTTAGAGTTAGAATTTACTAACCTATATTTAGTTTAAACACACTCCAAGCGTAAACTCAACCTTGACTCACCTTGGGTGAGAGTTAATCCCTTAGGCTATAAGTACAAGGCCATACCTCTTCATTTTTAAGCTTGGATATTGCAGAGTTATTATATAGAATTTAATCCATGAAACTCATGTAAGTAGTGTTACCATGCCCAAATATTAAGCCAAGCAACATCAAATCCAAGGTGCTAAAGAGAGAAAGAGCCAAGAAACCTCCATTGTACACAAGCCGAGCAAGCCATTCAACAAAGCCATTTGGAGCTCCCAAGAAAGGTAAAAGAGTTATGTCTTTTATGTTTTTATTGTGCTTTCATTTAATTTTTATTACCTAAGCTCTCCCTAGTGTCTAGGCTAGAGGTGTAAAGAATTCAATGTGTTCATTTCATTGGTTTTATGAGACTAACACAAGACTAACCTACCCTTTATGTCAAATTCCTAGTTCACAAATGTGAAATTCTCTTTTTTTGATAACTTGGTAGTGATTATGAAAACAATTTGAAAGTAAAGATATAGATACAGATGAATCATATGCAAATTTATAACTCATGAATAAAATTTGAACACATAAAGTCTCTCAAAATCTTATCATTCAAAAATACAATATCATCATTTAAAAAGTTTCTGCAGAGTCTCACTACCAAAAGGTTCTTTTTTTACATTTTAGATGGTGAAAAAGTGATTTTACAAAAAAAACACCACTTAAGTGGTGTAAAAATGAGTTGGTGCAATTGCACCACGTGCAAGGGTAAAATTATAAAATTGTACCACTTGAACGGTGGAAATGTGTTTTGACAATTTACACCAAGTAAAAAAGTGCATGGGTGTTTTACACATCTTGTAATAGTGTAATCTATAATTTATACAACTTATAGCTTATGAAAATGAAATTGTCCATATGCACTCCTATTGATCGATCACTAGAATATGGATATGTTATGTGCATTGATTATTTTCTCTGTCAAACACCTTATAGACATCCCATAGGTCTTCATACTGGAAATAATATCCAACTAAAACAAAAGGTACACCCACAACTTCCATAATTCTATCCATCGAACCATGAATGACCTCAAATCCTAAATTTGAGTTGTAATATAAAGCATCAAGTTGATGATTTACAACACCAACATCATTTTCACTATCCAAAATGATAATATCACCCACCTCAAATATCTTTATAGGTTGAGGATGATCTTTGTTATGTCCTATCATCTTCAAAATACTAGGCAAGAGACTTATTTGAGCAATCTCAAATTTACTTGACTGAGAGTTTTTAATGATCACTGATATTTTCTACTCATCCTTTTTGTTCACCATAGAAATGCTTTCTTCATAAGAGAATAATATTCATGTTAATATTTTTGTGAAGCCTGCCATAACAATATTTAACCTTATCAAGTCACTGACATGATTTAAGGGTTGAGAGGGCACTTGCAATGGTAATTTTTTTTAATTTACACTCTGCCATTTGTATTTGGCCTCCAAAATTTTTGATTGGCAACTTATTCCCACATCTAAAAACTCAACGTTAAATACTACTCAACACATGAAAACATATATCCATTTGACACTTGAATTAATGGATATGCCCATGTAAAACAACTTTGTCTCAATAAAATTTCTTTCTACCAACAAAAACTACAAACTTCCAACCAATACCATGCTTTTGTAATAAATACCAAAGGTTTTGAGACTAAAATAACTTTTTAAACAATCAAACCCACGGATTTTATTGATAAAACCACTTCATTTTCATAATACCACAAATTTATTCTTGAAACCACCATCATTCTCCATTTACCATGAATTTGGGGAAAAACCACAAATTAAAAAGTGAAACCAACATTTTAAAAAGGTTATACCACCTGCAAAAGTGCATTGACATTTTTGCATGACTTGAAATTTGCAAAATCAAATTTGCACAACTTGTAAAAGTGCATTGATGTTTTTGCATGACTTGAAATTTGTAAAAATAAATTTACACGACTTGTAAAAGTGCATTGGTGTTTTTGCATGACTTGAAATATGCAAAAATAAATTTGCATGACTTGTAAAAGTACGTTGGTGTTTTTTCATAACTTGAAATTTGCAAAAACAAATTTGCACAACTTGTAAAAGTGCATTGGTGTTTTTGCATGACTTGAAACCTGCAACTATGATTATCTCCCTTGTTTTTGAAGTTCAAGATGAATTTTTATACAAGTGTTTATAGTCAAAATTCATCTCTCGGATCTTGCCTTTGCATTGGGACAAAAATCAAGAACTTTTAAAGAAGTCTGATTTTACCTTAAATTTTCACTCCAGTGCTGATAAGATCAAATTAATTCATGACTTCTCTCTTCTCTCTATCATTGTACACTTTCCATGATGACAATAATATTGAAACTTGCAACTATGATTCTCTCCCTTGATTATTGAAGTTTAATATGAAATTTTTATACTAAGTGTTTATAGTCAAAATTCATATCTCGAATCTGGTCTCTACATTGGGACAAAAATCAAGAACTTTCAGAGAAGTTTAATTTTACCTTAAATTTTCACTTTGATTCTAATAAGATCAAATGAATTCATGACTTCTCTCTTCTCTCTAACATAGTATGCTTTACATGATAATAAGAATCTTGTTACACTAAAAGAGAAATTATCAAGATATCTTCAACACACTATTTGGAAGCTTGAAAGATAGTTAAATTTCATTATTCTACCCAAGCCTTGTCCATTGGGTTATGGATTCAGTGTCTCATTATGCAAAAATTTTCCCATCTCCATCTTTGAAACACCTATAATTGCCTTTATGAGTGAAATTATGGGTGTTGTCATAAAATGTAAAATTTCACAAAAACACTTCTCAACTCATACTTATTATGCTGGTATTATTGAAAAATATGTGTTTATTATGTATTTTCCTTAGGATTATTTTTCATCTTGATCAAGGAAACTAAATGTTTCCAACATCATGGTTATATTGTGTGTGGTTAGTGTATTAGAATAATTAGAAGTGCTAGCTATGTGGGAATTATTCAGGATCACTTCACAACTTTCCATCTCTTTCCAAAATAATTCAAAAGCATTGTAAAATTAAATTCAATCAAGCTCCCCATGGTGAGCAGTTTTATGTACTCTACACCAATTACGAAAATGTACTTCATAAATTCTAATTTAGGGTAGCTTATTTGGTGATAGCTTAGGATTATTTGGTAAATATTTAGGTGATTAAACCTTTGGTATGTGTAGTTATGAACATTATTATCTTTGTCTATGTTACTGCAGAATTAATGAACTACACATTGGATTGCATCTAATTCCCCTTTTATTGAATATTGAAATATAATTTGTGTGTTTTTAATAACATGAATCAAAGCTTGATTTTAATTCATAGTTATAGTTTGATCATTCAAGAAACTAGGTTATTGATTTGGGGTGATTTGTGTATACACATGATATTTTCAAACTTTATGAATTACTGATGTTTTCTCTCTTTCAAGAACCTATCGAGTCTCATTCTCTCTAAGTGAACAACTTAAAGGATGCACTAAGAAAGGGGTGTGCAGACCATTAGTGCTTTGCAGGATTGTTGTCCCCTATACTACCACTTGCTATCTACCAACCTTCTCTTATACACTTTCCTAAGCCTTGTCTCCTCTCTTACACACCTCTAAGTAATTCATCACCTTACTTATCACATACCTAAAACTAAAACCATTTTTGAATATTTACCATACATTGTCAGCCTGGGCCGACCCTATATTTAATTTGTTAAAATCACGTGGTTGACCTAGGCCAGGACCTAACTTATTTCTACCAAATAATGATACAAAGTCGAATTGGGTTGAACCTATTGTCAAAACTTTTAGAAAGGTTTAGGGTTAGATTTAGATATATATACATATTCATTTAAACATTTCTTAGAGATAAAACAAAGTTAATTATTCATTTTCACTTCTTTATAATCTTCTCTTTGACCATTCTACTTGAGAAGTTGTTGCTTAGGGTTTATACTTGGAGAAGAATATTATCTTATGAAAATGTCTTGGATGTTTAAGCCTTTCTTAGTGATCCTTAAAAACCACAACAACCTATTGCAAAGCACCTTTGGCCAAAGGAGAGATTAAGTCTTGACGGGTTTGTCTTCAAGGTAAGTATCTATAACTTTACTCCTCTATCTTAGTAGATAAAAGTAACATAAGTAATGGATTTTGAATATATTGCTCTCTCTATGCATTAGGGTTTTATATATACATAAATTAATTAGAATTAATCTATGCATGTTTAATTTTTTATGTTTATTAACCCACTTTATGCCATAAGCTTTGGTGAATACTAGATTAGACTTTAAATTACTTTTCATTTATTTATTGAATATGAAAACATAGGACCTAGCTAGGGTTATTGCATAGTTTTGCTTGACTAGAGGATTTTGAACCCTCTCTAGTGATGTTATTATGGAAAGATATTCCTTGGTTAGGTTTAGCAGATCCATCTTGGTCATAACCTCAAATATCTAATGTATCAACAATCAAAAGTATAAGTAGGATTTATCTTATCCGAACTAAGATTAATTAATAGGTCAACTGCATTTTCCTTTGTATACATTATGGTAAACCTTACATGAATCAAACCCTTGTAGGTTTTATTTCACTCATTCATTTTATCATCATATTATATATTTTTATGTTTGTAGTACCATATCAAACTTGTCAGTATAGTTATAACAGTCATTTTGTTTTATCTGTGTAGGTCTTCCCTAAATACAAGTGACTAGATCGATTAACTTAACACAGTCTTCTTTTTTAGTTACATGATTACACATATAGTCAAGCTAGTTTACTCTATTCATAGTTATTATTTTTAACATACAAGTTTGTAGACATAGTCAATCCAATCAAATTTGTTTGAAATTTATTTTCAACACATAGGTTCTGTAAACTTTGTCGAGCTAGTCGACTATGTTCGTATAATATTTAAATCAACACTTGAACATCACAACATAAAATTTTGTAAACTAAGCATCTTCAAAACCACCAAGGTTCATTATTACTCTCTCTATCATTTCAATTTTTCATTTACATTAGTGTTTTTCACAAGTTTGTAGCCTATAAAATTGTATCCCTACAACAAACTAGGTCAACTAGCTCGACATAGTTTTGTAGCCTATTTTCTATCTAGAAGACATAATCAATCTATTTGACTGTGTTCTTCTAGATCTTACTTCTATAGAATAGTAGTGACCCTGTCGACTTTAATTTGTGATGTTTGTATATAATGTTACTTGAACTGACTTTGTGCTCTTTAGATTCAAGGAATTAACCTATTTTATTAGTAATTATTTCATTTTTCATTTTGGTTGATTGCGTTATTAGAGTAACAAAAATAGACTATCTTTTTCACACACTTCCAAATCACTTTACACAAAAATATATTAAACAATTTTCTTCCCAAGGCCTACCTACTTGGATTTCATCACCAACGGGGAAGTTGACTTGCTTTTCTAGCCAAGTATAAACATGTGGTTGATGGTATATATTGGAAAAGCACCTGACACCCTTATCAATACAAGATTGTGAAGTAAGGGGGTAGGCCCCAATACCAAGCTATTACCATTGCTAATATAGATCCCTTTCAGCCTAAACTTCCAAAAACTATCCACAGATTGATTTTTAATTCCTTATTACAACTAACTTCCCATCACATTAATTTAAAATGTTATTATAATTTAATAACATTTAATAATGACCAATTAGTTAGCATTTACTTTCAAAGTTTATACTTTTCTTTGATCATTATATTTTATACTGTAAAACTTGTATTATCCAACACTAGTACAAGGTTTGTGATGTGTGTTCCAATTGGATCAATCACATTGATCCAATTTATTATGTGCTTAATTATATTTTCTTAGATATTATCTTGCAATTTTTTTCTCTATTTCTAGAACAATATCATCCCTACCGACATAGTCTCTTATAAACTATTAATCTTATTTACCTTCAACATATAGTTACTTTGTGTGATTGTGTATCTTTGTCAACCTATTTAGTTCTTCCATCTAACATAAATAGTTGACCTATCTGACTTTGTATCTTATCAACTTATTATGTTTCCCATTTTTTTAGTACATAGTCGATATGTCCGATTGTGTCCTCTTTTTCATTTTATTCAATTTTTTCATATGTAGTATAAAATCAACCCATACAACTGAGTATCTTTCTAGCCTATTTTGATTTTATCCTTTGTAAAATGTAGTCAACTAATTTGACAGTGTCTTTTGTATCTTATTATGTGGACCTTTTTAACTGACTCTATCAACACAATCAACTTTGTACCTGTTAACTGATATTATTCTATGTGTGGTTGACTCTATCCTTATTTTTTTTATCCTTGATTATTGATCTTAGATTCTTTATTTAAGCATCATGAAATCCCCTATCATAATATTTTTGGACAACTTGAATCCATTTAGACATTATATGGGATGTTTTTTTCTTCCTACCTTCATTACCAGAGAGGATTTTCACTCTTGGAGTACCTCTTCTCCTCCCTCATATTTTGATTGCAATGTGATTCAAATCAATCTAACAGATGATATTGGTGGACCAAATCTTTTTTATAATTAAAAATACAATTACCATCTTCAAACATCTTACAATACTATGGGGGCAATTGATACAAGCCTCATAAATAACACCACAGGAAATCCACCACCTAATAACCCTCCCCCTAATACTAGTTTAGGGAATCCTCCTACCAACACCAACCCACCAGTTATAAAAATCAAATTCTTACACAAATATTGCAACAAATTAACATCATGCAAACATTTAACACATCTCAAATGATGCAACTATAACATAATTTGATAAACCTGGTTAATTAGCCTCCTATTCTTCTTTTTGAAAATAATCAAAATTTTATCCTCCACCTCTTAGAGATGCTATAGGAAATGTTATTCCCCAACCTATCATACATAATAAGATGCTTCAACACATTCAAAATGAGCCTTTAGCCCCTTTCATTGTCTCCATTTATATTGGTAATATATCTCTAACTATTAAACATGATGGGAGTAAAGACCCTACATCTTTTCTTAAGGCATTCAATAATATTTATAAAGAGTGGATCCAAACTAACACCTTCACCACAACTAAAATTTTAGTTAAAACCTTCATTAGTGATGTATTAGAATGGTATAGCCAACTTTCCCAACATTATATATGGCAACTTGAGGATTGAGTCAATCTTTTAGTTAAAGAATTCCAACACAATAATATTCCTAAAAATCGTCTTAGTTATTTCATTAATGCTAAACAATCTCCTATCGAATTAGATCATGATTTTATCAAGCGATGGAAGTCTTTAGCTCATAAGGCTGATAAAAAATGATTGATGATAATTTGCTTAAACTATTCATAACAGCCTTAACACCTTCACTCCAATACAAGGTTTGAACTTTCATTCCCCAAACTTTAAATGATACTCTTGACCAAGATAAGTTTCAAGACTTCTTCATGAAACAATTTGAACATAATACTAAAATCATCAAGGGATCTTTAAAACATTCAACCAATGTGATAATTGATAATGCTCCTTAATCCAAACTAGGAGTAGCCAAAGTAGAAAATCCTGAACCTTCCCATATGTCATTAACCATGCAATAAATGAAATAAAATTTAGTACCTTTTTAAATCATTCATCTATCCTAATAATCCCCCAAAATGGTATGCTCCTAATAAATTTTATTGGTTTCATGTTGATATAGGTCATTCCCACAAAAAATGTTAGGGGCTTAAAAAATTTACCATTTATTTTATGCTAGGATATTCATTCAATCATGATGCCATGATAAATATTCATCATCAAGATTATGCTAATGCTTCTCAAAAGAAACTAGCTTCCACAACTTCTTCATCTAACAATCCAAAAAATTTCTCTACATCCAACCCTCAATAATCTCACAAGGATATTTATGTGATCGATGATGATTATGATTAATATTATACCAATTAACAACACGTGAATGTGGGTAAGGTCAATTATCAATGCAAACTAGCCCATAAAGATCCCATCACTAAACCAAATAAACCATCATTAGAAGAGCAACTTCTCAGAGATACTATTACCACTAACTTATCTTTGAAAACTGCTGAGGAACCACTTCATCAATATGAACCTCAAACCACTTCTTTTCTTCCTAAACATATTTTACCTTTCAAGCCTCATGGTAGTTCTTCCTCTTCCAAAACTCGTTAGAAATTCTTAGAAGAACTCAACTCTATGCCTTACAAAATTCATCTCATGGAGTTAATTCACACTTCTCCCTATCATCATAACTTCCTTTTGAAATAACTCCAAGAAATAGAAGAATCATATTCCTTAGAAGAGTAATAAGCTTCTCACGATCTGTAACTAATAAAAATTCTCACCATTGAAATTATTTGTCCTTATTCAAAACCTTTCGTAGAGTTCCTTGAAGAAGACATGATTAATGATGAAATTCTCTTTCGAGCCAACAATCCAACTCTATTTATAAAATAGCCATTAATAACATTCTCATTCACAAAGTATTAGTATAAAAAGTGTCAAAAATTAATGTTACATCTCTTTGGCTCATTCAACAACTCGAATATAATAAAGATCATGTCAAGAAAACTCATTTAACATGTCATGGATTTGACAAGACCAATCAAAAGCTTCTTGGTTGTATATGGCTCCCTCTTGCTATTGGACCCAAAACTATACATACTAAGCTTATGGTCCTCGATTTACCATTATCTTATAATATAGTCCTAGGACACCCATGGACTCATTGCATGAGGGCTATTGCCTCTTTCGAAAGCCAATGTATCAAGTTTATTCATAATCGAAAATAGTATAAACATAAGGCTGATCGTAATCCATGGAGTATTCATCTTCCCAACCCTAAATCTTAGTATCGAATTCCCACTATTCTAAAATTTAATACTGTACCTTTACGTAAATTTGTTAATTTGAATCTAGATTTAGAAGTCACTCTTGCTGATTCTAATGATGATGAGCCAAATGATTTGTAAAATACATATACTACTACCAAACTACCTCCTTACATTTTAGAGTGGCTTCCTCTTTTTTTTTTACCTCATGATTGTACCATCCCTCTTATTGATGAGATCACTAATTTCCATCCTCCATGTAATACACATGAAACATATTATACCAAGGATGATTTCACTTGCAATGACTATAGAGTGGCCAAGTTATTTCAATATCCTTTAACCATGTCACTGCATCAATTTAATGATGTAGGCATCTCCCTTTCTGATGTTACTTTAGTGACACAAACTTGTATAATCTATCTAACCTATGATGATAACTACATTCTAGCCCAAGATCAATCAAGAGACTTGGATGTTCAACATTATCAGAAAATCTCAATAAAAATACATTCTTTTAACCACCATGTTCATACCATTTCCATAGATATTTATTTAGAACCTGAAGGTTATGTACCTTCGATTAGCTCTCCACTTCTTGATACTCCTTGGGTGGTTGAGTAAATCTTACCTATCACAACTTCAAAACCTAAACCACCTTATATACCTCTTATCCCATTGGTTACTCTATCAAATCTTCTACTCGTCAATGATTCTAAAGATATGCCTATTTTCTGACCAATTGAATCTAATCAACCTTCTTCCATAGTTCCACCTACTCCTGAGATCACTCTCAACTCCAAGGCCATATATGTATGCTAGAGACATTATGAATGTGATCGCCATGGTAATAAAATTATTGATCTTGAAGTAGATGTGGAATATTATAGACCTCTACCTACGTTACCTAGCAATGAAGCCATCATTGAATTGCTCTATGCCTGAGAACCTCAAATTCTTTGGTAACATCACAAACTTGGGAATTTTAAGCAAAAGGTCCCTCATTTAAAAAAATTCATTGCTAGCATCAATCCCAAAACTAATCCCATTTCTTCTCTTCCCAACATGCCATATCATGTTCAAGATAAAAATGGTATGCTTATAGAAGAAATCATGAGAATAGAATATGGCACACCCTCATGTCCTCAACCTGATAACTATTTTTTGATAACTCACATCAACCAAGCATGATAAATTTAGTATAATTATCTTATAAATATAATGAGACTTTCACTTGGTCATATGAAGACATGCCTGGCATCGATTCTATTATTGTGGTGCACAAAATAACCACATACCCTGATGCCAAACCAATTTGACAAAAATAGTGGAAATTTCTCCTCAAAGTTTCCACCCTATGCCATAAATAAATTATAAAACCATTAGATGCCATATTTTTTAAACCAATGGAATATTTTTAATGGGTATCAAACATTGTTCTCATTCACAAAAAAGTTACCATGGTCATCCGTATCTGCATTGATTTCCATAATCTCAACCTCGGTTGTCCCAACGATAAATTTTCATTGCCTTTGATAGATGCCATTGTATATTCCACTATTGGATATGAAATGTTATCCCTAATGTATGGTTTTTAAGGCTACAATCAAATTCATATCACCCTTGAAGACCAACACAAGACAACATTCACTACGAAATGGGGCACCTATTATTATGTTAAGATGCCCTTTGGCCTTAAAAATGCTGACGCTATCTATGAGTGGGATATGACCCACATTTTTCATGACCTTATCCATAAAATTGTAGAAACATATGTGGATGATCTCATTACCAAATCCAAAAGTCACAAAACCCATCTATCTGATCTAGCCATCATCTTTAATCAGAATCATTAAGTAAAAGGTTAGACTCAACCTCTACGAATGTGTTTTGGAATTACATATGGTAA
The DNA here is from genome assembly GCA_037957365.1 of Torreya grandis. Taxonomy (NCBI): domain Eukaryota; kingdom Viridiplantae; phylum Streptophyta; class Pinopsida; order Cupressales; family Taxaceae; genus Torreya; species Torreya grandis. The sequence continues at coordinate 2,264,604 of JARHVA010000107.1, forward strand.
ATTGTAGGGGTTATTAGTCTCTCTTCATGGTATTGATGTTGAACCTACTAAAATCAATGCTATAGTCAACATGCCTATTCCTCGCTCCATTCTAGATATTCATACTTACCTTAGCAAGCTTGGGGTAATTTGACAATTCATCCACGAAATGGCTTATCACATACATTCTATTAATTTTAATTTTAAGAAAGGTAATGATTTATAATGGACCAATCCTTATCAAAAGTCATTTGACAACATGAAATAATCATTGCTTCATCTACCTACCCTTTATCCACCTTCTAATGATCATCCTTTAATTTTGTACACTTCTTATACACTTATATCAATTAGGGCAATGCTTTCCCAACAAGATGATACCAAAAGAGAGTATGCTATCTACTACATTAGTAGGCCTCATCAATTATGAAAAATGTTATACCTACGTAGAACATGATTACCTAACCATATATTTAAATATTGAAAAGCTTCGCCACTACATGCTCTATCAAATAACCTATGTCATAGTTCATTTTGACCCACTTCATCACTTTTTCTCCAAAGCCTTTCTACCTAAAGATATAATTGGCAAGTGGATGGTTATCTTAATAGAATTTAACATGGTAGTAAATGGCACATTAATCCTAGGTATGAAAGTGGCATTTGACTTGATATTCCATATCTACATGCTTTGGATGACTCGAAACTCATCTACCATCAAGTTAATGGTGATTATCAATGTAAAAGTGAAAGCATTATTGATTATCATCAAATGGCCACTAACCTTGCCAAAAATTTCACCTATTTTACCATTGAACCCATTAAGAGATCATAACTCTATTATTGTTTCTCTTGCTTCTTCGACATCCTTATTTCATCCACACCAAATTCTTAGTGATTTCCAATTTCTTATTCAAATAAGAAAGTCCCCATATTCTATCCAACTACAAGAATCACTTATCTATCATATTGAGGCTATCACCATTTGACACATCCTATCGTATAATAACATTATCTAATTTATCGAACATCAAACTTAACCTCTAAATGTAGATTATCATGAAAAGACTAGAATTCACAAGTAAGCCTTTAAATATGTTTTTTTGATATAATACCCTTTATTATCACAATGTTGAAGGTACCCTAATCTGCTATGTAATGAAAGAATAAGTTCCTCCTCTTCTTAAACAAGCACATGGGGGCATTTCTGATGGTCATTGTAGCGAATATGCTACAACATGCAAATGCCTATGTACGGGTTAATTTTGGCCTACTCTTGAAAAAATTGCTATTGATTTCATTAAAAAGTGTAATCCTTGTTAGGATTATTTTCTAATCAAGCATAAATTTCCTTAAGCATGCATTAGAGTGACTAAAAACCCAATGTGTTGGTGTACAAGCATTTCACACAAGAACAAGTTCTCACATGCTCACCTGAAGCATACACTGAAGGATCGGTTCTCATTAGTTTTGTCACATGAGGGTGTGCTAATATATAGGGGTGATAAAAGACATAAATTTACTATGCTCATTCTATAATCCTTAACAAGTTTATTACTTAATGATAAAAAAGAAAAAGAGAGCATAAACAATCACCATGATCCTAAACTCAGTTAAATGAACAACATCATACAAGATAACTAATAACACTATATCCATAATCATCAGAATAACTATATTAAGGTAACACAAGTTCCATTCATCATATTGATAAGTGATTAAAAGATAATAACTTACTCATATAAATCTCACTATTATCCAACTAAGTACAATAATAACAATGTCACAACAAGAATATCCTCAATCACATCAACAATAACAACAACCTTATAAATTTATATCTAAGGGTATTTATACTTAGTTTTTCCTAGCCAAGTGGTTATAATAATAATTACACTCATAGTGACTCACCAATAATCATCAACATAATTGAGTCATGGAATCCATTTACATTGATTTCTGAAGGACCCAGACCTTTATGCCCATATATTCTCTCTTTGATGTTGGATCTTCATCATCGAGTGCCTATCTTCTCATGGGTCGATGCTAGATTCATGTTTGAATTAGTCTCTTTCATCCTTATAAATTGTTGCATAATCATTTCCTACTTCTCACGTGTTCCTCATGTCTTTTGATAGTGTTCTAAGTCCTTCATTCTCAGATTATCCATTTATTATGTACATTCATTATGACTTGGTCCTCATATGCCATGGAATCCCATGCCATGGTATTTTACATCATGCCTCTCTGTGCTAGTTACTCTAAAAAGGACTTAGCTAAATTTTGGGGTTCAACATCACCCCACACTATGCCATTTGTCCATTTTGGACTAAGCATTAGTATCAAACTCTGCCAAAAAAATTTGGGCCATCCTACTCGATCTACTTTTTGACACCTTCCCAATGTGACAAGTGTTCAAAAACTTGATATTTATTTCTTCAATTTCCACTTTTAGGTTCTTAGTCTCCTTGATTTGGTTAAGACACTCACCTAATTTATTTACCAAATGTTTAAGGGATGTGGAAGCATGCTTATGAATTCCCTCAAGTGTAGTGACCTCGACAATAACCTATCCTTATAAGACTGTGAAGTTTAAATTTATTTCTTATCTATGGGTGCTTATTATTTCCTTCGTGGACTGTACATCTTTAAATGCTTTGGCATGCTCTAAACGGTCTTTTATTAATAAGGCTTTATTAGCCAACTATTGTCACTAAAGCTCTTCCACCTAGAACTGAGCTTATAAAATCTTGTTGGGCCATACCAATTTCTAAACAACACCATATAAAATGAGAATAATATCACCAAATATATGAAAGACTCTCTTACACACCTCTATAGCTTTTGAAAATTGCTTTGTTACCCATGTTTGCTCATCTTGGAGGTCAGGTTATTATTTGAATCATTTCAAAAGGAGTTCCACCAAGGTCTTCAACTTATCTATTGCCTCACTAGATAGGGGTACTCTGTCTGTGAGCACTAGTTCTTGAATTAAAATTACCTTATAGATATTCAATGTTTTTAATTTGGTATCTATTTCCACCTGTAATTGGTGCTTAATCTTAGCCAACTCTTCCTCTAATTTTGTCCTGGCTATAACCTTATTTTTATACATAACCACCATCTCTGCATGTTTATTATGGACCCACTATGCATCAAACTCTATGAAGGCATTTTGCCTTGTGATCTTAAATGCCAATTTTAAGAGTGTCATGCTAGCTTGTATAGGGTTAAGCTACCATGGATCTATAGACACCTAAAACTAGCCATCGATAACCTATAATCAAGCTTTTGACCAATTTCCACCAAAATGCACAATTTGGCCTAATAACACTAAAACATGCTAAAAGATGTGAAATTGACATATTCAAGTGTTGATTCTAGCTAGGGTATCCCTAAATGGGGCAATGCAGTTTATGGGCCAGCTAACTTTGATCAGATCATTTTGAGTCAAAATGCCAATTTTGCACCTAGATGCTCTGGATTGATCTTTCCTATCAAATCTCTTATACAAGACATGTGCCTTCATTATTTGTTGTTGGTAACATCCTAAGTGGGATAATGGATCCAAAAAATCTGACATTGCCTTCCAATTCTAATCCAGTCAAGTTTTAGACCAATAACAAGACATTCTGATTAATTAGAGTAATTTATGCACAAAGTGCTTAAACATACTTAAGAGCTAATTAATCCAAATCAAGGCCTAATTGATAATTCCATGGAAACTTGTTAAAAACTTGTTTTTAGAAATGAATATTAAATATTTGTATCATCATGTGACCTCATTTCTTGGGAAGACATCCCTAGGCCATAAATGCCACAAATATCGGGATTCATGCCTCCCATGCCTCATCAAAGCCCTCCATGCCTCTTAATTGATCCTCTATCTCAAATATTGATGAGCCTATTTATAAATTTTAATTTAAAAAATTGGATTAATCCTTAGCCACACATCTCAATTTTGAGATGGATGGTTCAGGTTGATTCTGATCGATCTCAAAAAAACTATAAATAGGAGGCCTTACCACATCATTTTTAACACATGATTATGCAAAGTTATAATGCAGGATTAGTTTCAAAAGCTTCATGCAACTAGTGTTACCATGCCAAATTGATTCCAAGCCAAACCAAGCCAAGCCACAAGCCAAAGGTGCCAAGGAGAGATGGAGGTATCCAAGCTTCCATTGCCAAGGACTTTATGAGCACAAAGCCAAGCAAGCCACTACTACAAAGGCATTTGGAGCATCCAAGGAAGGTGAAAGAATTATTGTTATTTTTCCTTAATTTTTAGTTGTGTTTGTCATTTGTTTTTGTTACTAAGCTCACCCTAGTAACTAGGCATGAAGATGTTATCTTAGTGTGTTTTTTATTTGGTTTCATTCAATAACACCATACTAATCTCCTCTTCTTAGTCAAATTCCTAGTTCATAGGATTTACCTGAAGGGTATCAAGGAGCACCACCATTTTTGGATTTAGTATGAGTCTATCAGTGGGCATGTTAAATTGACATTATTTATTATACATATCAAGGAAAAATGGCATACCATTGGGTCTGATCATATGCATCCTCCTATGCAAGATGAGAATACACATATAAAAGCTTGTTAGGTACTCCCTTATAGTACTAGGTGTAGAGGGCCATGGTTACATCAGTCTTTTCTATTCATAGAATAGAGTTGTCAAATGACTCCTTTCCCTTTGAGGGATCTCACTGAAGAATCTCAACATTCATATCTTCTCCTTGGTAAGTAGCCTTGATGTCAAGTCCACTCATTCCCAAAACTATTTTAGAACCATCCCTCTCTTCACCAAGTATATCTTCAACTTCTATCTATGCCTCTTCGAGGGTGGTCTCTTCATGCCACACTGATAAAGGTGTCTTCTCAAAGTTGAGAGTGACTTGGTCTTATGCTATAACATCTCTTTTTTGTGTCCCTTCTAAAAGCTCTTTCTACTCTTCTATGTCACCATCCTTAGGCACCATTGTCTCCTGTTCCAAGGGAGCAGTTTGTGTTGCTGGCTCTAGGCCTTCATGTTGAATAACAAGTGGATCCTTCTTTAGTGCTATGTAGGCAATATTTTGCCTTTTTGATAGTTTTGGATGAGTTCTTGTGTTGGCATCATGCATTGGGCACTTATACTTCTTTTTTCATGCTGGTTTTAAAGGGCATCTCTCTCTCTTACGCTCCATACTCCCTGAATATTTCTTCTTGGGGTTTAACATTTAGAATAAGGAATGAATTCAATTACCCACCAAAGTTTATTAAACTTTAATGTTTGTTCCATATAACTCCATATTTTCCCTATATGCTTTCTTATTTGGATATACGCATAGTTGGTAGAGGGTATGAGTCTCTAAATCAATTTATTCTACAATAATATTCATTGGATGTGCATCATAGATATGGTTAAAAACACTCATGAAGTATCACACTGTGAAAGCGTATGGAAACTTAATACATGTAAACAACTCTCTAGAGGGAGCCATTTAGATGTGTGTAAGGGAGAAATGTTTCTTGACAATAAACTTGGCCTGGTCTCTAACCTATGTAGGTATGTCATTTAGAACACACCATTCATTCCTAAAGGCTTCCTTCATCCCATTGTACCATCCCTTCATTTTGATTTTGTGGGTGGGGTGATTGGTCTAGAGCATGTGAATGCCTTATACCACTATGTAGGGGATTTATTCTAAGTCAAGTATGCCTATTTCATCTCTCCAAAGGTAGATTCAGGTACACTAATCTCATTGAACACTATCAACAATAGAAACATGCCCCATGAAAACCTTTGGTTAGGTAGATAGTGGGATTTTTTTGCATCCTCTATGATTTTGGTAGTGAAGTATTGTGCTTGGTTATACTTTATCCCCTTGGTGACCTATTGTGCAACATAAAAGTTGGCCATATCCACCTCTTTCTATTTGTCTCTACCTCTAACCTTAGTCATTATAATATGCATGACCACTCTAAGGGTGAGATTTTGAAGACTTGTGATGTGGCATGGCTTTGTTTTCAGTATTCAAGTGCCGTGGTAATCTTATCTATCTCATCCTGGTCTTCCAACTCATAGGCAAGGTTTGTGCCTAAGCACTACAACCTTATGACTTTGCTGATTCATAATGTCGTAATTCTCATTCGATGCCCAATAAAATAGATATAATTCTCATATACTTGTAAGATCAAAAAATTCACTGCTTTGACTAAATTTATAAAGTAAGAAAGATAGAAAAGCTGGAAGAGGCCAATGCCATCAAAGAATTGAAAATATTCAAGTCATACACCAACCCACTCCTAGTGTTATGGCACTCTAGCCTATAGTCACGCTGTAACTTTACTTCATTTCTAGGCTAGTGGTGGTTGTAAACAAAAAAATTGTAAGTCGGTATATTGGACACCCAATTTTTTACATGTACTACCACCTTCAGATACTCTATATCTTCAATATTTAATGGTGGTAGAGGGAGAACCATACCTTTATTCTTCATTTAGCACACCATTTCTATCTCTCACACGTACTCCAAATTCTTTACGTGCTTCTTCTTTGATCAATATAGTATCTCCACCCATACTCAACTCTTCTTCCTCTATAATTATGAGTAATGATTCACTTTGTTGGGAATTTTTATTTGGGTGCATCACCCTTCATGGATCCCAAAGGTTGAGGCATGAATGTCTAATCTTCCCAAAGGAATATGTGTTGCCTATTTAACTTACTTTGGCTCTCCTACTTCAATGCCCTATAATGGTAGATGTCAACCTTTATAACCTAAAACTCTAAAAAATCCATGTTTTTTTATAATTCCCTTGATACTGTATCTATTCCCTTAAGCTAGTACACTCTTCAAGACTTGAAAATAACCTAAATCTATCACTTTTCACTCATATGAAAGCTTAGAAATCATTATGTAATAGCTCAAATATGCTCCTTCATCTAGTGAGTTCATAATTGTAGCAATAATAAAAAGTAAAATGACCCCCATTTATCCTTTTATAGGTTTGAGGGGGTAACTTACATTTATTGCCCCCTCCTCTAACATCACTTCATGAAATAAATGCAAATAATGGTATCACCATGATGTGGTTTTGGCACACTTTGCCATTACCATTACTCTCCTTGTATTACCATTACTAATTTATGGTTAAGCACCACATCTTGCATACCATTTTGTCCTTATGCATTTATTATACTTCCACACCTTTGCTTCTACATGCATTCCCAAACCATATCCTAGTTCTCCATAGATGTAACACCTCTACCTCACACTAAAAGTTGGTAATGATTTTCCATGATAATGTAAAGAAGCATAAAACCAAAGTGTTTGAATCTTAAAATGCTTAAGGGCATACAACTAATGCTATGCCTTATTGAAAATAAAGGAAATCCTAGTCTAAGATAATGGTATAGACCTTATTAATACAAAAAGGAAAGACTTATTTAGCAAAAATATAGGCACAATCGACTACCATTGAAATGGGTAGGAAGGAATTGGCCATTGAGTCACTTTAACCTACATGCATTAATGGGATAGATACTATGAATGATAAAAGGGCCATATCAGTGTACATGTGGCTAATGGCATACACCTTATTAGTACAAAAAGGAAAGACTTATTCAACAAAAAAAGGGCACAACCAACTACCATTGAAATGGGCAGGAAGGAATTGGCCATTGAGTCACTTTAACCTGTACATGCCAGTGGGATAGATACTATAAATGATAAAAGGGCCATCTCAGTGTACATGAAGATTTTTAGAGTCACACGCGAACTTAGAGTCATATACTGTGACTTGCATGCTAAGAGTAAAAGTCTTATTCTTTAGATGGTGATCATGCCATGCTTTTTGTTTATGTTTTTCTACTCGACTCCAGTGTGCTTGAAATTGAGTCTCATCCAGCTATAACAAAGAATCAAGAAATGTTTTTAAGCATGTTTCATCATTCAGTCAACCAATACACGTAATACAAAGAGAAGGAACAAGGAATTATACTGAAAGAATTACTTCAATATCAAACACAAGATTAAATGGTTTGTTCTTATTTAAGTACTTGTAAGTGGTCTGATAAGCCCATAATACTACAAACACATGATCATCCCAATTAGTGCATGATTAATGTAGTACCCAAGATCTTATTAAATGACTCAACTTTACCATTATCCTGGGGATGATATGGCATTGTATTATGGTGCATGATCATGAACTTTGCTAAGAGGATACAAATAGTCTTGTTAAGGAAGTGTGCACCTTGGTACTAGTCAAACTCAATAGACATCTAAACCATGTAGTGATGTTCTCCTAAATGAATATTATATTAGTTATAGTGTTACAATTCCTCGTTGTCATAGCTTTAACCCAATGACTAAAATAGTTAGTAGTAGTGATAACATAGCTTTCACCAGTGCACTTCCATGTTGAGTTGATGGGGCCAACAAAGTAAATGTCCCATTTTTAAAAAGGTTCTTGTGATAATATAGGATGAGGAGGCATCACATCCCTCTTGTTCATCTTTTCTATGCATGAATAAATGTTACACTATAGTGCATAAGTTTAGCATCCTTAAATAAGGTAGGCCACCATAAGCTAGCCAAAAGGACCTTCCATAATGTAGCTTCACCAACATAGTGTCCTCCAATGACACCGTAATATAATTCTCAAAGTACTTCTATGTGCTCATGCTACATGACACAATGTTAGAGTACTTTACATTGGACACGATTATAAAGGTCTCCCCTTATAAGCTAGAATGGAGTGGCTTGAACAACTAGCTGATTATTTATTAGAGTACTGAGGTGAATTGGTGCTGAGTTGATATTCAAAAAAGTGGTGATATCTTCCAAATCCTTAGGTACACATGGGATATATAACAACTAAATGTCAAACAAATCATCTTTTATAATGCATGCTGATTCACTATATTCAATGTGGGAAAGATGATCTAGACCATAATTGGACTTACCTAGCTTGACCATTATTAAAAATTGGAACTCTTGAAATAACACAATCCACTGGTAAATGTACCCATGCAATACTAGTTTATTTACTAAGTAATTTAGTTCCTCATGGTCTATGAAAAATATAAATAGAGTTACTAGTAGGTATTGAGGAAAATTTTGGAGAGCGTAGACAATATATAATACCACACACTCTGTGGTTATGTAGTTCCATTCAATTGGAGTAAGCTTTCAACTTGTAAAATATATAGGGTGATCCAAGTTGCCTTCACTAAGTTGAGCAAGGATAACACTGACCACCATATCAAAATCATTGACATGAACATGAAAAGGCTTTATCCAATTTAGAAACTGGAGAATAGGTGTGGTGATAAGTTTATCTTTTAATGCAACAAAGGTTTGCTGGTGAGCATTGGTCCAAATAAATTGGCCATTTTATTTTAATAACTCCTCTAGAGACACAATAATCCTATCATATCCATGAATAAACTTTTTATAATACCTAGTATGCCCTAGAAAGGCACAAATCCCTCATTGGGTAGTAAACACTAAAAGTCAAAGGATAATAATTATCTTAGCTGGGTCCATTAAAAGTCCATCATGACATATGAAATGGCCAAGGAAAATTCCTAAAGGGGTAGCAAACATACATTTCTTTATATTAAGATAAATATGAAGGTTTTGATGGTGCTCAAGCCTGAGTTAGGGATTAGAAAAATGATATTACACTAATCTGTAAACAATCTAGTCATCAAGGTAGACCTAAAGGAACTTATGGATAAAGTCCTTAAAAATTTCCATCACGATCTGAGAGAACACATTAGGAGCATTATGCAACGTAAATAGTATGACATTATACATAAAGGATCCCCACTTAGTGGCAAATGTCATCTTGGGATTATCTTCTTCTATGATCTAAACTTTGTGGTACCCATAGAATCCATCCATAAATGTATAGATTTCAAACCTAGTAACTCCTTCAAGTATCTCTTTAGTAAAAGGTGTCAGAAAGGGATTGATAATGCAAACAATATTAATGACCTTGTAATCCATACAAATTCATATGCATTCTTCTTTATTGATACTTATAATCATAGGACTCACCCACTCAAACTCATCAATAAGAGTAATGATTCCCATTCATAACATACTATCGATCTCTTCTTTGACTCGAAAACATAAATTGGGATTCATCTAATAGGGCCTCTTTCTGATTGGTCAAGTGCCTTCTACCAATTTTATGTGAAATTTCCCAAGGAAAAATGCACACCCTTCATATTAATATATTTCCATGGGAAGACATCTTGATACTCTTTCAATAGATCATATACCTTAGTGATCTTAGTATCAAACCAATACTCCACCACTATAGCCATCTTGGGCACTTCCTCTGTGCTAATATTACATTGAATAATTTGGAATGACTCCAAGTATGGGTGTTATTTGTCCTAAATGGTGTCATAAACATTGAAAGTGCCATACTTTATATGCAAATCCAAATGATCAATTGATAGGTTAGACAAATCATATCCAACACCTTCATCAACCTAATACATGAAATTCTACTTACCCTTATAGATTTCTTCTCATAATACATAGTCTAGGACGAGTTCAGGATGTGGAGAGGATGTTTGCATATTAGGTTCATGAAAAATAGTCAAACCTTCCTCCTACATGTCATGTATTCTTCAAATTCAATCTTTAACAAGGGCCAGGTCACTTGTGATAAGTTGATGCATGGCCTGTAGTGTAAGGCATAAATCCATCCATGGGGATGAATATAACATTGCCATAATCATATTACTCTTAAGCAGACACCAAAAAATTACATCTAGATAAAAATATTATGGACATACCATGCTCTATCCTAAGTGCATAGAGTGCCATAAAATGTGTGAACCTAGAGGTACTCAGGAAATAAGGTTTTATCTATTGTACACATTATCTCACAAGCTTCAAAGTGAGGTTCTGGAGCTTGAATGCCACTAGAACTGATAGTGTTGCGTATTTGGTTATCATGGTGAAATTGATGGTGTAAAGTAAAATGAACTTGATCCAAGTAAATAAATGATCTTGATGAGTTTGGCACCACTGAATAACTATTTCATCAAAAATATGAATAATTGATCATACCCAATCAACATCAGAGTAATAAAAGGCCTCTAACTACTATACAATTTTGTGGACTTCCATTTGACAATGGAACTTCAAATATTCATCAAGTCTTATGGGTGGCACAACCATGATTTTTTAATGAATGAGATGAATACATTTATGGCATTTGTGATACTTCTATTGAGTATCTGATGGGGAACCAAGAACAACAAACTATGATTCCACTTGTCAGGATCTTGCTCCTCAAAAAGAGCATAATATGATTACCACATACAAGCAATTAAACATGTGGAATTAACCATAAGTAACAAGTAACTAGAATTCACAAATACCACAAAATATGAGAGACAATACACAATCTTGTATTAATACTCATCCAGAAAGAAAATACAATAAAGAAGATGCCACTTCTTCTTCCACCTCTGTGAGGCTTCCCACACCTCAAGGGCTCCCAGTAATTCTCAATCAAGAGTTCACTCTCCTACCAAAAATGGTCCCAAAACACAACTCAAACACAGAGTTGGTGTTCACCTCCAACCAGTTAGTAATAACCCTGCCAGTACACAAGTACTCAAAGTACTTCAAGTAGATCTCCCATGAACTTGCAACAACCTGTAACTCAAATGATCTTACTTACACATGTAAAACTTCTCCATGATCTTGCAACAACCTGTAGATCACCCTATTCTTACAATTGGAAGGATCTACCTTGCCTTCCTCTATTTGCTCATATGTGGAACTAGAAGGAGCTACACTTGCTCAACTCTAAGTAGCACAATGGCTATCTAACACACTTTACAATACATGCCAATGGGTCTATAAATAGATCCCAGACTAAACTATAACTTAGAATCTTAATTTAGACACGCAGCTCAAGACTCAAAATAGCCTTTACATGCAAACACTCAGTTTAATGAACTAACTATTCGTGCAACGAATAGTTCTGGAACTACACAGGTGACCAACGTCGGTCCCTATCTGCCTAGAGATGACTGACGTCGGTTGACTCCTACCGATGTTAGTTTCCCTTTTGTTCACCCCTGACTGACATCGATTGGCCTGACCGACGCCAGTGACTGTGACACTCAGCAACTCCTCCATATTTGTAAACAGTTAAAGCTTTTAGCTCCACAACCTAACAATCTCTCACTTGGAGATAAACAATTGCAACTATACCTATACCTGTACATCATCTAGTTTGTTTTTTGGCATTGTATCCCTCTTCAAGATCACTCTTGAAGACCAACCACCACAAAACTTGTGGTGCACCCCCTGTCATCTAAATCACCTACCACATCTGCATCTACAAACCTATGTAGAAAACAACTTGACCCTGCATAGCATGTGCACCTGCTGTTGGTCCCTCTCAAATACCTGAAAATCCACTGAACTGCCCTCCAATGCTTCTTTCCCAGGTTGGCTCCAAACTTTTTGACAACTCCCACTGCTTGGGAAAACTCAAGTCTAGTACATACCATGCACTTAACCTCATTATGTGAATCAAGACACTGTTCATAGAACTATCCAACCATCAGCGTGCTAACTAGTTTCATACAATCATCTAGAGACAAAATCAACCTGTGACCTTCCATGTCCCTAGAACACACTCATGCCAAAGAATCTTGTAGCTCCCAAATTCATCATGACACACCTCTGAACTAACCTTACCTTTAGTTCAGCAACTCCCTGCATATGTGACCCTGCTACAAGCACAACATACAGAAATAGGATAATGTAGCTAATATTATCCAACCTGGTAAAGAGAAACACAATGGTCAAACCTCCATTGTCCTGCAGCTAACTCAAGACCATATACCCAGGCCTTCCTTCTCACGTGTCCATTCTCGCTCTTCTTTATCCTAAACATCCATTCGTCTCTTAGTGCTTTCTTCCAGCTGGCAACTCCACCAAAAACTCCCATTTGGTTCTCCTCCAAGGAATCACATTCCTCATCCATGCCAAGCTCCCATTGTTTTCTGGATCTACCTGCTCTGCTTCTTTAATAACTTCCTAGTTTTTGACCATCAATGAGCAACAAGTAGTGTAAAGAAGGGAAATGATGAATTTAAGGCTTACTTACCCTTTCAATCCTCCATATGGGCGCTTGAGACTCCTTGACAGCTTGCTGTCTGCCCAAAATCTGTCTTAGTGACTGATGCCGGTCACATCTCAGTCTACACCAGATCGACGTCAGTTCCATGCGACTGCCTCATTGCCGACGTCGGTTCCCCTTGACTGACACTGGTGTTTATCTGTTTAGAGTCACCGACGTTGGGCTACACATAGCTGATGTTGGTCCCTGTCTGGATGTCGACGCTAGTTTTCTAACCGATGTTGGTCTCTGTGTTTTACTTGTGAGTGATGACCTTTACTCGCGAGCTCCTTTTGGATCAAAACCCTATCCAAATCAACCTTGCTCTGCTCAGAATTCTTCAGCCCCTTTTGCTGATCTCTGTCTGTCATCTTCTCCTTGAAAACCAAGGCTTTCCTGCTCTTGTTACGAACATCGAATTTCTCAAGAAACGTCACTTTCTTCCTTTGCTTATAGAAATCTCGATCCATGATTTTCAAATCCGAAAGCATACCCTTTGACTCAAGAACATGCATCTCCTTCTTATTCATGTGACCAAGCCTATTAAGCCACATCTTCGAATCTATAGCTAAAGGAGATAAACCAAAAGGAGAATCAGTAATACAAGTAGATAGATAAAGCATACCTACTTTCTTACCTCTTGCTACAACAAGTGCACCCTTGGTAACCTTCCAAGAGTGTGCAACCCTCATCACCCAACTTTCCAACAAAAATCAAATTTTGCTCCAGGACTGGGACATGCATGACCTCCTTCAACACCCATGTGTTACCTGTCTACAATTTCAGCTTCACTTTCCCTTTGCCAACCATTTGACAAGGCTTACCATCCCCTAAATAAATTTCTCCAAAGTCTCCCTGGACATATTCATGAAAAAATTACCTATTTGGGGATGCATGGAAAGAGGCACCAGAATCTAAAACCCAAGATTCTACTTTATCTAAGGAACATACCAGAGCATCTTGTGTAACAAAATCTGCAACATTTGCTTCTTCATGTCCTTCATGCTGATCTTCACTCACCCAGCAATCTCTCTTTAGATGCCCTTGCTTTCCACATTTCCAGCAGGTTATTCTACCATACCTGGACTTGGATCTCCTACCTATCTTTGACCTTGATCTCCCATGCTTGATCTTCTCTCTTTGCCTTCCCCTGCTTTTAACACTCAAAGCATTCCTTGATGATTCACCTGTGCTTTTCCTACAAATTTATTCATTCAAGATTACACTCACAATAGCATCCACTTTTAAGATTTTTGAAGCAGACGCAGTATTACTAACTACCATTACCAAACTCTCCCAACTTTCAGGTAATGAGCATAAGATTAAGAGAGCCTTAATTTCATCATCAAAAACAATATTGACTAAATTTAACTGGTTTACCAAACCATGGAAATCACTAAGATGATTATGTATGGATCCACCTTCCAACATTTGCAAATTAAATAATTGCTTCATAAGAAATACGTTATTTGAAGCTGAGGGTTTTTCATATAAATTTGCCAAAGATTCCATCAACTCTACCGTTGTCTTAGCCTGAGATAAGTTGGAAATCACAGACGATGCAAGACTCAACCTTATAGATCACATAGCCTTCCGATCAAGAACCTCCCATTCTTCATATCTAGGGGCTTGCATGCAACCCCACCCAATGGTAAGTATAAATCTTTTTGATACAAATAATCTTCAATTTGCATCCTCCATAATTGATAGTTCTTGCCATTAAACTTCTCCATTCATAGCTTACTTTCTTCTGTCATTGTTATACTCCCACTCAAACAGAAACCCCTGTGAGTAACCTATAATCAACACACACTAACCAGATCTGATACAACCTGTTAGTAACCCAACCAAAAGCTTTGATACCAATTGATGGGGAACCAAGAACAACAAACTATGATTCCACTTGTCAGGATCTTGCAACTCAGAAAGAGCACAATATGATTACCACATACAAGCAATTAAACATGCAGAATTAACCAGAAGTAACAAGTAACTAGAATTCACAAATAACACAGAATATGAGAGACAATACACAATCTTGTATTAATACTCATCCAAAAAGAAAATACAATAAAGAAGATGCCACTTCTTCTTCCACCTCTGTGAGGCTTCCCACACCTCAAGGGCTCCCAGTAATTCTCAATCAAGAGTGCACTCTCCTACCAAAAATGGTCCCAACACACAACTCAAACACAGAGTTGGTGTTCACCTCCAACCAGTCAGTAATAACCCTGCCAGTACACAAGTACTCAAAGTACTTCAAGTAGATCTCCCATGAACTTGCAACAACCTGCAACTCAAATGATCTTACTTACACATGTAGAACTTCTCCCTGATCTTGCAACAACCTGCAGATCACCCTGTTCTTACAATTGGAAGGATCTACCTTGCCTTACTCTATTTGCTCATTTGTGGAACTAGAAGGAGCTACACTTGCTCAACTCTAACTAGCACAATGGCTATCTAGCACACTTTACAATACATGCCAATGGGTCTATAAATAGATCCCAGACTAAACCATAACTTAGACTCTTAATTTAGACACACAGCTCAAGACTCGAAATAGCCTTTGCATGCAAACACTCGGTTCAAAGAACTAACTGTTCGTGCAACGAACAGTTATGGAACTGCATAGGCGACTGACATTGGTCCCTGTCTACCTGGAGATGACCAACATCGGCTGACTCCTGCTAATGTCGATTGGCCTTCTGTTCACCCTTGATCGACGTCGGTTGGCCTGACCGATGCCGGTGACTGTGAAACTCAGAAACTCCTCTATGTCTGCAAACAATTGAAGCTTTTAGCTCCACAACCTAACAATATCATCATAACTACCTATACTACCACATATTCTCCCAATAAAATCATATTCACCTTAATTCCAGTATTCATAGGTGTTACTAGTGGTGTCAAATAGAGATTGTGCATCCATCCAACATAAAATGCTATCTGGGGTAGGGTCATGGTGTTCATTACCTCAAGCTATGACATTATAAATATGGTTGACGTCCTCATCAACATTGACCAGTTCAACATACGAAGCCCTGTGAGCATGGTCCAAAGGAATGATAATGCATTGCTCATCATTTTCAAAGCTGATGTACCATTTATTAAAGCTCAAATCAACATTATTGGCATAACACCATGGGTGACCCAATAGAGTGGGGAAGTCATCAACCTTGGCCAACTCTATGAACTCAAAATCAGCTTTGAAAATGACACCAAGGATATCCATGATGGCATCTTTAAGTACACCTATGTGCAGATGATGAGTCTTATTGGCCATATATAACACATGGGGTGAAGGTTGTAAAGTTGGGATGGATATCTTTTGCTAGGTATCCTTTGTAAGAACATTAAATTTAGCATTGGTGTCAACTAAGATATAGTAGATAACCCATCCATCTATGGCAACATTAACCAATATCTCCTTGTCCCTTTTTGGGCTAGGCTAGATGGGAGATTCATGTTGATGTGCATGGTTTAATTAGAAATATTCAATAATTATAAGTGTATGATACCATATATATTTGTGTAATAAAGGTAAAATTCCTCATCTAGTAGTCACTTTCATAGTTCTTGAAATTCATCCCACATCATGTCATGAAGGTCGATAGTTTTTCACATGTTGGCACATGTAGTAAAATCATGATCCTTAAGGATTTAGATCTCACCCTAAAATTCTCTTATCAGATGCATAGTATCATGGAACACCTCCTTATACTATTCAACATTGGGATAGTGAGTAGCATGAGGCTCCTCATACTAAACTTTCTTAATAGGTGGATTGGACATAGACTAGGACTGACCACCACTTTGAGTTGTAAAATTCACTCTAAGACCCATCAAAATATAAGGTAGGTATCCATTATGGTTTTTTTATCCAACACCCTTTTAATTTATTTCCTTCATAATCTAAGTGTATAAGCTAGGGCATTCCTCCAGATGGTGCTCATTTTTACAAAAGGCACAAGTAGGTTATACCAGATAATCTCACTAGTAGTGCTCAAGGGAACCTTACTTATAACAAGTTCATGGTGGAAAGATTCTACCTCTATGTCCTCGACCTTGACCTCAACCTTGATAACCACCTCTATTTTATTGGTTATTTATAACATAGGTCTAACACATACCACATGCACATGCCTCATAAATTTCACTAATGAGACAACAATCATTAGTATCATGGGTGTATGCATCACATATCTTATAATAAGTTGATAACTCTGACTGAGTGGTGCATTGTAGTAGAAGATGATCCCATACATTGTGCTCTTTTTGGAAAATCTCACAAGATTAGTTTAACATGACTCGAATATTTTTATGAGGATAATTATTATAGTTGTGGCCTTTAAACTCACAATTGACACACCATAAACCATTACAGGTGTCATGAGAATTGTGTGAAATAAGATTTTCTAGTTGAGACACCATTGTTGTGATCTGAACCTCCATGAAGGGGCTAATCCCTCTGTCAATATTGCTAACAACTTTGGCATGAAGGGTAACTTCCAAGGCCTCACACAGGTTGGTCAATTTTTTTGTGATAAGGTATGTCTGAAGGGAAACAATAAACCTCCCAAAAACCATTAAACATGTTGAGAAACATTAATCTCAAAAGAGAGTTTAGAGATAAGTGTCTTGAAACATGCATCATACTCACACATGCTCTCAGTAAATTCTTGCTTGATATTCTTTAGGGTAGTTATACTTTGTTGCTCAAACTCCAGGATGTCAAATTCTTAGAGGAATGCTACCTTAAGTTGATTATAGTCCACCACAACTTACTAAGAATCATATTTATGATACCACTTATGCACATGGTCTATAATGGTGGTTGCAAACTAGATTGATTTCCATTCAAAATAAGTGATGCTATGCACTTTTAAATAAGTTCACACTTATAAACATGCTCTATAACATTCTCTACACCTTGATACTCTGGCAAGTAGAGTGTCATCTCATAGTACATGATGGGTGGTCGAGCTACTTACAATGGTGGCTATTGAGAATCACTCACCACTACATCATGTGCCTCTTCCAAGTCCTTTGGTAAAACCACCACTAGTTCCACCTCCCATGCCTCCCACAATAACAAAAACACCAAAAACATTGGGTTGAGGTAGGTTAAATAACTATAGTTGGGTCGATACTTTACCCACTAGTTATGCGGGGTCCACTAGGAATTTTAAGTTGGGCCATAGAATTACTTTGCAAAGGAAAATAAATAGCCAATAAACTACTATTTAAAACTTCTTATACTAATGTTTCTCTTGTTAGAGTTCTCATCTTTGATAGTGTATTAACTAATTATTTCATCCTTTTACTAGTTTTTCCTATGTGAAGATTTATCCCACATTGGTTAGTTAGGATAGTTATTTGTTTTACCTTGCCTAATTATGCAAGGGCTTTCTATTGTACTAGAATCTCATTTTAAATAACATTTGTCTGCAACTTCCTTGTGTGATGTTTGTTGACCATTTTAACCGCAAGTCAAAATGGGTCAACCCCCTATAGCCAAAAACTTATATATGGGTCTAGTATAATGTCATAAGGTGTGTTATAGTTCATTTGATGTAGTTTAATGTCATTTTAGTCTTGGTCATGGTCCAATTAGTCTTTGTGTCATTTGATGTCATTTAGGGGTCATTTTAGAGCAGTAAAGGCAAGTGGTATAGTTTTCCAAGCAATAAAAATGTTTTAAACTCCTCCTTAATGTCTAATATGTCATTCCATATTAGACATGCTAGTTTATAACTAAAAACTTGTAGGTGATAACTGAAAATCAATAAAGTGGAAAGGGAGTTTTAAAGGTTGTACAACCTATGGGAGAGAGTGGCATATGGGAGAAGATTTTGGGATGGATCTTAAACTTATTCAGACTCATTTACATGCTGGACATGTTTTGGATATGCCAAAAATTGACTAAAACCATTCTACTCTTCCATTTTTCCACCATGCACGTGAAACTAGTTAATAGGTTTTTTGATAGTACGACTAGTAGGAGAAGTTTCAAGTCAAATGACTTTGGGGGGTGATAGTAAAATTGTTAAAATTGAATTTAATGTTTGGATTTCAAGGAATGGTGGACTATACTTTATGATCCATCTTTAACAAATTGACTATGTTTTTCTGCCTATTATTTCCCACACCCTACAGGTTTTGCCTCTTTTTTGAAGGTCCATACAATCCAATTATTTATATTGATTTCAGAGGATGTTTAATCCTTCCTATAATGTTTCCCATGCTTTGTTTCATGTTTGGAAATGATTTCATAGACCAAACAATCCAAACTATAGGAAGATGTCATAAATGGAGGTTACAATCAGGTTTCACTACTTGAAGAATGTTTCTTTATATTCAAGGGTTTCATGTGAGTGAGATATGTTGTGATTAATGTTTTAATATCATAATAATCTCCTTATCCTTCCAGTTTCACTCTCCAAAGCTAGCATCATGGAGGCGATAGTCAAAAAGTATAACACACAGTCAACTCCATGCAAACATCCATATATAGTCCTCATGTTTTGAGATCTAAGCATGGTTATGAGGATGTTATTAAGATTATTATGTTTTTGAACACCTCATTGGAACATGAACAAGTAAACTAGATTTCTCAAATGCCCTGCAATGGACTATGATAATAAATTCTCTCATATGCACATTCATATGCCATTAGTGTGCACTCTCAGAAGAATGGCATGTTATAATTAAGGTATTTAAACTTTTTTCAAGTCCACAAAATGCTACTAGGATCCATTTGGGCATATAGAGAAGGTATAAGACTAGTTGTCAGCTCATATACCATACAAACTTGTTATCTTAACCATCACTAACTGGTCTGCAACTGTGTTAGCATCTAAAAGAAGGCTAAAAATTGAAATGGTGTTAATAAACTTGTTTAAAAGTCTAAAATGATTGTGAAATATCATTTTAACACTTTTAGAGAGCACAAATTTGGTTATAGGATCATATTCCATGCTCATTTCTTATATCCACATGCATTACCATGCAACCTAAAATGTCCACCTATAGGTGGATTATACACAGACTTAAAGGTATTATATGGAGGTGGTTTGACATGATTTGAAACATTTATTAGGTTGATGTAGTTGAGATGCTTTATGAGAGTCATGATTGGAACATTGAATAAGCAGGCATGAGTCATCTTTAAAGTTGAGTGACTGTGTTTAGGGATAATTTCCCTAAAACACCAAAACAAAGGCCTACCCCATTTTGATGATATCATATAGTAATGTTTCATAATGTATAGATGAGTCTAAATGAACCCATGTTGTATAATCCACATAGGGGTATTATGTTTCAAAATAAAGAGGGTGTGTGATTACAGAAGATAGTGTTTGAAGGTTCCCAAATCATGAAATTGTTCACTGTGTTCATTCAATGTTGTCTATAGGTTTTGAACCTCAAAAGGACTTCACTTCCTAAGGTGGATATGTAAGGTATATATTTATGTTGAAATGTTCATATTGAGTTGAGAAAATCATTTGTGGTTCAAAGAGAATCAAAAAATGGTTAGATCACTATTTTTTTGGGCCTAATAGGCACACCTACAAGTGTACTTTGGTTCAAAAGGAGTGTACTTTGGTCCAAAAGGCCACCTAAAATTGGCTATAGGTATATACAGTCTAATGACACAAACCTATGCATGAAAATATAGTGGATAAAGACACATAAAATCTCAAAAATTCTTCATAATACCTCAAATGAATCTCAAGAGTATGTGACACAGGTTTCAAAGATGATGCCCACCTACAGGACCCCTACACAGTCAACTATAGCTGACTGTGGTATGATAGTGAGCTAATAAATGGTGTTATTGATGTTAGAATGGATTGAAAATGAGGTGGATAGATACAAATGGATAATAACTGAATTTGGTAACTCTAAGGAGGTATATAGGCATTGTTTTCAAGGTTCAATCATACACTACCACCCACAAGTGTCTCTCCCAAACAAGAAAACACAATCAACACCATGACCAGTCAAAGTGGAGAGGAACACAATTTATAAGGTTGGAAAGGTTGTAAGAAGTATACATAAATAAAAGTGTCTTGACAATTATACTTAATTTGTGTAACCATTACATATTATAAACAATGTAGAGAAGGGATCAAACAATGCAGTACATAGTCATATTTAATACCTTACACACAGTCAGTCATTTGACAATCTACCTTATGGGTTTGATAGTGTTTGGATGATCATAATGGTATATAAAAGAGATGAAACTATCCATATAGTTTCTATATAAATTGTAAAAGTCCTCCACATATATACCTTGTCTAGTAAAATAAGGGAAGTGCCCTCTATTTTGTCTCAGATAGAGGGCACTCCCCAAGGGTGTAAACCCTACAGATTCAATATAAAGGAGATGAAAAGGTGAGTTGAGGGTGGAAAATACCTTACAAGAGGGCTTAATAAGTTGAATAAGACATGAAAAGACATGATAAACCATGCACAAAGGTGAGAAACCCAACATGGTGGTCTAAAACCACATGGGAGCAGACAAACCTATTAGGTCTCAACTAGAAATCCCAACTAGAGGGTCAATTCTATCTATAGTGTTAGATTAACATTATAATGAGTTTTAACATATTTTTAAGGAGGTATAAGGTATGTTTCCAAGCTATTTTTATATAAAGGAAATCACAAAAAATCCATTTCTTGGCTCAAACCTCATTAGTCCTGCATGGAATGAAGAGAAGAGCTCGAATAGGTAATTTTGAATGCTTATACCTACATGGACACTTTGCATGGGAGATCATAGAGCTAGGGAAAATTGAAGAGGATCCTAAGAAAACATTTTGTGGGATTGGTTCTATGAGTTCAATATGACAAATCTATAAATAATCCTTAAGGGTGGAAACAACTCCAAACCCTCCAAAATCCTAGATAAAGACCTGATTGGGAAAATGAAGATGGAGAGATATCTAGATGGCAATGAATGACCATGAAAGTGATTAAATTCTGAAGAGGAATCACTAGGACTACTTACCATCCATTTGAGGTGTTCCCTACTTGTATGGACAAGGAGGAAATTGACCTTCTTTAATAGTTTTTGGCATTTTTTAGGTTCTAGGAAGAGTCAAGGGATGAAAGTCAAATTGTGGGAAAGGATGGGACTTGAGCTAACCCCTGATGTCCATTTATTGTCAGTAGAAAATATTCTAAGTGCTTCTAAAAGTACTCCCACTTCAGCCAGTCAAAACTGCCATAGTGAACAAGCTAGTGGGAGAGTGAAAATGCTAAGTGGGAATCCTTTTAAGGTATACCTAATGAATGTCAGGTTATGGGAGATCTTGAAATGTTGTCATTCACTCCTTTTTATATATTTTCATGGAAAACTAAATCCAAATTTAAGGCTAAGCATGAGGGGTGAGTGAAAGAGGAGTTATTTAGACTATAGATAATGATATCTCAAGTGTAGAAGAATATTGATGATTAAGGATGAAACCAATGCATGGTAGAGCATGAATAAAACCCCTCCCCATAATTACAATCATTAATTTTGTCCCTAGTCAGTTGTGAGATGTTCTAAAAGGGCCAAATGATGAAGGTAATTTTTTGAGCAAGAAATAAGGAGTCCTACTCCACATTTCAGGAGTTTCATGCATTTGAGGGACATTTGTCCTATTAGAACTTACATGGTCTATATCACACTTAATTATCTTACATGTTTAATTAATTTTCTCATCATGACACGTCTTAGTGACTCTTGGACTTCATTCTCCTTTCCTCTCTCTCAAATTCTATAAGTAGCAACCATTTTGGCTATTGTAAGCTAATACCACACTAGATATGGTGAAGCCATACTAGAATGACATTGTATTTTGCCTTTAAAAAATCAATATAAGTTTGGTTTTTATTTCATGAACATTTGTCTAAGTATACAAGTGATGTATGGTGAAGTTAGCAATAATCTTCTATCCTTGCTTTCCTTATCCTTTCATTTTTATGCAAGAGTTCCTATTCTAATAGGTCATATAGAGTGTAATCAAGTGTGTTAGTCTCCTTTAAAGTGTACAACTATTATTAGAGTGTGAATTCTTCCCTATGGTTCATTTACCTTATGTTTCTTCATGCATATCACCTCTATTTTGAAGCATTGATTTTAGAACCTTCTAGGACTTAAAAGGTAGTTTGTATGCCTTGTTTCTCAGTGAAAGAAGTATGATGGTCATGTGAAAATCATATTGGTGTATCACCCCCTTATTATAGTTTAATTTCATGAAAATTATAAGTCTTCTCCCCATAAGTAACTAGTTTTTTAGGTCATAAGCATTTCAAGATATAATTAGGGAGCTAGCCCTTAAACCAAGAGGTCTACTTCTACCTATAGGTACACCCACATACCTATAAGTATCCCCATGTTGCCCAAATATGTAAAAGGATTTAACACCGTCTTCTAGGGTTGAAGATTTGGTGACAATAATGTTTTTTATTGTTAAAAATTTTAAATCTTTTGTTGGAATGCCTTTAAAATTCCTAACATGGTACTAGAACTTTGAGTGTTGCATCCATCACATTGTTGATTTTTTAAAAAAAACTTCCCCTATTGTAGTTGCTTCTTCCCTTGTCATACATCCCCAATCTTTTGTTTTTCTCCTCTTCTAGATCTGAAACTTTTATTTAAGTTTTGAAGAAAGTGATTGGTCTTCTTCTTGGAGGGAAGGTGGAGAGGAAGCATTGGAAAGATGAGGATGACATTAGATTTGTTTCTATCTCTATTGAACTACACACTTTATCAAGGTGTTAGAAGTTATTATTTTCCTTTGTGAGAGAGGCGTAAGGCATTTTTGAGGGAGGAAGACTTATAGAGATACTTACATCCTATTCTAAGAGGTATGGGATGGGGTGAATAGAATTGGAAGGATCTGCTACTTCCAGCCATTCCCCTACAAAACCTTGGCATTGAAAATTTATTTTCTTAACTACATTTTTAATTTATAGGTTGGAAATTTACAAAGAGTTGGTGTTTTAACCTTACCAACTATGCATTGTACTCAGTGAGCTGTGTGTTATTTTATGGCATTGAAGGAAATCAAAGCTTAGAAAACATCATTTTCTATATCTATGTGGCATTTTGGAAGGGATGGTGCTTTGGGATGACCTATTGTTATGGCATTAGCTTTGTCCTAAATCTATCTATTACATTGGAAGTAAGGAGAGTGCTTTAGGCCAAGCATAGGATCTCGAGATTTGGACCATTAGACTTATCTTCTCTTAGGTCTATATCCCAATTTTTTTCCTTAATTACTGTGTGAAAAATATGTAGAGGAAACCTGATTTGAAATCTTTGTATATTGGGAGAAAGGTTGGGACTTAAGATAAACCCTAATTTCCATTTATTTTAACATAAAATATCCTAAGTGATTATGAGAATATTCCCACTTTAGCCAATCAAAATTGCCATAGTGAACAAGCTAGTGGGAGAGTGAAAATGTTAAGTGGGAAGCCTTTTAAGGTCTTTTGATGAATATAAGGAAATGGAAGGTCTTGACATGTGTCATTCACTCCTTTGTATGGATTTTCATGGAAAACTAAATCCAAATTTGAGGCCAAGTGTGAGGGGTGAGTGAAAGAGGAGTTATTTGGACTAAAAACAATGATAGCTCATGTGCAGAAGAATCCTAATGACTAGAGATGCAACCAATACATGGTGGAGCATGTATACAACCCCTCACCCTCAGTGCAATCATCAATTATATCCTTAATAAATTATGGATGTTCTAAAATGGAAAAATGATGAAGGTAGTTTTTTGAGCAAGAAAGAGGAGTCCTATGCCACATTTTAGGAGTTTTATACTTTTAAGGGCCATTTGTCCTATCATAGATTGCATGGTCTATCTCACACTTCATTTTCCTACATTTTTAACTATTTTTCTCAGCATGACATGTGTCCTAGTGAATCTTGGACTTCATTCTCTTCTCCTTTCTCTCAAATTCTATAAGTAGCAGCCATTTTGCCTCTTGTAAGCTAATACCACACCATGTATGTGAAGTCCTGTTGGAATGAAATTGTATTTTTCCTTTGAATAATTAATATAAGTTTGTTTTTGATTTCATGAATATTTTTCTAAGTATGCAAGTGATGTATGGTGAAGTTAGCGATAATCTTCTATCCTTACTTTCCTTATCCTTTCATGTGTATGCAAGAGTTCCTATTCTAATAGGTCATATAGAGTATAATCAAGTGTGTTAAGATCCTTTCAAGTGTACAAATATTTTTAGAGTGTATAATATACCCTCTAGTTTATTTACCTTATATTGCTTCATGCATATCACCTTTATATTGAAGCATTGATGTTATACCCTTCTAGGACTTAAAAGCTAGTTTGTATGCCTTATTTCTTAGTGAAAGAAATATGATGGTAATTTATAAATCATCTTGGTGTATCACCCCCTTATAATAGTTTCAATTCATACAACTTTAACTCTTTTACCCACAAACAACTAGCTAGTTAGGTGATAAACATTTAAATATATATTCAGGGAGATAACCCTTGAACCTAGAGGTATACTTCTATCTATAGGTATACCCATACACTTATAAGTATCCTCATGTTGCCAAAATATGGAAGAGGTTTGAACACCCTATTCTAGGGTGCAATATTTGGAGACAACAATTCTAGCATGCTCGATGGGACTCATTGTCTTCAAGACAACTTGTCAAGGTGAATGCTAGTCTTGACAACACCATCAACACATTGGTGTGCTACTCAACATTTGGTGACTCCATTCAAGGTATAATCTAGTTCAAGGCCATTGTCTTGTTATATTTCTGCTTGTTGAGTTGTGGAGCTAAAAGCTTCAACTCTTTACAAACAGAAGTGAATAGAAGGTTGCTGAGATCCAGGATCCACCTATTTAGCCTGAACTTCCTTTTGACCAGTTTAATATCCTCATCTAATATTGGCCCTCGGCAGAAAGATCAAGAAGATTTTGCTAGCTAAGAAAGTGAAGAGGTTGAAGAGAATGAATATCTTGAAGATAACAGGCCAAGCAACATGACTTTCCTACTTTCAATACTAAAAATCCAAGTTATAGTTTCAAGCCTATGATGACATTCCTCCTAATGCCACAAAGAGTGTGCCTACATTCAATGGTGAGAGTCATGTTACATCTATTGAACACATTAGGTATGTCTCAAATTTTTGTAGTTTACATAATGTCAACTGAAGAGAATATTTCCATTATACTCCTTGCCATGTCCCTTAGAGGTAAACCAATTCTTGATTGGTATAGGACTTTTTTGGTAGGGATGTATCACATCACTGGGAAGACTTTGGAGTGTTTTTGACTTCAAGGTTTGAAGATGAAAGTGACCATACCTCTCTCATACATTAGCTTAATGTGATAAAAAGGGGCCCCAAGAAAATGATGCATGAATTCTAATAAGAGCTTTCAAAATTGCTTAATTGGTATAGATTGCCTCCCCATGAGACCACATGCTAGCTTTTTGTTCAAAACATACCTACTTGAGATCCATTGGTATCAGACATTGTTATCATGCTTCAATCCATGGGTAGTCTCAATCTTCTCGATGCATATGAACTTACCATTAAGTAACTAAGAATGGCCTCTTCAAGTAGGAAAGTTTCCTCCTAAGATGTCTATACCTCTACTACCCAATAATTTTGATAATACTCTAAGTGTTCCCAATTTCCCAATGCTAATACCAAGCCTAGAGTTGTTCCTAAGAAGGTAGAAGATGATGTTGATTGGTAGTCAAGGTCTAAGTTCTTTGAGACAAGCTGTCAAGCTTTAGAGGCTTGAGCATGCACTTAGCAAGCAAACAATTAAGCCTCTTGAACAAGGTGCTTCTAAAAATCCATATTACCTAATGAATAGAGACGCAGCTTAAGACTACAACTATGGAAGAGGATCATCAATGCAAACACTCGCTTCTGTCCTCGGAAATAGGCATTCTGGACGCAAGGTATACCGATCGCCGATT
Source organism: Torreya grandis (assembly GCA_037957365.1). Classification (NCBI taxonomy): domain Eukaryota; kingdom Viridiplantae; phylum Streptophyta; class Pinopsida; order Cupressales; family Taxaceae; genus Torreya; species Torreya grandis. The sequence goes on from JARHVA010000107.1 coordinate 2,291,725, forward strand.
CCTTCTACTTGCAATGTGACCACCGGGCCGATCCACTACCGACGTCGGCGTCATTGCAACTTGCACCTGACCAACGTCGAGTCGATCCTGGACCGATGCCGGTGACTGTGTATGAATCAAACCTTACAAGTGTGCTCCTTGAGTGAAAGCTTTGAGTTTCTCACACCCTAACACTGCTCATCAAGCTCTTATTAGTTCTGACTAGGTGAAGTCATGATCTTAGTCAATGACCTATTTAGCCTGAACTTCCTTTTGCAGTTTAATATCCTCATCCTAATATGACCTTCTAAAGATGGAAGAAGATTTTGATAGCTAAAAAAGTGAAAGGTTGAAGAGAATGAATATATTGAAGATAATACATAGGGCCAAGATGACTTTCCTACCTTCAGTAGGTAAAAATCCAATATAGCTTTCAAGCCTATCATCTAATCTCCCTCCTAATGCCACAAAGAGTGTGCCTACAATCAATGGTGAGAGTCATGTTACATCTATTGAACACACCTAGGTACCTCAAATTTTTTTAGTTTCATAATGTTGGTGAAGAGAATATTTCTCATTAGACTCCTCTGCAATGTCCTTAGAGTTCAAAGCAATCCTGATTGCCTATAGGGACTTTTCTCGAGAAGGATGAGTATTACATCAAGGGAAGACTTTGGAGTGTTTTTGACTTCAAGGTTTGAAGATGAAAGTGACCATACCTCTCTCATACATTAGTCTTAATGTGATAAAAAGGATGGCCTCCAAGAAAATTATGCATGAAGCCAGATAAGAGGTATTCAAAATAATTGGTATAGATTGTTTCCCCACTGAGACCACATGCTAGCTTTGTGTTACATACCTACTTGAGATCCATTGGTACATAGTCATTTCTATCATGCTTCAATCCATGGGTGGTCTCAATATTATTGCATTGAACTTATCTAAAACTGAGAATGGCCTCTTCAAGTAGGAAAGTTGCCTCCTAAGATGTCTATACCTCTACTACTCAATAATTCTGCTAATACTCTAAATGTGGCCCAATTTACCAATGCTAATTGCATAGAGTTGTTCCTAAGAAGGTAGAATATGATCTGACTTCAGTCAAGGTACTGAAGTTCTTTGAGACAAGCTGATCAAGCTTTAGAGGCTCTAAAATCATGCAAGCTAACATAGAATTAAGGTGCTTATCAAAATCCATATACCTATGAATAACATTATGGTTAGCAGATATGAAAGAGGAAGAGGTCAAGGTCAACCTAACTTTAATAGGCCTATCAATGTGTATAATCCCAACCTAACTTTATTACATGACTATCCTAGTTTTCCCATCCTTCAAGACATAGTTATTATTGACCTCCCAACTCACTTTTCAATATGCCTTTCAAAAGACTTTATAGCCAAGACAGGTGGCTATCTCTCAACTAATTAGTCCTTCTTAGCCTTTAGAATAAGGTATGGAACTAAGGTGACCATTATAACTCAACCTCTTGCAAGGTTTCACATTGATCCCTTCATTGAAATAAGTTCTAACTTGAATTGTTTTGTCCATGATAATGAGGTATCTAATGTGGATTATGATGATTTTAAACTTGAAGGCATCTCTGACTTGTTCCTTGATGAATATGCTGTAGATTCTTATGAGCATGATCCTTATGCATACTTTGATAAAACTAACCTTGGATCTTATATCATGCATGCAGAGCCATTTGAAGGAGTTGAGGTAAGTGTCAAACATTATCTCTCTCAAGTTGCTGAAGGAAACTACATGATTAATGAGTATGACGATGATAGGTTTAGGAATTTAATTGAGCACCATAATGGAAAGAATTATGTATTTCTACTTGCTATTGATGAAGATGATATTGATGATGACACTTATGAGGGAGAAGAGGATGACTTATGGAAAAAATATAATGCCATATGTCAAGAATTTGATCAAATAGGTAATGCTACTTCCCCTCTTAAGAAGTCTATGTCTGAAGTGTTTGATAATGATTCTAACAAACATGTTGTTTATTGCCTTACCAAGCATGAAAAGGAGTGTCATGTTGTGAATGAAGAGGACTTATGGAAAAGGTTCAATGCCATATGCAAAGAGTTTGACAAGTTGGGTAAGACTCATTTTTATCCAAGACATTATATATCTAATGTCAATATTAATAATGAGACTAATATGTATGTTATTAAGTGTTCCATAAAGCACAATGAGGAAAGCCATTCTGATAATTAATATCCTGCAACCATGAAAGAACTTGATAAAGTTAGTTCCCAAAGAGTTGTGAACATGGAAAATGATGTCGAGACAGAAGTTTTTATGCCTCAAGGAAAGTTAAAATCCCCATCTAATGTTGAGATACATTCATAGGCATTTTAAAATAAAGGAGAAGAATTTGATGTTCCCAAACATCATGAACATTATATCTAAGAAGGTGGAGAGGTTGAGACAACTATCATACACTCTAATCTATAATTTTTTAGAGAGCATCTAATAGATATGATAGAGATCATAGTAGTTACATCCCCAATCAAGGATCTTACAAAGCAATGAAGATAATTCATGAAGGCTCCAAATAGCCCACTTGTAGGCATGAGAAGGCATAGAGTTGGTAAGCTTCTTGACCATACATATATGCAAGTGATTGGTGATGAGCATGCTCGTCATGCTAGGCTGCCTTCATGGAGTGACAAAGATATAAGGGGAACTATGTTTGACCCTAGCTTAGGTATGATAAGATGTTTCACCTCAAAATTGAGGTTTTGTAAATAGTAGAATAATTGTCTATGTCTTCATTTTAGTTGTGTTGTGTTTCTTATTTTGTGTGTCTTTATCTTATGTTTGGTGTGTTTCAAAAGGTAAATTGTGTGTCAAAAATGGTGTACATGTGACTCCATGTTCTAATGGATAGGATTAGGCTATTGGTCATGGCATAACAAGCATACCACCCTTGGGAAATTGCTAATAATGTTGACCTTTTTGACCACAAGTCAAAATAGGTCAACCCCTATAGTCAAAAACTTATATATGGGTATATTATAGTGTCATAAGGTGTGTTTTAGTTCATTTTATGTAATTTAAGTTCATTTTATCCTTGGTCATGGTCCAATTAGTCTTTGTGTCATTTAATGTCATTTAGGGGTCATTTTAGAGTATTAAAGACAAGTGGTATAGTTTTACAAGCAAGACAAGTGTTATAAACTCATCCTCAACATTCAATATGTTAGTCCCTATTAGACATGTCAATTTATAACTAAAAACTTGTAGGTGATAACTGAAAATCAAGAAAGTAAATGGAAAAGAAGTTTCAAAGGTTGTACGGCCTATGAGAGAGAGTAGCACTTGAAAAAATCTTATGGTATGGATATTCAACATCTTTATAATAATTTACATGATTTAAATGCTTTGGAGATGCCAAAAATGGGCTAAAACCATTCTACTCTTCCATCATTCCACTATACACATGAAACTGGTCAATAGGTTTTTGAATAGTACAGCCAAATAGGATAAGTTTCAGGTTAAATGAAATTAGGGGTGATATTAAAATTGGTCAACTTCAATTTTATGTTTGGATTTCAAGGAAAGGTGGCTTATACTTTATGAACCATCTTTAACAAGTTGACTATGTTTTTCTACCTGTTGTTTCCCACACCCTATAGGTTTTACCTCTTTTTGGTTAGGTCCATAAAATCCAATTGTTTATATTGATTCAAGAGGATTTTTAATCCCTCCTCTCAATTTTCCAATTCTTGGTTTCATGTTTGAAAATGATTTCATGGACCAAATAGTCTAAATTGCATAAATGGAGGTTGCAATCAGGTTTCACTACTTACATAATGTTTCTTTCTTTAAAAGGGTTTCATGTGAGTGATATATTTTGTGATTCATGTTTTAATTTCATAATAATCTCATTATAATTCCAAGTTCACTCTCTAAATCTAGCATCAAGGAGGTGGTAGTAAAAAATCATAACACACAGTCAACTTCATGCAAATATCTATATACAATCCTAAAGTTTTGAGCTCTGAGAATGGTTATGAGGATGTTATGAATATTATTTTGTTTTTGAACACCTCATTGAAACATGAACAAGAAAATTAGACCTCTCAAATGTCATGTAATAGACTATGACAATCAATTCTCTCATATGTATAGTCATATGCCATTGGTGTGTACTCTCAGAAGAATGGCATGTTGGAATGGAGGTATTTAAACTTATTTCAAGTCATAAAAAGTTGAGAGTATCCATATGAGCATTTAGATAAGGTATAATACTAGTTACAAGCTCATAAACCATACAAATTAGTTATCTTAACCACCATAAACTAGTTTGCAACTGTGTTAGCATCTATATGAAGGTTAAAACGTTGAAAGGGAGTTTAGAAACATGTTTAAAAATCTGAAATGAATATGAAATATCATTTTAACACTTTTAAATAGCATAAATTTGGTTATAGGCTCATATTCCATGATCATTTCTTGTATCCACACTCACTGCCCTGCAACCTAAAATGTCCACCTATAGGTGGCTTATACAGAGACTTAAAGGTGTTGTATGGAGGTGGTTTGACATGATTTTAAACCTTTATGATGTTGGTGTAGTTGAGATTATTCATGAGATTCATGATTATAACAATGAATAGGCAATCAAACTCAAAAATCATCTTCAAAGTTGAATGACTGTGTTTAGGGACAATTTCCCTAAAACACCAAAATAGAGGCCTACCCCATTTTGATGATATCATATAACAATGTCGAATAATGTATAGATGAGTCTAAATGAACCCATGCAATAGCCTTCACATAGGGGTATTATTTTACAAAATAAAAAGTGTGTGTGATTAGAGAAGCGTAGTGTTTAAAGGCTCCCAAATCATGAAATTTTTCATTGTGTTCATTCAATGTTGTCTATTGGTTTTGAACCTCAAAAGGACTTTACTTTCCAAAGTAGAAATGTAATGCATATATCTATGTTGGAATGGTCATATTGAGTTTATAAAATAATTTGTGGTTCAAATATAATCAAACAAGGGTTGGAGCACTAGCTTTTTGGGCCTAATAGGCACACCTACAGGTGTACTTTGGTTCAAAAGGCCACCTACAATTGACTGTAGGTATCTACATTTTGATGACACAAACCTATGCATGAAAACCTACTATATAAAGATAAATAAAAGATCAAAAATTATTCCTAAGACATTAGATTAATCTCAATAATATGTGATGTAGGTTTCAAAGATGATGCCCAATTATAGGACCCCTGCATAGTCAATTGTCGCTGACTGTGGTATGACCGTGCGCTAAAAAATGGTGCTATTGATGTTAGAATGGATTAAAAATGAGGTGAATAGATCCAAATGGATAAAAAATAGATTTATAAACTCTATGGAGGTCTATAGGCATTATTTTCAAGGTTTAATCATACACTACCACCTACAAGTATTTCTCCCAAACAAGAAAACACAGTCAGCACCATGACCAGTCAAAGTGGAGAGGCATGCAATGAAGAAGGTTGGAAAGTTTATAAGAATTATACATGATTAAAATTTTCTTAAACATGATACTAAACTTTTTTAACCTTCACATAGTATAAAAAATATAGAGAAGGGATCTAACAATGCAGTACATAGTCATATTTAATACCCTGCACATAGTCAGTCATTTGATATTCTGCTTTGTGGGTTTGATAGTGTTTGGAGGATCTAGTGGTATATTAAAGAGATGAAACTCTACACAGAGTGTCTTTATGACTTGGAAAAGTCCTCCAAATATCCACCTTGTCTGGGAAAACATGGGAAGTGCCCTCTATTTTGTCTCAAATAGAGGGCACTCCCAAACGATGCAAACCTTGCAGATTCAATATAAAGGAGATGAAAAGGTGAGTTGAGGGTGGAAATTTTTTTTTAAGAGGGGGTAATAATTTGAATAAGACATGAAAAAACATGATAAACCATACATAGAGGTGAGAAACCCATCATGGTAGTCCAAAACCACATGGGAGTAGACAAACTTATTAGGTCTCAACTAGGCCTAAAGCCCAACTAGAGGGTCAATTACATATCTAGTGTTATATGAACATTATAATGAGTTTTTACATGTTTTTAAGGAGGTATAATGTGTTTCCAAGCTATTTATATATAAGGAGATCATAAGAAATCCATTTCTTGGCTCAAACCTCATTAAGTCTACATCGAGTGAAGAGATAGCTCAAATAGGTAACTTTGAATGATTGTAACTACACAGACACTTTGCATAGAATCTCATGGAGATAGGGAAAGTTGAAGATGATATTGAGAAATCATTTTATGGGATTGGTTTTTGATTTCAATGTCACAACTCTATAAATAATCCTTAAGGGTGGAAACAACTCTAAACCCTCTAAAACCCTGGATAAAGACCCGATTGGGAAAATGAAGATGGAAAAATATCCATATGGAAAGGAATGAACATGAAGTGATTGAAGGTTTTAGAATACTCAAAAGGACTACTTACCATATATTTGAGGTGTTCCCTACTTGTATGAATAGGGAGGAAATTAGCCTTATTTGACAATTTTTGTTGTTTTTTAGGTTCTAGGAAGAGTCAAGGGATGAAAATCATATTGGGAGAAAGGTTAAGACTTGAGCTAACCCCTCATGTTGATTTATTACATAAAAAAATCTCCTAAGTGCTTCTAAAAGTACTCCCACTTCAGCCAACCAAAACTACCATAGTGAACAAACTAGTGGGAGAGTGAAAATGTTATGTGAGAAGCCTTTTAAGGTCTACTCGATGAATCTAAGGTTATGGGAGATATTTACATGTGTCATTCACTCCTATATATATATTTTCATGGAAAACTAAAGCCAAATTTAAGACCAAGTGTGAGGGGTGAGTGAAAGAGGAGTTACTTGGACTGTAGATAATGATAGTTCATGTGGAGAAGAATATTGATGATTAAGGATGCAACCAATGCATGGTGGAGCATGTCTAAAACCCCTCCCCCTTAGTTCAGCTATAATTCTGTCCCTAATCAGTTTTAGGATGGTCCAAAAGGGCTAAATGATGAAGATAATTTTTTGAGCAAGCAATGAGGAGTCCTACACCACATTTCAAGAGTTTCACACATTTGAGGGCCATTTGTCCTATCAAAAATCACATGGTATGTATCAAACTTCATTCTCCTACATGTTTAACTCCTTTTCTTAGCATGAAACATGTCTTAGTGACTCTTGAACTTCAATCTCTTTTCCTCTCTCTCAAATTATACATGTAACAACCATTTTGGCTTTTGTAAGCTAATACCACACCACATGTGGTGAATTCCTACTTGAATGACATTGTAGTTTACCTTTGAACAATCAATATAAGTATATTTTTGAGTTTATGAACATTTTTCTAAGTATGCAAGTGATGTATGGTGAAGTTATCAATAATCTTCTATCCTTACTTTCCTTATCCTTTCATGTTTATGTAAGAGTTTCTATTCCAACAGGTCATATAGAGTGTAATCAAGTGTGTTAGGTTCCTTTCAAGTGTACAACTATTATTAGAGCATGAAATCTACCCTCTAGTTCATTTACCTTATGTTGTTTCATGCATATCACCTTTATATTGAAGCATTGATGTTAGAACCTTCTTGGACTTAAAAGCTAGTTTGTATACCTTATTTCTTAGTGAAAGAAGTATGATGGTCATGTGGAAATCATCTTGGTATATCACCCCCTTATAATAGTTTCATTTCATGCAAATTATAACTCTTTTCCCCATAAGTAACTAGTTAGTTAGGTGATAAGCATTTCAAGATATATTTAGGGTGTTAGCCCTTAAACTTAGAGGTCTACTTCTACCTATAGGTACACCCACATACCTAGAAGTTTCTCCATTTTTGCCAAATCTAGAAGAGGCTTGAACACCCTCTTCTAGAATTGAATATTTGGTGACAATAATGTCTTTATTATTAACACTTCAAAATCTTGGGTTAGAATGCCTTTACATTTCCTAACATGGTACCAGAGCTTTGAGTGTTGCATCCATCACACTTCTATAATTTTTTTAGAAACTTCCCTTGTTGCAGTTGCTTCTTCCCTTGTCATACATCCTAAACCTTTTATTTTTAATTTCTTCTAGATCTAGCACTTTTATTGAAGTTTTGATGAAAGCAATTGGTTTTCTTCTTGGAGGGAAGGTAGAGAGGAAGCATTGGAAAGAGGAGAACACTATATTTGTTTCTATCTTTGTTGAACTACAAACTTTATTGAGGCATTGGAAGTTATTATTTTCCTTTGTGAGAGAGGCTTGAGGCATTTTTGAGGGAGGATAGCTTGTAGAAGATACATACATCCTATTCTAAGAGGTGTGGGATGGGGTGAATAAAATTATAAGGATCTGCTACTTCCAACCATTCCCCTAAAAAATCTTGGCATTAAAAATTTATTTTCTTTACTACAATTTTAATTTATAGGTTGGAATTTTACAAAGAGTTGGTGTTTTAACCTTACTAGCTGTGCATTGAACTCAATAAGTTATGTGTTATTTTATGGCATTGAAGGAAATTATAGGTTTTAAAACATCATTCTATATATATGTGTGGCATTTTGGAAGGGATGGTGTTTTTGGATGACCTATTGTTGTGGCATTGGCTTTTCCCTAAATATATCTATTACATTGGAAGGAGAGTGATTGAGGCCATGCATAGGAGCTGGGAGAGTTGGACCATCAGACTTGTCTTCTATCAGGTCTACATCCTAATTTTTTCCCTTAATTACTATGTGAAAAATTTGTAGGGGAAACATGTTTTGAAACCTTAGCATTTAACTTTTCTAGGAGAGGACTGCATTGGTAGGAGGGCATTCAACATCTAAAATATTTTTTGCAGGACTATGTCTTTTCTATTAAAAATGTTAAAAGTGCATTGGAGAGGAGGAGAGTAGACTAGAGACTTATGTTTCACTCATTATAAGGAATTTTGGTTCACATCAGACTGCTATGGGACATTTGGTTCTCCTTTGGACAATGCCTTACTAGATAAGTTGAAGCCTTTCTCTTAATTTGCCTACCTAGTGCACTGGAGGAGAAACTTAAGAGGATCCAAATAGGTTGAAACACCTCTAATTCATCATTTATCCTCCTTTTATCCTATAAAAATAGTTGTTCATTTCATTATTTCCTTTTACAAGCTATATTTTTTCTTAAAAGAGGAAGTATTTTTCACTTACACGCACACAAAGTTAACCATAAGGATATTTTTTCACTTTGATTGAATTTTTTAAGTCTGTGGTTCAATTAAAGTTAAAACAAGTGGTTGGAAACCTACATTATTTTCCAAATTGGTCAAAAAATTTAGTTTTGTAGTGTCTTTTTTAATGTTTTGACCCATTTTATGAGAATTCATAAGGCCTCTAACTTTTGAACCATTACTCGGATTTGAGTTATATTTTTTTAAAAAGTGTATGATTTTAAATTATATATCCATTGGTTTCATTAATTTTTATAAATTCACTACTTTTATAAAGTGATAAAATTGTGGGGAGAGGTCCTTAATACAATCTTTTGGGAGGTTGTCTCTGTGTCGATTTTGTGCACCCTTTTACATTATTTCTGCTCTTTGGGGACTCACTAGATGGATTATACTTTGGTGTTGACCATTGTGAGTATTTGAATACATAAAATTAATATATATGGAGACATCAAATGGAAATAATCATAAAACACAAAGGATTATGGTCCTTAATAAATGAAACTGAACCACATTTTACACGAGATTTTGAAAAATTTTAGAACTAATGTAAGTTTGAAGAGTGTATGGGTTTAATTGGGAATTATGTGAGTGATAGTTTGTAGTTTCATTTAGATGGGTGTGATACTCCATTCAAAATATAGGCTAAGTTAAAGGGTTTATTTGGAAAAGTATATCATTTGAGAGCCATGCAACTTGAAGTGGAGCTTACTTTTATCTGTGCCACGACACCTAAGACCAAGTGCATAGGGGACAACCAAGTTTGGTTATGTAGAGTGAATGTGTAAATTTAATTCAAATAGGAGTAACCAAACACTTTCAATGGAGTGGAAGTCTTATTTCATCTTCCAGGCATGTGGATAGGGAAGGAAATGCAACTTCTATTTGTTAATGGTGAATAGGGAAAATTGGTACAATGTGCTATAGTGCATGTATTACAAAGTAGATATGTAGAGCATGTTATCTATATTATGACCGTGTAAAAAACATTAACCTTTTTACCAAATGTGTATATTACATATTTATACAAGTAGAATATAAGAACAATTAAAACTACTATCAATTACCAAGAAGATTGTTATGGTAGTTCATATTCCAGGCATGTGGATAGGGTAAGTCAAATATCAATAATATGTGATGTGGAATCCAAGAAGTCAAATATTATTGATATTATAGGGCATGAAATAAAAATCCATGTGGATATATAAGCTACAAAGGGCATGGGATTCAACAAGTAGGAAGAGTAGTCAACATAGAGCCACAAGGTGTGTGAGGGTGCAAAAGTTACAGACCTTGTGCAGGACTTGGTGTGAATCTAACCTTGTGCAAAGGAACATGTAAGATTGGGTGAGATGTGCTAAAATGATTCTACAAAAGGAGCCACCATTCTCTAACATCAATATCATCTTCCCCTAAAAATTAAGGTTCATATGATCCATAAAATCACATAAAATCACTCAAAATAGCTATATAGAAGAGAAAATGAGGAGTGAACTCAATGGTGTAGAAGTTGTCCATAGATCATTCACATTTTCTTGGAGAGTAATGGTCTCTATTACGTCAGTGCATAGTTGTAAACACTGCACTTAAAGTTGCTAAAAAGTATACCACTTACCTTGATCAACGAATTATCCAACCTTAACCACTTTAAAAAGTTTGTGTGTCATGGAGGGTAAATGTGTTTGTTACTTCAATGATCTAGGCCTTCTTTATGGGTAACAAAAGTGTGAGATCCAAATTAGAAGGATGTTGTCTTACTGATAGCTCAAGATATAGTGGAGTGTAAATCTTGAGAAGCTTCACGTTGAATACTGGGTGCATGCCCAAGTACTTAAGTAGATCAAGAATGAAAGCATTCTCACTAGATGCACATAAAAAGGTGTAAAGACCATAATTCAGAGGCTTGATCTTATGTTGTGAACCTTTGAAGCATTCTTTCTAAAGTTACAACCAAACTTTATCACCAACATAGAATGCATGAGGTGTGCAATGTGCATCATAGCACTCATATTTTGCTTAGGTGTGAGAGAGAATATACTAAACTTTCTGGTGAATAGACTGAATGTGATGAAAAAAATTCTTGACTTTATCTACTTCTCATTCTTGTGCACGTGAATTAGTGCCTACAAGTGTATGATAGGAGATGTCGAGAGGTGATGAAGATTAAAACTTAAGACATGTTTGGAATAGACTATGGATGATAGATCTATGAAGAGGCATGTTATAATCATGTTTAATGTACAAGAGATTGTCATCTCAAGTGTGAGAATGTGCATGATTATACATTCATAAAAGATGAATAAGTGTGCGATTGACCACTTCATTTTGCCCATCTGTCTAAGGATGAAAAGTTTTCAACCGATCTAACTATGTACCCATCAAATCCCACAATGCTTACCAAAAATGACTCATAAAGTGTGGATCATGGTTAGAGATGATGGAGATTGGTATCCCAAAATTAACCCAAACATGGTTGAAGATAGCCTGTGTAGTTCCAAATACATTGATGTCTTTTCTACAAGTGACCATGATAGACATCTTGGAAAACTGATCCACTACAATGAATATAATATCATGTTATCATCTCATCATAGATTATCCAGTCATGAAATCCATGATGATGGATTCCCATGGTCTAAATGGACCTAAAAATAGTGTGTAGAGTCCTAGCTTCTTGTTCATGGGCTCAGGGATGCAACAAGTAATGCAAGACTTGATGTGGTGCTCGACATCGACACGTATATGTGGTTAGAAGAAATGTGACTATAATGCAGCTAGAGTCTTTATCATGTCAAAGTGTCCTAAGGTCTTAGCATAGTGCACCTCTAAAGAGAGTCATTAGTGAGGTACACTAGTGGGAATATAGAGATGTCTTAGCTTATAAATAAACTAGTTAAACAAGTAGAACTTTGACACTTATTTACCTTGTATGAGGCTAGTGTAAGTCATTGTGAAGTATTAGTTAGCTGAGTACAGAGGTACCCAGTCTATAAAGTTGTGGCCACATATATCTAGCACCATGATAAGAATGTGAATTGGTGGTCAACTAAGGTATTTCTATGGCCTTATTGTCCTTCCCTTTCTTGTGGTTGATCACAAGATGGAATTGTTGTAGGTAAACCATCCATTTTCTATGGCATGCATTTTCCAACTTTTTCTATGTTTATAAAACTAAAGTGGTTGATGGTCTGAATAAATAACTATCTCCTTCCCAAGAATGTAGTGGTACCATTGCTTTATGTCTTGCACAATAACATACTATTCCTTCTCATAGGTGGAGTACCTATTCACTGTGTCACTAAATGTCTCTGAGTGGTATGTGAGCAGATGCCCATGCTACATGAGCACTGCATCAAGTGTATAGTTAGATGCATCAATGTGGATTTTAAAGGAGTACAAAATGTCAAGAATTGTGAGAATAGTCACTACACAGATGTATTGATTGAGTGCCTCAAAAGTGCATTATTACACGAGTCCAGTCAAACTTGGCTTTGGCATGGGTGAGCTAACTAAGAGCCCAAGAGATGTACAAGAAACCAAGGGTAAACCTATGATAGAAGTTAGCAAGTCCATAAAAACTCCTCAATTATGTGAGATTATGTAGAGTAGGCCAATCTTGGATCACTTTGATATTTTCTAGACCTACTCTGATGTTAGTGTGATTAATGATGTAACCTAGGTATTGGATCTATGCAGTATCAAATGTACACTTTGCTAAGTTGGCTTGTAACTTATGTTGGCACAAATTGTCTAAGATGCACGAGATCTGATCCATATGTTCCTCCCAAGTCTTACTGAAGATGATGATGCCATCTAAGTAGATAGTGATGGAGTTAAATAAATGATTGAGTATATCATCCATCAAGCACATATAGGTGGCTGGTGCATTAGTGAGGCCTAAAGGCATGACCAACCATTCATAAAATCCCTCCCATGTCTTAAATGTTGTCTTTTATATGTCTTTAATATGGATTGGAACTTGATGATAACCTGACTCCAAGTCTATCTTTGGTGAAGTATTGTGTGCCTCAGAGTTGGTTCAAGAGATTGTCAATGTATTGTAATGGATACTGCTTCTTCACCATGATTTTATTGAGTGATAAATATTCAATGCAAAGTCACCAAGAACCATCCTTATTGGGCATAAGGATCATTAGACTCCCATAATGCAAATATCTAGGCCTGATCTAAAGCTTTTATATCTAGTGCCAAACTTAATCATTCTCCCAAACCAATCCATGATATAGGGGACTATTGGGAAGAGGGAATCCAAGAACCAAATAAATGTGGTATTTTAATATACAATACATTGGAAGGATTTCAATTTCTATGAAGAAATCACTTTGCTACACTAGTAACTTATTGAGATACTATTACTATGACGGTGTGCAAGTGTTATGTACTGCAAAGGTACACTTTGTCATATTATGCTACACAGGTGTGTTAGGGTAGACCATGAGTAACATAAACTTCTCTATATATGATATGAGCTTGTGACACTACTTGGAAAAGACCAAGGTGACTTTGGTCATGAGCACTAAGTCAAAGAGGTTTTAGAAATGATCTTGTGCATAAATAGTCTAACATTATAGATTGGCTTGATATGTAACTTCATGGTCATACAAATATGATCTTCTTAGTAGGATGTCACAAACCTCTAAATATGCGATGTTACAAGTAACATTGTCTTCCATAGGCTTGACTTTGTACTAAAAAGTGTATTGTCACTAGACATATATATCCTTCCCTACTTGCATTTACCCCAGAGAGTATGGGTTGGAGTGCGCAGTAGTGGCAAGACTAAGGCAATAAGCCATGTATTATGTAATTATGTTTTTATAGCTGCCATATTGATGATGTGAAGATGTTAAACCTTCACCCAAAACTAGGTGTGGAAGAGGCATTCACATTCCTCAATAATGGTGATCATAGTGGTGTTTGTGCTCAGATAAGAGACATTTGGATCAGTGTCATCCATCGATGTGGGTCCTGATATAGATTAGGAGAGCAAGGATTATGTGCGCATGAAATTTAAAATCATCATGGGTGGATGAGTGATGGATATGGCACCACTTATCACCAAACTTCTTCTTACCTTTTTTTGAAGTGTAAGATGCTGACACCTTTGATTATTGAGCAGTCTTCTCATTTTGCTCTTCTTTTTGATAAGTGTGTTATTTTTTATTTTGTGTAGAAGGTTAGGATATGGAGTTATGCATAGGTAAGCCTTACACATTACATTAGATGAAGAGGGAGATATTGCTTCATCCTTACTTTAGATTCAATTTTGGTGGCATTACGATATGCTTACCCTAACATGTCATAAGTCAAGAACTCCATCTTCACACATATGTAAGGTGAGAGTCCACTGATGTACTTTAACACCTTACATGACTTATCCAAGTTCTCACACACAGAGTAGTCATGGAATATGTTGGTGTAGTATTCCATGGATTTATCTTTGCATTAGTAAAATTATTAGAACTTGATGTATTCATTGTCAAGGTGGTGCAGAGAGTAGTATTACTCCTTCAACATGTCAATAAAAGTCTTCTAAGATTCAATTGGAATGCACTCTTTTGAATTATACGTATTAAAAACCACCTACTAATGAGGCACCAAAATGGACATCTTCAACACTGTAAAGGTGATCTTCTCAGTGTCAATGAAGTGATTTACTTAGAAGTATACCTCAAGTTATCAAATCCAGGCATCCAGTGCTTTGGTATTGATCTTGCCTTCAAAAAAAGGGATGACAAGATTGAATTTCACTTTAAATGGGGTCTATTGTTGAAACTACTATTGATCAAACTGTGGAAGTGGTTCAAAAGATGTCAAGTTGAACTATACCATCAAGTCACATAATTGGCCAAAAAGTGTAATACACTATGCCTCTATAGTATCAACAATGAGCTTCTAGACTTTTGGTACTACCTTAGGTTAATTTTGGGTGTTAACCATCTTAGTTTTGCTATAGTGTTCTTCTAGGTATTCTAAAATAGAACTGATTGACTAACCTTCTTTCTTGAGTTACACTCATGTGTTTATAGGCCATAAAAATATGATAGATATTTCTACTTTAATACTAATAATTTGTGTCATGGGGCCTAGGACCAAATGCATGGGGGATAACCGAGTTTGGTTGTGCAAAGTAAATGAGTAAAGCTAATTCAGATAGAAGTAACCAAACATATGTAATGGAGTAGAAGTCTTATTTGTAGGAAACACAACTTATATTCATTAATGGTGAGTAGGGAAAACTAGTATACTACGCTACAGTGCATGTATTATAGAGTAGATATACGGAGCATGATATTTATGTTATGAGTATGTAAAAGCATCTACCTTTTTTTCTAGATGTATATATTACATATTTGTATAAGTAGAATACAAGAACAATTAAAATTACTGTTAGTTACCAAGAAGATGATTATGGTGGTTCATCTTTCAGGCTGGATGATGGTTAAGGAACCTCATAGAACATGTGAATAGGGTGAGTCAATACATAAATGTGCTATGCAATTTAAGAATTCAAAGAGTATTGGGATTTTAGGGTATATAGGATCAAAGAATATGGATCTATGAGCTATGAATGGTGCGGGAGTCAATAAGCAGGAGCATAAGTTAGTGCAGAGCCATAAGGCATGTGAAGGAACAAAATTTGGTGAGCACACACATAAATTGGCATGAAAGGTTATTAGCCAACTTCATGTAAAGGAACATGCAAGATTGGGTGAGATGTGCATGTGCTATGCAATATAACAAATAAAGAGTGAACTTGATGATGTAGAAGCTATGCATGGATCATACTTAAATCAATATGGATGATTTTGCCTCTATTATAGACTACCTCACTAAGTTTAAGCATTTATTGACTCAGTTGAAGGGGAATGGATGTGATAATAAATATGAAGAGTGTGTGTACTTGATTTTGTCTAAGTTGAGTGGTCCATTTCAAATCTTTGCTTCTACCTTTTTCTCTAGCATGGATGCCTTAGGTGCCATATTCAAAATTCTAGATCTAGAATTGTTTTATGAGAGATTTACTAGGGAGGAATCCAAATTATCTCACCTTGAGTATTCTACCTCTTAAAAAGCATTAGTAACATCACATCCTAAGAATAAGGGTAAAATAAAGAGTAAGAAGAACACTCCTCTATATCAAAATGCACCTAAGCCCAACACCAACACATCTAAACCCAAATCATCTTCCAAATCCAAGAAAAAGTCTAAACTATCTTTTTCCTATTGTGGGGGGACTAGTCATGAAGAGTCTAGGTGTTTTAAGAGATTGAAAGTCCTAGAGGATGTCATTAGGAAACACAAGGTTTCTATCTCCAATATTTTTCCATCTCATGAGCATGAGAAAACACTTAATGTTATCGAGTGATCATAGTCACTTATTTCAGACAGTTGGGTTCTAGATTATGGTGCTTGACACCATATGAATTCTTCCAAAGCATCCTTTATATCTCTTTGTTTGAGTTATAATTCCAACATTGAGGTTGGAGATTTTTTTTATTATTTATATTAAGGGAAAGGGTGACATATAGCAAGATGGTGGCTGCTTTAATGATGCATTATATATTCTAGACATCACCACCAATCTACTTTTAGTTTATTAGATTTTCCATTCTGATCAGGGAAAGACAATGAATTTCAAACCATAGGGTTCTAAAGTTTGTTATTTATTAGAGCCACATACACTTATTGCACATGGTGTTGTTGATCATAGTTCTTGACTCTATTATTTTGAGGGTTTTTATGATACTCCTCCTTTAGGGACATGTTTGGTATCTCATGCAAATTTTGAGAGTAGGCTTTGGCATGAGAGATTTGGACATCTCAATTACATATATTTGAAGGAGTTGAGCACTCATAGTATGGTAGAGGGTCTTTCTAAAGTTTCATGTCTTGATGGAGTTTGCCTTGGTTGTGCATTAGGGAAACAACACTAAGATCTATTTCCTAAGGGTATATACACAAGAGCTTTTTCACCACTTGAGCTTATGCATATTGATTTGATGGCCTTTTCTACTCCTTTAAATGGAGCTAAGTATGTACCTACCTTTATTGATAATTTCTCAAGGTTTACTTAGGTTTATTTTCTTAAGTATAAGAGTGTTGTATTTTATTACTTCAAAGTCTGTAAGGATTTAGTCAAGAAATAGTCTTCTAGTTGCATCAAGAAACTTTGTATAGATAATGGGGGGAGTAATTTAGTCAAAAGTTATCTAATTTTTTGGTAGTTCATGGTATTATTCACCAAAATTCTATTGCACATACTCTACAATAGAATCTCTTATCAGAATAGAATAACCAAACATTAAATAGATGGCTAACTACATGATGCATTCACAAGATTTACCTCCTATCTATTGGGTAGAGATAGTTAATTATGTGAATTACATTTATAATTACACACCACATAGAGCAATTGAGAATATGAATCTGAAAGAGGCTTGGTCTAAAACCAAGTTTTATGTCTCATTTTTATGAATATTTGGGAGCCTTGATTGGGCGTTCGTACCAAAGAATAAAAGGAAAGCATTAGATAAGAAGAGCAAACCTTTGATTTTTTTGGGGTATTATGAAGACATGAGATCTTATCATCTTTTAAATCTTGATACTCATGATGTTCATTTTTGAACATATGTAAAATTTTATGAGCACTTAACATCTCCTAACTCTTCATCTTCTTCCATCCCTTCTTTTGATGATTCATCATCTCCTCTCGAGGATTCATTTTTTAAGGAGCCAATTCAGGAGATTCTTGAGGAGGTTATAGAGGATGAAATCCTATTCACATTGGTGTTGTCATTATGAATAGGTGGGATTGTACTAAATTTTTTGAGGTAACACCTTTCATACATGATCTTCTACCCACTTGATATTTTCATGCATATTTTAGGGCTATTGGACTTTTGTGTCAGGCATTCTCTAGGGATACATAGTATTTTTCATGGGCTCATGGGATACATAAGTGGGATTATGGGATAACAGATGAGTATTATTCATTGATGAACAATCACACTTGGGATTTTATCACTCTTTCTAAGGGGATAAAGTTGGTTAGGTGTAAGTGGATTTACTACACCAAATATGCAATTAATGGGTCCATTGATAAGTGTAAGGCACGTCTTGTGCCA
The DNA here is from genome assembly GCA_037957365.1 of Torreya grandis. Taxonomy (NCBI): domain Eukaryota; kingdom Viridiplantae; phylum Streptophyta; class Pinopsida; order Cupressales; family Taxaceae; genus Torreya; species Torreya grandis. The sequence goes on from JARHVA010000107.1 coordinate 2,310,065, forward strand.
AAAGGGTTATTTTACGTTAAAGGTATTGAATAATCTAAGACTTTTGTGCCCATTTCCAAGATGGATTTTATTCACCTTATACTTTCTCTTGCTGCATCATAGGGTTGTCTAGTGTATCAAATGGACATTAAGAGTGTTTTCTTACATACAGACTTGCATAAATAAATGTATATGGATCATCTTGCTAGGTTTTTTCATGATTCTTATCTTGTTTTTTGATTTAGGATCTCTCTTTATAGTCTCAAATAGGCCCCTCAGGCTTGGTATAAGAAGATAGATTCATTTCTTATCTTTACTAGCTTTTTTCATTACCACTCTGATCCCATAATGTATATTCAACGTATTGGGGAGGACATTTCTATACTAGTATTGTATGTTGATGATCTGATTATCACAAGTAGCTTCTCATCTTAGATTTAGACTATTTAGTAGGCACTTCTAGCATAGTTTGACATGATATATCTTAGTATTTTACACTTGTTCCTTGGTTTAAAGATTTCATAGTCAAATACATGGATTTATTTGAGTCAACAAAAGTATACCCTTGATCTTATTCAAAATTTTGGCATAGATTATTATAAGCCAATGACTTCTCCTTTTTAGTCTAAAGTGACACTCACTGCCACTTGTACTACTTCACTTTGTGATCCTACATTATATCGACATATGGTTGGGAGTCTTATATATTTGACCCATACTCACCCCAACATTTCATTTGTATTTGGACTTGTATCTAGGTTAGCACATACCCCTCATGATAATAATTATAAAGATACCAAGAGGATTTTATGATATCTAAAAGCACTACTCATTTTGGATAACACTATACCAGGGGTTCTACTCATTTGGTCAGGTACACTAATTCAGATTGGGTAGGTTCTCTTGATGATAGGCATTCCACTTTTGGCTACATATTTTTTCTTAGTTCTTCACTTATTTATTGGTAGTTCAAGAATTAATAGGCTATTGCACTTTCATATAAAAATGTTGAGTACATGGAAATAGTTATAGTGAGTCAATAGATTCTTTGGCTTTGTCACATACTTATAGATTTTGGCTTCATGCAAGATTCACCCACTATACTTTGGTGTGACAACCAAAGTGTAATTCACATATCTCATAACCCAATTGAGAATCAATAAACCAATCACATTGAAGCATGTATACACTTCAATAATCAACACATTTAGGATGGTGTTCTTAGCTTGTAGTACATTCTAACTTAGTATCAAGTTACAAACATCTTCACGAAGCCTTTTGCATCACATCATTTCCTTGAGTTGTTTAGCATGCTTGGGGTTTCTAAATTTATACTTAGTGTATGTTCATGAGGACATCTTCCTTCTTAATTTCATGGATACATATTGTACATGAGTACCTTATTAAGCCTAGTTGCTGAGACTCATACTATGAATATGTCATTATTTATTTTTTGGCTATTGTTAGCCCATAATTTCACTTGAGGGGTAGTGTTAGAGTATGTATTTATTATGTTTACTAGTGTATTAGCTAGTTATTTTGTCCTTTTGGTAGTTTTTCCTATGTGAGGATTTATCCCACATTGGTTAGTTAGGATAGTTCTTTATTTTGCCTTGTCTACTTATGCAAGGGATTCTTATTGTACCAACATCTCATTATGAATAACATTTGAATTGGTTTTCTTTGCAATAATTTATCTATAGCTTCTTTGTGTGATGTTTTTATTGTTAACACTTTATAATCTTAGGTTGGAATGCCTTTATCATTCCTAAATCCTCTCACAAGTTTAGTTTTTGACTCTACGCTATCTGTATCCAAATTGTGTATAAATATATCATCTAACTCTAAATCATGAGCTCACATTATGGGTGGGGAACTGGGTTTGTCCAACTCAAATTATTCAGTCACCACTTCTTGGATTGATTTTCCTACATATATTTGAGCTGGAATCAAGTGTAGTCCTATGGTTTGGGAGTCCTCTTTATGATCTTCCAATTCCCTATGGACCCTTATAACACTTTTAGATTCCTTACATACCCTTCCTAGATTGATTTCACTCATAACCCTTCCTCAAGATTCATCATACTTGCGCTTCCATAATTCATGCTGACTAGATACGATAGTGAACCACCAATTATACTTCATAGGTGCCCCTGCATTCCCCCACCAACTACACTGTTCATGTAAGAAAGAGTTTAGACTTCCATGGAAAATTCCTTAAGTTTGAAATATACAAAGAGCTTGTTGGGGATCAACCAACAATAGATTACACTTGTGAAAGCAATAAACGTGGAATTAAATTAGATAGACAAGTAATTAGAATGAGATAATAGCAAGAATAAGAGATACAAGAAACCACCTTGAAAACTTGTATTAACAAACTCTTTACAAAAGGAATACAATTGAAGAAACTTCTTTCTTCCACACCTCTCCTAGATGTATAGATCTCTCAATAGATCTCTATTCCTCAAGAGCTCTCTCTCTCAAGAACAATCAACTCCAACAAGCCTAGATTGATTCAATTCTGTACTGATCTTCACATCTAATGAATTACTACAATAATCCACAATAACTACTACAATAAGCTAGGAAGATCTAATTCTACATATAGAATTAGGAGACTTGAGCATGCACTTCCAACAAATAGTTAAGCCACTTGAACAAGGGCTCTAAAAATAATATTACTAATAATAGAGACGCGAGCTTAAGACTACAACTCAAACTCATCATGTAAACACTCGCTTCTGTCCTCGAAAATAGCTTTCTAGACGCACAGGTAACCGACATCGGTTCCTGCTGCTTGCCTGTGACCACCGCCAGCCGATCCTCTGTCGACGTCAGCATCTCTGCAACTGCACCTTGCTGACGTCGATCGCTCCTGACCGATGCCGGTGTCTGTGTAGACCCAAAACTGATAAAGTATGCTCCTTGGTGAAGCTTTTAGCTCTACACCCTAACAGAGCTTCCTCACCTCTAGTAAAAAGTGTCTGATTTATCCACCACATAGTTCTCAAAAGAAGTGGAACTAAGTTTCCTCTGGATAAAAATAAGATGAAACTACATATTTCAAGATGCAACTATTCAAAACCCCATGCCACCAAACATTAATAACATACGTTAAGGCACTACAAACTATGCTAGAGCTGATTGATGCTCTAGTGTCTAATCTATCATTCATCTATGGTTTCTTAATTAGTCTTGAGCATAGGTCATGATCCAAGCATGTAGATAAACATCTACCTCTACAAAGAATGTTTCATACAATTAATTGTATAGATTCTATTCAACACTAGTAATCCATTGCTCACTATTCTCAAGTGACAATCATTCGAGCATCTTCCACCATCATGCAGGCAAGCACTATGGGTCATGACAATGGAACCAAAATGTTGGGGTTGTTTTATTTACTTAAACATAAATTTCCTTAGGTGCATGTTAGAGTGACTAAAAACTTAACGTGATGGTGTATTGACATTTCACGTAAGAATGAGTTATCATGCACTCACCTGAAGCATGTAGTGAGGGACTAATTCTTGTCAGTTTTATCACATGAGGGTGTACTAATAGATAGGGGTGTTTAAGCACATACACTTTTCTATGTTCATTCTATAATCCTTAACAAAATTATTACTTAATGATCAAAATGAAAAAGAGAGCATAAATGGTCATTATGATCCTAAACTCATTTAAATGAACAACATCATATAGGATAACTAATAACATTATATCCATAGTCATCAGAATAGCCATATTAAGGCAACATAGGTTCCATTCATCATATTGATAAGTGATTCAAAGATAGAAACTCACTCGTATAACTATCATTATTATCCAACTGAGTATAATAATAACAATGACAAAAAAATAATATCTTCAATCACATCAACAACAATAACCACCTTACAAATTTTTATATAGGGGTATTTATACTTGGTTTTTCCTTACTAAGTGGTTATAGTAATAATTTCACTCATAGTGAGTCACCAACATGGTAGCCATTTACGTTGATTTAGTAAGGACCTAGGCCTTTATGCCCCTATATTCTCTCTTCGATGTTGGATCCTCATCACTAACTACTTATCTTTTTATGGGATGGTACTAGATTTGTGTTTGACTTAGTCTCTTTCATCCCTTATAATAACTCCCTAACCATCTCCCACTTCCCATGAATTCCCCAAGTCTTTTGATAGTGTTTTAAGTCCTTCATTCTTGGGTTTTCCATTTATTATGCACATTTATTCTAACTTGGTCCTTGTGTGCCATGAACTCATGTGTAATAATATTTTGCATCGTGCCTTTCTATGTTGGTTTCTCCAAAAAAGACAACCAAAATTTGGGGTCCAACAGTCCTTACCAACTTCATGATAATATAATCCATTCACCACAAGTCAAGCTCCAAACTTTGGAATCTCCTAGGCCATTTTCCACATGTGGATTAGATCTCATCGATAAACTACCTCGATCATAATATGGGCATGTCTTTATCATCATGGCTATTGAATATTTAACCAAATGGGTAGAAACCATGTTACAAGAACTACTATCTCTAATTTTATCCTTAACCAAATCATTTGTCATTTTGGAGATCCCCATACTATCATTTCTGATAATGGTGGAAATTTCAAGAATAAAAACATGAAACACTTATGCACCAAATTTAAAATATACCACAAATTCTCCACACTCTATCATCTATAATGCAATGGCCAAGCTAAGGCCACTGACAAAATTTTTAATAAAACATTTCAAAAAATATCCATAAAACTTGCACGGATTAGCATATTCATATCGAGCACTTTAGGAGTATCGTAGTAGTATCTAAACTGATACTAGGGCAACACTGTTCTCACTAGTCTATAGTTTTGAGTCTGTCCTACCATTAGAAGTTGAGATTCATTCCTATATATATATATATATATATTCATGGTATCATTCCAAATGAAGAACTATGTGAAGCTCACTTTCATTGCCTTGATCTTCTCGATAAACAACATCTAGCCGCTCTGTCACATAATCACCAATATAAGGCTCATATCACCAATCAACATAATAAAAAGGTTAAAATATACACTTTCAATGTTGGTGATCTAGTCATTAAATTAGACTCTACCCATGATAAATAAGGTAAATACACCCAAAAATGGTGGGGACCTTATTTAGTGAAATATATTCTTGGTACTAACACCTATCACCTCCAAACTAATGAAGGCCATGTTTTCAAAGAACCCACCAATGCATAATTTTTGAAAAAATAATTTGCTTAGATATTTCCCTTCTTATCATATTTCTATATGTTATACTACTAGCATTTTTTGTAGGATTTCTACATGGGTCTCACCCTTTTTTAGCAATTTTCTCTTTCCATAAACCTTAGTTCCTTTTTTAGCAATTTTCTCATGAGTTTCATTGTAATACCATGGATAGGACCTAGTCTTCCTCATGAATTCCTTTCACTTTTATTGCTTTGTTATCTTCAAAAGAATTATGCACCCCCTTGGGTTTCTATTTTATGAGTTACAGTGTAAGACTATAGATAGGACTATGCCCTCTTCATAAAATCACCATCTTTATTTAATTTAGTGTTCCTTTTCTAGAATGTTAAGAAATGGTTAAAAGTTTGTGATCTCATATTCTCAGGCTTTGATTTTTGTTTCTTTTTTAGATAAAAATTGCATAATAAACTATGTTAGTATGTTTCCCTACACTTCCATTCATTCTTATGACAATGAATCATACTTACCTTCATTGTATCCCTTTTCACCTTTGTCACATTTTTTGTGATTTGAAGTAATTCAAATTATTTCATGTTTCATTCCCCTTGATTTCCTCTCCTTTCATTCCACTTTGGATAAAACAAAGTCAAAGTCAATATAGCACTTTTATTTCACATAAATTTATAAAAATATTAGACACCATGCTCTTTAAGCTCTTTTTCATAGCACCTAAGTCCCATGTTTTCAAATGATAGTCATTTTTAACACCCATGTTTAGTATGGAGGAGGAATAGAAAAATCCATCAAAAGCTAAAATCCAAACCATTTAAAACAAAAGGCAAAGATAAAAAGGCCACATATAAAGTCAAAAGTCAAAATCACACCAAAAAATGTGATTCATAACACATCTCCTATCTCCAATCGAAGCTCAAAATCCATAGTTGGCCTCATAATAGAGCCAAGGTCCATTGGGGTGTAGTAGGCCAGTAGATTGGGATACGAGAATTAAAAAATAAAAAAACAATCTTTGGTGCTACCTACTTTCTCATTTAAGTACCTAATCTTTGTGGTAGATCGATGACTCTATAAGGGGTCCAGAGGATCGGGGAACACATTGTGGGAAGGTAGGTCCATTTTAATTTTCATGCATATAGCCTTCATGGGATGATATTCATACTTCATTTGATAACCCAATATTTATGTGGTTAGGAAAAGTTCTTCAAAGTCCTTAATGCTTAAAGTCCTCTTATTTTGATAAACCATGCTCTCTAAGCTCTCTTTCTTAGAAACCAAGTCCCAAGTTTTCAAATAATAGTCATTTTTAGCACCCATGTTTAGTTCTTTGAATATATATGGAGGAGGAATATAAAAATCCATCAAAAGTTAAAAGCCAAATCATTTAAAATAAAAGGCAAAGATCAAAAGGTAACATACAAAGTTAAAAGTCAAAATCACACCAAAAAATGTGATTCATAACACATATCCTATCTCCAATCGAAGCTCAAACTCCATAGTTGGCCTCATGATAGAGCCAAGGTCCATTGGGGTGTAGTAGGCTAGTAGATTGGGATAGGAAAATTAAAAAATAAAAAACAATTTATGGTGCTACCTACTTTTTCATTCAAGTACCCAATCCTTGTAGTAGATCAATGACTCTGTAAGGGGTCTTAAGGATCGAGAAACATGTTGTTGGAAGGTAGGTCTATTTTAATTTTTATGCATATAGCCTTCATGGGATGATATTCAAACTTCATTTGATAACCCAAGATTTGTGTGGTTAGGAAAAGTTATTCAAAGTCCTTAATGTCAAAAGTCCTCTTCTTTTGACAAACCATGCTCTCTAAGCTCTCTTTATTAGCAACCAAGTCCCAACTTTTCAATTGATAGTCATTTTTAGCACCCATGTTTAGTTCTCTGAATCTGTATGGAGGAGGAATAGAAAAATCCATCAAAAATTAAAAGCGAAATCATTTAAAACAAAAGGCAAAGATCAAAAGGCAACATACAAAGTCAAAAGTCAAAATCACAGTAAAAAATGTGATTCATAACACATATCCTATCTCCAATCAAAGCTCAAACTTCATAGTTGGCCTCATGATAGAACCAAAGTCCATTGGAGTGTAGTAGGCCAGTAGATTAGTATAGGAGAATTAAAAATTAAAAAATAATCTATGGTGCTACCTACTTTCTCATTCAAGTACCCAATCTTCAGAGTAGATTGATGACTCTGTAAGGGGTCCTGAGGATCGGGGAACACATTGGGGGAAGGTAGGTCCATTTTAATTTTCATGCATATAGACTTCATGGGATGATATTCATACTTCATTTGATAACCCAAGATTTGTGTGGTTAGGAAAAGTTCTTCAAAGTCCTTAATGTCGAAAGTCCTCTTGTTTTGATAAACCTAATTTAAGTGTCTTGACTTTGATAAAGAGTTTCTCTACCTTGATTTCTACTTCATTTTCCCTACCACCCATTTCATTTCCCCCTTGATAGGCAAGTTTGATTCTAAATCTATTTTTCCACTTCTATAATCTTTCTTCACATCTTAAAACATGATATCACTACTTTATTTTGGTTTTATCTACTCTTAGAATAAAATAGTATGTTTGAGTCACTATAGATTATCTTTATTTACACCATTTCTTTCCATTTTTAGAATTGCCTTGGTTTATTTGATTTTTTTTCATTATTATAGCTCCTTTTTTCAGACAAATACGTCCATTTTTATTGTACCTTCCTTTTTTTGGACAACTGCATCCATTTCTATTTTTCAATACTTTTTCATTTTGAGTGAGGTTGGCTTGTTACTTCTCACTCATCAATGTTATTTTCTATTTTATTCACTTTTTATATTAAATGATTGAGTAAGTATTGTTACTGCTCACTCATCAATGTTGTTTTACCATTCTGATTGTCCATCTTTATTTAAGGATTGTTACTACTTTGACATTGATGTTTGATTACCATTTTCACTCGTATCTTTAGTTTGACTTGGTTTTGTTTACCTTTATTACTTAATGTTTACTTGTTTGAATTTTTTTGGGTCATTTAGTAGCCTTGGCTTTTCAGTTCCCCAATTTAATCTAAATTTGACTTGGTCATTTGGTCCTAACTTATCATTTATCACCCTAACTTACTAAATTTCCAAGTATGTCATGCCTACACCACATGATTTATCTAATCTTTCTTGTATTTTTTTGTTTTTGATCTTTAGTTTTGTATCCTTGGGTTTGTCCAAATTAGTCTCTATGCCCTTAATGTTCAAAACTACAAACATAACATGTAACCATTCACTAATAAAGGTAAGTCAAAGTACACATACATTAATTTCATTTTTTAGTTATTTCATTTCAACCATTTACTTTCAATGATTTTATGCTTTAAAATGCTATAATTTATTTAGCTTCAACATTGTGTGTTACTATTTTCTTTTCTCAAAGCACCATCCCTGTTACACCTGAGTGACACGTGATGAGATTCGAGTGGGGCATATGTTTACACAAAATATTTTCAAACTTTATTAGTTACTGATGCATTTTTTATTTCAAGAACCCATTGAGTCCTAATTTCTCTGAGTGCATGCCTTAAAGGGTGCATTAAGAAATGGGTGGATATACCATTGATGCTTCACATGATTGTTGTTTCCTATACTACCACTTTTTATCTAGACAACCTTCTCCTATGCACTTCCCTAAGCCTTGTCTCATCTCTTACACACTCCTCTAAGTAATTCACCACCTTACTAATCACCTACCTAATGCTAAAACCCTTTTTGATATTTACCATATACTCTTAGCTTAGGCTAACCCTGTATTTAATTTGTTAAAAGAACATTACGTGTCTAGGTTGGCTCTGGCTGACCTAGATCGGGACCGAACTTTATTTTACCAAATAATGATACATAGTCAAATTACGCTGACCCTATTGACTAAAATTTCAAAAAGGTTTAGGGTTAGATTCAACTATATATATACATTCATTTTGAAATTTATTAGAGAGAAAATAGAGTTAATTATTCATTTGAGCTTCTTTACAATTTGCTCTTTGACCATTTTACTTGAGGAATTATGTTAGGAACCCATGCTACCCCTTCTCTTTAGTTTGTTAGTATATTAGTTGCTATGGACACATATGCTTTGTAAGTCATCTTGTGAGTATTTTGTTTTATCCCACATTCATGGGAAGTAGTAGTTACTTAGATTAGACTTAATATATAAGTAAGTGTTGAGGCTAATGAAAGCATCCACAAATTTATTGTATTGAGCTTACTCAAAGGAGGTTACCCCCTCGAAGTGGCCTATGATCAATATAATCCCTTTGGTGTTTCTACTATTTATATAAATTTATTATTTCATGCATTTTCATTAATTTTTTTAGGAGGATCCTCTCATCTGGTATCAGAGCACTTTTTAGGGAGTTTTTTTTTTCTCAAAAAGTGTTTTTTTGTTCTACTACATTATATTTTTTCTACTCTACATACTATAATCTATTTCAGATTAGGGTAAAAACCTATCTACATAACTATGGTAAGTGCTTGGGTATAAGAAATAAAACTCATTATGAGATTTACCATAGGAACCCCAAAGTAGCTAGCCCATTGAGAGGACCTGCTAGCGAAAAGGGCAATGATTGCATCCTGATTGACTAGTTCCCACTCGTGATGAAAACCAAGAGCTATTATTTAAGGGAAATTCTATGATAATAAATTTTTTAGAGACTAGTAATTGTTTAAACAACATTGATGGCTAGAGAGATATCTTTAAACCCTTAGGTAGCCATTGAAACTTGGGGCCTATTTCTATCAGTTTCAAAATATTACCAGTGAAGTACCAAAAAACTTATCATATCAGATCTTCATATATTACCAACAAAGTATCAGAAGACTTTCCATACCAATTTTAGCATATTACCATCAGAGTATAAAAAAACTTTCCATATCAGATATGAGCATATTACCAGTAGAGTATCAGAAGACTTGTCATACAAGTTTTAGAATATTCTCGAGTAAATTTTTTTTTTTTTTTTTGGTCATATCTTTCTACCTATGACTCCATTAATTCTCAAAATTTAATGGGACACTTGAAATTACATTATACACATTTTATTCCTTGATGTACCATACCCTAATTCCACTTATAATTGCCATAAATATCAAATTTTCATTTTTTTGGGTTTTGCCATGACTTCAATTTTTGTTTGTTTGCCTCAAATTTTTTCCATAGTGTTCATTCCCATGTTCTAATCCTTTATCCATTTTGGAAAAATTGTTATAGTTTTTCTATTCTAATTTTGAATTTGCCCTTGCCTTCATTAGTAATACTCAGACAGTGCAAAAAACCTATTAAAAGTACCTTTACCCTTTCCAAATTCACCCAAATTAAAAAATTCCCTTACTAACCATGTCTTAAATCTAGTTTTCTTATTCATTAAAAAATAAAAAATCTCTTATTTTGGCTATGGTAGTAACCCAAATATGAGAAAAAAACATGGAGGATGAAATTGCCACCCTCAAAACCCAAACCAAAGATCTTGATAAAAAAATTCTTGGACTCGATCTTCAACATACTACCTTGAATAATAGATGGCATCTAGAGTCCTCTTTAGACATCAGGCTTTCCTCTTCCAACAATTTTTGTGGGCTAAATCTTGATTTTCCTTGATTTAATGGTGTAGATCCAATTGGATGGGTCTATCAAGCAGAATAATATTTTAGTCTGCATAATAATTTTGATGCCAATAAAGTCCCACTTGCATCCTTTCACTTTGAAAATGAATCCCTTCAATAATATTGTTGGTATATCAAGGCTCATGATGAGCCAATAAGGACTGATTTTGGCACCCTCATCTTTCAATGGTTTGGCCCTAGTACTTTTGATGACTTCATTGGAACAATCACTAAACTTTGCCAAATAGGAACCATGAGAGAATATCAGATAAAATTTGAAAAATTTGCCAACCACACAGAGGGACTGTCTGATTAATTATTCAAGTTTTGTTTTGTGAGTGGTCTAAAGGATGTAATTAAATCTAATATTAAAATTTTCCAACCCAACATGATGATGGAAGACCTTAGGGTTGGCTAAGTTGGTAGAAGATGAGGTTATAACTCAGTAGTGATCCAAATCCAATTTTACTCCATTCAAAAATATAACTCCATAATGATATCACACAATGCCAACACCTAGAACCACTCTTATCAAGCATTTGATTAAAGTAGAGATGCGAGCACATAAAAGAAAAAGGACTATGTAATTATTATGATGACAAATTCACACAGGGACATTGACTTGTCAAGGAAAAGTTCTACCTATTGTATGTGGACTCCCTACCTAAAACTAAAGTTTGGGAAGATGCTCGAGATACAACAGATGATCCAAAAGAAGCTCAACTGATTGTGGAACCTACTTATTATGAAAACTAACTAGAGATATCTCTCCATGACTTAACAAGAGTCACCACCCCAAAAACCATGTGGGTTAGGGGTTACTTCAAGAAGATCCCTCTTACAATAATCATTGATTCTAGTAGCACCCATAACTTCATTGACCCTTGGATCACCAAACAGGCTTATTGTTTTGTCCATCTTTAGCTCCAAATTTGAAGTCATGATTACCAATGGGGGAATATTACCTTGTAAAGGGAAGTGTCACAATATGCATATCTCTATTAGAGATTATAAATTACACTCTAATATGTTTGCCTTTCCCTTAATAGGATGTGATGTTATTTTGAGAGCCCAATGGTTATGCATACTTAGACCCATTTTATGGGATTTTGCTAAACTTTGGATGTAGTTTTCAGACAATAGGCAAAAACACACATTGAAAGGCTTACACCCAAGGGCTCTTAGCATCATAAGTTCACATCGCATGGAAAATATTGTTAATAAGAATTCACATAGAATCATTTCCCATCTCCATTCCATTCAAATTCAACTATCAACAATCTCCACTACTCGTTTTGATCTACAAACCATTTTGCATAGGTATGCAAGTGTCTTTACTAAACTAGTGAGATTATCACCTTCATAGCTAGAGGACCACCATATTTAGCTCCTTCTTGGAAGCATTCCTTCTAATATCAAGCCCTACCACTACCCATTTTAGAAAAAGACCGAGATTGAGATGCTCATTTAAGACTTACTAAAGCAAGGCATTATTTGCCCAGTACCAACCTATATTCTTCCCCAGTTTTCCTTATCTAAAAAAATTATGGGTCATAGCCCATATTGAGTGAGTTGATAACCTCAACCAGACCAAAAGTTGAATCAAATATTGTAGTATAGTGGCTCAATAAATTTCATAAAATTCTACGGGGTATTAATACAAAAAAGTCCATGATATGGTAACAATCCATAAAAGAGTTTGGAATCTAAAATAGATTTGTATTTTACAATATCAGTCACATGTTGCATAACATATGCACCTTAGATATGTCTCATACTAAAATTGTGTATAAAAATAGCACTAATGTATAGAATTATACCATAACTATGAGTCTAAATCATATAATCATGTGTTTTGGCTAATTTAATTAACTATGTAAGTGTTGAGAACATGATTCTAAAGCATTCCCCCACTATATATAGAGAAATATGAAAACTAATATAAGTACCAATGTGGAGGACATATTTCTAAAACATGCCCCACTATAAATTGGAGATGTTGAATACTTAATAGGTATGGAGAACATGCTTCCAAAACATGCCCCCATTGAATCTGAGAACTGTGAATGTGTGGAAGCCATGCCCATATGTGATGCAAAAGCATCAAGCTAGAAAAACATCATTTTTGTGTTTATGTCAATAGGGGGTCAAAGTTGGTCAATTATGGATTTCAATGTGTGTGAGGGACCTTTTTAGGTCCATTTGTGTCTTAGAAGTCCATTTGAGTTAGTGAGAGTGAGTTCTATTGGCTCTAGGAAATTTCACTCCAAAATAGGGAATTTGAAAATTCAAATATTGTAATAAAGGATAAGAGGGTCATCTACATGGCTTGGAATGGTTAGGTGAACAAAGTTAGTTTGAGGATTCCACTCAAGACATAAGGAGTATTTAATGCATTTAAATTTTATTCCTTAAATCAAGTCACATAAAATAATGTGAACCACTCTTGTATGTTGAAGTTGGTTATGAAAACCAAATTGATGTAACTACCATGAAGCTTACGTTGAAGTGGGAAGAAAAGACATTGTAGTTAGTTGAATGACATAGAGGAGAGAATAGGTAGAGGAGAGATATTTACAAAAAGAGAGAGGATAAGTAGAAAAGGAGAGAATGCCCAAAAAACCCTCAAGAAAGATGATCTAGTCCATTCATGGACTGCATTTTCTAATCAAGAAAGAATAACGTGAATAAAAGTAGGAATGGTTTTGTAGGTTCATGTTATTTAAATGATATTATTTGTTAAGTTTCACATTTTGTCTTTAAAGGCTTTAGAGGCCACGAATATGTTATTGTTTCTATTGTTATAGCCCTGAATATAAAACATAGGCCATAGTTTAGGCAAAAAATGGTCATGAGAGAGTTGGTGAAAGGTTGGTTAAGAAAGGATTCTATAGATGTGTAAACCTGAGGCTTTGGTATCATTCATAACTTGTGGAATATCTCTATGGAATTTTGTACTAAGTGGTAACTCAAGAAGGGGTGTTCCCCACCTTCAACCCCTGCATACAGTTGGATAGTCAAAGAGGTAAAAGTTAATTGATGCTTCTTAAGTGTGAGTCATGATTCTGATTGAAAGAATGCATTGTAGATAAATAGTGTTTGATGAGAAGGTGTGTATGTTGTTTGGAAGACCAGTATTGATAGGTTACAGGATAAACTATAGATAGTGAAAGATAATCTACTTACACAATCATCCCTTTGTTACACCAGTCATATAATATAAGAAAGAAGGTTTTGTTTAAGACCAAGTGGTTGGTTAATGGTTTGATAGAATGTGAGCATGGAGAATGTTTGACAAGTTTGGATATGAGTATTCAAAAACCTTAGAATGTCTTGTAATGGTTCACAAATTGTTTGAACCCTGTAGACACCTTAAAAGCCCTATTTTATACTCAAGAGACCCTGTTGTATGACCAAATACCAAGGAGCTAGGATGGAGAAATAATGGAGTGAGTGGAAGTTTTTGGTTTGATAAGAATTGACATGTTCAAAGAAAATTAAGTATAAAAGCAAACTTATAATGCAATCTAGTAACTTGTTGGCCATACATAGTCCCCTGAAAGGTTGCACGATCCTATGTTAGGACTCGAGACTTTGAGGTTTATGGTGAATAAGTTTTGATATGATAGAGAAAAGGATCATTGATAATTGGAAAGGTAAGGCAATAATCCTATAGAACTATTAAAGGTCCTAAAACCTTGTAAAGTGACCTAGAACTAATCATGTGGTAACTTGTGACCAATTTTGCCTTACACAATCAACTGTCTTGCACAAAATCATGTACTTGGAGTCTCTCAAAGCAAATAAAGGTCAAAAAATGATTCCCACCTATTGTAAAGTTTGTATAAGGTAAAAAAAAACTTGAGGGTATCATTTTAACCCTTTGAAATGTTGTGAGACTCAATATATGGAATTAAGTAGGCTCTCAGCCTGTGCAGTCACCCTCCTAGGGTTTTAAGAGGAAAAACCCTATATATTTTGATTCAACTATTCAAAAATGGTGAAATTTCATAATTTGACATATTTTACTATGAAGATATAGACTAAAGTTGTTTTGGTTTGGTTAGAGGCCCTACAATATGGTTTTTAGGGTTGTGGTGTGTGCAAGGGCTAAATAGGCCTAATTTGGACAATAATTATAAAGGAAGTGTGGGCTAAAGGTGGAGTTAGGCCATGAGATTTGACATAGAGTATTAATGAGATAGAGTGTGGCTATAAATAGTGTTAGAAATTTAGGGGAGTTAACGAATTTCTTAAATAAAGGGAAAAGGCACAAAAAAGGCTACAAGCCTTATGAGACCATTGTGAACCTTGAGTGTGGAATTGAAAGGGGAAGTGTGATCTAGAGGTTTTAAGAGTTCAATAAAAATGTATTAAGATCATATAAGACCATCAAATCAAGAAGACTGAGTCCCTAATACCTATACCAAATTTTGGTCCTTGAGACCTAACAAGATTGCCTAAGAAGGAGCTAATGTGTGAGTTGTGTCTAAAGAAGTAAGAAGGGTGAATGGTGATGAGTTGAGATAATACTTGTAAACTAAAAATTGAGTCTATTTTTAGTAGAGAAAGGTTCCAAGCCTTCAACCAAAAAACAATGGGTAGACACTATAGCCTAGTGTGCAAGTTGGTAGAGATCAATGGAGATGAGACCTTGAAGGAAAGTGAAGCATTAAATGTGAAATTTTACAAGATAAAATATAGTAAAGGACACTTTATAGACTTTCCCCCCTTACCTCTACATCATTTGGAATTAGAGAAAGGTAAGATTAGATAAATTTTTGTTTTGAATTCTTTAAAACTTGTTGATTTGAGATGAATGCATAATGTTATAAGGTATGCATAAGATGACACCTTGTAGGGTATTGAGGGAGAATAAGTATGTTTAAGGTCTTATATATTAATTTTAGTATAGAGGAATATAATATTGATAAGGAAAATAAACAATAACCCCAAAGTCCTATGAAGATGACTTGAAGCTAGTCAAGGAAGGACTAGAGAAGGTAGAGAGAAAAGAGAGCATTGAGGCTCAAAAAGATAAAGAAAAGAGTAAAGAATCCAATAGAGGGTCAAGAAGGTTAAGTAGAGGTATTATATAAAGGAATAAAATAAGAAGAAAGGCCCAAAAGAGGTATAAGAGGCAATATTGACAACCTTGCTAAGAGGAAGGTCCAAATAGGCCTAGGAAGCAAAGAAGTGAGACAAGATGGGTATAGAGAGATAAGTGGAAGATATGAGAAGAGAGTTGGGATAGAGCATTGAGAAGATAGAGCTCATGGTGAAGCTCTTTAAAGGACAAGGAAACCAATGGATTGGCTGGAATGTGAGAATAAGGGTGAAGTGGCCACTAGAGTCACTTGTGAAAGAGAGAAGGCATAAGATGAGTGTCTTGAAGAATGAAGAGAAGAAAGAAAAGTCATCCCAAAGAGGCATGAGGAATGAGATGTTACCAAGTGAGAAAAAATATAGAGAGATAGAGAAGAGGGTTCTCATTGAAGAGAAGAAGAAGAAGATGGAAGTGCCAAGTAGATCACTTGAAAATAAAGATGAGAAGAGAAGATGGAAAATGTCTATGCAAAGGAAATTCAAAGAGACTATATGGTATCTTATTTTATATGCTAACATTGCTTTCAAGTTTGTGTATGCAGGTATGAAGATAATTTTGGTGAAGGACAATAATAAGGCCTCAAAGTTGGTGATGGATGGGCCAAGAACATCACATATCAAGTGGAAAAAAGATGACAAAGAAAGAGAACCTCTTGTAGAAGACAAAGTGATGAAAGTTGAGAGCATTCCGCATGTTGAAGATGAGGTAGAAGAGAAATATTATGATGTATTTCCAAGTCTAGCACCTAGAACAAGAGAAGAATCATGAAAAGAAGACATGAAGGTCACCCGTGAAGACATTAATGAGGAACTAAGATTGCAGTAGTCATCTTTGAAGGTAAATGAATGTCTAAATGTTGATTTTTATTGCATATATGAAGAGGAAAAGGCTAATATGCATATTGGGAGAAATAAGGACAAATTTCAGCCCTTAAGAAGAGAACAAGGGCATGGATATGTTTAGCCTAAGTGGATGAAACAAATAAATATTGAGAAGAAAGAGGTGAACCTCAAACAAGAGGTCAAACAAGATAAGAGCATAGATGGAAAACCAAGAATATTTTATTGTTTCTATTGTTACAGCCTTGAATACAAAACATAGGCCACAATTTAGGAAAAAATTGGTCATGAGAGAGTTGGTGAAAGGTTGGTTAAGAAAGGATTTTGTAGATGTGAAACTCTAAGGATTTGATATGATTAATAACCTATGGAATATCTCTATGGATGTTTACATTGAGTGATAACTCAAAAAGGGGTGTTCCCTGCCTTTAACCCCTGCATACAGTTGGACAATTAAAAAGGTAAAAGTTAATTGATGTTTCTTAAGTGCGAGTCATGATCTTGATTGGAATAATGAATTGTAGATAAATAGTGTTTGATGAGAAGGTGTGTATGTTATTTAGAAGACCAATATTGATAGGTGATAGGATAACCTGTAGACAGTGAAAGACAATCTACTTACTTACACAATCATCCCTTTTTTACACTAGTCATATACTATAAGAAAGAAGGTTTTGTTTGAGACCAAGTGGTTGGTTATTGGTTTGATAGAATGTTAGCATGGAGAATGTTTGAAAAGTCTAGAGAGGTGTCTCCAAAAACCTTATAATGGCTTGTAATGGTTCAAAAATTGTTTGAACCCTGTAGACACCTTGAAACCCTTGTTATAGTCAAGAGACCTTGTTGTATTATCAAATGCCAAGGAGCCAAGATGGAGAAATAAAGGAGTGAGTGGAAGTGGTTGGTTTGATAAGTATTGAAATGTTCAAATATAATTAAGTATAAAAATCAAACTTTTAATGCAATCTAGTAACTTGTTGGCCATACACAGTCCCCTGAAAGGTTGTACAATCTTATGTTAGGACTCAAGACTTTGAGGTTTGTGGTGAATAGGTTTTGATATGATAGAGAAAAGAATCATTGATCATTAGAAAGGTAAGACAATAATCTTATAGACTTATTAAAGGTCCTAAAACCTTGTAAAATGACCTATAACTAATCATTTTGACCCTTTGAAACATTGTGAAACTCAAGATATGGAATTAAGTAGGCTCTTGAACTGTATAGTCACCCTCATAGGGTTTTAAGAGGAAAAACCCTATATATTTTGATTCAACCATCCAAAAATGGTGAAATTTAATAATCTAACATATTTTTCTATGAGGAGATAGACTAAAGTGGTTTTGGTTTGGTTGGATGCCTTACAATATAATTTCTAGGATTGTGGTGTGTGCAAGGGCTAAATAGGCCTAATTTGGAGAATAATTACAAAGGAAGTATGGGATAAAGGTGAAGTTAGGCCATGAGATTTGACATAGAGATGTAATGAGATAGAGTGTGGCTAGAAATGGTGTTATAACTTTAGGGGAGTTGATGGATTTATCAAACAAAGGGGAAAGGCACAAAAAAAGGTTACAAGCCTTAAGAGACCATTGTGAGCCTTGCATGTGAAATTGAAAGGGGAAGTGTGATATGGAGGTTGAAAGAGGTTAAGAAAAAATTATTAAGATCATATAAGACCATCAAAGAAAGAATAATAAGTCCCTAATACCTATACCAAGTTTTGGTCCTTGAGACCTAACAAGATTGCCTAAGAAAGAGCTAATGTGTGAATTGTGTCTAAAGAAATAAGAAGGGTGAATGGTGATGAGTTGAGATAATAATTGAAAAATCATAAGGGATTATATTTTTATCATAGAAAGGTTCCAAGCCTTGAACCAAAAAATAATGGGTAGACACTATATAGCCTAGTGTGCAAGTTGGTAGAGATTAATGGAGATGAGACCTTGAAGGCAAGGGAAACATTGAATGTGAAATTTTGCAAGACTAGAGCTAGTAAAGGACACTTTGGAGACTTTTAACCCTTATATCTACGTCATTTGGTATCAGATAAAAATAATATTAGATAAATTTTTGTTTTGAATTCTTTAAAACTTGTTGATTTGAGATGAATGCATAATGCTATGAGATATGCATAAAATGACACCTTGCAGGGTATTGAGGGAAAATAAGTATGTTTCAGGTTTGATATATTAAGTTTAGTATAGAGGAATATCAGATTGATAAGGAGAAGAAATAATAGCCCCAAAGTCCTATGAAGATGACCTGAAGCTAGTCAAGGAAGGACTAGAGAAGGTAGAGAGAAAAGAGAGCCTTGGTGCTCTAAAAGAGAAAGAAAAGAGTAAAGAATCCAATAGAGGGTCAAGAAGGATAATGAGAGGTCATATATAGAGTAATAAAAGAATAGGAAAGGCCAAAAAGAGGTATAATAGGCAATATTGACAAGCTTGCTAAGAGGAAGGTCTAGATAGGCCTAGGAAGCAAATAAGTGAGACACGATGGGTGTAGAGAGAGAAGTGGAATATATGAAAAGAGAGTTGGGATAAAGTATTGAGAAGATAGAGCTCATGGTGAAGCTTTTTAAAGGATAATGAAACCAATGGATTGTCTAGAATGTGAGAAGAAGGTTGAAGTGGCCACTAGTTTCACTTGTGAAAGAGATAAGGCACAAGATGAGTGTCTTGAAGAATGAAGAGAAGAAAGAGAAGGCAGACCCAAAGAGGCATGAGGAATGAGATGTTTCCAAGTGAGAATAAAGATATAGATATAGATAAGAGGTTTATCATTAAAGAGAAAAATAAGAATATGAAATTTCCAAGAAGGTCACTTGAAAATAAAGGCAAGAAGAGAAGATGGAAAATGTCTATGCAAAGGACATTCAAAGAGATTATACAGTCTCTTGTTTTATATGCTAACATTGCTTTCAAGTTTGTGTATGCAGGTATGAAGAAAATTTTGGTGAAGGTCAAGAATAAGGACTCAAATTTGGTGAAGGATGGGCCAAGAACATCACCCATAAAGTGGAAAGATGATGACAAAGAAAGAAAACCTATTGTAGAAGACAAAGTGATGAAATTTGAGAGCATTCCACATGTTGAAGATGAGGTAGAAGAGAAATATTACGATGCATTTCCAAGTTTAGCACCTAAAATAAGTGAAGAATAATGCAAATAAGACATGAAGGTCACGTATGAAGACATAAATGAGGAACTAAGCTTGCAACAATCATCTTTGGAGGTAAATGAATGTCTAAATGTTAATTTTGATTGCATATATGAAGAGGGAAAAGGCTAATATGCATATTGGGAGAATGAAGGTCAAATTTCAGCCTTCAAGAAGAGAGAAAGGGCATGGACATGATTGGTATAAGTGGCTGAAATAAACATGTATTGAGAAGAAAGAGGTAAACCTCAAACAAGAGGTCAAACAAGACAAGAGCAAAGATGGAAAACCAAGAAGAAAGTGGTAACCTAAGAAGGTACAAGGTAGCAAATGGGTGGAAAAGAGTATGAAAAGAGCATAAGAGGGTGATATTGTAGGTGAATTCAAAGAAAGCATTAAGAGTGAAGAAGATTACAAGCCTACAAATTAAACAAGAGAAATTTATCAAGCAAACCAAGCTAAAAAAGTGAAGGTACAACCATGTAAGCAAGAAGATGAGTTCATAAAAGATAAGTGCTTGCAAGATTTATTTTCAAATGTTGTTTATGATGATGATGTGTGTGAATTTGGCTCCAATAATTATGAATAAATTTTTTATGTGAAATTAAGTGACCTAAGGGTGGCATTTTGACCCTTTGAAATGTTATGAAACTCAAGATATGGAATTAAGTAGGCTCTTGGCCTGTACAATTACCCTCCTAGGGTTTCAAGTGGAAAACACTATATATTTTGATTCAACCATAAAAAAAGAGGTGAAATTTCATAATCTAACATATTTTACTATGAAGAGATAGACTAAAGTGGTTTTGGTTTGGTTTTAGGCCGTACAATATAGTTTCTAGGGTTGTGGTGTGTGTAAGGGCTAAATAGGCCTAATTTGGAGAACAATTAGAAAGGAAGTATGAGATAAAGGTGGAGTTAGGACATGAGATTTGACATAAATAATTAATTAGATAAAGGGTGTCTATAAATGGTGTTCAAACTTCATGTGAGTTTATGTATTTCTCAAACAAAGGGAAAAGGAAAAAAAAAGGCGACAAGCCTTAAGAGACCATTGTGAGCCTTGAGTGTGAAATTGAAAGGGAAAGTGTGATATGGAGGTTAGACAAGGTTAATAAAAATTTATTGAGATCATATAATACCATCAAATCAAGAAGACTGAGTCCCTAATACCTTCCCCCATTACCTATGTATCAATATTAAATTCCCCCATTAAATCTAAAAATTATATAAGTACCATATATTGAATGAGTGTAGAAAACATGATTCCGAAGCATGCCCCCACTAAATTTAAAAACTGATATAAGTAACATACATTGAATGAGTATGGAGAACGTGCTTCTAAAGAATACACACACTAAATCTAAAAACTATGCCAAGTGTGGAAAACATGTCTCTATGACATGACCCCACTAATATACCCCCACTTTCTAAATACAAGAACTGGTAGTTACCTTACCTCAAAAATATAAGACAATTGTATAACCTATGAATGTAACCATGTAACATATAGAAGTAACATGTGTAGGTAGGTATAACATTGAAGCACATAGAATCAATATGATCACATGTAGGCCTAATATCCATAATAAATATCATGGCAACATCTAGATAGTAATAATATAATCCCAACAGGTAAACCAAGCACACACACACACAAGAGCACTCAAAATCAAGTCAAACGACAATGGTCAAAACAAATTGCAAACAAGGGGCATGTTAAAATGCCACACAATCAAAGGGACATGAATTAGTAAAATGTACATAAAATTGAGAATGACATATTTAAATGTCAATGAAATCATACATAATCATGAGGGATATAAGTAATACTGTCGCAAGACAAGACACTCAAGGAAGTACATAAAGTAAGCATAATCAAACAACATAAACATGTCATAGTAGCCCATGGATATAATGTATTGGGAAAAAATGTCAAGTGTATAACATATCAAGTACCTTGTTTAAGATATAATCAAGGATAAATGCATGTGTAAATACAAATGTAAACTCAAATATGATAATGTAGAGTGATCATCAAATCATATAACATGTGTGTATCAAGATCAAAGAAGTAGATGCCCCCGATGTCCATATGACATGAGTAAAGAGAAATCCTAAAATCTGAGATAGGAATATATCATGTATTTATATATGCCTATATCACACTCTAGTAGAAGTGTGACATATATGTGTATGTAGGAGTAACTGAGTATGCCATCCATCAACATGGAACTAAACATAGATGCCAAGGAGCCAATATAATATATAGGTGCTGAAAATGTTTTATATTTTTTGAATGTTTTTTATTTTTATTTTTGAAATTTTGAAGAGGAAAGATCATCCTATGATGCCATCTAATGGATGGTCATAGATATCTCCCCAATTTTGAACCTTACAACCTTAATTTGGATCTTTTACATTGTTTGCATCATGATTAGATAGGTTGAAAAGGTACATGGAATTTTCCTCCTCATGTTTTGCATGTGTAGTAGAAGAAGTAATTCTATAATTTTAAATATGTGTTAATTTTCCTTTGTGAGGAAAGGAAATACCTTATTGATTTGGATCAATTATTTATTCCATTTGGTATAGCCAAAGAGTTCCTAATATAAGTTCATATGGAGACATAGTAGGCATAACCCAAACCTGTGTTTGAATTAATTTAGGACCACAAGAAATTGGTATTGTTATGTTTCCCAAGGAGTCTTTCCAATCTCCTTTGTTAATTTGTTTTAATAATATTACATTTCAAGTAGTTTTTTCTTGTGTAGGATCAATGTGGTTATGCCAAAAATAAGCACCACCCATGTATAAGGTAATTTTTTTTGATTAAGGCAGAAAACTAGGGGCCAAACCCTATACAGTCAAAAAAGACAAGAAGGCAAACAAACAAAAAATGCCTTCAGAGAGACGACGGCACGGCCGAGAACAATAGATAGAAACAAAACTCAAGCCACGAGAAAACCAGAGTCAAAGAGGTCTCCCCTTACATAACTATTGGTTTGATAAGATCATTGAGTTTCTCATTCTCTGTGTTGTCAGCATACCTAGTATTACCCACCACTTCTAACATAGACATGTTCAACAGAATTGTATTACGAAGCCCTTTGGAAAAGACCTTCTCCAGCTTTTGAATGCGGTCCTTTAGGACCCCAATTTTAGTTTTCTAATCAATCTCATTCTCAGTGCCCTCTCCAGCTTCCTCGACATACATTTTCCCCTTATTGTCAATAGTTCCCATAGTGTCAGCACCCTGCTCCTTAGTAACCTCAAAATCTCTAGTAGCCTGCTTCCCTCCAGTGTCTTCTAAAATTTCCTAGATTTCTAGCTCCTCAAACTCTTCCTCCTGGGTTACTTCTTCCAAAACACTTTTTGAATAATCAATCAGTCTGGCCTTCGGGGTTGGTTTACCAGCAATCTTCATCGACCTTCGCACACTGGAGGGGGATCCTTATTAATTTTGGAAGGCTTGTGAGATTTGCCACCTTGGCCCCCCGTGGCCCTGCCCAGATTCCTGTGGGTCCCTTCCGTAGTCTCTTTAATATTTTCTTCCTCTTCATCAACCTTTCTCTTCTTGCCCTTCGTGCTCGCAAAAGAGCCAGGGGTATCAACAGGGGTATTTTTAGGGTCATCAATACACCTCATTCCTGACAAGTCATCTCCTTTTTAATGATCTCCCTAATGTTTAAGGGAATATGGACACCTTGTTGCCACACCCTCCAGCCTGAAAATTGCTGCCCAAGGTTGGCACAAGCATCAATGACCCTGTTGCCTTCTCTATAGGTATGGGAAATCTCAACTTCAAAAAACTTTTGTAAAAGAAATTGGATATCAGTAATGATGTCTTTTAGCTTGATTCCCACATTTGAAGCTTTATTAACGGCATTTATGACCATCTTAGAGTCTCCTTGTATATTCAAGTTCCTTATTCCTAGGGATATAGCTAACTTTAATCCCCATAGTAAGGCCATTGCTTTAGCATAGTTGTTACTCTAGCATCTAATTCCACCGGCATAAATAACAGACATCCATCCTTTATCATTCCTTATAATTCCTCCTCCACTAGCTTTACCATCCAACATGGATGCCCCATCAAAGTTGAGTTTCATCCAGTTAGGTTTAGGGGGGATCCATTTAGTATTAAGTCTCTGTAGTATTTTGGAGTTATTATACCCAGGGATCTGGTTTAAAACCTTCCATTTGGATGCAATTTGGATTTCAATTTGAGATAGGGGTTTCTCTGCAACATGAATATGAGCTGTTGTAACACTTTCCATAATGGTCTTAGCAAAGGAGTTAAACACCTGAGAAGCATTTCTAGCAGGGTCCCTAAAAATTTTGTGATTGCGCTCTTTCCATAAAGTCCATCTCAAACATGGCAGAGCTTGCTTCCATAATTCCATAAGCCAGGGATGTGTGAAGGTTGGGTTCCAACTGAGAATTACTTCTTTAAGGTCAGAATTATAGACCCATTCAATACCAAAGTTGTTAAGTATTGTGCCCCATAATTCCTGGGCAAACTCACAGTGGATAAAGAGGTGTGAAACTGATTCCTCTTTTGAACCACACATGAGACATTTGTTAACCAAAGTAAACCCTCTCTTTTGAAGGTTATCCTGAGTAAGGATTTTGTTATGAGTAGTAGCCCAACAAAACATGTTAATTTTTGGAATAAGGTTATGATTCCAAACCTTTTTCCATACATCTTTATTTTGAGCTTCAGGAATGAGCAGATGGTAAGCAAATTTGACAGAGAATGATCCATTCTTATTTGGCCACCAGTATTATTCATCCTCCTGGGGAAAGAGAGGGATTCTGATCTCTTGAACGCATTGATGGATCTCTTGAACTCTTGAGAAAAGCTCAGGCCGGTGCACATAACAATCCAAAAGATTTTTCTAGCTCCTCATCCCATTGTTATTTTCCATATAATCACTGACCCTATCTCTAAAAAATTGGGTAGTCAAGTCAGCAATCTCTCCATAGTTTCCCTGTGTGATGAGAGCCTTGTCCTTTAACTAGATATCATTCTAGAATTTAATATGCTGGCCATTTCCAAGTTTCCATCTAATTCCTTGTTTGAGAAGGCTTTTACTTTTTAACATTTTATTCCATATCACAGATCCCTGGGGTAATCCCGTCTGTTGAAGAAAGCTGGAATCATCAATGCTATGCATGTATTTAGCATACAATATTTCCCCCCAATCATTATTTTTTTGGATCAGATTCCAACTAAATTTTGAGAGAAGGGCTTTGTTCATGTTCCTGATGGACCTAATATTAAGTCCACCATGAGATTTTGGAAGACACACTTTTTCCCATCTGACTAAAGACATTCTCTATTTGTCTTCCACTCCCGTCCATAAAAATTTCCTTTGGATCTGTTCCATTTTCTCAGCAAAATATGTAGGAATTTTAAAAAGAGATAGGAAGTATGTAGGAATACCTTGCAGCAAAGCCTGAAGAAGTTGCAGTTTACCAACACTGCTGAGTAGTTTCCCCTTCCAACCAAGAAGTTTCCTCTGCATTCTTTCCACAATTCCATTCCAAAATCTAGGAGATACATCTTTGACTAAGAGTGGGAGACCCAAGTAGGTAGCTGGTAGGCCAGCTTCAACACATTCTAATATATCAATAATTCTATGTCTAGGTTCATTAGGAGTGTTGAAGAAATACACATTGCTTTTCTAAAAATTTATCCTTTGTCCCGACTCTCTGGCATAATTATTTAAGATATTCTTCCATCTTCTAGCTTCAATCACCTATGAGATGCCAAAGAAGATGGTATCATCCACAAACTGCTGTACCACCATAGGATGAAGGGAGGAGGCAGGTTTGATGCCCACTAGCTTTTTTGAGGCTATATCTGCTTGTATGTATCTTCCTAGTGCCTCAGCCATAATAATGAATAAGTATGGGGAGAGAGGGTCTCCCTAATGAATTCCTCTCGAGGATGAAAAAAACCCTCTAGGAATACCATTAACCAGCACTAAGAATTTTGCAGAAGAGACCGCGTTCCATAACAAGCTAGACATTTTATCATTAAACCCAAATTTTTTGATCACTTGGAACAGAAAAGTCCATGAGAATCTATCATAAGCTTTAGAAATATCAAGCTTGAGAGCCATTCCAAGGATTTTTCTCTTATCTATGGAGTGAATAGTCTCATGTGTGGTGATCACAGCATCAAGAATCTACCTGCCCAAGATGAAACCTTTTTGAGCAGGAGAAATAATTTTGTCTAGCAAATGTTGAATCCTCATGACTAACATTTTAGTACATAACTTATACACAGTGTTGCATAGACTAATGGGCTTGAAATTAGTGAGGTGTGAAGGTTGTGATTTTTTAGGAATAATTACTATGAAGGTATTATTAGCTTGTTTCAAAAGTTTACCTGATCTAAAAAAATCACGGACAACAGCCGTGAGGTTTGCTCCTACTATCTCCCAATATTTTTGAAAGAATATAGGAGGAAAGCCATTAGGACCCAGGGATTTAAAAGCACCCATGGAGAATAAAATAGCATGGACTTCTTCCTCAGATATAGGCTTTACCATCTCCATATTATCTTCTTCTGTTATCAAATAGGGGATTTTATCAATAAATTGATTCATAGGTCTATCGACTCTATCATTATTATTTTCTTCCATAAGAAAATTTTGAAAGAAAGCCCTGGCTTGTTCCCCTATTTCATTATCCTCGGTAATAATGTCACCATTATCTAGGACAAGCTTAGTTATTAAGTTGGCTTTCCTATGTTTCATAGCTGAGAGATGAAAAAAGGCAGTGTTCCTGTCCCCCTCTTTAAGCCACTGAACACAAGATTTCTATTTCCAAAAAACCTCTTCTCTTTCCATAAGATTCTTCCATTCTGAAGATAGGATATTCTCTTCTTATAAAGTGTCCTTAGAGTCATCCCCTTGATCTATCAGTTACTATATATCCTTGAATTTTCCCACTATATTTTTCTTCTGCTAGAAGACCTACCCAAAGTTGTATCTATTCCATCCATGAACTTCTTGTTTAACGTGTTGGAGTTTTTTGACTATTCTAAACATAAGAGTACCTTGAATAGGAATTTTCCACCATTGGGCCACCATTTGTCTAAAGTCTTTGTGTTTGATCCACATAGCTTCAAAATGGAATGGGGAAGGTCTGAAATGTCCCTGTTCTCTCCAATTGAGGAAGATCGGGCAGTGGTTAGACATGGTTATAGGGAAAGCCTGTGCCTGCATATTATGATAATCCTTCCAATTTCTTGATATAAGAAATCTATCTAATTTAACTTGAATCATTTGATCTCCTCCTTCTATTGGTCTAGGTAAAATTTTGGTTTTACAGCTCTATGTCCAACAATCCCCAATCATTGATGAATTCAGCAAAGTCAAACATCCTGTCTGAGTAATCCATAATTCCACCCTATTTTTCAAAAGGGTATAGAGGAGTGTTAAAATCTCTAGCTAACATCCATCTAATGTTCTGGGGATTATTCCTGAAACTGCTCAGGTTTATCCATAATTTCTGTCTCAAAGCTCTGTTATTCGGTCCATAGACATTGATCAACGACCAATTCAAAGATTTCATAGAAAAATTGGTAATCAAGAAGTGCTTATTATAAGCCATAAGAGACCCCTAGATTTTAGCACTATTCCACATAGTGATAATCCCACCTGAAGCCCCTTTAGCAGGACTAATGCAAAAAGCTGCCTTAAGCCATATATAGGCAACTATTTTTGTAAAATTCTCCTCATTCATATTGACTTCTTGGAGTAATAAAATATCTAATTTATTATCTAAAATGCAATTTTTAACCTCAAATTGCTTTGAGGGACTGTTAAAGCCCCTCAGGTTCCAAGATAATATTCTCATTTAGAGGGTTTGGGGGGTTGGGTCTCTAGTGTATTCTGTTTACCACTGGCAATCTCCCTAGCAATCTCTCTTTGTCTTGTTTCTCTTAGGGTTGGCCTCCCTTGTTTGGGCTAAGTGCCAACATCTACAAATTTTTTTACCTTTTCTATTCTTTTTCTTTGGGGTAACCCATTCCTCCTATTCATTACTACCACTTTTTCATATTACACCTATTGCTAAGTAGTTTCCTACTTGGTCTCTAACTTCTAGAGCATGGAAAATGTCTGTATTTAGTTGTGGGTCTGCTTCTCCTTTAGTAGGACTTTTTGGAGTTACTTCTTCCTGTCCAAATCTTGGAACTTTGTCTTCTTCATTGACTTCCTCTATCAAAAGGTTACCTCTTTCTCCTTCCTTAGACATATTAGTCTATTTTTCTAGAGGGTTGGCTGTGTTAAATATAGCCTTTTGACTATCATCTGATACTATATTTTCCTTTGGGACAACTTTTCCCTCACTACTAGTGATATCCTCTTTTCCCATCTCCTCCTCTCCCTTTTTTGTGTTGTCAAGATTTTCCACATTACTCTCCATTTCTTGCTTGCTGTTCTTTCTATAATTGAGAGCCTGATCCTCCCCTTCAATCTGGGAATCATCTTTCCTCCCCTTTTGCTTTGCTGTACATTATGTCATTAAATGTCCCTTTCTCTTACATATTTGACAAAAAGTGGTAGCATTTTCATAAGTGATTGGCTAAGTCTAGGTCCCATATTTAGAGTTTAGCTCTATGGTCATAGGGAGAGTCATATTTATTTCAACATTGACACAAAGTCTAGCGTACACACATCTGGACTTTGTTCTGGTTGTATGATCTATAGTGACATATTGGCCAATAAAATTGCTGATAGCTATGAATTTTTTTTAATCCCAGAATTCCAAAGGGAAACCTGGCAGTCTTACCCAAGCAAGAGCAAACTTATTAAGGTCTGAGTTAGGATCAAATCCTGGTTTCCACTAACATAGGGCAAGAGAATGTGGGCCATATAGCCATGGTCCTCCATCAAGAGTAGCGATCATGTCCTCCCTATTCATAAAACTAAAAAGGAATAGGCCTCTTGCCATGGTAGTGATAGAAACACTACCCTTAACTTTCCACCTAGATAGAACCCATTTCCTAATCATTTCGATACTAAGACAGAAAGAAAAAAACTTACCTACCAACATAAGGTTCATGGATGCCATGATTTCCTCCACCAGATCATCTGGGATATGTAGGGCCGTGCCCTCTGAGATAACAAGGAGGCTCATCATGCTTTTTGAGGGGCACATCTTTTCACCTGTAAGTGCCTTCTTCCATCCGTTGGATGGACTATCCACTACCAGATTTCTGAACAGATCCCCAGAGGCACTGCCACCATCAGTGTCCTCCATTGGATCTGTGATCCCACTAGTCACACTCAGGGGGCCCAACTTGGCAAGAAAAAACTAGTTTCAAATGTTGTCCACATGCAGATATAAGGTAATTGTTAAATCTTGTTGGTGTGGATGTTTTTTATGTTATTTAGTTTGATATTATTACATCATATGTGGATGTTAGAATCACCCCATGTTAAGTAGTATTTTTAAATTGGTCATATAAAGATTAAGAATACCACATTGTTGTGCATAATGTTCCTTAGGTAATTTGTCTCCCTTATTTGTATGATGGATAAAACTTTTGTATATGGAGGGAGATATGTTAAGTTCTTTTGAATGAATAATTATGAAGGAGATTATCTATGCACATAATTATATAAATGAGTAAATGATTCATATTATTTATATAATGTTCTTTCCTTTAATGGGGAAATAAGGCCTCTACTAAATATAACTTAAAATTCCAAATTTGAGGGTCTAAATGCTAGCTCACATGATGTACCTTTGAATTGAATAGTATAATCTTAAAGGGATTAATCATCACATTTTTTGAAATTGTGTAAATGTTATAATGTAAGTTTTGGGACCTTCCAGATATTAAAAGCCATGAAGAATGCATCTTCTAATTGTAAGAAAGTGGTTAAGGAACCCTTTGGTAAACTATAGAGCTAATTTTGAGCCTCATTGAAAATACTCATATGGAAAACTCTTAGCAATAGTTTGTCATCTTGTGCCCATTGAAAAAAAGAATGTACATAATTAATCATGTGGTTGAATGGGTCCTTGTGCCTAAAAAAGAGAGGTAATTATCGTAATTGAAAATATTATTTACAAGGATATTCAAGTATATATTTCACAAGAGGTTGATTATTAAATGGGGTTACATGTCCATTATTGTTATGTGAATCCATTTAAATTTGAAGTATAAAAACTTGATTTTTAAGATTCCAAATAGTGGTCATCATAGAAATTATATATTCTATGGGGATAGAGGTGTTTTCCATAGGTGTTATCATTAGTTTCAATCCACCACCTTTTTTGAATCTAGGCATATGAGTATCATCATCCTCACATATAACAAGTGCAAGTTCATGATCATTAAATTTAGGACATTTTGGTAATGGTATGGGATATTTAAACTTTGTTATGTTTGGCATATCATTTGAATATCTTGTACCATTTGAATAATATATTTCATTTTCCTTTGGTAAGGATATAACAATTTTATCATGGGAAAAATTTGGTAAGGACACCTTTTTTGATATAGAATTTGTTTTAAGTGAAGGTAGGAAAAAATCATAACCCTTTAATAGAGGGATTTTGTTTGGGAATGTAGGAATTTTGGGCGTTGTAATCAATTTTATTGAAGACATGTCCCCTCTATTATTTGTTTGTAAATCAACCATAATCTCTTTATGAAATTGTCAAAATTTGTGATGATCAAATGAAGGAACCTCTTGGTCATATGTACCCACTTTTTTTTGTAAAATGTACATGTTTGGTTGACTTGAATGGTTTGTAGCTCAAGGATGTTTTTGAAAACCTAACCCTTGCCTATTTATATTTTTATGTTTAATGGATATAGGGTGGGTTATGTATCCACATAATATTTTCAAACTTTTGTCATTTACTGACACTCTTTATCTTGTAGGAACCTGTTGAGTCACAATCTCTCTGAGTGCACACCTGAAGGGGTGCACTGGGAAAGGGGTGGGTATACCATTAGTTCTTCACAATATTTTTGTCCCTTTTACCACTTGTTATCTACACACTTCTCTCCTAAAAACCATTCCCCAAAGCTTGTTCTTCTTTATTATACACTTAGTCATTTCCTACATTTCCCCCCCCCTTTTCCTAACCTTAATCCCATTTCAACTATTCACTCTACTAGGTCGACTGGGTCGAACCTGTACTATTTTGGGTAAAATTCGTTTAGGGTCTAGGTCGGCTCTTGGCCAACCTAGCTCATGAACTAGTGATTTTTTGTCCATAACTATACTAGGTCAACTAAGTCGACCCTATCGGCCAAATTTTTTGGAAGGGATTAGGGTTAAATCTACCTATATATACAAGTTAATTTCAGCATTATTTATAGAAGAGAAGAAGAATTAAGAGCTATTGCACATTTGTTTATCCACCATTCTACTTGAGGATCAAGCTTAGGGTTTCATACTTTATTTAGAGATATTGATCTTGTCTTATGGAGAAGTCTTTTGGATGCATTGATAGGTTGTGTAGCCTAGAGATAATTTATCTTTTTCATCCTTACATACCACAACAACCTCTTGCAAAACACCTTGGCCAAGGGAGAGATTGAGGCTTAGTGGGGTTGTCTTCAAAGATAAGTATTCCTAACTTTATTCCTCCTTTATAAGAGTAGATAGATATGCATTTGTACTTATCTTCCATGCATTAGGACTATGTATACATTTACGTGAGTATATGTCTTCTATGCATGCTTACTTTTATTGTTTACTACCCCCACTTATACCACAAGCTTTAGTGAGCACTATATTAGACTTTATTTGTTATTAGTTTAGTGAATATAAAACATAGGACTTAATTAGGGTTATTACGTGATTGTGCTTGACTGGAGGATTTGGAACCCTCCCTAACATTGTTTATTATGGTAAGAGATCCCTGAATTAGCTCTAGTCGATCTCTATATTGGTCATGTTCCTGATTATCTAATGTGTCCCTAATCAAAAGTGTAAGTATGGTCTATCTTATTCAAGTTAGGATTGATTTATAGACATGATGCATTTATGATTGCATATAGGTAATACCTTGTTCATGTTTGCCTAATCCTCGGCTTTGGTATCCATAATTTTTCATGATTGAATGCCAAAGTCATATAGTGGTGGTGTAGGAAGTAGGGCTAAAGGATTTTTATCTTTCTTAAGATGGATCAACTAATCTCTTGGAGTGGTGGGAGCATGGAACTAATTAGAGGGATAATAACTACCACCATTCAATGTTTTTATATTACATACTTTATCACTTTGAAGAATGTAAGAGTACTCAATTTTAATTCCTTCTTCAAAGAAGATTTGGATAGTTTAATAATAATAGTCATCAAAGAAATCAATATAATCCATGATAAATTATATGAATTAAATAAAGATTAGGTTTAAATAAGTAATAACCATCCTATAGGGTGTGTTTAGGCAGAATAGCATTTAAAGATCATGTTTATCAAAAATTTAACCCAAAAATATTGATTTAAGGTGATCTTATCATTAACCTTAGATTTGAATTAAGGGGTATATATAAATGAAATGGAACAAGGGTGATAATCAAATCTATATCAAGCCAATTAGATGCTAAACTTGGATATAAGCATACACTAGATTTATTATTCTGAGCTAGAATAGATATGGAAAGTAAAACTATGCTTGATATAGAAATGATAAAGAAGTGATGTACTTAGCTTGTTTTGATGCTAATGTAGTTTTGGATTTGGAACAAGAAAAAAATAGGTTGGAAGGAGATTTTAAAATAGTCATCAAATTCTAGCTCTTACTTTTAGCACTCTAGACACAAACATTAGCCTAAGATGGTTACGTTAATGCTACTATCTGGGTTTGACATAAGTGTCCTATATGAAATACCTACTAGAATAATATGAATCCACCTGGATGATTTTGGGTTTTGATTCGCCTTCACTCTAGTGCATTCAAATCTAGGTCATGGACTGTCACTCTTTGTGAAATTTTAAAACCCTAGTTTTCCATCTTCACAGTGACCTTAGGGAAAAATGGGTTAGTGGGCACACAATATTGAATTAACCCCAAATACTCCACTATCATAGGGCATTGCCTACATAGCTAATACTCTATAAGATGGCCTCAAACTCATGTAGTTATCCCTTATGTGTTGGCTAGTGTGTGAACCATGTAATATCATGTAAAGCAAGTATAATAATGACCTAGATTGTAAGTTAGAAAATTAAGCTATGAGGCTGATCCTTTAGTAATTTATACCTATAGATGTGTTATGCCTATGAATGTATAGAAATAATAAAGCTTTGTTCAATTAAATGCTTAATAGAGTGCTTTTGATAAGTTACATTGGTCTAGTTGGTCTTTTGCTAGGTGTAGATAGGTGAGGAATGAATGAGGGTTGATCTTGTATTTATATCAATTCCTTTGGAGTATCAACTCACATTAAATAACTTAGGCTAACCATTAGGACACATTTCATTTGAAAATTTGATGAATTTAGGTCACTAAACACTTACATTGAGACTATCTGTCTCGAATGTTAATGTTCAGGGATAAAAAAAAGTAGGTACAGGTTTAGAATGTGCAGAGATAGCAGATGAATATATTTTAAGCATTCTAGGAAATATGGAAGACATGGATCATCAACATAAGAATAATCAAACTAATATATATAGGCCAAGGGGCACAAAGATAGAGCAAATGTGAGACTTGCAAAAGCAATAAAGGTATAGAACTGAGAAGAACACCTAAGGTCTGAGTTTGCCAAGTGTACAAGATTAAGGTGATATATAATATCATCTACATTGTTGATGTTAATAGTTTCATAATATGCTTGTGATATATAATTTATTTATGCAATTATTATGAGGATCACAACAATCATGACATCTAATGATTTTTATACATCTCTAGAGCTAAAGTAATGTTGGGTCTATATGTTTCACAAAAATGTGTGTACATATTTTATAATATTGATTTAAAGGATCTAATGGACTCATGAGGGTATTTTCTCATGTTAGAGAATTATTGGTCTAGGATGATAGGATCTATCACTTTTCTGAATTATGCTAAGATAGTGGCCTCAATATTATCCTAGTTATGGATGGAATTCTCTAGTAGATTAAGGAAATAATCATAAGTGACATATTGTAATGAAAATGGAAAGAGTTGACAAGTAACATATTCATGTTCTACATAAAAGAGCTTGAGAGCTAATTTTAATGAATTAATATGTTCCTTTGTAGTTTTAACTCTAGTGGGAATAAATTGATGGATGTATCTCTTATGATTTCTTTGAATCTCATGGATATCTCTCAAGAGTTAATTGTCATTCCAACCAACCACATGGCCATTGATGAAAAAGGTATAAAATTAGGACTAATAGGTGAATTTTTTTATGCATATAAAAGTCTGGGTCTTCTTTTGTCATATCTATACTTCCTATGTAATTCTAATGATTAAAGAAAAAGTAGGTGAGACTTAGAGTTTGACCTAGTTAATCTTGCAAGGATCTCTAAATTGATTTAAATTACCTAGATAAAAATCTTGTACATGATTAAAGATTATGGGACCTACTTCTAGCACCAGTTAAAGCCTATTGAAATTGGTATCACCCACCCAACAGGTTTGATGGGAAATATTTCACTAAATTTTGAATCTATTTGATGTTTAAGGAGAAATAGAGATGAAGAGTGGGGATTAGAGATTAGAGAGAACCCAGATTGGTTGTGCACCGTATCCATACGATGTTGAGCACTCCTCTTTGGCTAGGGAGGACTACCTATGAATAATAAAGCACTACCACAAAAAATATTTGTTAGTAGATATATGAGTGGGCTGCCAAGCAATGCGCTTGTTCCTGAAAGTGTCAAACTTCCTTAGGGATGACAATCCACTTTTTGAAACAAAATGGTAATGAATAACAAAATGAAAGAGAGAGTAAGAGAGAGATGTTCATACCATTTTTGTAGTTTGAGTGCACTAGAGAGTGACAAAATGTAGGCAATATGAGTCATTAGTGTTTTTAGAGGTTGTTTGGGGGTAGTTTAGAGAAGTTGGTAGAAATACACAGTCACCAACATCAATTAGGCTGCCAATGTCGGTAAGGAGATATGACCAATGTTGATTATGTGACTAATGTTGATAGGGGTAGTGGGTGCTCAAGAGGTTGAAAGAGACTTTTTTGAGCTAGGAGGTGGATGTTGGTCAGGTTTATGAGGTTGGGAAGAGTTGTAAGGGAGTGGGTAAGACTCAGGTGGGTCTAGATAGAGGGTTGGTATGTTTGAATTAGAGGGAAATAGGCGAAGGAGTTTTAAAACTCCTCCATAGGGAGAGTTAGGACATTCATAAAATGATAAATAGTATAATGTAAATTAATTTTAAAATGACTATTTAAAAGAATTATAAAACATAGAGATATACTTAGCTAGTGAAATGGATAAACTGTGAGTGCTAAATAGATGGCTCTGATGAGGCATGTTGAAGTAATAGGTAAATAGGAAAGACAAGCATGTGCTATAGGTTTAGATGAATCCAAGTTTTGTGTAGTATATCAATTCCTAATCTAAACTAATTTGTGTAGAGTAACGGTAAGCTTGGATGTAGAAAGTTGAATGGTAAAGCTTGTATGTAAATGATTTAGTTTTTATGATTTTTGCTGACCTGAACATTAGCTTGGAATTTGGCTTATCGGCTATGGATTGACCAACATCAATGGCATGAGAATAGGTAAAAGGGATATATTTAGCCTATTTTTTATTCCTTTTCCTGCCAAGTGTGATATCCATTAGGAAATAATAGAAATGTGAGGTTAAGAAGGACATAGTTAGTTAGGAATTTATGTTTGGGGTGAGAACAAGTCATGGGTAGTTAGGATTAGGGGACTAAGTCTTGAGGTGACTCAGAGGGTAAGAATTAGTATTAGGATGAGGTATCCAGGTAAGGTGACATAAGTATATTTTAATTAACTTAATTAAATATTTTAAATTAATTAAATGTGTGAGGGGTGAAAACATGGGTTAGGAAGGCCAAGTATTAAAAGGGGCTCAAGGGGGGGTTTGACACAAGGATTCATGCATGTGTGTGATGTAATTTTAGTATTTACATTTACCCCTTTTTGTCTTGTAATTTATATAGACAAGTTGCAAGACAAAAACAAGAGTTGGATGCTCTAAGTATGGGATGAGGTATCCCCCCTCAAAATGGGAATTGATCGAGAAGAATTTGGAATCAGGTACCAGTTTGATAAGGAGTTAATTGGGTGGTTGGATATTGAGTGAGAGCATGGTAACATCACTACTTATGTGTATACTACTATGAGTTATAGTTGACATAATCAATAACAGGTAAAGGCAAGGATGACTCAAATAGAAATAACCAAATCATATCTTGTAAGTGATAGTTGATAAGGTTAAAATGATTAAAGTTGTAGCTCTAATGGTCCATGTGTTCCAGGTATCTGAGGTAAGAAGTGCTCTTGGTAAACACAAAAGTTTTTAGGTGATAGGACTAGCTTGGTTGCAATCTGAAACACCTAGTTTACATGCGTGTGTACAATAGCCAACTATAGGGAGGTAACATAAGTGATCAAGATAAGTAATGCAAGGTTGGTTCAAAATGGTCAATGGTTGAGGAGATATTCATGATCTTTGATCAGAGTCATCATGGGTGGAGATTTAAGTGATCTCTAAGGTTGGTTGTCGTGGTTAGGGAGATATACATGATCTCAAAGTTACCCCAGACTTAGGGTGTAGTCCAAAGGGTGGTGGTTAGGGTTGAAAATTTTAAGTTTAAGGTTACTGACATCAATTATAATCATCAATGTTGGTAGTAAGTATTATTAATATCAACATCTTAGGTCAAGATTGTTGATGTTGGTGGGTGACCAAACCTGACAAAAAGGGGTTTGGTGGCCCACCAAAACTCATTTGTGACATTTGATTGGAGAAAAAGAGTTCTGAGTGTTGGTGTGGGTAGAGATGGTAGAGCCAGGAGGGGACCTAGCTAGAGGTGTGCCACCATAAGAGCCAGCTATTCCAACTCAGAGGAGATGAAGAGATGAGGTAAGATCCTCTTCAAGTTGAATTTGAATTTAAGGTTGTTAATTTGTGATTTAGGCTAATTTGGTATGGTTGGGGGGAGAGAGGGCAATTAAAGGGGTAGGAAATGGGGTGAGGGTAGGTTTAGGTAAATTTGGGAGGGGTTTAGGTGTAATTTTTAGATAAAAACTAAAGTTTGGGAGATGCATTGTTTAACCCTAGGGCCGAACCAGTTATTGATGTTGATGAGGTTCATCTATGTCAGTTGATAAGGCATCGATATCGACTAACATCCAACATTGACATTGATAGCCTTAATCGATGTCGGTCATAGGAAAAAACCCCAAATAAGAAGAAAAGGCCCATGTTGGATCCTTAGTTGAGTTAGTCATCAAGCTTAATGACTAAACTAGCCTCAGAAGACCCCATGTCAATTGAGTGTTGCCTATATAGCCTAATTGAGGGCCTTAGGCCAATGTAGTTCTCCCAGTGCATAGGTAAAAAGGGTGAGGTTAAAAATTTGTTAAGGGAAGTGGGTAGGAAAAGGTAGGTTGAAATAGGTTATGGGACCTAGGGCTTAAAAGATAGGCCATGGGGTTGAGGGTGTGAGATATAGGCCATGGGGCCTAGAGTTTAAGATATAGGTCATTGGGCCTAGAGTTTAAGATATAGGTAATGGGGCCTAGAGTTAAGAGATAGGCAGTTGGGCCTAGGGTTAAAAGATAGGTAGTTGGACCTAAGGTTTAGGTGGGTTAATAAGTTAGATAGTTAGGTGGGTATATGGCTGAGATAACCTCATAAGACCCCATGTCGACTGAGTGCTACTTATATGGCCTAGATGAGAGCCTCAGGATAATGTAGTTCTCATAGAGAGAAGGGAAAAAAAGGTGGAGGTTTATATTAGAAAGTATGTGACTTGAGGTTTGTGTATGTGGATGCAAGCTAGACAAGAGTTGAAATTATGAGATTGACTACCTACATTGCTGATGAGGATGAAGAGGGATCTCACCATGGATGAGTGGGAGCACATGGCAGCCATAGGGTTAGGAGGAGTGTGATGATATTGTAGAGCTACATGTGATGTTAGTTTGATGGTAACATTGATAGAGAGGTGGGATCAGACCACCAACACTTTTTTTTGCCTACCAGAGAGTTGCTAGTGACATAGGAGGATATTTATCGGATTTTATAGTTGCCACTCCAGGGTGAGAATCTCTTCACATATTTGAGAGAGGATCATGATATTCATATAGTGAAATTATTTGGAGAGCATGTTAGTAAGGTGACCTATCACTTAGTGAGCTTTGTATATGAGCCACTATACACTACCGATAAGGAGCAACATCACCTAAGTACCCTAATGATGATAGGGATTATAGTATATGCACTACTAAATATAGATGAGGGGAGATTTCCTATTGCATTAACAAGTGTTTTGGCATAGATGGTTGAGAAATAGATAGTGTATGCATGGGGACTAGCTTTTCTAGCACAATTATACATAGAGTTGTGGGGTTTAAGGCTGCGATGATGGTATAGTTTATGTGTTGGGAATTTACTCTATTGTTAGGCATATGAGCACATCATGGTGACATGGCCATTGGGGCTACCTATCATGATTGTAGCCAGTTTTAAGGTTGGGTTCAGATGGTGGAGAGAGGCTATGGCCCAAACATGAGTAGATAGCATAGTGTGGGACATTAATTATTGTAGGCATATGATAGATGGATTGATTCTTATAATTATTGTTTGGGGGCCCTACTTGACATACCCTACATTTAGAGGATAGGTAGAGTAGCTTGTTAGTTATAGAGCATGTTATGGGTTAGAGGGAGATAAGCTAGAGAGTTAGAGATGATACATGTGGCATGGGTTAGGAGACAATTTAGCTTATTACAAGATGTGCCTCTTTCATTTCCTTGATATAAGAGGGATGATATAGAGGCACCCATACCCTTACCCCAGGGGATAGATGGGCCAAATTTTGAGGAACTACTAGTAGGCCTAGGTGTAGTAGATCTTGGATGCATAATAGATTATCTTACTTGGTGGGTAGATTTGCATCCCATGGTTCAGGTTAGGAGGCCACCACCAGTGTATAGGGAGTGATGAGAGAGAGAGAGATGCAACTGTATAGGCCTAAAATGTAGTGGTATAGTCTTGATAGACAATATAATAGGCTTGAGATGCAACATAGGCATAGGTGTTGGTCTTACAGGGGTAGGTTATGACAGTGTAGGGATAGGTCAGGGCATTATAGGGCTAGGTTACTACACTGACAACATAGAGAGATAGTTTTAGAGTAGCAAGAGAAGCTACTCCTCCTCCACCATAGGGACCAGTACAAGGTCCTATAGTAGGTTTGCTGGTTCTACCATAGACTGTATCTCTAATGAGGTACAACACTACTTTAGATGAGATTGCATACTATGAGAGGGCCATCAAGGAGTTCCCACAATTTAGAGGTATTCTGAGTTTAAAGAGTAGGATAGATTAGTGACACATGCCATGGCTTCTAGCTCACGTAAATAGAGACATGCAGAGAGTGGTGATGATACTGCTTCTTCATAACCATGACTATAACCTTGAGTATTCTGAAGGCTAGATGATATTTTTGATGTTGTATACACATTGGCCTATGAGCTGAAGATGAGAGATATACTTTTTTGAGAGAGAGATGATACTAATATGATCCATTTATGTACATTCATATTTAGTGCATATATATATATACATATACATATATACATATATATATATATATATATATACACACACATATATATACACACACACACACACACACACACACACACATATATATATATATATAGATATAGATATATATATATACATACATATATATATATATACATACATATATATATATATATACATATATATATATATATATACACACACATATATATATATATATATACATATATATATATATATACATATATATATACATATATATATATACACACATATATATATATACATATATATATATATATATACATATATATATATATATACATACATATATATATAGATATATATACATATATATATATACATATATATATATACATATATATATATATATATATATACATATATATATATATACATATAAGTTTGTTATTTTGAGATGTGTTTATGTGATGGTGATGATGTTTGTAGATATTATAATGATGTGGATGTTTATGTTATGTTAGTGTTATGTTCATGTTAGTTGATTAGATTAACATTTCCCATATGTGTGATGGTATATACATAGTTGATTGGTTAGCTTCATCTTAGAATTTTTCCATTTTTGTGATGGTGTATGCTTAAAATGAATGGGTTGGGTATGTTATTTTATTTTAGCATTTTTCCATTTTTGTGATGGTGTATACTTAAAATAAATGGTGTAGGCTTGATAATTTATCTATTTATTGTTATTTAGAAAAAATATGGTTGCACGTTTGGTAGATTTATCATGATCAATGATTTGTTAGTTTTAGTATGGTTTTGGGTAGTTATTTGAGTATCCTTGCTTGAGATGGATATGTGTTAAACACATAACTCAAAGAATCAAGAAAAAATTGGTAGAAGTGCAAGAAGGTGATTGAATCTTGTCATGAGATGCGATCTCAGAAGAGAAATCAACATGTGATTTGAATGGGAAATAAAGAGGCACGATGCTCATGTATTGGCAAAGACCATAATCACAACATAAATAGGCTCAGGAATATGAGCCTCTTTCATGCTTTGCATCATTTGACCATTTATTTGTTAGAGAAGCATCATATTCACCTTGTGTCAAGTGAGTTCAAAGTCCCTTGAAAAAGTATGAGGGGAAAAAAGTAAAAGGAATGAGAGTGTTTGGGTAGCATAACCTTATTAGTGGGGATGGTATGCCCCTTCTATGGGTGATCTGAGAGTGACTATGGGCTTTTCCATGACTTAAAGTTTTTTTGTGTGTAAGCTGATCAATGTGGGACCTGCAATGGGATTTTGTTTATGTTGAGGTCATATGAAGATAATCAATATGAGAAGATTCTTAGTCATTATTTCCCTTGATAACAAAGCTTGGCTTAGCCCTCCTTTAAGAGAGTGGTCTAAGATTTTATTTTTTTATTTTTAATAGCTGTCCTTCAAGGGAGCAATCTATTTATAGTATCAAGGAGAAATTACGTAGTTGTCCTTCAAGGGAGTAGTCTACATTGAGAATCATGACCTGAGAGATTATAACTTGTCTATGTATCCCATTTTTTTTAACTTTA
Source organism: Torreya grandis (assembly GCA_037957365.1). Taxonomy (NCBI): domain Eukaryota; kingdom Viridiplantae; phylum Streptophyta; class Pinopsida; order Cupressales; family Taxaceae; genus Torreya; species Torreya grandis. Next base: position 2,351,336 of record JARHVA010000107.1, read on the forward strand.
GTCATGGATAGGACTATAGAGGTTTAAGGGGTTTCTAATTTGAGGGCAAAACCATAACACTTCATAGGTTAACTAAGTGTTTAGGAATAAGGGTTAAGAGGAAGGGAGATGAATGTAATAAGGTTGCTCAAGGGATGATCTCAAGTTAAACATGAGGTGAAGTGTCACTTGATCAATAAAAGAATGGTCATAGGTGCAAAGCATTTAAAGGCTCAAGTTATGGCCTTCTTTTGAGAGAAGACAAGTGATAACTTCCTATGCCATACTTGTGAGTTATGATGTAGGGTCTAAGCTAATTAGGAGAAAACTTACCCTGTTTGCTTTTTTCTATGTTCATCACATGTTGATTTTCCTTTAAGATGAGATATTTGATATTCAAATCTCACTCTTTGAGATTTTTATTATAAGCACATTTGATATGCTCTTGATAATTTGGAGGTGGTTGAGGGCTATGAGACGATGTTCATCAAGCAACTCAAGTTGAGACAAATGTTCTTGGTGAAAGTCATCATTAGTAAGTATGTATTGTAGAGAAATGCGAAGAGAAGGAATTTGGACCTCAAGAGGCAAAACAACTTCCATCCCATAGACCAAGGAAAAAGGTGTAGCACCTGTAGGGGTTTTAATGCTAGTACGATAAGCCGAAAAATCAAAGGGAATGTGTGTGTGCCAATCCTTTTCATTATCATTGACTACCTTCATGAGGATTTTGGTTAAGGTTTTGTTAGAAGCTTTTGCCTGTCCATTTGCTTATGGATAGTACACCGATGAGAAGCTTAATTTGATTATAAAGGTGTCACAAAGATTTTGGATAGTCTTGTTTTTGAAAGATTTGTCATTTTTTGTTATAATTTTATGGGGGACACTAAAATGATAAATGATGTGATGGTTAATAAAGTCAACAATTTTGTCAGCCTTAGTGGAGATGAAAGGAATGGCCTCGATCCACTTGGTGAAGTATTTATTAGGAATAATTATGAAATGATGATGGAGAGATGAATAAGGGTTAATCTCACCGATTATATCCAAATCCCATTGGGATAAGGGATAAAAGTCTTTGTAAAATTTTATGGCATGGCTTAAAACATGAAGGAGGTTAGCATGTTGTTGACATTTGATGTAATGCTGAATGCAATCACTACAGTCTTGATGGAGTGTTGTCCAATATTAGTTGAGTCAAAGGATACATTTGGTAACTATGTTACTATTGAAATGTCCACCATAAATCCCATCATGGACCTCCTTAATGGTGAAGGGGATCTTAGTACTAGTGAGGCATTTAAGGATGAGACCATCAAAACCTTGCTTGTAGAGAAGTCCCCCTAGCATGGTGTAATGAGTGACACATTTCATGAAGGCACGTCTCCCATTATTGGAAAGGTCTAGAGGGGTAATAGAAATGGAGAGGTAATTTATGAGTTGCTTGTACCATAAGTCATGTGGGTTATGTGTTATATTGCCTATAAAAAATATGTTAGTTGATATAGAGGAGGGCAATGTTAAGCGATGTATAGTGACATAGATTATTGAGGAAGAGGGTGAAGAGGGTATGTGTGAAGCAAGAGAAGACATTGTGTCAACAAACTTATTTTTAGATGAAGGAACAATTTGTAAGAGGTAGAAGTCAAATGATTCTAATAATGTATCTACATGATTTTTATATCATTGAAAAATTTCATTTTTGAATAGGTAGGAACCATTAACTTGATTAACCACTAGCTAGAAGTCACCAAAAATGGTTATTGATTTGAAACCCAAGAAAATAGTCATTTTAAGCCCTAAGATCAAAGCTTCATATTCAGCCATATTGTTAGTACATTCAAAATATTGTTTAAATGACAAAGGCGTAGGCTCACCATCAAGAGGAATGAGGATGATCCCCGCACCCCCACTGTGTTGACATTTAGATCCATCAAAGAACATCATCATTTGATAGGAGATGCCATTTTGGAGAGTATTGTGATAGATTCATCAAGAAATTAGAGGTTTGAAGGTTGGTTGTTAGGTAAAGGGGTGATAGCTAACTGGTCAGTGATTGTTTGCCCCTTGATAGAATTTTATTGAATAAATTCCAAGTCAAATTTAGCAAGGAGCATGAGCCACCAAGCTACACGTTGGTTTTGATATGGATTGGAATTCTTGTATTTGAGGGGATCAATATGGGTGATGATGTAGGTTTTGTGATTTAAGAGGTAATGACGGAGCTTAGAAGCTATAAAGACCAACATGAGATAAACCTTTTCAATATGGGTATATCAAGTTTCGCAATCAATAAGTGTGCGGATTATGTAGTAAATTGCTTGTTCTTGATGGTGATCATCCCGATGCACAATCATAGTACCCATATAATGGTTTGTTGTAGAGATGTAAAGGTAAAAAGGTTAGTTTTCATTAGGTTGAATAAGAACCGGTGGGGAAAGGAGATACCATTTGAATGCATCAAAGGCTTCTTGGAAATTTGTATTCCAATGGAAGGAGACCTCTTTTTTGAGGAGATGGTGAAAGGGTTGACAATGATCTGACAACTGGGAGATGAAGCGGTGGATTAGCTAAAGCTTATCTTGCAAGCTAAAGAGCTATTTGATATTAGTAGGTGGAGGCATGTCTAGTATTGTTCAAGCCTTTTTAGGGTAGACTTCAATACCACAGAGAGAAATGATAAAGCCTAGGAACTTACCATAAAGGACACCAAAGATGCATTTCTTTGGGTTTAATCAAACATTATATTGGAGGAGATGAGTGAATATGATTTTGAGAATCATCAAGTGATATTGGCAAAGTTTAGACTTTCCAAGTAAGTCATCCATAATTTTGTGTAGGAGATCATGAAAGATGTAAGTCATGGCATGTTGGTAGGTGGCACTAGCATTCTTCAGACCAAAGGGCATGACCTGATAACAAAAAGTCCCCCATGGGGTAATGAAAGTTGTTTTGTGTTGATCCTTAGTAGCAACCAAGATTTGATTGTCACCTGAAAAGCCATCCATAAGTGATATCATCTCATGGCTAGATGTTAGATCAATAAGTTGGTCGATACTTGACAAATAAAAGTCATCCTTTAGACAAGCGAGGTTTAGGTCATGGTAGTTAGTGTAGGTGCAAATTCCCCCTGTCACTTTTGTGATAGGAACAATATTATAAACCCATTATGGGTAGTGAATGAGTTGGATAAAGTTAACAAAAAGGAGGTATTGGAGCTCTTCTTTGACAAGGAGAGCAATATGAGGATGCATTTTGTGAAGCTTCTGCTTAACATGTTTAGTATCTCAGTTGGTGACAATGTTGTGGGTGATGATAAAAGGGTCGATACCAAGCATGTCATTATAAGACCAAGTGAAGGATTTTCTATGGTCATTAAGAAATGTGGTATAATTTTCTTGCTTAGAGGAGTCTAAAGATTGGCCAATCTTAAGGATGTGGGGGTTATCATGAGAGGGCAAATTGATGTCAATAGTTGATTCATTTAACATAGCTTGTGTTTCAAATGGGAGTGATTGTTAGATATAGGAATCATTTGCACCCATGTATGTGAGAATAGCATCATCATCTTGACATTGTACATTGTTGATAGTGGGAGAGTCTTCATCAATCATTTCAGGATGAATGAGAGGAAGGGACCTTATTTCCTTACCTAGGTGATAGGTGAGGGGGGCCAAATGGATGGTGTTTATTGAAAAAATAATTAGGAGGTATAGATACCTCTATTTTGGTAGGTGATGGTGGAGGAGAGGATGAAGAAGGAGAGATTAGATATTTGATAATTGGTATATGAGAAGCTTTGGTGAGTGTAGTTGGTTTGTCAAAACCCACGCCATGCCTCTTTTTGGAAATTTTAATGGTTTTATTGGTGGGATATTCAATAGGTGTATGAACACCCTGATCATAATGACCTAAACTAAATCCTTTTTAGGCACACCTATAAAGATAGGTGTGAGCAAAGCTAGGATTTCCTAGGAAAGAGAAGTCACAAGTAAATCATTATGGTGAAGAGGATGGATTGTTAATAGCAGGAGCTCAATCAATTCCTCCATATATGAAATTAGTTTGAAGGTTAGGGGGACCATACATGATGACCATCTCAATACGGGGATCATAATTGGGGAGCATATGAAGCTTTTCATACTCTTGTGGAGTATGGAACATGTCAAGTGTCAACAAATGATTTTATTTGAGTGACTGCTTGAAAGTTTCCTCCATGGGGTCTTTGTCAGGAATTTATGTTGCCAATATCTATGTAATCAGGGTAGTGAAACTTGTGGAAGCTTTAAAAGTATAATGTGAAGGAGATGATGTATTTAAAGGAATGAGAACATCATTGGGGCTATAAGTCATGTTGCATGTTTTTAAAAGAGGTGGGTCAGTGGGAATAACATGCACTTGCCCATTGTGCCCAAACTTGACGTAATGATACAAAGTCAAAGGCACACATGTCATAGCATGTATCCAAGGTTGTCCAAGTAGTATGTTGTATTAAAACTCTCCTTATGCAACATAGAAGAGCTTAAGAATTATAAAGGGGCCCACATGGATATGTAAGACAACAGTACCCACTATAGTAGCTATGGTATAGTTAAAAGAGTGAAGCACTGCATCGGTTTGAGACATGAAATTGTCACGAAGGGATAGCTATTTTTAGGCATGGATGGAGATAATATTAATAATAGCTCCTCTATCGATCATGAATCTTTTGACATGAGTTTGATCGATATATGCAATGATAAAAAGGGTAGAATATTGATCTTCAAGGTATTGAAGTGGAATTTTGGAATCACTAAAGGAAATCAGGGAGATGGTGTTAAGAGAGCTGACCAAAACTGTAAAAAGATGTGGATCATCAGGTTGTACCTCAACCACTTTCAAGGCACTAATCAAATCTTGAAAGTGTTGGGGTTAGTTTTGGATTAGGTCATACAAGGACATTTTCATAGGGGTTTGGTGAAGCTATTTCACCATCAAGTTTTGAATAACTTCTGAAGATGCTGGTTTTGGGATACCCAAAATAGAAATATTGGGATTCAGAGGAGGAGTGTCTTTGGAGAAGGGATGATCCCAAGGGGAAATGACCTTTTCCTTACCCTTATCCTTTTGATTTTGTGATCATGTGGCCACATTTACTGTGTTGATTTAGAACATAGGTGAAGGAGGTGGCAAAGGGGGTACAATAACATCTTCAGGTTTGAATTTAGGTAGAATAATATGAGGCATTATGGATGTCAAGGGTGGAATAGTAGGAAGGTTAATGGGAGTATCAATAAAGAGAGTGTCAATATAAAAGTGTTGTTGAATGACTGTCATGAGAGCTTTACAGATTTTAGTAACAGGTCCAGGTGAATGATGATATAGACACACCTGTGTATCATCAAAACAAGATGGCTTCGATCCAAAAGGGATATAAGGCTTAATGGGAGGAAGATTTATTATGGAGGATTATAAAAACTAGCATAGGAAAAATATTTGAGAGCCTACGAGTGGGATAACACTTGTTGTTGTAATAGGGGTGGAAACCTTCTTTGGTTTAAGAGTCATGGGGGTGATTTTGCATGTCACCTTTTTAGGTGGTAGTGGAACCACATGTTTTGTTGACACTTTCTTAGTGTTAGTATCATGGTGTCAGACATGAAAGGCCTACTAGGTGGTAGAGGTAGTAGTAGAGGTAATTTAGCTTTTTTGTTTTTCTTGTATCGGTGATACTACAACTAAAGTAGAGGGATGTTGTCCCAAAATTGATGGCAAAGTTGAGGGTGGAAGAGGGAAGGATCAATGAGGTCTAAGAAGCTTAACATTCCTCCTTAGTTCAGGATATATAAATCTAACTTATGGTTGGAGAGTTAGATCTAATTTTATCTATGGATAAATTAGATTAGAGACCAGGTGAATGCCTAAAGACCTGATCTGCTTTAATGTAGTAGACACTTGTGAGGGTGAGGGTTCTGACGTAGAAGGATGAGATTTTAGTGATTTTGGTGAAGAAGCTTTGACTTTGTCAAAGTTCTTGGGGTAAGGGTAGTGAGAGGATTGGTGGTAGAGGATGACATTTTTTGTGTAAGATAAAGAGTTTTAAGTTGGTCCCAAAATATCACATGATCTAGCTTCATAGAGTCAAGAAACACAAAACTTTCTACTAAATGTGAGAAGGGTTTAGATGAAATTAATGTAGGACTTACGATTGATTATTTAGAAGGATTAGGTGATTGAGAAAGAGGGAAATCATTGGCCTCTACTAACTCAGGCCAAAGATGAGAAAGAGCCACAACAGGGTCTTCTTCAACATAGACGAGAGAAGAGGCATGGTCTTTCATAGGTGGGGGAGAGGTAGGTAAAGAAGGTTGCTCAAGGGGATAGAGCATAGGTATCATTTTTCCCTTGACATGTGGGTGAGGAAGAGGTAAAGTTTGATCTTTTATAGGTAAAAGAAGTGGTAAAATTAGCTGAATTAAAGTAGGCACAATAGGTCTCTCATCTAATGTAAGGGTGGATAACACTAGCTCCTCTAGGTGTGAAGGAGTGGATGGGGTACTACCTTCCATTAGTGGAGGAGAGGTAGGTGAATAAGGTTCCTCAAGGGGATAGAGCATAGGAATGATGTTCCCCTCAACATGTAGTTGAGGAATGGGTAAGGCACGGTCCTCAAGTGGTAAGAGGATAGGTAAAATGGGTATAAAAGGAACTGACAATACATGCTCCTATTATGGCAAAAAGAGAGGTAAAGGAGGCTCTTCCTCATGTGGGAGTGGAATAGGTGAAGTCAGCTCTGTTACCTGAGGAGGAAGGATAGGAAAAACAAACTCTATTAATTATGGGGGAGGAGTAGGTAAAATGGGTGCCTCTTGTTGTGGGATAGGTTGGACTGGAGGTAAAGGAAAGACCATATTGACCGTATGGATATTATGATCACATGAGTTATTAGTCATGGTCTAAAAAATATTTTTATTGGGTGAATGGTTAGGAAAAGGCTATTTGAACACATCCATATTCTGATTAGAAATTGTATTAGGGTTATCTTAGATGAGATCACCCCTATCAAGCATGTCTTGAACAATGTTCTTGAATGTTTTATAGTTATTAGAATTGTGGCCTTTGACTCGATGGTAGCCACAAAACTCATCCTCTTTGTACCAAGTAAGAATAGGATGGGAGGGATCAAATTATATAGGAGGCTTGATTTGAGGAAGGGTTATGGCTCCTTGTTACAATAGTTTTTCCAAAATGGAAGTTTATGACTCCCCAATGGGAGTGCATTATCTTTATTCATACCATTATTGGAATTGCTTGGTCAGATTTTGTGAGGTCGAGGAATTAGGTTGGTTTGTGGTTGTGGAAGAAGCTGATTTAATGACCATTGCATTGGTAGAGCCTTTATATTTTTAGTTAGAAGGATAAGTTTTAGAAGAAGAGGAGCCATTTAATTTAGAATTGGCATTAGTACTACACAACTTGACTCCATCTTCATCTATAGCCTAGATTTTGAGTTTTCATGCCATTATAAAGGCTTCATCAAATGTGCAAAAAGTTTATACTCAGAGTGTGGATGAAATGTGCTTAACACATGCCCTTGAGAAGAGCTCAAAAAGCTCAAGTTGGGGTAAAGAGAATGAGATTTGATTGATTAATCCTCTCCAATGAGTGACAAAATTTGTGATAGACTCATCATCAAATCATTTAATAGAATAAAGGTCCATAATAGAAACCTTTTTAGAAATGTTGATAGAGAAATGGTCTAGGAATAATTGTGTGAGCTGGGTAAATGAGAAAAGGGAGTGTCAAGTTATAGAACTATACCAATCCAAGGTAGCACTCGAAAGAGACATAAGGAAGGTGTGAAGGAGTAATGCATCATCATGCCATATTAAATAACAAACATGTCTAAATGCTTACAAATGCTATTGTGGGTCCTCTTTACTCTAGAAGTGAGTAAATTTGGGGAGTTCCTATTGGCTTGGATATGGGTGAATAGGCATAGAAGGATGGATGGGCTCATTTCATATCTGATCATAAGATATCACATTATTTAAACTTGATACTGATGTCTATAGATTAGACATCTTGTCCATCAACATCTTAATGAGGTCTGGAGGAGGATTGGTTTGGGAGATACCCCCTAAGTCATAGGGAACCTAATTAGAGGTAGAGGGAGTGTATGACATAGTTTGCTATGGTTGTGTTGATGCAACATAGGGGTAATAAGTCATAGGTTGGGGGGCATAAATGAAAGGGGCTTATCTTGTTGGGTTAGAGATAATGCTTTGGTTAAATGTTGTTATTATAGGTTGGGTTGTTGGCATGGTTATACTAGATGAAGGGTGAGTCATAACTCATGTAATTATAGGTGAAAAAGTAGATGAGATGGGCACCACCAAATTTTAAAATGGGGTTAGACTTGATTGAAATGCTTATGGTTTTGAAGGTAGGGAAGTCATGATAGGGTTTAGGTGGGATTGGACAGTTGGCAATGCTAAACTTTAGACATTGTTTATGGTTGGGTTACTTGTTAAAGTGGTGGTTTGAGTAACAATGGGGAACATAGTGGAGATAACTAAAACTGAAGTTGTCTCCATCAAAGAAGTTGGTATACCATATAGTGGGTCACTCGAAGAATTGTGGGTTCGACTCATGGCAAGGTAATGCTGAAGGGCTGCCACATTATGATCAAGAATTTGGCAAAATCTTGATCTCCTTTAGGCATAATGGGAATTTGGTTGGGGCTAAGAGTATGCTCTAATCTAAAGTATGCTCCATGATAGAATCAACAATAATAGGAGAAGGTAAAAGTGGTTTTTGGCTTACGTAATTGGCAAGAATTTTGGCTTGGTTTCATGTCAATACCATGCAAGAATTCTAAATAGTCTTAGAACTCTGTATTAGTGATAGAGTGAGGAAAAAAAAGGTTTGGGTGTGGGTAGGTAGGTTGTTTTAGATTTTTATTTTGAGCAAACTAAAAATAACCAATTTACACAGTCACTGACATTGGTCATTTGACTGATGTCGATAGGTTAAAGTCTATTGACATCAATTGGTTTAACTGATGTTGGTCACTGTGGAGTCCTAGGAGATGAAAAATCAAATGTTTTAAAAACCCAGAGGCAAAATCTAGGCAAAATAGAGGATGTAAGAGGTATGTATAAGGAGGATGAACACTCAAAAAACTTGATATAACAAGTTTTACAACTTGAGTATTATGAATGGTGTTTATTTTGTAAATCAATGGAAAAACATCCTTACTAACTCAAAAAATATAAAAGGCAACATAAAAGTAGAAAAAAAACATACAAACACTAATTATTAATTCTTAGAGATTAATTTTAGTCTCGTGTTGGCTTATGCCTTAATCAGAAAGTGAGATGAGAGTTTGGTTACCAAAGGTACTAAAAAGTAATCTAGAACTGGTTTAAGGTTAGTTTTGGTGCTCAAAAGGAAATTTATGTTAGACTAGGTGCATGGCTTGTTATAGGAGCTTGCTCCTTGTACTTCACAGACCTAAAGCCAAGCTAGGCTACTTAGCTAAAATATACCTTTTGTCTAGAGTTTATACTCTACAAGAGAATGGAGTGGGTTCTCCCATTAGTGGTGAAATCTAAGTAGGATAGCCAGGTAGGGTAAGGTGATCCACTAGGTGATGAAATCCTAATGGGCCTTGTCTCAAGTGAGTTTAGATGTTTGTTTTTGTGAGTGTGATCTAGTAGTGTAACATTAGTGTACTACGATTCATTCATAATGCTGGAAATTAACTAGGTGAGTTAATATGTAGCAAACAAATAATGAAGTACAATAAGTTTTAAACCTAAATCTAAAGTGTTTTGATTTAAATGAAAATAATGATGATTTAGGAGAAGATAATGAATTTCACTATCCTAATGTGCATGCAATAAAGAGATAATGAAGAGATTCTTTTTAACTTGTAATAAAAATGATAAGTTTCTTTTAGAGGTAAAAGAAAGAGAAGAGTGGCAAGGAAGAATAAATTTTAGTTTATTGCCTTTAAATAGAAAATAAAATGTTGAATATTTTATTTTGAGGGAAAAGTGAGGGAGAAAGTGCAAGGAATGAAATTTTCACTATAATTCACCTATATGAACACTTAAAATAAGCAATGAACCCAAAGAAAACTCTAGGGTCCCACCGGGCATGCTAGAAATGTTTCACTAAATTTTGAATCTATTTGATGTTTAAGGAGAAATAGAGATGAAGGGTGGGGATTAGATATTAGAGAGAACCTGGATTGGTTGCATGTCATATCTAGATAATGTTGAGTACTCCTCTTTGGCTAGGGAGGACTATCTACGAATAAGAAAGCACTACCACCAGAAATATTTGTTAGTAGATATATGAGTGGGTTGCCAAGCTACGTGCTTATTCTTGGAAGTGTCAAACTTCCTTAGGGATGACATACCACTTTTTGAAACAAAATGGTAATGAATAACAAAATGAAAGAGAGTGTACGAGAGAGATGTTTGTACCATTCTTGCAATCTGAATATAGTAGAGAGTGACACAGTGTATGCAATGTGAGTTATTGGTGTTTTTAGAGGTTGTTTGGGGGTATTTTAGAGAAGTTGGTGGAAATACACAGTCATCAACATCGGTTAGGCTATTGATGTTAGTAAGGAGATATGACCGATGTCGTTAGGGGAATTAGGTTCTCAAAAGGTTGCAAGAGACTTTTCTGAGCTGTGAGGTGGATGTTGGTCAAGTTTATGAGGTTGGGAAGCGTCGTAAGAGAGTGGGTAAGACTTAGGTGGGTTTAGATAGAGGGTTGGTATGTTTTAAGCATAGGGAAATAGGTGAAGGATTTTTAAAACTTGTCTATAGGGAGAGTCAAGATGTTTATAAAATGATAAACAATATAATGTAAAGTAATTATAAAATGACTATTTAAAGGAATTACAAAACATAGAGATATACTTAGCTGGTGAAATGGATAAACTATGAGTGCTAGATAAATGGCTCTGATGAGGCATGTTGAAGAAATAGGTGAATAGGAAAGACAAGCGTGTGTTGCTAGTTCAGAAGAATCCAAGATCTATGTAGTATATCAATTCCTAATCTGGATTGATTTATGCAGAGTAACAGTAAGCATGGATGTAGAAAGTTGAATGTTAAATCTTGTAAGTGAATGATTTAGTTTTTTTATTTCTATTGACCTAAACATTAGCTTGGAATTTGGCTTAAGTAACTGACATTGGCATTTTTGTCGATGTCGACCATGGGTCGACCGACATCAGTGGCATGCGAATAGGTAAAAGGGATATATTTAGCCTATTTTCTATTGCTTCTCCTACCAAGTGTGGTATCTATTAGGAAATGATAGAAATATGAGGTTAAGAAGGACATATTTAGTTAAGAATTTATGTTTGGGGTGAGAACAAGTCATGGGTAGTTAGGATTAGAGGACTAAGTCTTGAGGTGACTCAGAGGGTAAGAATTAGTCTTAGGATGAGGTGGCCAAGTAAGGTGGCATAAGTAGCTTTTAATTAACTTAATTAAATATTTTAAATTAATTAAATGTGTGAGGGGTGAAAACATGGGTTAAGAAGGCTAAGTATTAAAAGGGGCTTAAGGGGGGTTTCAACACATGGAGTAACGCATGTGTGTGATGTAATTTTGGTGTTTACAGGAAACTCCCTCTCATTTTTGAAGCATATAGATGATCTAGGGCACAAGTTGTAGGTTTTCAATTTTATGAGTAACCACGTGGTGGAATAGAAGTTGAGTGAGGTGGTTAGTACTCATAAAGATCATATGTATTTATCAATTAGCTATACTAATTAGTTAAACAAACTATCCTAGGATGGATATTCAAATTTATTCTATTATACATGAATAATATTGATCAAAATAAACATAAAGGGAAGGAAAAGAAAGGCATAAAAGAGGATTCTAAACAAATAAGGAATTTCTTCTTAAAATGATTAATTTTAAAAAATCGCTATGTGATTTAAACTAATCACAAATTTAGGCAAAAATAGTGTGGAGCCTAAAGAAGTTGAATTGAAAATATGATTCTTATAATAGTAAAATAAAAAATTTTGATCTGTGATAAATTGCATAAGTAAATTTATCCACAAATCAATATTAAAAATGAAGTAGTAGTGAGAAGAACACCAAAATAGTTAGTGCTCAATTCAACTAACTTGAAATTTCCAAAAAAAAATATCATAGACTAACCAATTCAATTCAATATATCATGCATTATTCATAATTTGAGAGAAGAAAACACATTACAAACTCACTAGACTTTCCAAAGAATTCCAAGATTCTATTGCAAAATCTTGAATTAATGTTACATGCAAAGCTTTAAAAAAACAATCTAAGTTTAGAAAAAGCTATAAACCATGAAATAAAAATTACAATGCTTTTTAAAAGCACAAATTGGCAAAATTAGCCTTTATTCCTAGTTGACTATGACTTTGGTGGAGATTTGGAGGAGCTAGCTTGTTAATTCTAGGACACCACTATACATGCTTGGTATTCTTCCTTAAGTCTTGCTAGATTTATAATTAGAACTCTCAATAAAAACTCTATCTTGATCAGTAGCATTACATAATTCACCAATGGGCTCTTAAGTGCGCCTTTAATTATTATGTCACACTCTATTTTTTTCCATTTGCATAGCTAATTAAGTTAATTAATTATATGCTACCTCCCCAGTTTACTATCTAAACTTTCCCTTTGAAATTAGTCATGAATTTGGCATAATTGGCAGAAAACTCAAAATAAGAATATAACTTATCCTCTAGATAAAATAATGAAATAATGCCTACTTCTTGGAATAACTTCAAAATTATGTTCATAACATTATCAATAACATGAAGGAATACATGCATGTCATCTATCCATTATTGCAACAAAGTCCACATATGCATCAATTTTTTGACATATTCTAGTGTAAAAAAGAGTTTATCTTGAAGTGGGGAACATATTCTTCTTTAGGACCTTGCTCAAATTCCCTAACTTGGAATCCAACCTAGTTATGTGTTCCTTATATATCTTGACCTTTTTTTGCCAAGTACTCTTGGCTTTGGCTTTAAAATTATCAATCAAAATCTCATAAAGTGACTCTAACTCCCTTTCTACTTCATCAATTATACCTTATAGGACTACAACTTTTTTTTAATGTTTCTCGTATTTACATTTTTTGCTTCATCCATTTCACTACTTTATTTTCTAGCTCTTGTGTGGTAGTTGTTGATTAATTTGACCATAAGTAAAATTAGGTCAACCACTTATATATTCAAATACGTTATAGGGGTCTACTAAGGTGTAAAATGTGTCCTATGGTCTTTAATAAGGTCAAACATATGTTTATCTTTGTCATATTTGTCTAAAGTTAATCCTTTGTCATCTAAGGTCATATTTATGGGTCATTTAATGAAATTGTATGGTTTCCATGGGAAGACAAATGTTTGAAAATAATGTAAAATGTACCACATGTTTGGTACATGTTAGAGATGGCAGTTTTAAACTGACAATTGCAAGTTCAACATTAAAAATAAGATCAAATAATTTTATGTAATTTCAAGCAATTATACGACCTGTACAACACATTTGGCATGTGGGATAACTTCAATATTGTCTCTTGGGATTCCAAAAATATAATTCCATGCTATGGTAGCTTTGACATACCTAAAAATGAGCAAAATTGACCTTTATTTCCTATCGCTCTCCTAGATAAGTCAAAAAGGTCAACCGATCTCTGTTTGGTACATATAGGAGGAGGTGAGTCAGAGAAAATGATTTTGGTGGGTGATAGTAATCTCTATGTACTATAAATTCATGGTTATAGTTATAGGTTTTGTGTTTTATGCCTCATGAACCATTTCTAAGAGTGCTAGTGACTCTTTTCTACCTACACATCCTCATGGCCTTCAGTTTTCCTCTTTATTTGGATTGGTCTATGTATATAAAGTGTTGTACATGGAATTTTAGGATATTTTATCCCTTTTCATGTTGGATTAAACTTTTTTATCACATGTGAAGGTGGATAAGTTGGCAAAAATACCTCATTTTACTATTTGAAGGCACTATGGAAGTTTATAGACAGTGTTTTACCTATGCAGAGTTTATTTTACTATAAATGGATTCAAAAAAAGGATGAAGTGTTTAATTTAAAAATTTGAGAGTATGTTTTATCATGAGTCTTCAGGAAATTTTTGGTCTCAATATTTCCCTTTATGATATGCAAAGCCTAGGATATTTGACACAATCAAATAACTTTGGAGTAGGTATCTATAGGTTTCAAGTTCAACCCTGAAGGAAAGATCAAGATATGAAATGAAACACAAAGATGTTGAATTTTTTGAAACTAAACGAGGTCTTAAATAATTCCATGTGCTTAATGAAAGGTCATTAGGATGATGACATGATTCTAACTTATCACACCTATAGGCAACTCCAATAGAGGTTTGAGAAATATTGAAATGGAGATGATTAAACACTTTCAAACAAATATAAGGGCATAAAGAAGAACATTGTGATAATGGTGAGGTCCTTATGTGTAGTCAAAATTGAGTTCCATGTCCACAATTTTGAAAATTTGTAACTGAGACAACATACCTTAAATTATCTGAATAAGGTATTTGCTCATACAAACGACATCCCATGGTGAAGTTCTTTGAAGTCTACATAGGCCTAGTGGTTTTTATCATGTAGCCCAAGCCTATAGTAATGTATTGACATGATAAAGGTGGTTTATTAATCAAAAGAGTATAATGTAAATAAGTTTCCAATGCAGGTAGGCTTCCACTGTAGATATTCAGTGGTATTTGAAACAAACAAAACCTTGATATTGTAAACCTGTAGCATGATGATGGTATAAGGGTGATAACATGATATCAAGGTAAGAATTGATTACTTTCAAGTGTGAAATAGTGATAATTAATAAAACAAAATCAAAGGATTTGAAACATAATGGTCATACATAGAACATCACCTATAAGAGTCTTTGAATTCTCCTAAATGGTCATCTATAGCTTGACTGAGTAGATATACTAACTCATATTAGTGGAGAGAGGAAGTTTGGATGTGGGCATAGGTATCTAGGTATAAAATGAGTTAAAACAACTATGAAATGATCTCAAGTAAATAATAATAACCTAGGCATGAGACATAATGTTCATAGATACCTACATAAATCTCATTTACCTAAGAATATACACCTACAATCAACACAATCCATGGACTAGTCTATGTAAATGGAGGATGCAGGTGTGAAAGGTGGGTAGAGATGTAGAATGGGATGAAAATATAATTTAAACTCTCATAAATATCATAGCTTGTTTCCATATTTTCCTTAGATCTAAACACTCTGACTCATATGGAGATGGAACAAACCCAACCTGCATATAGACCCTACAGACAATACAAAGATTGAACAACTAGTCTTAGGTTTTTGAAGTATTGAGAACCCTAGAGGAGTGATATAACCATGGAAATTTTCATATAAGGTAATAAATAATTTTTATACCCTCCCATGGTCTCATTTTGTCTTATAAAATAGGGGAGATGTCCTCTATTCTGTCTCAAATAGAGGGCACTCCCACACAGTCTAATCTTTAGGCATATGGTGTGAATAAAGAAGGGGATGAGATGATAAGTCTTGAAAAAACTATGGAGTGGTGTGGGATGTTTATTGGGACATGAAAAAATGTTTAGAATCACTCATAGTCCTAAGAAACCACCTAGAGGTGGTCATGGGCAATTAGGCACAATTAAGCTTATTAAGCCTAAAACTAGGTCTAAGCCCTAATGATGATAAAATTAACTTCTAAGACCATATAAACCCTTAAATCCAATTGATATCATTCAAGGTGAGGTATAAGGTTGATCAGAACCATTAGTTTACAAAGAGTAACACCAAGTTGATCAATTTGGCCCAAGACTATATCAAACCCACTCATAATAAATAGGAGCTCGAGAGGTCACTTTTAAATGCTCATAACTATATATAACATTGCATAGTACCCCAAGGAGATAGGGATAGTTTAAGGGGGTCATAAACTTGGTTTTAGTGGAATTTTTTTGGAGGTTGGATGTCAGAATTTACGAACAATCCTTAATTGTCCAAACAACTCAAAACCTTCCTTAAACCCTTATCTAAGACCTGATGGAGAAAATAGGAAATAATATGCACTTAGATGGGGTTATTTGGCCATGAAATTTCCTTGGACATGTCTATCACTCACTTAGGCTCTTAAATATTCATTTGGTCTATTTTATCTCTTATATGATAGGTTAAAATTTAGGGTTTTTAATAAGTTTTTGAGTGTTTTATAGGTATAAAAGAGAATTTGTGGATAAAGGCCATTAAAGGAGGTCAATAGGGGCTTATAAAAACTCCATATTCTCATTTATAACCATATTTGTGCATAAAAGTCCCTTTTCTACATCATTCATCATAGGCAGTCTTAGACAAATAGTGAAAATGAGAAGTGACTACCTAGTGAGAAGATGAGAGGTCAAATTTGGGATCTTTTGAAGGTCTACCTGATGGAGTGGAATAAAAATGGATTATAAATAGGTTTCCTAAAACCTCTTCCATGGATTTACTTGAGAAACTAAAGGACACTTGGATGATAAGTGTAAGGGTAGACCTAAAAGACTAGTGATGAATGAATGCAGGCAATGAATACAAGTGTCAAGAGGAAGGCTATCCGTTAGGGAGGCATCTGATGACTATCATATATTGTTTATAACCCACATAATATAGTTCATATGTATCAATTATTCCTATTATAGTTTCAAGTGGTCAATATATGTTTCATCATGAAGGTAGTTTCAAGAAGGTAGCCAAAGGTCTTTATGTTAGTTTTGAAGAGCTTATCATGCTTAAGATGGAAAATTATCCAAGAATTCCATCATGATCTATTATCCACTCTATTCTCCTAAAATTTAATTAGTTTCCAAGTCTTTACACTTGGTCTTGTGACCTTTCCACTTCCCTTTTTATCTCTCTTTTCACATGTTCTATAAATGCAAGCCTTTTTGGATTTGTAAGGGAATCCACACTTGGTATGGGGAATCCCTACTAGTTTAATACTATATTATGCCTTTTAAATAAATATTTTCATTCTATGTTTAATCTCATAATCTTTTTATCTAAGTGTGTGAATTGGTGTGTTAAGTGATTAGTATTTATCCTTGCCTTCTCTTTACTCTTCCATGTTTGATGCAAGTAGTTTCCAATCTAACAGGTCACATGAAGTGTAATCAAGTGCATTTATCTATCATTAAGTGTAAGGAGTAGCCTTAGTGTCTACAATCTGATCCCTAGTCCAATCACCTTGAGTAGTGAATTGCATATCACTTCCATGTTTGAAACACTTATGTTAGAGTAATATAAGATGTTGAGGCTAGTGTTGTGAGTCATGTTTCATAGTGCCATTATATGGTAGTCTAGTGGAGATAATTTTGGTGTATCACCTCATTATATCAGTCTAATTTCATGTTTATTTCTACCCCTTTTCATCCAAGCAAGCAAGTAGTGTAGGTGATAAGCAAGCAAAGATAAATCTAGGGAGCTAGCCCTTAAACCTAGAGGTTTACATCTGCTATAGGCAACCCATAGGCCTAGAGGTAATCTAATGTTTTAAAAATATTAGAGTAGGCTTGGACACCCATCTCTAGGGTGAAATATTTGGAAACAATAGTTTTCTCATGCTTTATGGGACTATTGTCTCAAGTACATTTTGTCAAGGTGAATGTTGGTCTTGATAACATCATAGTTGCATATGGTGTTCTACTCAGCATTTGATAACTCCATTCAAGGTAATATCTAGTTGTAAACCAAGTTTTATCTTTCATTTATTCATAATTCATGGTCCTTACTAGGTCAACTTATAGTAGAGGTATCAATCCCATAAACCCACTGCTTCAACCTAAACTTTCTCTTAAAGTTCAACATCCTTAGTCTATCTTAACCTTTGAAGATCAAGAGGAATTTTCAAGCCAAGAAGATCAAGAAAGTGAAGAAGAGCTTGAGGATAATATGGCTAGGTAACATGCCTTCCTATTCTTTAGCACTTAAAATCCCATAGACCTCAATGCATATGATGATATACTTCCTAATGATACCAAGAGTGTTCTCACATTCAATGGGGAAGGTCATGTCACCCTTAGTGATCATATTAGGGACATATTTAACTTATGTATCTTTCAAAATGACTTTAATGAGATATTATAAATATCTTGGAATAGTTTACCTCCTCCCATGAGACCTCCTACAAGCTTTTTTTTTTGTACATATCTAAGAGCTATTATGACTAACATAGCCATCATGTTGCAGTCCATGGGTGGTTACAACTTACCTAAAGCTTATGAACTAGCCATTAAAGTTTATAATGGCCTAATACAAGCTGGAAAACTACCTATAAAAGTATCCATTCCTCTTCTACCTAATATTCCTATTGTTACTCCAAGTTTTTCTCAAATCCCAAATGTAAACACCAAGTCTAGAACTGCGTCGAAGAAGGTAGAAGATATCATTGATTGGGAGTCAAGGTCTAAAGCCTTAGAGGATCAAGTTAGGAAACTAAATCTATATTATGGAGTTAATAAAAATACATAATCTTATCCTCAACAAGGAAATAGGTTACCACCTCAACTTTATGGTCAAGGTAGAGGGCAAGGACAACCTAACTTCAATAGGCTAACCAATGCATATAACCCAACTTCCACCTCCAACACAAGATCCATGGTCTTGGTTCATGGTAAATTCGTCTAAGGAGAAGAATGGAATCAAGGAAAATTCATGGATGCCAATGAATATGAAGGATGAACTTTAGTAGCTCAAGGAGGAGTTACTACTCAATTGTCAACAAAAAATGAGAATTACATGCAAGCAAATGAAGGATAACAACCCCAAAAAGTGAACCTTGTAAAATTTATAGTGGAAGAAACATATGTCCTCAATTATAATAATTTAGTGGTAGATAATACAAGACAAAAAAGGAAGGCCTTCGGTGTAGGGGGAATCCAAGAACAAACACACCTGTTCTGATTCCTCTTGTTGGGATCTTGCTCCTCAAAAAGAGCATAGTATGATTACCAAATATAAGCAATTAAATATGCGGAAATTACCAGAAACACAAGTAACTAGAATTCACCAATAACACAGAATATGAGAGACAATACACTATCTTGTATTAACACTTTACAGAAAAGAATACAATAAAGAGCGCCACACTCTTCCACCTTACAGAGGCTTCCCACACCTCAAGTGTACAATAATTCTTCTACAACACTCTCCTACCAAAAAAAAAATGGTCCCAACAACCAACTCACAAACAGAATTGGTGTTCACCTCTCCAACTAGTCAGTAATAACCCTGCCAGTTCACCAAGCACTCTAAAGTACTTCAAGTTGATCTCCCATGAACCTGTAACCTGCAATTCAACAGACCATACTCACACATGTAGATCTCCTATGAGCTTGCAACAACCTGCAACTCAATGATCTTACACTTAGAAGGAACTTCCTTGCCTTCCTTATCTTGTTCTAATTACAATACATGCCAATGGGTCTATAAATAGATTCCAGACTTAAACAATAACTTAGACTCTTAATTTAGACAATTATCCTCATAGCTTAAGACTCTAACTGGTCTTTACATGCAAACTCTTTGTTCACTTAACTAACTATCCGTGCAACGAACAGTTCTAGAACACATAGATGACTGACGCCGGTCCCTGCTTGCCTGGTTCTACTGACGTCAGCCAACTCCCTGCCGTCGCCGATGGCCTTCTGCACTGGTCATGACCGACGTCGATCTTGCTGCCGACACCGGTGCTCCTGGATCTTAGCAACCTTCTGTTCCTTTAGTTTGTAAAGAGTTGAAGCTTTTAGCTCCATAACTCAACAATCTCCCACTTGGAGATAAATAGCTGCAACCTGTACCTGTACCTGTACTCCATCTAGTTTGTTCCCTTGGCTTTGTATCCCTCCTCAAGATCACTCTTGAAGACCAACCACCACAAATACTATGGTGCAAAACCTGTCATCCAAATCACCTACCACATCCACATCTACAAACCATGTAGAATATAACCTGAACCTGCATAGCATGTGCACCTGCTGCTAGTCCCTGTAAGAATCCACTGAACTATCCTCTAATGGTTCTCTCCCAGATTGGCTCCAACTTGTGACAACTCCCATTACTTGGGAAAACTCAGGTTTAGTACATACCATGCACTCAACCTCATTATGTGAATCAAGACACCTGTTATGTGAACTGTCCAACCATCGGTGTGCTAATCGGTCTCACACAATCATCTTAAAACAAAGTCAACAAGACCTTCCATGTCTCTAGAACACACTCATGCCAAAGAATCTTGCTGCTCCCAGATTCTCCATGACACACCCCTGAACTAGCTTTACCTATAGTTCAACAATACATGTATATGTAACCCTGCAACAAGCACATCATACAAAAATAGGATAATGTAACTAATATTATCTAGCCTGGTAAAGAGAAACACAATGATCAAACCTCCATTGCCCTGCAGCTAATACAAGACCATATACCCTGATCTTCCATCTCAAGTATCCATTTTCATTCTTCTTCATCTTGAACATCCATTCGTCTCTCAGTGCTTACTTCCAACTGGCCACTCTACCCAAAACACCTATTTGGTTCTCCTCTAAGGAATCACATCCTCATCCATGCCAAGCTCCCACTATTTCCTGGATCTACCTGTTCTGCTTCTTCAATAACTTCCTAGTCCTATGCCATAAGTGAGCAACAAGTAGTGTAAAGAAGGGAAATGATGAATTTAAGAACTTACTTACGCCTTTAGTCCTCCATATGGGCACTTGAGACTCCATGACAGCGTGCTGTCCACCCAAAATTCATCTCAATAACTGATGCCAGTCACATCTTAGTCTGCACTCGACCGATGTCGGATCCCTGCGACTGCCCCTTTATCGATGTCATTTTCTCCTGGCCGACGCTGGTAGATATCTGCCCTGAGTCACCAATGTCGGGCTGCACTTAGTTGACGTCGGTCCCTGTCTGGATGCTGACGCTGATTTTCCTGCCGACATCGGTATCTGTGTTTTTCTAGTGAGACTTGACTTTTTCCCGCGAGCTCTTTTTGGATCAAATCCTTCTCCAAAACACCCTTGCTCTACTCAAAATTCTTCTGCATCTTGTGCTGAACTCTGTCCATCACCTTCTCCTTGAAAAATAAGGCTTTCCTGTTCTTGTCACTAACATCGGATTCCTCAAGAAATGTCACCTTCTTCTTTTGCATACAGAAACCACGATCCATACCTTCCAAATCCAAAAGCATACTCCTTGACTCAAGAACAAGCACCTCCTTCTTATCTATGTGACCAAGCCTATTAGGCCACATCTCCGAATCTACAGCTGAAGTAGATAACCCAGAAAGAGAATCAGTAATACAAGTAGATAGATAAAGTGTACCTACTTTTTTACCTCTAGCTACAACAAGTGTGCCCTTGGTAACCTTCCAAGAGTTCGCTGTGAGAGTTACTGTGCAACCCTCATCACCCAAACTTCTAACAAAAATCAAATTCTGCTCCAGAATTGGGACATGCATGACCTCCTTTAACACCCATGTGTTACTTGTCTGCAGTTTCAGCTTCACTTTCCCTTTGCCAACAATTTGACAAGGTTTACCATCCCCTACATAAATTTCTCCAAAGTCTCCCTGGACATACTCATGAAAAAAATTCCCTATGTGGGGATGCATGAAAAGAGGCACCAGAATCTAAAACCCAAGATTCTACTTTATCCAAAGAACATACCAGAGCATCTTGTGCAGTGTAATCTGCAACATCTGCTTCTTCTTCATGTCCTTCATGTTGATCTTCACCTAGTCTACAATCTCTCTTTAAGTGCCCTTGCTTTCCACACTTCTAGCAGGTTATTCTGCCATACCTGGACTTGGATCTTCTGCCTATCTTGGACCTTGATCTCCCATGCTCTATCTTCTCTCTTTGCCTTCCTCTGCCTTCAACACTCAAAGCATTCCCTGATGACTCACCTGTGCTTTTCCTGCATATCTCTTCATTCAAGATCACACTCACAACATCATCCACTTTCAAGACTTTTGAAGGAGACACAGTGTTAGAAACTGCCATTACCATACCTTCCCAACTTTCAGGTAATGAACACAAGATTAAGAGAGCTCTAATTTCATCATTAAATACAATATTGACTGAACTTAACTAGTTTACCAAACCATGGAAATCACTAAGATGGCTATGAACAGATCCACCTTCCAACATTTGCAAATTAAATAAACGCTTCATAAGAAATACCTTATTAGAAGCTGAGGGTTTTTCATATAAATTTGCCAAAGATTCCATCAACTCCACCGTTGTCTTACACTGTGATAAGCTGGAAATCATAGATGATGCAAGACTTAATATAATAGATCCCAGAGCCTTCTGATCAAGAACCTCCCATTCTTCATATTTCATATCCAAGGGTTTGTAATTAACCCCTCCCAACGGTAAGTACAGATCTTTTTGATACAGATAATTCTCAATCTGCATCCTCCACAGTTGGTAGTTTTTGCCATTAAACTTTTCCATTCGTAGCTTACTGTCTTCTACCATTTCTCAACTCCCACTCAAACAGAAACCCTGTGAGTAACCTATAATCAAAAACACACTAACCAGATCTAATCCAATCTGTTAGTATCCCAACCAACAGCTCTGATACCAATTGTAGGGGGAATCCAAGAACAAACACACCTGTTCTGATTCCTCTTGTTAGGATCTTGCTCCTCAGAAAGAGCACAGTATGATTACCAAATATAAGCAATTAAATATGCAGAAATAACTAGAAACATAAGTAACTAGAATTCACCAATAGCACAGAATATGAGAGACAATACACTATCTTGTATTAACACTTTACAGTAAAGAATACAATAAAGAGCCGCCACACTCTTCCACCTTACAGAGGCTTCCCACACCTCAAGTGTACAGTAATTATTCTACAACACTCTCCTACCAAAAAAAAAATAGTCCCAACAACCAACTCACAAACAAAATTGGTGTTCACCTCTCCAACTAGTCAGTAATAACCCTGCCAGTTCACCAAGCACTCTAAAGTACTTCAAGTTGATCTCCCATGAACCTGCAACCTGCAATTCGACAGACCATACTCACACATGTCGATCTCCTATGAGCTTGCAACAACCTACAACTCAATGATCTTACACTTAGAAGGAACTTCCTTGCCTTCCTTATCTTGTTCTAATTACAATACATGCCAATGGGTCTATAAATAGATCCCAGACTTAAACAATAACTTAGACTCTTAATTTAGACAATTATCCTCGTAGCTTAAGACTCTAACTGGTCTTTACATGCAAACTCTTCATTCACTTAACTAACTATCCGTGCAACGCACAGTTCTGGAACACACAGATGACCGACGCCGGTCCCTGCTTGCTTGGTTCTGCCAACGTCGGCCGACTCCCTGCCATCGCCGGTGGCCTTCTGCACTGGTCATGACCGACGTCGGTCTTGCTGCCGATGCCGGTGCTCCTAAATCTCAGCAACCTTCTATTCCTTCAGTTTGCAAAGAGTTGAAGCTTTTAGCTCCACAACTCAACATTCGGATATGTTCATGGTGTTGATAAAACTCTAAGTAATCCTCCTACAAGGCATCAAGGTGTGAGTCCAAGTGTGACAGTCCCTACAACTTCTGCACCTACTTCAAAGAGGGTGACTCAAAATGATATATGCCTCAAGTTCAAGACACTTATTTAATTTTAATAACATAATAAAATGTGAGTGTTCTTGCTTTGAACATTGTTTATTCTTTGAAGAGTGATAGGACTAGTCTCTTTCTTTGGGAAATGTTTCACTTGCTTGGTCAAAAGGAGATTCTTCAATAACAATTATCTCAAATTCACATTGTTCCTCAACCATAAATCCATGGTAATGTTTCCCTCACTAATGCTCACAGTCACATTATGAACCTTATTCTAAATTTGAAAATACCCCACCTTTCTACCTCAATCTCATTGTTAGAGACAAGCTTTTTCACAATTACATTGTAGATAGTGGGGTAAGTGCCTTAGTGATGCCCAAGATTATGGTAGATAAATTAGGTCTAAAATATTAACCATATATTAGAGGAGTGATAAAAATTGATGGGACACTAGATAATTTAGTGGTACTTGTCAAAGGTTTGAGAGTTTTCCTGCATGATTGTACAAGCTTCCCAATCCTTCGAAATATAGTAGTGGTTGATTTGCCCACTCACTTTGCTATCTGCCATTAAAGGGATTTCATATACAAGATAGGAGGATACCTCTACACTAATTGGTTCTTATTGGACTTCAATACAAGGTATGGAGCAAATGTAACCATTAAAACTTAACCATTGGCTAAGTTTCATATTCATCCCTATGTGGAATCAAGATCTAATCTTAATTGTGTCATCAATGATCAAGAAGAGTCTACTATGGATGATGGAGAATCTTATAAGCTTGATGTCATATTTTATCTTTTACTAGATTAATTTTTAGTTTATACTTATGGACATTATCCATACATTTTCTTTGAGTGGACCGATCTTATAACATACGTCATCCATGATGAAGGAGATGAACAATTTGAGATAAGCATTGAAAACTCTTTTCTACAAGCTGCTGAAGGTAATTACCTTATTCATATGTATGATAATGTTGGTTTTAAAATCATGATGGATCAAGATGATGAGGAGGACAATTCCATTCTTCCTACATAAGATGGAGGAGTCCTTGAAGGTGATAGACATGAAGAAGAAGATGACCTATGGCAACAGTTTCATGTCATAATTAAGGAGTTTGAGCAACTAAGTAATTCATCTTCTCTTCCTAAGAAACATGAATCTGATGATAAAGTTGTTGATGAATATCCTAACAATGAAGGAGAGTGTCTTTTTAATCATGATAATGTATGTCAAACTACTATCATGAAGGATACAATCATGAAGGAGTCTAATGAACATAAGGCAAAAATGTGTGTGTTTGAAGATCAGTCTCAACCTTAGACTAAAATTAAATCACTCTAAGATATGTTGGAGTAGAAAGAAAACATTTTTGATGGTTATAGACATTAATTACATTATGTTCAAGAAGAAGATGAAGTTGAATCAACTTTGAAGACTCCCAAAATTCAGTTTGAAAGGTGCCATTTGGACATGGTATAAATCAAACAAGCTGCAAGTTTAAACAAGATTCTTGAAGCACCTGAGGGAACATTCATGAGAGCTCCAAGTAACATACTTGTAACCAACATAAGAGATAAAGATGGTAAATAATTTAACCATATACATAAGCAAGTATTTATTGATAAGTATGCTTCACATGATGGATTGCTTTATTAGAGCGATAATGATGCAAGAGGAACTATCTTTGATCTTGGTTGAAGTAATGGTGATTGTTCTTCACCTTAAGTGTTTGAGGTCTTGTACATATTGGGATAGGTGTTCTTTATTTATGTTAAGTGTGTTTCCATAAGTGTTCTTGAGAACATAAGTGTGTTTATTTTAGTGTCTTGTATTATGTGTTTTATTTCCTAATTTTTGGTGTATTTTGTATCCTTTTAGAGGTAAGTGAGTGTCAAGTATAGTGTATAGGTGACTCCATATCCCAATAGATAGGAATAGGCTACTAGTCTTTGGCATAACTATCTTTTCACCCCTAAGAAATCGCTAAAATGTTGACTAGTTTGACCACAAGTCAAACTAGGTCAACCCCCTATATAGTCAAACTTATTATAGGGGTCTACTGGGTGTAAAATGTTCCTTATGGTCTTTAATAAGGTCAAACATATGTTTATCTTTGTAATATTTATCTAAAGTTAGTCCTATGTCATCTAAGGTCATCTTTGTGGGTCATTTAATGAACTTGTATAGTTTTTATGGAAATACAAATGTTTCAAAAACATATCTAACATCCAACATGTTAGAGATGGTAGTTTTAAACTGAAAATTATATGTTCAACATTGAAAACAAGAAGATCAGGTAGTTTTAGGTAGTTTTAAGTAGTTGTACAGCCTATACAACACATTTGACATGTGGGATAAATTTAAGAGTCTCTTGGGATTCTCATAGTCCAATTACACACTTGGAAAACTTTGATAGACTTGAAAAAGAGCAAAACTGATCTTTCTTTCTTATTTCTCTCCTAAACAAGTCAAAAAGGTCAATATATCTCTACTTGTTATGAATAGGAGGTGATTCAAATCAAATTATTTTGGTGGGTGATATTAATTTCTATGTACTACAACTTCATGGTCATAGTTCTAGGTTAGGTGGTTTGTGTGTGATGAACCATTGATAAGAGTGCTAGTGACTCTTTTTTGTTTGCACATCCCTATGGCCTTCAATTTTCCTCTCTGTTCAGATTGGTATGTGCATATAAAGTGTTTTACATGGATATTCAGGATATTTTATTTCTTTTCATGTTGTATTCAACTTAGTTAACATGTGTAAAAGTGAATAATTTTGCATAAACACCTCATTTTTCTAGTTGAAGGCACCATGGAAGTCTGTAGATAGTGTTTCATCTATGTAAAATTTATTTTCTTATAAATGGATTCAGAACAAGGATGAAATGTTTGATTTCAACATCTGAGATTATGTTTGATCATGAGTCTTCATGAAAGTTTTGGTCTCAATACTTTCCTTTATGATGTGTAAAGCCTAAGATACTTGACACAATCAAGTAACTTTGGAGTAGGTATCTACAAGTTCCAAGTTCAAACCCAAAGGAAAGATCAAGATATGAAAGGAAACACAATGATGTTGAAGGTTTTGAAACTAAGGTCTTAACTAATTCTATGAGACTAACAAAAGGTCATTGGGATGATGACAAGATTCTGACTTAGCACATAGTCCTAAATCTGATGTTCACTGACATGCATCTCCAATAAAGGTTTGAGCAATGTTGAAATGGAGATGCTTGAACTCACTTGACACTTTCAAACAAGTCTAAGGGCATAAAGAAGAACACTTTGAAAATGGTGAGGTCCTTATGTGTAGTCAAAATTGAGTTCCATGTCCACATGTTTGAAAAGTTGCAAATGAGACAACTTACCTTAAATTCTCCAAATAAGGTATTTACTCATACAAAATACATATCATGTTGAAGTTCCTTGAAGTCTGCACAGGTCTAGGGTTTATCTCATGTAGCCTAAGCCTAGAGTAATTTATTGACATGATAAGGTGGTTTTTTGATCAAAAGAGGATAATTCAAACAAGTTTTGAATGGAGGCAGGATTCCACTATAGATATTTAGTGGTATTTAAAACAAACATAACCTTGATATTACAAACCTATAGTATAATGATGGTAAAAGGGTGAGAGCATGATCTCAAGGCAAGAATTGAGCCCTTTCAAGTGTGAAATAGTAATAATGCCTCAAAGGACATAAAATTATTTGAAGCATAGTGGTCATACATAGAACATCACATATGAGATTCTTCGAATTCTCTTGAATGGTCATCTACAGTTTGACTGAGTAGACAAAGTAACTCATACTAGTAGAGAGAGGTAGTTTGGATGTGGGCATAGGTCTCTAGGCATAAGATGAATTAAAATAAATTTGAAATGATCTTAGGGACTTCAAGAAATACCTAGGCATGAAACACAATGTTCACATATACTTACATGAATCTCATTTGCCTAAGACTACACACCTACAATCAACACAATCCATAGACTAGTCTATGTAAATGGAGGAAGCATGTGTGAAAGGTGGGAAAAGATGTAGAATGGGATAAATATATAGTTTCCACTCTCATAAATATCACAATTTTTTTCCATATTATCCCTAGATCCAAACACTTCAACTCAAATAGAGATGGAATAAGCCCAACTCTACATATAGACCCTACAAATAATACAAAGATTAAACAACTAGTCTTAGGTTTTTGAAGTATTGAGAACCCTATATGAGTGATATAACCATGTAATTTTCATAGAAAGTCATTAATAGATATTATACCCTCCCATGTTCTCATTTTATCCTAAAAAATAGGGGAGATGCCCTCTATTTTGTCATATATAGAGGGCACTCCTAGACAATCTAATCTGTAGGCTTATGGTGTGAATGAAGAAGGGGATGACATGAGAAGTATTGAAAATGATATGGAGTGGTGTGGGATGTTTATTGGGACATGAAAAAAGGTTTAGAATCACTAAAAGTCTTGAGAAACCACTTATAGGTGGTCATGGGCAGTTAGGCACAGTCAGGGCTATTAGGCCTAGAACTAGGTCTAAGCCCTAATGATGCTCAACTTCACTTCTAATACCATATGAACCATAAAATATAACTAATAGACTTAAAAGGGAGGTATAATGTTGTTTAGAACCATTGGTTTACATAGAGTTACACTAACTTGATAAATTTGGCCTAAGACTCTATTAGACCTACTCACAATGCATAGAAGGAACTCAAGAGTTCACTTTCAAATGCTAATACTTATACAGAAACATTTCATGGTAACATAATGAGTTAGGGATAGTTTAATCACATCATATAGTTTAGATAAGTGGAATTTATTTGGAGGTTGGATGTCAGGATTTTTGAACAATCTTTAATAGTTCAAATAACTCAAAACCCTCTTTAAACCCTTGTCTAAGACCTAATGGAGAAAATAGGAAAGAATATACACTCAGAGGGGGTTAGTTGGAAATGAAAGTTCCTTGGACATGTATATCACTCACTCAGGGTCTTGGACGTCCATTTGGTCTATGTTGTCTCTTATACGTTAGGCTAAAATTTAGGGTTTTTTAATAAGTTTTTGAGTGTTTTTTAGGTATAAAGGAGAATTGGTGGATAAATTCCCTTGAAGGAGGTCAATATGGAATTATAAAAACTCCCTATGCTCATTTATAACCACAATTATGCATAAAAGGCCCTTTTCTACACCATTCATCATAAGCAGTCTTAGACAGATAGTGAAAATGAGAAGTGACTACCTAGTGAGAAGATGAGAGGTATAATTTGGGATATTTTAAAGGTTTGATCAATGGAGTAAAAGGTAAAAGGATTATAAACAAGTTTCCTAACACCTCTTCCATGTGTTTACTTGAGAAACTGAAGGCCACTTGGGTGACAAGTGTGAGAGTAGACCTAGAGGAATAGTGATGAATGAATGCAGGCAATGAATACAAGTGTCGAGAGGAAGGCTATTAGTTAGGGAGGAATATGATGACTATCATATATTGTTTACAATCCCCCTAAGATAGTGCATATGTATCAAGTCTTCTTATTCCAATTTTAAGTGATCAAGAGATGCTTCATCATGAAAGCAGTTTTAAAAAGGCAGTCAAAGGTCTCTATGCTAGTTTTGAAGAGTTTTTCATGCTTCAGATGGTCACTTATCCAAGAATACCTTCATGGTTTGTTCTCCACTCTATTTTCCTATAATTTAACTAGTTTCTAAGTCTTGACACTTTGCCTTGTGACCTTTGCACTTCATTTCTTCTCTCTCATCTTACATGTGCTATAAATACAAGCCTTTTTGGCTTTGTAAGGGAATCCACACTTGGTATGGAAAATATCTATTGGTTTGATACTATATTTTGCCTTTGAAATAAATATTTTAAATCTATTTTTGATCTCATAAGCTTCTTTTCTAAGTATGTGAAGTGGTGTGTAGTGGAGTGTCAAGTGATTAGTATTTATCCTTGCCTTCTCTTTACTCTTCCATGTTTGATACAAGTAGTTTCCACTCTAACAGGTCACATGAAGCATATTTAAACGAATTTGTGTATATTTCACTGTAAAGAGTAGCCTTAGTGTCTAAAATTTGACCTTAGTCCACTCACCTTGAGTAGTGTAACACATCACCTCCATGTTTGAAATACTTATTCTAAATAAGTCTTGGATGTTGAGGCTAGTGTTGTGAGTCATGTTTCATATCTCCATTGTATGGTAGTCTAGTGGATATAATTCTAGTGTATCATCTCATTAGATTAGCCCACTTTAATGTTTCTTTCTACCCCTTTTCATACAAACAATCAAGTAGTGTAGGTGATAAGTAAATAAAGAGAAATCTAGGGAGCTAAGCTTTAAACTGAAAGGTTTACCTTTACTATAGGTAACCCACAAGCATAGAGGTAATCCCATGTTGCCCAAATCTTAGAGTAGTCTTGAAAAACCATATCTAGGGTGAAATATCTGGTGACAATAGTAGCCATCACAAACTCAGGGTCCTCAATGAACTAGTCTTTCCATCCTAGCCTTGATTTTATTTTCTTTGTTAAAGTTAGTAGTTATTATTTAGTTTTATGCAATGTAAGAGTCTCCTATTTAATAATTTTTCTTTGGGTTACTCACTTGATATTCCTAGTGTAATACTCAAATTACAATTTCACCTTGGGTTCTTCGATTATTATAATTTATTTCCTCTTTGCCTTGTCTAACTAGATGCTCTCAATCTAATTTTCATTTATTTGGGACATGGATGTAACAATGGTTGTGGATGGTATGACTAATGTAGATGGTGATGGATGATGTGAAGTGGGCCTAGAATAGTGATTGGTGGATCAACCATAACAAATCTTATGTATGTAGTTTAGGCAAGGGCCTATGTGGTATTAATAGAAGTGGAATATGAAGGTGGATGAATAAATGTGGTAATTGGAGGAGTTGAGGTGGCCACTATTTTTGTAGGAGTGGATTGTTGAGTTGTAAGAGCAACATTTTGGCCCTATTTAATACTCTTAATAATATATATTTTATCCTTCTTTTCAGGGTTTTTCAACTTAGAAATTGAGTGGGCATTGATGTTAGATAGCCCAACCATAATAGTTACCTTAGATATAGGCATTGTTCTCAGAGGATCACCTATAAGCATTGTACCTTTTGGTGTCCTCATTAGAGGAACTTGTGTATTAAATATTGATGTTGTGACCAAGGAAGGGAAAACTATTATGACACTTCTTGTATAGGGGGAAACTTATACCTAATCAACAAGGGTGTCACAAGATGACATGGCACAATCTGGACATGCCAAGTGAACCAATCAGGTGGTGACACATGGTAGTGAATGGAGTCCATAGATTTGTGCAAAGTCTATATAAATGATTTGTAATGCCAAGTCCGGCAAGTCCATAGAATTTCCAAGTCTATAGAAACTGTGGACTGCACAGTCCGTAGATTTGTGATATTTATTTGCAGTTACTATTTTGTAATGCCCCAATGACATGGGAGAGAGAGCCAATTTCCACAAGTTAATCTTGAGATTAAATCATTTGAGCCAAGTCAATAATGTGCTTTGAACTTTTTCACCCACGTGGAGGAGCCACATAACATCATTGCGTAGACCGAAGGCTGAGTCAAGCTCAGATATTCAAGACTGAGAACCTTGTGCAAACCAAGGCCATGGCAAATTCCTTAGTCAAAAGGCATCAATGACTATTATGTTGGAGACAAGGCTATAAAAATCCTTTTCAACCTACTATCCCCACGTATGTGGGATAATTATTTTCTATTTTGTAAAAATGGTTCAAATCTGCCACGCCAAGATCACATGGTATCTTCAATGGTGGCCTAAGTTAGGCAATTTTAATAACCCTAAGCACCTAAAAATGGATGTTGGCATTTAATATGGGGGTCACCAAGCTTTAAAAGGTGTGCAAATAGTTGTAAACTCCCAAATGTGGGACTAAAGAGATATTTCAAGCACCTAAATAGGTAGGCCGACGACTTGAACCTAGGACCTATCATGTAAAAGAGATATGCTTTGACCACATGAGCCACAGGTTTTGAAGTGTTTTAAAAGCCATGCACTTTTATTTGAAGTCATGCTTTGCAGGGACTATGTAATAATTTTGAAGAGGCCGATAACTAGATAGAAGCTTGGAGATGGCTTTAGCAAGCGGATATCAATCCAATTTTTGACCTCTATACATAGGGTAAGCCTTTCAGTTATTGTTTCTAATTGAAAGAGAATGTTATTATTTTTATTTTGGATACACCAATAGTTGAAGTGAAGGGACCAAAGCACATTCAGAAGGGGTTGAAGACTGAGGAAGAAATTCGTGTGGCTGAGCTTGAGTATATCAGCTAGGTGGAATTCTTGGATAGAGATCAGGCCTGAGGGAAGTTGTGTAACATTTCAAGAAATTTGTAAGCCATTTGTTTCACAAATTTAATAGAAATGGTCCTCACTATTGGGTGGACCTAGAGACGTAGGCACAAGATGCCGAACTCCATTATCAATTTCATGTGGTAATTTGTCATTTATTGCATGTTTTATTTTTAGTATTCTAATTTTTAATTAATCAAGAACTCATGCAATATTTGAAAAGTTGAAAATTTACGACATTTAATTTTTAAAAACAAAATCCATTTTTATTGGTGAATGGAAGATATTAGTCTTTTGACAATTCTAATCCAATTCGATAATTGAGAATACTTTGCCAAACAATTTGCAAGTTCTTTTGAGTATTTCAAGAATTTGTAAGTTTGAGAAAATCAGAATCCATACTTTTAATTTCACTTTGAGTTTTTCAATGGTGTTTACAAATCAACTTGACTAGCCACAAGAAACATATATACTTGAGGGAATTAAGTGGAGGTATTGGGTGCCAATTTCATCGTATAAACTTTGGTTACTTCATTGACCTTATTTAGAGAAAATGGGGTGGTAGATTCAACATGAGGCATCAAAAAAGGAGTATTTAGTTGGAATGGAGGCATGAAAGGAAAAGGAGGGGGATTCACCACTACTTTTTCAACAACATATAAATAGGTGAACTACCTAAAACAATTGAAGAAGAAGGAAACTTATTAGGATGAGAAACATGGGATTGAGTTTATTCATGCATTAGGATTGTTATTTTGGAGAGGGATATAGGAGGAAATCCCCATAATACTTTCTTACTCAAATAAGCATATGTGTCAGGAGAGTCATCATGGACTGTGAGTGCATTTGGTATTTCTTCCACTTATCATGGTTATTCAAACTTGGGAGGTGAGAAAGTGATGCCTGAACTCTACATTTTCCTCCTCATATCTTCATCATCTTCAGCATTATAAAATAGCCAATCATGATGCTGGGGATGGTGATTATATATTATCGAAACTCACCCCTCAGTGATTTGATATAGGCCTTGACATCTCCCCATATATCCCATTGTTTCAGTCATGGTCATCTAAACTGAATGAGGACATATGAACTATTACTACATATAGTATCGACCATAACTTGAAAATGCTCTTGCCAACCTTGTATGGAAATGGATGCCATGGTACTTAATTATTTTATTTATAGACTACACTAACTCCATGGATAAGTTGGTATGTAATATTTTTTTCTACCAATTTATTTGGGAAATAGATAGGTAGCCTTAGGGGAGACACAAAGTCTCCTTCAATTCTTATCACTGTGTAGTCTAGTAATACCAATATGCTCCCATGTTAAGTATACATTTTATATTTTCATATGAAATTATAGGCATTTGTATCTCATTGATTTCTTGGTATATTTATGGGTAGAAGCACTCTCAAATATGCTAAATTAATTTTTTGAACTTGTGTGCATATAATTTGTAAAAATGGAAATGTACACTTATCCTAGAAGTAGGGGTCCAATGTAGAATTTTGTTAAAAATTACATTAGCATAAGCAACATAGACCAAGTATGACATCATTATAAAAATTTCTATCACTATGTGCTTCCATCACTTGTCTCGAATTTAATGAAATTATTTTGTGTAACATGAGGACCCATTTTTTCATTAATGACAAGGGCACTTAGACCTTGTTGACATGTGATATGTTAATGGTCCCATATAATCTATTCATTAAATCCATGGAAATTTAACTTTAGGTCTGAATAACCTGATAGGAGTGTTATCCACATCCTTTCTATTGACCCATCAGTCTAGGTCCTTCGACCAACCTTTCAAAAATTCTCTCAAATTATAGATATTAAGCCATTCATATGCCACTGATTAATTATACAAGGCTATAGGCTAAGGCAGCTTATAATTTTCCTTAATAGGTAGACCATCCAAGAATTCAATTTTATTTTTATTTTTGAAGACAAGACCATGTCATCTAGGTATCGTGTCCTAACAAAAACATTATAAAAGAGGTCCACATAGGGAAATACCCCTGACTTTGCTATTTCTTGGAGAAGCCTTACTTTTTGTATAACCAAAAGGTCATCTATGTAGTCACCATTTGTTGAGGAATAGATTTATTCATCATGAATGGGACTTACAACCTTGTCAAATATGGCACTGTAATGTTTTAATTCTATCCCCAAGGCATAGTAGATGAATAAAGTGTCTGCGAACACTCGAAATGTCCCAAAATAGAAAAATTAGGAAGCCACAACTATGTTGTAAATTTTCACTATTAATTGATGTTGCAATTTGTTTCTCAAATGATTGAATTAGCTCTAGAATTTATTTGTGTTTTTTACAGGGAATTTGGTCTCTAATAATCTATTTGAACATAAATAAGAAGTAGATAAATTGAATTTTTTCTAGTCTTTACCTTAAATCTTAGTATGGTGAGTTGAGATTACTTATTCATGTGTATTAAATGTGAAATTAAATGTTTTACATTTAATCTGATGTTTTTTCCCATTGCATTTTTTTATTTTCTCTTTATTTTTCATGGCTTTACAATAAAATGATCTCAAACCAAACATGTGTCCTCATCACATTAGTTGTGAAGGCTTTATATCATTTATATCTTGCCAGGTGGACTATGTAAGTATAATTTTATGCTTAATTAACGTGTGAATGACTTTGGGTTGGCCATGTGTTCTTATGGTTCGAAGGCTTGTGGTTCTCAAATTTATCAATGGTGTTTGACTATGTCCTATCACAAGGTCTTTTTTTTTACTATCATGAGGTCCTTAAACTAAGACATATTACATTTTATAGTTGGTTCATACTCTCATATTTATTGATATTTATGAAGTTATTTGATTATAAAAGGTGTATGGAAAATGAAGTAGTGACACACATATCCATACCATTGCTTCACAATCATGAAACTATCAGTTATCTTTGAGGTTATTTCAAATTTGTGTGTTGTACATGGTAGTGAAACTATGAAAATGTGTTACATGACATATTTTGATTGGATCACTGCTATGCAGTTCCTCAAATTTAGTCTAATCTATTTGGTGGATTATAAATATGTGAGGATGTGAAAGTTTATAGATATGACACATGGCTTCTTGTGATTAACTTGAGCTTCTCAAAACTTCGTTCCTTAAAATGTGAAGGTGTGAGTGATGCAAGGATATGAATATGTGAAAGCATGACATTGGGCATTAAAAATAGGTTACATGTCATTTTCCAAATAGCTCATAGTCACACAAGTGAAATACCTAGTGCAAGGAGTTGTGAGGAATGTGAAGTGTGTGGTAAATGAAACTATGACAATTGGAATGATGTGATAGGCTTGCAGCCTCACAATCTTGAAATGTAATGCATAGATGTGTGAAAACTGCATGGTACATAGAAAAACTTTGTGCTTAAGAATAATAATAATAATAAATACACATGTTTCACAACCTCACAAAGTTGGTGCTAAATACACATGTTTTGACTAGTCAAAATAGTAATAAATGCTACAAGATCATGAAAAAAATAACACATGAGTCTATTATAAAACCTCATGAGTTTTATAGTACAAGTTATTTTAAATAGTGTGAAAATGTGTCAAAACACAAGAAACTACCAGCCTAAACCTACCATAGATAAGCTCTTAAAATGTGATTTTCCTACATACAAACAAATTGAAATAATTTGTGAAATAATCATTAGTATGCATTAGAATAATTTTGTAGATTGCAATGATTATTGGACCATACTCCCAAAGATTATAACAATTTATTTTCATAATATCTTGAATGCTTTACAAAATTTGTTCTTATATTTGTGGCTCCCTATTTTGAAAATAATGGGGTGTGTTGGTCAAACAAACTTCACTTGATAGTGTTAATATCTAACATCATCAACATCAATCAATTATTTGGTGTTTAAGTAATGGATTTAGACCAATTGTACAAATCTTTCCATCTATGCTATGCCTTTAATTATTGGTATGTCTAGGGATTTGTGTAGTCAACTTATGGCTTACATATCATTTTATATTTATCTATGCATTCATATGCTTATTAGGTCAGCTTATGGGTTGTCCATGGCCTTGTTAGACTATATATAAGAGGTAGGGTTAGTTGTTCATCATCATATCAAAGTATTCATTTCTTATTGCAAGTATTTGGGAGGTTGTCCCCTTGAAGTGGCTTATCTATTATTCATATTTTATACTATATTTATATATCATTGTGATATATTTCTTCTTATTTGGTGAATTAATATCATTTCAAGTGGTATCAGAGCGTTGATTTGGGCCATAATCAGGTCAAAAACCCTAGATCTTGAAATTTGGATATATCTCACAAATAGTTATGAATTTATATGAATTTTTTTAATTGGAGTTGAGAAATCATTCACATAATCTTCCTTTAAAATTTTAGATAATTTAGATATGTTTGTCAAAATTTATCACCATTTTAGGGTTTTTCATAAATTCACTCCATAGCATGCAATTTTTAGAATTTTTAAAATTTATTTACATTTTTGGAAATCTTGGAAAAAATTAGTCTGGGTATATTATTTGATATTTGTGATTTGATGCTGTCAAATTTAAACAAATTTGTGGTCAAAGTTAGGTCAATAGGGCAAAATAAGGTTCACCATCAAGCCTTCGTATGGTTGGTCCTAACAATCACAGATGGGGGAAAGGGAAAGACACCCCTAAAAATCCTTTAGGGGATGACATGGAGTCTAAATCATTTGATATTATTTCTCAAATTCAATCAAATCTACATGGCCTAATGCATAAGGATGTGAAATTCCAAACTCAAATATCAATAATGCAAGTAGAGTTTAATGGCATGAATAATCAGTTGTAGTAGATCATGACATAATTGGATACCATTTAATCTCATTTACCACTCAATAACCCTCCACCTTTTCCTTTTGGTCCTTCTCCTCTCAATACTAACACTGACAATACAGGGGTAAAACTAATGTTTCTAAAAGTGGACTTGTGCAAGTTTAATGCTAAAGATCCACTCACTTGGATCACTTAAATTGAAAATATATTTGATCTGCACCAAATTCCTAGCTCTCAAAATGTGTTTGTGGCATCTCTGTATCTAGAACTTGAGCCATTCATTTAGTATTATTAGTTTTTTTCTCAAAATAAGAAGACTGGTGCTCCTCTTACATGGTCAGTATTCTTTGATGAATTGATGTCTCACTATCAGGATAATGTTTTTGAACTACAACAAATAGGAACAATGAAGGATTATATTCATCAAGTTCAAAATCTATCCTTATGTGTGGAGGATATCACTGAGGTAAATTTGACTAACCTTTTTTTGCATGGACTAAAAGATAGTATTCAGATTGTAGGTTCATATGTTTAACCCCACAACTGTATTCAAAGCTATACTAAAGGCACACTTAGCATAAGAAAAAGAGATGATCAAATGTCATCCTTTCACTAATAGCTAGGAACACACCTTCCCAACTCCATCACTACCTCAACCTACCAGTTGACACTACAACAAATTAACGAGAAGCATGCCAAAGGGTTGTGTTATGGTTGTGACATCAAATGGAGCAAACATCATCAATGTGCTAAAAATAAGTTATTTTACATTGAAATGACCAACAAGGATGAAGAATATGAGGAGGCATCTGGTGAGGGTTTTGAAGGACCCAATGATGAAGCTGTAGATTCTCAACCTACTATCTCCTTCCATGCCCTTGTAGGTATTTCTACTCCTTAGACTCTTAAGGTGGTGGGTTTTATTAAGAAACAAAAGGTCGTGGTGTTTATTTGACTCAGGTAGTACACATAACTTTATCAATAGTAAGTTGGTTTCTCATTTGAATTATTTCATCTACCTAGCCCCATAATTTCAAGTCATGATTGTAGATGGTGGTACAGTCAATTGTTATAAAACATTCCGTAGTATTAAGTTAGCAATGGGGGACTATTTTCTAGATTTTCCTATGTTTAATATTCCTATGGGTGGGACTGACATTATTTTGGGAGTTCAATGGCTCACCACATTGGTTAATATTGAGATGAAGTTCTAATATTTGTTCATGCATTTTTATTTCTGAAGACAAGCCAGTGGAACTGTGAGGATTAAGATTTAAATCTCCACAAGTGGTTAGTTCTCATCAGATGACCAGGATGATGAAAAAAGTTGTTGATAAATTTTTGGCACATTTGTTTTCCATTTATGTTTAAAAAACTAAGGACTCTACTCATCTTGATTTACAATAAATATTTGATGAACATTTAATTATTTTTGGCTC
Source organism: Torreya grandis (assembly GCA_037957365.1). Taxonomy (NCBI): domain Eukaryota; kingdom Viridiplantae; phylum Streptophyta; class Pinopsida; order Cupressales; family Taxaceae; genus Torreya; species Torreya grandis. The sequence continues at coordinate 2,389,680 of JARHVA010000107.1, forward strand.
TATATCAAAAGCTCTTCCTCCTAGCTGTACCCATGATCATGCCATCATACTCATTCCTAAAAGTATGCCACCTAACATCAAACTGCATAGATATTCTTATGCCTAGAAGACTAAAATTGAAAAAATGGTACAAGAGCTGTTGGAGGCAGGAACCATTTGCCATAGCCAAAGTGAATATTCTTCTCTAGTAGTCATGGTGCAAAATAAGGATGAAACTTGGAGGATGTGTCCAGATTATATAGATCTCAACAAGTTCACAATAAAATATAAGTTTCCTATTCCTATAATTGATGATTTATTAGATGAATTACATGGTATTTATTTTACCAAATTAGATCTTTTCTCTAGGTATCATCAAATCAAGATTTGTAAGGAGGACATTCTTAAAAAAACCTTTCATACTCATGAAGGCCATTATGAATTTTTGGTCATGACTTTTGGTCTCACCAATGCACCTTCCACCTTTTAGAGTTTGATAAATACAATTTTTAGGCCATTTTTGAGAAAGTTTGTACTTATGTTTTTTGATGACATCCTTATTTATATAAAAAAATGGGAAGACCACTTGTAGCATGTGAAACAGGTATGCTCAGTTCTTGAGCAACATTAGTTGTATGCTAAACCATCCAAAAGTGCTTTTGGAGTTTAAGAAGTGGAATATTTGCATCATATTGTATCACATGAGGGAGTAAAATTTAATCCTAAAATCATCCAAACCATCATGGAGTGGTAGATTCCCAAGACACTTAAGCAACTAAGGGTATTTTTAAGGCTAACTAGTTACTATCACAGGTTTGTCAAACACTATAGTAGTATTACAAGACTGATCACTTCCTTGTTGAATAAAGACTCCTTCCAATGGATTGATATAACTACTAAGGCATTTAAAAAAATTTAAATGGCTCTTTTCAACACCCTGATATTGGCTACTCCATATTTTTCTAAAACTTTTGTCATTGAATGTGATGTATCTGGATATGGTATGGGTGTAGTACTCATGGAAGAGGGTAGGCCCATTGCCTTTGAAATTCATCAATTGAAGGGTAAAAATCAGCTCAAACCCATCTATGATAAAGAGATGATGGCTATTTTACATGCATTTAAATAAAGGATACCTTATCAATTGGGTCGTCACTTTAAGGTAAAGACTAATCATGATAGCCCTAAATATTTTTTAGAACAATGGTTATCTTCTGAATAATAAAAAAAATGGGTGAAAAAAATGTTAGGTTTGGATTTTTAAATGGTCTACAAGAAAAGACAAGAAAATGTGGTGGTCGATGCACTATCTAGGCGAGTTGAACTAGTTGAGGCATTGTTATGTGCCATGACCATTTGGCAGACAAACTAGCTCAAAGAAGCAAGGGTAATATGGAAGAATAATAGTATTACCCATGCATTGATTCAAAATCTATAACAAGGTTCATATGGGATTGAAAATTTTACATGGAATGTGAATGCATTATGGTACAAAGATAGATTATATCTGTTTTATAATTTTTTTCTCAAATAGAAAATCCTTCAAGAACTTCATGTGTCTCCATTTGGAAATCACTCAAGTTTTTTGAAAACCTATCATAGAGTCAAAAAGGATTTTTTGTTGAAAGGACTCAAGGATGATGTATATATATATGCGGTTGAATGTACAGTTTGTTATCAAAATAAATGTGAAACCATTAAAACCCCAGGTCTTTTACAACCCTTATCCATCCCTAGTCAATAATGGGAAGAGGTATCTATGGATTTCTTTACTGGGTTATCATGAACTAAAGGTAGAAATATTATCATGGTTATTATGGATAGACTCAAAAAGTATGTTCATTTTTGTTCTTTATCTCAACTATTTGTGGCCAATACAATAGCTTCTTGCTTCTTCAATATAGTTTATAAATTACATGGTACTCCCAAGATTATTATCAGTGATCGAGATCCCATATTCACTAGTAATTTTTGGACAAAATTATTTGCATGTTTGGGAACCCAATTGGCTCATAGCTTATCCTCTCATCCTCAATCCAATAGACAAACTAAGGTAGTCAACAAATGTCTAGAAGGGTACCTTCATTTCTTTGTGTTAGATAAATAGGATAAATGGGTTTAGTGGTTGCCCTTGGCTGAATGGTGGTATAATACTTCATTGCATAGTTCATTTAAAATATCTAATTTTATGAAATTATATGGATACAATCCTCCATCCCTTACTTCACCCTTGAAGGCCCACCCAAAGGTGCATGCAGTGGAGGAACACTTTCAACATCAGTAGGAAGTCCTTGCTAGTTTACATGAAAATTTAGCTTTAGCCCATAACCACCTGATGTAACAAGTAGATCAGCACAAGAGTGAGAGGAATTTTGAAATTGGTGATTGGGTCTTTGTTCACTTGCAAACATATAATCAAATTATCCTTGAAGTAATAGAAAAAGGATACTAATCTATCTCCCAAGTAGTTCATCCCTTATCAGATCTTGTAAAAAAATGGTAGTGTGGCCTACAAGCTGAATTTCCTCCATCCACTCGCATTCATCCAATATTTCATGTATTTTTCCTTAATAAGGTCATTGGATAAAGTTTTACCACTCAAATTGAGTAACCAAAATTAGATGAGGAAGGGAGGGTTATTCTTGATCCTGAAGTGGTCCTTCAAACACGTACGAAGAAGCTATGGTCCAGATTGATTATAGAGTATCTGATCAAATGGAAGAATATACCTTCTAAAGATGCTACCTGGGAAGATGAATCTTTCATACAACAACATCTAAGAATGCTTCAATGTTGAGGACAATGTTTTTTTGAAGGGGAGGGACATGCTACACCCTTAACCATTGGCATGTCTAAGGATATGTATAGTCAACTTGTGGCTTACATAACCCTTTTGTATAATATTTTACATTTATCTATGAATTCATATGCTTAGTAGGTCATCCTATGGTTTTTCCATGGTCTTGGTATACTATATATGGGAGGTATGGTTATTTTTTCATCATCATATCAGAGTGTTCATTTCTTATTGCAAGTATTTGGGAGGTTTCCCCCTCGAAGTGGCTTATCTATTATTCATATGTTTTGTTATATTTCCATATCATTGTGATATAATGTTTTATTTTTTATTATTTGTTGAATTAATATCATTTTGATATACCCCACCCATTCAACATTATAGGGGTATCTGAGGTTATATTCCTTTCTTCAATTGTTGTGTTTTGATTTGTTGGTTATCCTTATGGTGGCACATCTTAACATCTACTTCTATTAGTTTTTCCATTGATGGAGTTCATTTTTGTGAACTCTTGTATTTTTGACACCTCATTTGATAGATTTATAGTCACTTTATATGAAGGTACTTTGGTGCATTCACATTTTTTCTTTGTCTTATTCAATGATCGAGTAGTGCACTGAAATCACTCATGTAATTTTGAGTTCTTCACTGGTTGAACATTCAATTGCACTCTCCTCATTAATGGATTTAACCCATCTGATATAATTTATTTGGTAATGGATGAGCCCATTTAGTGCACTCTCTTTTGTAAAGGATTAACCTATCCTCTTTTAGAATTTTGGTGTACTACTTCTTGGCATACTTTACAACATATCTCAGCACCTCTAGTCACTTGTGTTGTGTTATTGGTTTTTTGATAGACCCTTATAGTGTGCCTCTTTTTCTCTAATTAAATTTATTATGCATTGGTGCCTTTCCATACCTACTTACTAAGACCCATTTTTAGAGGATTATTAGCCTTCTTTTTTTGTATAGGCCTCTCTAAGTTTCACTTAACAAGGGTGTAGGTGCATTATTATACATTCACTAATATTAAGTTAACTTAGGTTAGTCTAATATATATGAAGTATACTTAGTCACATTTATCTAGGATTATAATAGGATAAGTGAACATTTAATGCTCATGCCATTTATTGATGCCACCTTTAAGTGTCCAAATCACATGTACCACTAAAATGACCAAAAGGCAAAGGGGAGTTTTCTCTTACACAAGATATTTATACCCCTCATCAATATTTTTATAAATCATATAATATATGACATATTTATTATGATCTCTTGATCTTATTTTTTCATCTCTTTGTAGTGTTTTAGATTAAATGGAGTGAGTTTATTACGAGGAGTATCTTAGGCCTCATACTCTCAAATCTATTTCCATTGTGCCTGATTAAAGATTTTTTCTAACAATAATTACTTAATTATTTTAATGTGAGACACAATTAGAATCAATTGATCCCTATCATGCTAACTACAACTACCTAATGTGATTCAGGGCTCCATTTTCCACATTTGACTCTCCCATTGAACAAATTACTTGACTGGTAATGGGAGACGAAATTAGGGAAATTAAGCCTCATAACATAATTTATAGTAACTAATATGATTTGGAGATCAATTTTCACTAATTGACCACCCCATTGGGTCAATTACTTAATCTGATCAATGAGGGACATAATGATAAGAAATATAGCCTCGTTAACCTAATTACAACTACCTAATGTGATTTAGGGCTCAATTTCCCCACTTGACTCCCCCATTGAACCAATTAATTTATTGGTTCAATGGGTGACACCATTAGGGGAAATCAGACCCTATCAATGTAATTACAACAACCTAATGTGATTTGGGACTCAATTTTCCCTAATTGGCTCCCCCATTAAACCAATTACTTTATTGGTTCAATAGGGAACACTAGAGGAAATTCAGCCCTATTAATGTAATTGTGACAATGTAATGTGATTTAGGGCTTAATTTGCCCCAACTGACTTCCCCATTGAATGAATTACTTGATTAGTTCAATGGGGGATGACATCAGGGTGGGTGATCCATGTCAACACAAATATGACAAACTAACATGAATTGGGGCTCAATTTACTTTAATTAACTCCCCCACTGAACCAATTACATAAATGATTCAATAGGAACAAAATTATAGGAGATTTATCCACATAAACGTATTTGTGACTACTTAAAATGATTTGTGGCTCAATTTCCCTAATTGACTCACCCATTGGACCTATTATTTGATCGATCAATGGGGGACATAATTAGGGTCCATTGAGTCATGTCTACCTAATGTGATTTGAGGCTCAATTTTCCCCAGTTAACTTCTTCGTTAAGTTAATTACATGATTTGTTTAATGGGGGATGAAATTAGAGGAAATTGAGTCCTATTAACCTAATCCCTAATACTTAATGTGATTTGGGGCTCCATTTCCATTAATTAAGACTCCTATTAAAATAATTAATTGATTAGTTCAATGTGATATGTAATTAGGGGAAATTGATCCATGTCAATAAAATTCCCACTATGTAATGTGATTTGGGCTATGGTTTCCCCAATTAAATCCCACATTGAATTAATTACTTTATTACTTCAATGTGATATGCAATTAAGGGAAATTGAGCCTTGCCATTTGAATTCCCACTATGCTATATCATTTGGGCTCAATTTTCCCCAATTGAACCAATTATGTAATTAGGGATAGTTAGTCCCCTTAAATATAATTGCAACTACCTAATTGATTTAGGGGCCAAATTATCCTAATTGACTCCCCACATGAACTAATTACTGAGTTAGTTCAATGAGTGACTCAATTAGGAGTTGTCAAGCTTCATCAACATAAATTTGATAACCTAATGTGATTTTGGGATAATTTTTTTCAATTAACCCACCAATTAAACCAAATACTCAATTTTTTCAATGGGTGATGCAACTAGGGGTATTTTTGCCCCATCAACCTAATTTCAACTATTTGATGTGATTTGGGGCTCAATTTTCCCCAATTAACTTACCCATTGAATAAATAACTTGATTAATTCAATGGAAGATTTGATTAGGGTTAATTTAGCCCTATCAACCTAATTACAACTATCTGACATGATTTGGGGCTTCATTTCCCCAATTGACTCCCCTATTAAACAAATTTCTCAATTGGCTCAATAGGGCACTCAATTTGGGGCAATCAATCCTTGTCAATGTAATTATGAACACATAATGTGATTCATGACTCAATTTTCCCTAATTGACTCAACCTTTGAGCCAATTAATCAATTAGTTTAGTGGGGGATTCAATTACAATCAATTTAGACTCATCAACGTAATTACAACTACCTAATGTGATTTAGGGATAAATTTCCCCCAATTGACTCCCCCACTAAACCAATTACCTGATTGGTTCGACGGGGGATAAAATTAGGGGAAATTAAGCACCATCAACCTAATTTACACTACCTAATGTGATTTGGGATCCATTTTCTCTAATTGACACCTGTATTGAACCAATTACTTAATTGATTCATTGGGAGATACAATCAAGGGAAATTGAGCCCCATTAATGTTATTGCCACTATCTAATGTGATTTGGGGTTAATTTTTTTCCAATTTACTCCAACATTGAACCAATTATATATTGGCTCAATGGGGATGCACATAGGGGTAATTGGGCCATGTTAACATAATTACGACTACCTAATGTGATTTGGGAATCATTTTTCCCCAATCGACTCCTTAACTGAATGAACTACTTGATTGGTTTAATTAGGGATGTAACTAGGGGAAGTAAATCCTCATCAATGTAAGTGTGAAAACCTAATGTGATTTGGGACTCCATTTGCCCCAATTGACTACGCCATTGAATTAATTACTCAATTGGTTCAAAATGAAACTTAATTAGGGGTAGATGAGATCCATCAAACTAATTACAAATATGAAATATGATTTGAGGCTTAATTTGACCCATTTTATTTACATATCAAACCAATTATTGGATTAGTTCAATGGGGGATGTGATAGGCTCAATCAAGTCTCATCATCCTAATTATGACTACCTAATGTGATTTGGAGCTGAAATCTCCCTAGTTTACTTCCCCATTTAATCAAACATTATTGGTTTAGTGGGTGACATGATTAGGGGAAATCAAACCTTGTTAACATAATTATGAGTTCTTAATTTATTTTGGGGTTAATTCATGCCAATTGACTCAGTCATTAAATCAATTACTCAGTTATTTAAATAGGGGATGTAATTAGGGTCAATCAAACCTCATTGATAAAATTACAACCATTTGATGTGATTTAGGGTTTAATTTTCCCCATTTTAATCCCTCATTTAAATAATTACTCAATTAGTTCAATGGGGGATGTGTTAGAGTATCTTACTCATGCTTGCTAGGCTATAGGTATTTGTGTTTACCTAGTTTTGTCTTATGTGGGGTTTAGTCCACATTGAATAGTTTAGCTTGTATGTTGTTTTGCCTTGCCTGTATAAGCAAGTTCTCTCATTGTAATATACATGATTCTTTATGTTTCATAATATTTTGGATATCTCATTGTGTGTATAGAAATTTTTTATTTACAATTGGTTGTCTCCTTTTGAGTGTATGTTGAAGCATCAATGGTTGTGGTAATGAGCCATTAGAGAGATATTGGCTGAAGAGTTTTGATAAATATTTCATGGTAATTAGAACCATCTCCAACATCCATTATTAAATCATTGTTATCACATTATGTTCAATGTTTTTTTGGATTTGGTGTTTGCATATTTGGTTATAGTTCAGCATTCCTTTTTTGGCATTTTTTTATTTTGCTTGAATAGCCCAAGACCCAGAGGCAACATCTTTTTTTCCTTTCCTCCTTTATAGATTTGCATTGGCTATTCTCAAAATAAATATGAGGAATTTATTTGATCTACATTACTATAGAGGATAACTTAGATGAGAGGAGCAAAGCTTAGAGGTGTTGGTTTCAAGCTTTTTGATTTGAAGTGCTAAGGAGGTGTTGAAAGTTCCTTAGCTTGCAACCATCTTGCAAGTTTTTTTTCAGACTTACGTTTCTTTGTGAGGCACTAAGTGAGATCTGGAACCCTTTTTCCATTGACAACATTACAATTTTTTATAGATCTACCTGCCAAAGAGAACAAGAGATCCTTAATCACTAGGAAATATTTTTACAAATTAACCTTTACCACATCTCAGTGTGTGGTGTACAACCAAGCATTAAAATTCTAGACTATGAAATTATCACTTTTATGTCTTTTTTCCAAGCATTGGATTGAATTGGAAGGAACTTATGAAAGGTGGAGCAAGTTTTTTTTGTCTTCTTCTACTGAGTGGTGCTTTGCATTGGAAATTGGAGTTGGAAGTTAGAACTATGGCATTTCATTTTGAACTTCTTATTTTTCAATTTCTTCACCTGCAATGGTGTTTTGAAATCCTCCTTTGGCATCCTGATCTTGGTGGAGATTCCTCATTACCATTTTGAACTTCTCAAGCTTATAACCTCTCCACTAGTGGAGCCAAACAACACATAAAGTTATTTATGGTTTTGAAGCCCTAAACATTTACTCAATCCTCTCACATGGCCCCCAACACACTCTAAGGTGAACATGAATACCTTTTTCCAATATTAACTCCTCATTATTCAAAACTATCATTTTATGCCTTTTTGGATGTGAGTCAATTTGGTTGACATTGTAAGGGTGATTGATTTTATGAGTGGAGGACAAATTTTTGGTGGGGGGGGGAGACAATAATTGGGCAAGTGATTTATGTCCTTATTATGAGAAGGGCATGTTTTTTGACTTCTGTTGGTGTGAGGAGATTCATAGTTCTATGTTGGTTAAAATGTGTGGTTGGAAGGCTAGGTCCACCTTAGCTTCAATACATTTATTAAAAATTTTAGTGCAAAATTTATCAAATAGGCCTCATTTATAAGAAATTGATTGTTTAATAAATTTTGATCGATAACTCAAAATTGAGTTCCATCTTCTTCAAAAGTTTATATTTTTTCATTTATCATGCATTGGTCTTAATTAATTTGTAAAATTCACTAAAATATAAAGTGCCACAATCTGGGGGGTCTTTTCACATTGGTTGTGTTGCCATATGCTTACGATTTATGGTGAAATTTTAGTAGTGACACATTTTTATATGTTTTGAGAATTTTTAGAGGTATTATTAACTATTTTAAATGTACCTTATCTCTTTCATTTTTTGAAGATAAAAGGGTGAGGTCTTGTCGGGCAGGAGGTTAGACCCCCTCATAGGCGACATAAACTTCCTTCTTGCTCTTTCTTTGCATTGTCATCATTTTTTGCACTCATGCATGAATTTTTGGTTGAGTATAATGTCATATTATTGAGTGTAAATCATCACTAATATGGGACCTACATTTTAATTCATTCACACACTATTTTGGATGCATTTCTGACTGAGCTCAATGTCCCTTTGCATGTTATTTTTATCTGTTGATTCTTTTCTGGTGTGTTTGCATACTATTGACACTTATATTTTCACCCTTAAGGAGATTCCTAATTATCTTCATCTAAGTGGAACCATGGAGACATTTCTCTTTCTATGGGTGACAATGTTAAGAAATGAATCTCTAGATAAGGGGCTAGTTCCCCTTGGTGCACTCTTTGAATTTCTTTTATACCTATCAATTGTAGATGAAAATGGAATAAAAAAAAGTAACTATTTAAACCAAATATGATGATGCACCAATATGTATCATCCTCTTACTTGACTAAAATCCACTACTTAAAGGTAAACAAGAATGTCTCACACAAACTCACAACATAAAAGGTATTGTCACATCAGTATTTCATAAGTTAGATTCAAGAAGGTACTTGACACTTAAGAGGGTGATGAATGATTAAAAAAATAGAATACAACATATACCACTTATAATAAACTTATAAACTTAGTAAATAATACTAAAAAAGACCTAAAACAACATCCCTTTTGCATATTGGTAAGTGATCATAGATTGACATGCTAGAAAAGTAACTCTTTCACTAGACATTATCAAAAAGATTCAACCTATACTCAATAGTACAATATGTGAATGGAAAAATCACTTAAATGTTTCTTCAAGAGTATTTTAAATACAAATTTGGCTTTATTTTCCCCATCAACCAGTGGAGGCTGCTCAAAAGAGCCAAGAGAATGCATATTTATAGCTTTTGAGAGGATGATCAAGCAAAGGAAGTCTAAAGGTCACTTGGAAATGTGTCACCTTGAAATAATTAGTTAAATTTGAATGTGTAAGATAGGTGGGGTGATATATTCCATGTCATATAGGTCAACTTGTCCAAAACAAGTCATAAGAATGGTGAAAAGTGGCACAAAACCTATAACTTTGGTATAGGAAACTGCCTTCATGATCTACCTTCCAAATCTGCCTTATCTCTACATATGGTTAGGTCTTATGGCTGGCATAATAAATAGGGGTTACCAAAAGTTCCCCACATGCATTGGATTTATCCCTGACCATCCCTATTCTTGTGGACATACAAAATCATCCTTGGTAGTTTCAAAATGGCTCTTTTCCATGCACCTTCTATCCTTGGCATTAAAAAACTCCCAATTTTCCAAACTAATCTATGAACAAGATGGAATGACACTTTTCAAATGTTTTCCTATCATTATTTTCAAGAAAAAACCTTTAAAAGGCTTCCCTAGTTTCTTTTCACTACTTTTCCTAAGTGTTCACTAGCTAGTTCACTAGACTGGCTGAAAGTGAGAGCCTATTTTGGGTACTTAAGGGATTATTTATGAGATTAAATTAATTTTTGGATTTATATCAAGTGTAAATATTGATCCCAAAATTATTTTCATATCCTAACTCCTCTTATAGCCTGCACACCACATAAAAGGGTCAAAATGAGCCTTATTTTATCTTGTTCCATACACTTCTGTATAAATGAATCACATGTGTATAATATATAGAGAGTCTTATGCATCATCCATGTGTTTTCATAGTCATTCCCTTGCATATGGATACCTCATTTGCTTTCTTTCTCCAATCATTTATAAGGGTTTTACAAGGGTTTTGAGTGGTTTGGACTCTTAACCTTTGTTCATAAAGGTCAAACATTGAAAATCATTATAAATTACACTGAGGGATCTTTAAGGACCTTCCCTAATTTATCAAAATTACTCAGGGTCCCATTCAAACATTCATGAAAGATATGAGTGATAGAAGTTGACCTTTGAATTGCTTTCATGCTTCCTGTGGAGGTTTCAATATGTCTGGGGTTAGAGATGGATTCTTGTGGAGTTACCTTTCCAAAATAAATCTTCCTAACCTATTTATCTTACCTATAACATTTTAAAATACTTGGGATAACTCACTAAGAGCCTAAAATGGAGATGACCCTTGTTTAAGACAAGTCATATGCCTTACCAATAGGCCTGTTTGCACTTTATGAACCAAAAAATGATATTTTACACTTTTAATGCATTATTGTAGTATTAACACATCATATTTACCCCATAGGAATCATAAAAAACATTATATTTCTTGGAGAGAGTTAGAACTTGAAGTGACATCTCATTTAGGGTTGGGTTTGCATGCTTTCCTACTAAGTCTGCCTACAAACCTTCTTATCTAGACCATCTCCTTGGTATTTCAAAATTATAAGCTATTTTATCAGGTCCCTAATTTTTCCCCTATCTATTCCAACCTAAATAATTTAATATACTACCCTTTGGTTCACTATACAACACTTTTCCCAAAAACTATCATTCTTGTACATGCAAGGAGTGACCTACCTTTGAGATAAAATAGAGGATATTAAGCCTATTTATTTAGGAAAAGTGAAAATTTTTGAGCTCCATAAGGTCTTGATGACCAAATTTACCAAATGTTTTTTTCATATTCCATGTCTAAGTGGTCTAACCATCTCAATCTTGTCAAAAAGGGGGCAAAAACCCTATTTTCTACTTGTTTTTGCTCAAACCTCCTTATGGATGCTACTTATAGATCTCCTTAATGATTCTAAACTAATTGGACATGTTACCCACCCTAATTTAAATCTTATGGATATTTGTAAGCCTTTGAAATTATTTCTTGCTAGTGAAACCCTCCACTTACCCCTTGAAACAAGGTTCTCTTGGTTAACTGTACAGACTGAGACATACCTTGTATGGGTGAAAAGGTCATTTGGCATGTTGTAAGTGTTCTAGGTATGAGAAAAACTTCATTTGATGTTAATGAAACCTCTTTAATTTTTTTAACCTTTATCCTCCATCTTTTCTCCATACTTGGCATTTCAACCCTTCACCTTTCACTCTTGTCACTACCTGCAGGACTGAGACAACCTTAATGAGCACATTAGGCCTGGTTAAGGATCATGGTAATGAAGTTCAAGAAATTAATTTGATCCATTGAAGAGACTTAAACCTTCAATCTTCCTATCTAAAGTCCTCAAGCTCCTTATATGCTCCCATGACTTGACTATGTTTCACTTTCTTGTAGGACTGTAGGTGCATATCTTACCCTACCTATAGGTTTCCAAAGTGTTTAACTTAAAAAGAATATATAATCCTTTATTTGCATTTATAGCATCATATTATATCATTTAACCCACTTGTATTATCTATTTGAGTTTAAAAACCCCTTTCACTCTTGACTGAGTTCACACCCTCAATACCTTGGCTATAGGTGCATAATCCCAAGCTTGTAGGTTGTATTTAGGATCATTTGGATCATATTAGGTGTGTATAGGGCTTGTGGAGATTGAATTTAGCCTTAAATCACTTATAATATGACCTAGTTCCTTCATAGGAACCCTCAACACCATTTATTTATGCCACTCATTGAAATATTACCTTCAATGCATACTCTACCTTGTGTACGGATAGGGGATAGGCCCAAAAGGTCATTTCATGCAATATGATTCTTCCTCATAACCTAAGTGCTCATGACTCATTCTTGAGTTGTTTATATTTTTTTCCTATTGCAAGAGTAGGTCTAGGATTTTCCAAATGCATGGTAGGGTGAGTACTCCTTAAGAATCCTGTAGATATCACTGTTTGAGATCAATGATTTTTTGGCAATTTTGAGGCCTTCAAAAATAATCTTCCACTCCTCCTTTTGCCCTCAAACTTGTCATGGTTGTAGCATGGATATTAGATGAAATAAACAATAATCATTGAAACATCTTTGTTCTTGACTTACATCATCTAAAAAATCCCTCAGGACCTCTGTTTGGTCAATTTTGGGACTGAGAACCCAAAATAGTCAACTCATCTTTTGGAAAGGAACTTCACCTTTACATAGCCTCTAAACCTTCTTAGCATGAAATCAAGGATATTTGGGGAATATTAAGACCTCAAACATGGATACCACCATGTAGTTCAAACTCTTTCACCTTCGTACATCTTGAACCAAGCACAAACTTGATTGAAAATGATAAGGCAATAAACAAGGTAAAGATGGGCAATTTAGCATTGGAAGGGTGATAATTGGACTTCACATAAGATAATTACATGAAATATATATTCATACATGAACCTAAAACATATTATCACCGCCATGAAGCTCCTTAGATGTTGGAAAAAACATAGGTCCTGCACCCAACTTTGTAAACTTCAAGAAGCAAGCACCATTTGAGATCTCCTTCAAAAATAATGAGAATTGAAGTGTTATATGTTTAAAATATCAGGGATATGGATTTATTTTAGAATAAAAACACCTCATAAAGATCACACATCTCTAAAGACCTCTAAAACTAGAAATAGATGCATAAATATACCCCTCTTAGATGTAATTCTATAAAAAGCTACTTGGATTGTTAACAATTGTTCATAAATGAGGAGGTACCAAAACACAAAATACTATTATTAAAATGAAGTGTATTAAGATTAAAATCCACTTATAGAAACACTCCTCCTAACTCTTCTTGTACTTTCTGTACCAAGTGCTTGAAGTTGACCTTCCTTTGCATGCCAAGAGGAAAAGGAAAAAAATGAGTTGCATATGCATATTTTTTAATTATCCTTGAAGTTAAAATGTGAAAATAGGTGTGGGTAAGTTAAGAGACACCCCAACCACGTTTTTAGTTGGAGATCAGATCATGGGGACCATATAAGTGCCCAAAAAGGCCTAGAAACAAGGAGAATCTCCCATTTTATGACTATAACTAAATATTGGACTATCACATACCTGAATCTAACATTATATGACCTCACCAAATTTAAACATATATTTTTTACAAGTTGATCACTTTAGCTATCCGTACAAGTCCTCTTTCTTAGCTCAAAAGTGGGCCCACAAGGCATTTTTTGCATATTGAATATGGTAAATGCAATTTGATGACTTAGAAAGATCCTAAATCACATTTAAAATCATATTAGGATTATAAAAACATATTTTATACCTTTGAACAGGTTTGACCCTATTTGACTAGGGTTGACTTTCATTGACTTGACTAGTAAAAAAGGCTAGACTTTGGACCAAGGCTAGGCTAGGGATAATTGAACATCTAGATCAAAATGAAACCTTTATAAGACATGGATAAACTTCTAAAAAGTTTAAAAAATGTAGGGGGTTAACTCAAATTAGACCAAAGGTCAAATTTGGTCAACACATACATTATGGATCTTTTCACCATTTTTCACACTCTTCTATCAACCCACGACATGCATTAGTACTTTAACATGTTGGTAGTTATGTCATGTCTCCTTGAGGCCCCTTTTATAGCACCTCACCTTCTTCTATGGAGACACATTTTTTTCTCCCTTATTTTTAGAGCATATCTCTTGATGGATTATTCAATAGGTCAACAATATCCTCATTTGGAGCTATTCTGGTGAAGCTTAGTGTCTTCTTTTTCTTTATTTGATGTTTTGTGTGTATGGGTTATATTTTACTTGCACTAATTTATAAAGTGCCATGGGGAGTTTGTTGATTCTACCTTATTTACCTTCATGTATTTGTGTGCTCTATTATGGGCACCTTTTCACTTAGTCAGTTGCTTATCTCTTCCATCACCACCATGACCCATCATCTTTGAGAGACTTTTATATATTTTTGACACTTTTTTTTTTATAGTTGATGGTATCATTATTTGGATCTATTCTAATGTATACAGTGTCAATTTGTTTGATGTTTGAGTAGTGGATTTGGACCACTCATGTAGACCTTTTCTCCACTCCTCTAGTCAGTAGTATGGGGGTGTGATATACATTTTTCTTCTTGGTGTTGAGCATTCCTCACACATTCAATACTTTTTTGTACTTTTGTCACCATTGATAGTCTTCTTGATTGAAGTTATTCTGGTGAAATCTAGTGTCAGTTGTTTTTGTGATTGAGTAGTGGATTCAGACCACTCGTGTAGATTGAGTTCCTTTGTGACTTGTGAGTACTTAGAGTGATAAATTATTTAGCATCATATTTGGAAGGATTTTTACCTCTCTCTTCTTTTTTCTTTCTTTTGAGTTAGAGTTTTCCTATGGGTTTTCTCTCTTTTTCTCCACTTTATGAGAGTTATATGTATTTTGCACTTTTGAGTGTTTTTTGGATTTCCTTTGTACATGGGTATCTTATTCAAGCACTTTATTTGCTGGAACCCATATGAGGATTATTACTTGACTCCATGACCTTCTTGGTGATTCTTATAGTGACACCATTGTGGTATCTCCACTAGTGACACCAATGTGGTATCCCCACCAATATTTGTGCTCACTTTTCACCATTGTGTTAGAGGGTGTTAAAGTGATGCTTCTTTAGGTTCATCATTATACCTAGTATTTTGGAACATAATATTTATATTCAGTAATACTCATATTCAACACAATTCCTACTTTGACTTGGTGGTTACAACTACTTGACATCCATATAATCTGACATGATGGATTGGTGTCCATAAGGACACGTTACTTCACATTGCATTCTATATTGTTATCTCTTAGCTTCAATTAAGGCGGGGGGTGTTAGAGTATCTTGCTCATGATTTCTAGGCTCTAGGTATTTGTGTTTACCTAGTTTTGTCTTATGTGGTGTTTAGTCCCACATTGGCTAGTTTAACTTGTATATTATTTTTCCTTGCCTATATAAGCAAGTTCTCTCATTGTAATATACATGCTTCTTTATGTTTCATAATATTTTGCATATCTCATTGCATGTATAACAATTTTTTTTTTTACAATTGGTTTTCTCATTTTGAGTGTATGTTGAGCATCAATGGTTGTGGTAATGAACCATTGGAGAGGTCTTGGCTAAAGAGTTTTGATAACTCTTTCAAGATGTAATTAGGAGAAATTGAGCCCTATCAACCTAATTAACACTACCTAATGTGATTTGGGGCTTTATTTTCACATTTTGACACCCCCATTAAACTAATTACTTTACTGGTTTAATGAAGACAAAATTATGGGAAATTAAGCCTTATTAATGTAATTTCCACTATCTAATATGATTTAAGTCTCAATTTGCCCTAATTGACTCGCTCATTAAAAAAATTAGTTGACTAGTTTAATAGGGGCATAATTAGGAGTAATCAAGTCCTGCCAACCTAATTATGACTACCTAATATGATTTAGGACTCAATTTGCACCAATTAACACACCCATTAAACCAGTTAATTGATTATTTTAATGAGGAGTGTGACTACGGTCAATCGAGCCCCATGAACCTAATTGTGACTACCTAATGTGATTTGAGGCACAATTTTCCTTGATTGATTCCCCCATTGAACCAATTACTTAATTGGTTTAATGGAGGATACAATTAGGAGAAAGTAAGCCCCTTAAACATAATAACAAGAACATAATGTGATTTTGGGCTCATTTTTCTCTAATTGACTTCCTGATTGAGCTAATTACCATTATGTACCTATAAATATAATATTATGATGTATATGTGTTGATTGAGATGTTGACATGTGACACCCCCCTAGTTAGCTATATATGTCTAATATATTGGGTCAAATAGGTAACTTTTGGAATTAATTATACTGGTAATGAGTTAGCCTACTTTAATATTAGGTGTTTACCTATTCATTATTAGTAACAAAGGTCTATATATAGGATGCAAATATTATTGTGAAGATATCATGTAAGTGAAAATTCCTCTATTCAGTAGAAGGATATTGGAGGTTATCCCCTCAAATTTGAATTTATATATTGGGAGATCTTGTGGATTTATCCCTTCCAAAAAGAGTATTGTATAGTGTTACACTAATTTAAGGGTTATTACTTTATTTTTGAATATAAATCATATTAGGGCATCCTGGCCCAAAAAATATTTCTTAAGTTATGTCATCTAAATTATATTGTGCATATATATATTATTATATTTGTGGATCTTAATAAGTGGTATCATAGCTATGATTTGGGGAAAGTGGATTTTTTTTAGGTAGATTTTGTAACATTATAGATTTTTTCAAGAAGAAGGCTTACATCTTATAGAGGGTCATTATTTCCTCACACAAAGGTAAGATTGAAGTTATTTTTGTCTATTTGGAAAGATTTTTTAGGTATTTATAAAAATTAGTCAATAAGGATTCAAATCAATATCAATTAGATATGCTTGTGCAAAGTTGATAATGCAAATATAATTTATTGTTCAGTTTCTTTGGCTCAAAATCAGTGCATAAACAATGAACTTTAGAGGATTTTTTCATGGTTCCTTTTTTTTGATTTAGTATAAACTTACATCATTAGAATATAATTTTAAGATATTTATGAAAAATGGTCATACTAAAGATTTTGAGAAATATCAAGGGGGATATGGTCATGCAAATTTGACCTTACGAACTTTATTTTTGTCTTTTTTTAGTAAGAAATTAAGGAAAAATTAGAGTCAAATTCATAAGCTTCACCATTATTTTTTGATCTTATGATATGGATGAATATTACACCATTAGAAATATATTTTCAAGGGATTTATAAATATCACTAAATATTCTAAGTAGTATTGAGGAAGTTGTGTCCTTCCAAAGCGGGTATTCTAATTTATAGATCAATTAGTTTTGAAGGCACAATGGTGAAAAAATATTCATGTATTTCATTTATAGTAATGAAATCAAGTGACATTTTTTTCAATGCAAATTAAATATTCAAATCTATGTGTCTACATGTTTTAATTCTCAGATGTGGGATAAGAAAGGAAAGTTTGTGAATGTGAGTCTTATTCCAATCCCTACTTTATTTTATGAGTTGTGAACCATGAAGTTACCAAATTTTATGTATATAATTATATTACTAATAGAGAGTGATTCCATCAATTTAAGAAATCATATTATGGATGTGATAAATGGTAGTTTTGAATTTATGATGTACTTATTGGTGAATTGAGAAGGTGGTGATTTTGTATGAATGGAAAAAAATATGGTTTTTATTGGGAAGAAATGGAATAAGTGTTATTACATATATGGGACACAAAATAAAAAGAATAATAAAAAATTAATGAGGATGAGAAGGTATAAAATAAGGATGATGTAAAATAATTGAGATAAAATGATGATGATGATGGCAACAAAGAGTTGGATGATAAGGGTTAAAATAGTTTAGCTCCAAAGAAGAAAGATTCATTACTTTAGTTTCATGGATGCATGGAAATGAAGAAGGCCATTGTGTCCATAAACCCTATCAAAAATTATAAATTCATCAACATGGATGTGGCTCAATATCTACAATGTCAAGCAAAGATTATCACGGAAGCTAAAGTAGATGGTAAAAATATTCAAGTTTTTGTACATTTGAAACTCACTATGGACAAATATGTTTTCCATTCAATTTTTTATGCTTTAGATATTGTTTTGGGATATCCTTGGTTAGATAATTTGGAAAAAATAAATATTAATGTGAATAATTTCAATAATTTTTGGTACATGATAAAAAAGGGTTCCTTGCAGGATATCACACTTAGCGATGAAAAAAGAATTGTGAAGTTAGAGCATGAGGAATTATAATAAGAACAAGAATAATATGAAGATAAATTATAATAAAAAAATAAAAATTCACCTATTCAAGAGACAAAGGCACTAACAAAAAAGGTGGAAGAGACATAATGATTTGGGCAGCACTATTGGTGATAATTCGGGTGACAGTTCCACCCGAATTGATGATAGAACTTCTGGGAGCCATAAATTTTGCATCATAGCTCCAATTGACTCACCGTTTAAACTGTTGGAAAGCTAAGAATAAGAAGAATGTCATGAGATGGCATTGATATTTTATCAATGAAGTTTGACCCCCTAAAACCCAATGGAAGTGCCCCAAATTTCAATTTTAGTAGTGCAGTCTAAAAATAGTAAGTTTCTAAAAATAGTAATTCCTCAAATTATGTATTGTTTTAAAGCATGGAAGTTGAACCAATTAATCTCCCTCGATATTGGTGACCTTACACATCCTCCTCCCAATTTCAAAATAGGTATAAATGAAGATGTAACCTGAAATGGAAAATCAGACATCTCTTCCCAGAGATAAGCATATAGTTGTATTGTGATCTTGAGTAATAATACATCTCTTCTCAAAGAATTCATTATTACTATGTTATTTCTGTGTTCTTGAAATATTTATCAACTAGAAATTCTAATTTTTTGATCACATAAAAATAAAAATAAAAGGTTTATAAGGTCAAAGTATTAGAAATTTATACTAAGGTTGAGGCATATAGACACCCACATCATCATGAGAAGAAATAATCATGGGGGAATGTAAAGGAGCATCATAATAATAATCATTATGGATGCATAAGGAATTTGATGAATAATCATTATGGTTATATATGGACTCAATGAGCAACAAATATGGGACATGGAATCACAGGAGTAAACACTATGGCTAGGAATGGAAGTTAAGGAGGAACAACCATGGTCATGGATAAAATCAAAGTAGCAAATAGAATTAAGACCCACATTCAGAGAGATATCACACACTGAGATAACATATGGGTGGGTAGTTGGATGAATGAGCATGACAATAAGTATTTCATGATTTGAGGAACACTCATTATTTGGTTTATTGAGATGTTTTTAGGATAAAACATGTCAAAGAGGGATACCATGTTTTAGATTTAAGGTAAAAGCAGGTTTTGAAGGGGTCCCAAAACCCTATACAACAAGGTAAAAGATAAACCATGAGGCAGAACCAAGTTGTCAAAAGAACCAAAAATTAGAAAAGAACCAAAACCAAGTTTTACTGGGACCTGTTACCAACAAAAATAACCAAAAAACTCAGCTGTCAAAACACTGAACTGGAAGTTAACCAATAGAACCAGCAAGCTGGTCAACCTCCCAGACCAGTAACCAGTAAACCAGGAGAGTAACCAGTTTACTAGCCCCAAAAAACTAGCCAGCAACAGGGAGCTTTGGAAGATAAAGGTTTTTAGTTTTTTTTTCCCAACCAAAGGTTCATATCAAGAGGAGGGACTAAGGGCTTAGACTTCTTCCTTCTTACTTCTGTCCAACCGTCCTCTACCTTTGCCGCCTTAGCAACCCATGCCTCAGAAGAAATAGAACTTTGGGTTCCAATGGGCTTTAAATCCTTTTGAAAAACAAACACATTCTGGCTTTTAGAAAGATCCTCTGAAGCAGGGAGAGATCCCACCATCTCCTTCTCTGGTTTAGCAATGTCACTTACCACAGCCTCCACAGGGGTATCATTAAAAGGCTTCACCAAGGCTTCCTCTTCAACTTTCGGTTCTGATTGCGAACTAACCTCGTTCTCAGACTCTGAATCAGAAGTCGCTTCCAAAGATTATTTGTCACTGTTAAGTTCAGAGGAGACCTTAGACCACCAAGAAGGTGAACGCTTGGGATAGTGTTTCCCAGCAACACAATGAGCAACAATATGTCCCGTCTAGTGGCACAAAGAGGGATACCATGTTATGTACATAGGGATATGATATTATGATATATGTGAGTTGATGGAGACACTGACATATGTTTGTTTTACTTATGTTTGATTGATGTGATTTGAATAACATAATGTTAGGGTTAATTTAGATTTTTTAGAATATATCAATAACATACAAATTTGAATTGAGAAATAAAAAGATTGATATCACACTTACTATATTTGGAATTGATGAATTAATAGAGGATATGTGTACTTAGCATATTCACATATTTTATTGCCCATAATAATCATCATTAATTATATAAATAATTTGTGTATGTTTTTTCACTACTCAGATCAAGAAACTATAGCTCAAACCCTACGTGGATGCTTCTAGTAATAATTAGACCCCTGCATCGATCAATATTATCTTGGTTCTATCGACAGTGTCCTTATGGAATATGTAGGTTTATGATAACTTAGACTATTATACCTACATGTATAGATGCTACCTATGTGTGCACTATCCTTTAGTCTCATGCATAAATATCTATTTTATTTCTCCTTTATTTAAAACCCTAAGCACACTTTTGACCACAGGATGACTTGAAAAATGGGCTAGCTCCTAGGGTTGAGCTGACCCCAACCATTCCCCACTGAGTAGTTGGGCATTGCCTATATTCCACTATTCTAAAAAGGGCTAAAAAACATGTAGTTCTCCCACTTTTGTGTGTGCATGCCAAATAATGTAGATGGGTCTACTTGGATGACTTCGTCAGCCTTCAGATGTTATCTTCTAATGTAGGCATTTTTTGTTTCCATATTTGTCTTATGAAGACGTGCCATATTATTTTGGTACAGTTCATTACACCTGCTTGAAATATGTCTTTCTATGTGATATTAGGTGTTTGATATGTGCAAAAATACATAAAACATTTCTACTTCACTTCAAACCCTAGCCATACTTTTGGCATTAGGTTAACCTGTAAAACTAGGGGAAAAAGTAGCTTGAGCTAACCTCAATCACTCCCCAATGAATGGTTTAACACTACCTATGTATTGAATAATTTAAATAAGGAATTAAAATAACATATAATTCTCCCTATCAAGTATATTTATGTAATAGTGCTCCTTTTGTGATTTTAACCTGTAATCTAGCTTTTGACACTTGATAATAGAAAAAATGGCTTGGACTATGTGTTTTAGACTTGGCTAGGGCCTATTATTTAGTGTTTTATTGGCATTGGTATATGATGCTAGATCATGAACTACGCATAGACCTATTGTGTAATTTTTTAGATAAAGGTAAAAATGGGTTTTAAAGGGTCCCATAACCTTCATAAATCTACAAGAAAAAAACCAAAAATTGTAAACCAGAACTAAAAATGAAATGACATGACCAAGGGAGCACACAAAAATTAACACCAAACCACCCTATAATAAACAAAATTTCTAAAAATACCAAAAAAAACTAATGAAATAGGATAAAACTAGCCTAGGACAAACATAAACACCATTACATCAAGGATTAATGCCTTTAGTCTTAGTAGTCTTGAATTTACCAATGTCTTCAATATCCTTGTTCTCCTCCAACTTTCTCATCTTACTTCTAGTTATGTTACTAGGGCCCTCCATACATTTGGTCTTCTTTGAAACCTCAATAAACTCTTTAGTCTCCTCCCTTATTGTTACCTTCTTATTTTGGGTCTTTTCCTTACGTATCCTCTTGAACTCTTTCTATTTGTTTTGCATTTCATATTCCTCTCTAAGTGCTTCCTCTAGCTATGGGTTAAGCATATTGACTAGGGATTTGTAAACATCCCTCCTGCTTCCAAATGTAGCTCTAGCTGAATGACCTCTAGACATCCTTTATCTCCTTCCTAATCCTTCTCATCTCATCCACTTTCATCTTCAATCTCACTTTGAGTGATTTAAATCTATCCTTTCACAAACTTTTCGTGACAAGTTCCTTCTGCATAAACAAGGACACTTAAGCTCTTACTTCCTTTCCCCCTAATTTTTCCTCCCCATAATTGGGAGTAGATAAAATGGATATCTCCTTTTTGAGTTATAAGAGGGCTTCAACTTTGTGTAATTATATGAGACTCTTGGGGTGATTTCTCATGCCATAGACATGTGAAACATATGGGTCGAACCATAAAGGTGATTTGAATTTGATAAATGGTCATTACTTGGCATGGGGATAGGTTGGTTAGAGTTGGACACCTCCATAATTATATAGTGTCTAAGTCTAATGGAATTAGTTGAAAGGTAGGAATATCAATATGATGATTTGGAAAGAATTAGAGTATGATAATAAAAAATTTAGACATAGACTATATAATTCATGTAGGTGACTGATAACAAATCAAAAAATTCAAACACATGGAAAGAATGTGGATAGAAGAGAATATTGTAAAGAGCCACATGTGTACGCATAAGTCATTAAGGTGAAGGTAGGTCAAGATTATCATTTTTAAGAGTCTACCAAATTTTAGGGTCTATAGTATAACCTTAGGCTTAATCTGTATTTATAGATGACTCTTTGATATTTACCCCTTAATTAAACCCTAAAATGTGTCTAGGCCAACCTAATGGGTACATCCAAATTTGAAAAGTATCTATCAAGGGTTCCTAGATATTATGAATAGAACCATGCACCTATATAAAATTGTAACTATCTGACTATTTTTAGCATTGTCTAAAGAGGGAAAATCAGTGATATGAAATATGGCAAAAGTCTATGTAGGATTATAAAGTGTTATTGCATAAATTATGATAAATAACACTGTGATGATCCTAAATCTATGTAATGATAAATTATATTTTCCAAGACAACAAATGGGTAGAGAGATAGGGGAAAGTGTGCACTGGATTCAAATGTGTATGCAAAATTCCAAGTATGCCAAAGTGTGTCTATATTGATGTTGACAAGTGTTTCATACCAAATATAGGTGTATATATCTTCTTAAATGGATAATAACCTTGGATATTTGTGGTTGTTGACTTTTGGTAGCTTATAGAATCAAAATCACAAGTGCATTCATGTATAATATCACACTCATAATTAAATATATTAATGTTTTTTCCCTAAGTGGAGCTAAAAGGGCATTTACTAAAGTTGAATTGCTTTTCTAAATTAGTTGGTTGATATTAAGTGATGTAATTATTTTTAAATCTTAAAATATAATGTTTTATGGGTTCATGATGAACTTGTTGAAGATTTTGAAGACTTTCTAATGTTAATCTAGGACCTCTATTCCTATTGAAATGAGATAGAAAAGCATCTTCTAATTTGATGAAGAAATTTATAGTACCATTAAGTAGCTCATATAACCAATCTAGGGCTTTTCATTTTAATATTTAGTGAAAGGTATTTATCAATACTATATCATCACATGAAATCTCACCAAAGAAGTCATAAATGTCCAAGATGAGTATGAAGATCCCCACATCCATCAAATAAATGGAATGCATGCGTAATAAATTCTTGTGGATATGGATGAATAATTATCCTTCATACTATAGGTTTCCATAGTATGACATTATTAAAAAAATTAACATTATATGCTCTAGAATCTAAGGATAAGGTAGAAAACATTATAGATTGGAAAGGTTTATTCATAGGTTTCATTTAACCATCTATCTCAAACATGGGTATAAAATATTAATTACAAGTATGTCTATCATTTCATTTAGAACATTATCACATTTAATATCTTTGTAGTACATATGAATATAATGATCATTTCTTTGTTTACAAACTTAATCACATTTCACATCATCAAAATATATATCAATAAAAGAATCATTTCATGCCATTTTTTCAAAAACATCATTGTAAAGAATAGAATCATGAGGTATATAAACATATTGAATAGTATGAGATGTGACACATGTATCATCTATCCATTTTTTTATTGTATACAAACAACATTGATATTTCATAGACATAAACTTAATAGTATCTTGATTGATTCTATTTTACTATGTTTTTGATCTACCTCATGAATATTAAAAGGGTCTATAGAAGGGAAAGGAGAGTTAGTCTCTTGAATTATAACATTAATTTTACATATTTACCCTTTTATACCATTGAATAAAAATATATCACTAGCATATCAATCCTTACTATCATCATTCATATAATTTTAAGCATCATACACAAGCATTATCATCATCCACAAAAATACCAATCATTATTAATATAAATATTATCATTATTCACAAAATCATGATCATCAATATGTGTGAATTAATTAGTATAATCATAAGGCACAACATGTGTATAAAACATGGAATCTACATATGAGACATAGTAGGGTTTGAAGGATGCATATGCATGGGAAATTTTTGAAACCCTAAGGGGATAAGAAACACCACCACAAGTCCTAACCTAAAACAAGGGAAAATATATAACCCTGGGGTTTGTAAAGATTATATACACCAAAAAATGAAACCATAATTTCATAGGATACCTAATAAGGGGAAATTAGAAATTAAATATGAAATTCAAACCCTAATAGAGGATTAATTTGAAACTCTAAGAGAAATGGAAACCATAAAATAGAAATAAACTTGGGGTTTTTTGTGCTTAGATCAATGATTGGGTTCACTAAAATGTTTTAATTATTTTGGACTAATGTGATCTAAAGACAAAAAAACTAAGGCTACTACATATTGTGTAAAATATAGAAAAAACTTACAAATATGGTTAGATAAATGGAAATATTGATATCACACTTACTATGTTTAGAATTAACAAAGTAATAGAGGATAAATTTACTTAGCTTATTTTTATATTTTTTTACTCATAAAAATCATCATTGAGTATCTAAATATTGTGTATGCTCTGTCACTACTAAAATAAAAAATATATAGCTCAAACCATGCCTATATGTTACTAGTAACATTGACAACCCTATGGTGATCGATAATATCCTAGTTCTAACAATAGTGTCCCTATGGATTGTGCAGGTTTGTGACACCTTAGACTAATATTCATATTCATATAGATGTCTCATATGCATGTGATTTCCTTTGGTCATGTGAACTGATTCTATTTTTCATTATCCTTATGTTAAAACCCTAATCATGCTTTTGACCACAAGATGACCTAAACAATGGGTTAGATCTTTGAGTTGGATTGATCTAAACCACTCCCCACTGAATAATTGATCATTTATTACATTCTAATACTCCAAATATGGCTAATACCATAAATAGTTTTCCCACCTATGCATGTTTATGCTAAATCATATGAATGCAATTCTAAGTGCAGTTTCACCTTAGTTCTTACTTGCTACAAGCATGCACTTGATATGCGCAATCATATTTATTAATTTACAAAGTTTATAATTTATATTTAATAAGAATGTCAATCAGATAAATGTATATTTTCTATATGAATGACTTATCATTCAATCAATGCTTGCCCTTAAAATTCTCTTAGGGATTTGTATGCATAGTGCTCTCAAGTTTAAATTACGTAATTATTATTACGTACAAGCTAACCTAAAAGGACCCCCAAAAAGTCAAAATTTACTAATACTATGAGTGTACAACTTGGAAGGGACACATATAACATTATCAGACACTACTGGTAACTTCAAACCCTATTACAAAGTAAAAGCATTGGATTTTAGTAGAACTATCCTGAGCATACCAAAAAGAGTTGAGACAAAAAGGATCTCTATGGCATACTCAGAAGCATAAATAAAGATCACAAAAAGAATCTGACAACTAATTAATAGACAAGAGAGTACAAGACCAAGATAATAACACACATAAGTGTCCCATTCATAATGAGAGTCAATATATGTAAATTCAAATGAAAAACATTAGAAAAAAGGTTTGTATCAAATTTAGGATCTACAACGACACATGTTCCCCTTAGTTATATTTATCTAATATATTGGGTCAAAGAGGTAATTCATGGAATTAAGTATCTTTGGTAATGAGTCAGTGTACATTGGGCTTGTCTGTTTACCATTCATTATTAGTAATAGAGGTTTTTATAAAGGAGATGAATATCATTGTGAAGATATCATGTAAGTGGAGAGTCTTCTATTCAATGGAAGGATATTTGAGGTTGTCTCCTTGAAGTGACATCCTCATATTAGGAGATCTTGTGGATTTATTCCTCCCCTAAGGGATATTGTATGGTGTTTCTCTACTTTATGGGTATCTCATATTAGGGCATTTTAGCTCACAAATATCTCTTATGTTGTGTGATCTGTATTGTGTTTTTCATATTTTAATTATTATATGTGTGGATCTTACTAATTACTTTATTGGTTTAATGGGGATGTGATTAGGGTAAATTAAGCTCCACCAATGTAATTTTTACCACCTAATATGATTTTAGGCTCAATTTATTAGAATATTTAATGTCTAAGTGGTGTTATTATAGACCCTTAGTACATATTAGGTAATTAAATAATAATGATTTATTATTTATTAACACGGTTTGAAAACTTCATTTAAATAAATAATAAAACATATTTATTTATTTTTTATTGATAGTGTAAAATTTTTACAGGAAAAGGTTGGACCTATTGGTTACAACAATCACCTCCCCTCATTCTTATTATAAATAGGGTTTTACCCCTTTGGTAAAAAATATCAATGCACATAAAAATACATGACAATAATATTTGTGTGTGGAAAATATTTGTATGAAGAGATTTGTGAAGAATATTGATACAAAGAAGAAGTGAGAAGGAAGGATTTGTATTGGGCAAACCAAGTTTCTCAAATATATGAATAATTAGTATTGTGGTTTTTTACCTCTAAGGTTTTCCACATTAATTTGTTGTGTCAACCTATCTGTGTGCTTTACTATTATTCACCCATATGGATCTATGTTCTTTCATATTATATTTCATGTTATATGTATTTTATCATAGTCTCAGAGCTTGTGGTGGGTTGATTATCAACAAGCAAGATTGGAATTGATTGGAGTACTTGTGGAGGCCTAGATATCTAGATCTCATTTTTTAAATCATCATAAGCCTTGTGGAGGAGATTTGGTGAATGAACTCATTTTATCAACCAAATATAAGCCATTTTAAAACCCATGGTATGATTAGAGGAGTGGGAAAATTTATCTTCCAATTTAGATAAAACAAGATCAATCAAATGCTCTAAAAGCACTCCAAACATCAACATATCTCTACTTGAAATTGATTTTATCCTTTTAGGTATGGTGTACAAACTTGGTTCAACCTATAGGATGTAAAAGTAATAAAACATGTTTTCTTGATTTAGTGGTTATTTCCTTGTATAAACTTGTGAATAGTGCTTGTTTTGGCTGACTAAAGCCTCCTACAGAGCCTTAAAGGTAGTCATTCAATTTTTTTGGATTTTTTATCTTCTTAAAAGCCATTAAAATGCCTTTATATAATATAAAACAATTCATCACACCAAATTCTCTCATCAAGATTCATTTTTGAGGGTTTGTTCTGCTTTACTGAGTCATTTGAGAGGGATCTACAAATTTTCAAAGCTTTTGGTGGCCTCTCTGCTTCTCTTTATCCACTTTTGATTTCACATGTGCACCATTATTAGTTATAGGAAGATATTAAGGTGAGTAAGAGTTTATTTTAAATATTTTTGAAATATTTGATTTAATAAATCTATTTTTTTCATGCAAGATTAAAAGGGGCCCACCTTCTAGTTTAGATTGTTTTATCAAAAAGTGAAAAATCTAGTTTGGTTTTTACATACTCAAAATACATGCATGTTTGTATAATTGTTTTTGTTTTTATTTTTAAATAAAAATCAATTTATAAATAGTTTATTTATAAATTAATGCATGTATGTTTTTAAAAATTAGTGTAGATGGTTTGGTGGTCTTTATTTTGCCAAAAACTTATAAAAATAGAGGTCAAGGGTTCAAAACCTGTTACTTATAATTATTTTATTCAAATTAGCAATTATAAAACCTTTTTTGGTTTGGCAAAACCCTTGTGTAACTTTGACATTTTGTGACACTTGACCTAGAATATTCTTTGTCAACTATGGTCATGTGACTAGTTAATTTCTATGTTTTCGAGTATTCTAGATGCATTTGTGTGATTTATTTTCTATTTCAAAACTTTATATTATACTTTTTAACAATTTTTTAATAATAGTGTTTAGATAATTATTCTTTATGCAATATTTGTGACACTTATGAATTAGTGTAATTTATTACAATTTATTCACACTATTTCATATAAATTTGAATAATTATTATGTGATTAAATTATAAATTTGATTTATTATAAAATAGAGTAAAAATTCACATCTAAAAATGATCATTTTTTTAAAAAAAATTAGGATTGCAGTGTCTAGTTTGAAGGGAAGTTATGGCTTCTCCTAACTTCGTGCTTGATAAATCTCAAATGTGCAATGTGTCTAACTATAATATATAGAAAATTTATATTAAATTAGAATTTATGGCCCGAAGTCTATGGAACATTTTTGTTGGAATAGAAAAAACTCATCAAGATGACATGTTATACCTGAGCTTACAAATATATTTCAACAAAAATCACATGAATATATCTTGATTATTTTGAGAAGTGTTAAAGATAATTTCCTAATCCATATCAAAAATCAAGAGTCTCCCAACGATGCTTGAAAAATCCTTAAGTCTATGCACAAGGGCACTCTTTTCTCTAAGATTATTAAGTTGATTCTTGAATTGCTTACGACATGGTTGATTATGAAAGGTGATGAAAAAGCTATTGATTTTTTTGCTAAAATTTAAAAATATTAAATCTCAAATAGATGGTTGTGACTGTACTTATTCAAGATAAAATTTTATATTTCATTATTCAACTTAATATTCATGAAAAGCTTTGAAATTTTATTTCTATTTTTAATTTAAAATACCAAATATAATAAGATGTCTCCGACCTCACTACATTAGCTGCATTTTTGGTTCAAAAACAAGTGATGTCAAATTTTGATTCTAAAGAGAATGTCAATTAGGCACTTCTCACTCTCAATCTTATTTCTTAAAAAAATAAGAACTATAAATTTAACCCTAATTCTATAAATGATAAAAATAAGAATAAAAAATCTGGTAATAAAAATCATAAACTTAAGTTGAATAAGAATTACAATATGTGTGGTAAATAGAGATATATAAAAAAAATGTTATTTAAAAAAGATAAAGTTAATCATAAAACCTCTAAAAAAATAAAGGGAATAAATCTAACTAGAAATATTATAAGAATTAAAACTATAATCAAAATAATAATTAGAAACATAATTTTAATGTTGTTTTATATATTGCCTTATTTACTTCTAATGAAAATGAATAAATTTTAGATAGTGGTGCTTCGCATCATATGACTTGTTTATCTCATATTTTATATGATGTTAGAGATATTTCTAAAAATATTTACCTTGAAG
The DNA here is from genome assembly GCA_037957365.1 of Torreya grandis. Taxonomy (NCBI): domain Eukaryota; kingdom Viridiplantae; phylum Streptophyta; class Pinopsida; order Cupressales; family Taxaceae; genus Torreya; species Torreya grandis. The sequence continues at coordinate 2,419,651 of JARHVA010000107.1, forward strand.
ATAATTCATTTGTAGAAGTTACTAATCAAAGAAAATCAAAATTTGTAAATGTTGTTGAAGATGTTTTTTATGTGCCTAAACTTATGAAAAAAATGTTAGCTTGTTCTCAACTTAAGAATGATAATTTCATTGTAACTTTGATTAAAGATAATTAATCTATTAAAAATCAATCTAGTTCCTTGATTACTGAAGGTATTCAATAGAATGGTTTATACATATTTTTTGCTTCTTCTGCATGTTATCTTTCATCACATAATAGGAATGAATCACAATCATGACATGAAATATTATGACATGTTAATTTTATAATTTTATCATGATATGAATTTCTCACATCTTTTAGAATTAATTCATAGTGATAATACAAGATCCCTTGAAATTACATCTCTTAATAGTTCTTTATATGATGTTACTTTTATTGATGATAATACTAAAATGATTTGATCATATTTTATAAAGAATAAATATGAAGTATTATCTAAATTAAAAGAATTTAAAGTTATTGTTGAAAATACTTTTAATTTTTGTATTAAGAGATCAATATATGATAGTGGTGATGAATATATTAATAAAGAATTTAATTATTTTTTTATTAGTTATGGTATTCAAAGGGAACTAACAACTCTCTATTCCCCACAACAAATGATATTATTGAAAGCAAAAATTATATCATTATTGAAATGGTTAGAATAATATCATATTATGTAAATATTTCAAAATTCTTATAGGTCGAAGCCAAAAATACTATTGTGCATAGTATAAATAGAGTCCCTACTAAAGATTTGCATATTTTTACCTCTTTTTAAATATAGTCATAAAAAACCTAGTGTTACTCATCTTAAGATCTTTGGTAGTCCTTATTCTATCTTTTTTTTCTAAATCTAAAATAAAGAAACCAAATCCTACCTCTTATTCATACATATTTATAAGTTATGGAGATAAAACTAAAGGATTAAGAGTGTATGATCTGTTTAAAAGATAAATCATGGAGAATAGGAATGTTCTTATTCTTGAAAAATATTTTTATGATCTCTTTATAGAACCTCTTCATTGTTCTTCATTTGATGAACTTAGTTCTCCTATTTTTCCTTATGATGAAACTGAATCCCTAGAGTAAGTTGATCTTTTTTGGATAACTTAGAATTTGTAAAATCTATTGTGTTTCACGTTCAATCTAAAAAACCTAAATATGTAGAATCTTTAATAGAGTTTTGTCATCTTGATAATTTTAATAAATTAATTATAAGTCAACATTTTTATCATGTTTTAATGATTATGTATGAATATGCACCTCAATATTTTGAGGAAGCTATTCTAGATGATAGATGAAAAGTTGTAAGCAAGCTATATATATAATATCTTAATTAAAAATTAGACTTGGGATCTTGTTTTGCCTCCATCTAAAAGGCATATTATTGGTTGTAAGTGAATTTATAAAATTAAATATAATTTAATTGATAATACTGATAAATTTAAAGTAAGATTAGTTTCTCGTAGGTTTACTCAAAAACTTAGGATTGACTATGTTGAAACATTTGCTCTTGTAGAAAAAATGAGTACCATTAGATTATTTATTACTCTTGTAGCTCAAAATGATTGAATTATACATAAATGGATGTCAAAAATATATTCCTAAATAGTGATTAAGAAGAAAAAATCTATATGACTCAACCTAAAAGTTTCACTAATCCTAACAAATAACTTTATGTATGTAAGTTAAAGAAATATATATTTTTGGTTTAAAACAAGCTTCTCAATGTGGTATTATAAAATCACTAGATATTTTAGATAAGTTTGTTTTTCTAACCATTAGTTTGATAATGATCTATTTGTTAAAGTTAAAAATGATCATTTAATCTTAATTATATTATATGTTGATGATCTTTTTATTCATGATGATCTAATTATTTTAATTCTTAAATATAAATATAAACTAAAATATATATTTAAAATGACTAATTTAGGCATTCTTCATCATATTTTAGAAATGATTATTTGTTACACTATTCTCATCTTGATAATTTTAATAAATTAAGTAGAAATCAACATTCTTATCATGCTTTAATGATTATGTATGAATATGCACTTCAATATTTTCAAGAAACCATTCGAGATGATAGATAGAAAGTTGTTATACAAGTTATATATAATGTCTTAATTAAAAATCATACTTAAGATCTTATTTCATCTCCACCTAAAAGATATATTGTTGGTTGTATGTAGATTTATAAAATTAAATATAATTCAATTGATAATACTGATAAATTTATAGTAAGATTAGTTGCTCGTAGATTTACTTAGAAATCGATGATTGACTATGTTGAAACCTTAATACTTGTAGTAAAAATAAGTACCATTAGATTACTTATTATTCTTGTAGCTCAAAATGATTGAATTATACACTAAATAGATGTCAAAAATGTATTTTTAAATAATGATTTAGAAAAATAAATCTATATGACTCAGTCTAAAGGTTTCACTAATCTTAACAAATAACTTTATTTATGTAAGTTAAAGAAATATCTTTTTGGTTTAAAACAAGTTCTTCAAATATGGTATTTTAAAATCACTAGTTATTTTAAATAATTAAGTTTTTCTAGCCATTATTTTGATAATGATTTATTTGTTAAAGTTAAAAATGATCATTTAATCTTAATTATATTATATGTTGATGATCTTGTTACTGGTGATCTAATTATTTTAATTCTTAAATATAAATACAAATTAAAATATATATTTAAAATGACTAATTTAGGCATTCTTCATCATATTTTAGAAATGATTATTTGTTACAGTCTTCTCATCTTGATAATTTTAATAAATTAACTAGAAGTCAATATTCTTATCATGTTTTAATGATTATATATGAATATGCACCTCAATCTTTTGAGGAAGTCAATCTAGATGATAGATGAAAAGTTGTTATGCAAGCTATATATAATGTATTAATTAAAAATTAGACTTGAGATCTTCTTCTATCTCTACCTAAAAGGCATATTGTTGGTTGTAAGTGGATTTATAAAATTAAATATAATTCAATTGATAATATTGATAAATTTAAAGTAAGATTAATTGCTCCTAGATTTACTCAAAAATCTAAGATTTGCTATGTTGAAACCTTTGTTCTTGTAGCAGAAATGAGTACCATTAGATTACTTATTACTCTTATAGCTTAAAATGGTTGGATTATACACTAAATGGATGTCAAAAATGTATTCTTAAATAGTGATTTAAAATAACAAATCTATATGACTCAGCTTAAAAATTTCACTGATCCTAACAAATAACTTTATGTGTGTAAGTTAAAGAAATCATTTTTTGGTTTAAAAAAAGCTCCTCGAGTGTGGTATTCTAAAACTACTAGTTATTTTAAATAATTAAGTTTCTCTAACCATTATTTTGATAATGATTTATTTGTTAAAGTTAAAATGGTTATTTAATCTTAATTGTATTATACATTGATGATCTTCTTGTTACTGGTGGTCTAATTATTTTAATTCTTAAATATAAATATAAACTAAGAAAAATATTTAAAATGACTAATTTAAGTATTCTTTATTATATTTTGAAATGATTATATTTTAAAATAAAAATTCAATTATTGTATCACAATCTTAGTATGCACTTAATCTTTTTGTTAAGTTTAATATGCTTGATTATAAGCCTACATCTAATCTTTTTAAAGTCAATGTTAAATTTGATTCAAAAATTACATGTGACAAAGCTAACCCCACTCAATACAAAAAAAAATTTAGTAGTTTGATTTATCTAAACATTACTAAGCCAAATTTTTCATATGTTTTAGGTGTTGCATCTAGATTCATGCAAGATCCATATTTAGATCATTGAAAATTAATAAAATAAATACTTTGGTATATTAAAAGAACTGTAAATTTTAGTTTATTTTATTCTTCTATTGATAATGTTAAATTATATTATTATTATTATTATTATTATTATTATTATTATTATTATGTTAATAATGTTGGTGATACTATAGATCACAAATCTACTTTTAGATATGTGTTTGAGTTTGGTGTAGGTGCTATCACTTGGATCAGCAAAAAGTAACCTATTATTTCTACCTCTTCTATAATAACAAAGTATAAAAGTGATATGAAAGCTATTGAAGAAGTCATGTGGTTACTAAGGTTATTAGGATAATTTGATTTAGATATTTTTTGCAGTACCACTTTTCATTGTGATAATTAAATTTATATAGCTTTAATAAAAATCTAGTGTATCCCCAATGAACTAATCATATTGAATTTCATGTGCATTTTATCTAAGATAAAGTTCTTAATGATGATATTAATTTTTAATTTTATCTTACAAATGAAAAAGTGGTAGATATATTCACAAAACTACTTGGTACTATCAAGTTTTGTTAGTTTTATGTAATGTTGGGCCTCTCAAAGTTTTCATCGAGGGGGTTTGTGCATGACAATGTCCACCCATGTGTTCCTTCTTCTTATTTATACTTATTCTCATTATAAAGCATTATAATAACTCACTATATATAATTTTGTAAACTTTATAAATTTTGAGTTTACAGTGTACCCAATATTTAAAAATAAATCATAATGAAGGTCCTTATGCTATACAAATCTCTAAATATGCTTAGTTGATTATTCATGAGAAACTATGAGATGTAGTCTAACGATCATGTTAACGTAAATTTACTTTGAGTAGTTTATGGATTATAATTCCTTTTGTTTCAAAAGGTGATGTTTAGCATGATGAAAGTTTTTAAATTATTCAAATTTGTATGTAGTATAATTATTTTATTAAGGTGACTATGAAATTTATCTCCACTTAGCATTAAGGGGGGGTGTTAAAACATTTAATATCTAAGTAGTGATATTATAGACCCTTAATACATATTGAGTAATTAAATAATAATGATTTATTATTTATTAATATGGATTGAAAACTTCATGTAAATAAATAATAAAATATATTTATTTATTGTTTACTGATCGTATAAAATGTTCATGGGTAAATGTTGGAGTTGTTGGTTATAACGGTAACCTCCCCTCATTCCTATTATCAATAGGGTTTTACCCCTTCGGTAAAAAATATCAATACATGACAATAATATTTGGATGTGGTAAATATTTTTGAGAAGAAATTTGTAAATAAGATTGATACAGATAATAAGTGAGAAGGATTTGTACTGGGCAAAATAAGTTTTTCAAATATATGAATAATCAATAATGTGGTTTTTTACCTCTTTGAGGTTTTTCATGTTAAATTATTATGATAAGCCATCTGTGTGTTTTGTTATTATTCACCCATATATATCCATGTTCTTGAATATTATATTTCATGTTATATGTATTTTATCACAATTTTCCCTAATTGACTCATCCATTAAACTAATTCTTTGATCGATTCAATGGGGGATGCAATTGGAGTTAATTAAACAATGTTAACCTAAATGCCACTACCTAATGTGATTCGGGGCTTAATTTTCCCAAATTAACTTCCTCATTAGACTAATTATTTGATTGGTTAAATGGGGACACAACTGGGTGAAATAAATCCCCATCTAGTTAACTGCCACTACTAATATGATTTAGGGAACAATTTTCCCAAATTGACACCCCCATTGAACCAATTACTTGATGGGTTCAAGGGGGAATGCAATTAGGGGTAATCAATGTTAATGTAATTTATACTATATAATGTGATTTTGGGATCAATTTAACCCAATTGACTCCCTAATTGAACAAATTACTCAATTGATTTATTAAAGGACTCAAATAAGGAAAATTAGGTTCAGTCAACATAATTATGACAACCTACTATGATTTGGGGGTCATATTACCCAAATTGAATCCAAAATTGAACCATTTACTCTTTTAGTCTAATGAGAGACACAATTAGGGGTAGTTGAGCCCTATAAATGTAATTTACAACAACCTAATGTGATTTAAGATTTAATTTGCCCTAATTTACTCCCCCATTGAACCAATTACTTGATTAGTTTAATGAGGGATGTAATCAGTGGTACTTGATCCTCATGAACCTAATACTGACTACATAATGTGACTTGGGTCTTAATTATCCCAAATTAACTCACCCATTGAACCAATTACTTGATAAGTTTAAAGAGGGTGTAGACACTAAAATATTACACACTAATAGTTTTCGATGACTAAATTCCTTAGAACCCCCTAAAGAGCTCCTAAACCTTTTTGATCCTTAACCAATCCCTCTTAACCTAACTAAATCACTATTTTCTTATTCAAAATTACTATTCACTATGGGATCCACTATCACTATTCATGATGACATGGCATATGACATGGTGAGTGACATGACATATGACATGGAAAGTGACATGACAAGTGACATGGAAGGTGATATGTCAAATGACATAGAAGGTGATATGACAAATGACATGGCTTAAAATTGATGTGGCTTGATGTAAGACATCATACCCCACCTGAAACCCTTTTCTAATGTGTTTAATGCCCTCATTTAAGCATCACAAGGGTACCCCCTTCAAATATGGCAAATTTTCACTTAAAGGGCCATCATTCAACATATATTTTACCTTCACACATGAAAATAACTTTAAAAATGAGATAGCTACCTCTTTAAAGATAAAAGGCACCTATTTTTGACTTTTTAACCCAAATGGTAGACTCACCAACCTAAATGGGAATACCCACCAACCCATCTTTGACTAATTTAGGCACCACATAAAAAATGACACTATATTTGGTGAGCTGTCCCTTTAGGTGCTTGGATGAAAATAAGAAAAGGTGGTGAAAAGTCTTTAGTTTCATTTAAACCCATGTGCATGATTTCCATTCAAAATTAGATTCATGTGCAAGGTGGGAGACACACCAAACCAAATGAGAGACTTATAATCAAACTGGGAATCTCCAACAACCTCATCCTTGACTTATTTATGAGCCCCACTTGGAGAAATTTGAATTGCTTCACTATTCCTCTATTTTGGCATGTTTCTTCACATCAAATGCTATAAATACCCCCCTCTCCTTTACCAAAGGTTAAGCTGGAAGTTATTCTTTGGTTCTTAACATATTTGTACAAGATTTTGAAGAAAGGCATCATTTTGGAGGTCATCATCTTTGAGGATTGAAATAATTCAAAGCAACAAAGCTTTACCCAAATTGCTACAGGAATTTATCTTCAACAACACCATCATCTTCACTATTCATAAAGATTAGAAGGTCATCCTCCCAAGCCAAAGATGAGCTCTCTACAATCACTTGGATTCAATGCGTGCACTTTAATAGGTATTCTTCTACACCCTTCATCACAAGTTTCTTCTTTTCACACTTAAAAAAAAGCAACATTCAGATAGAAATATTTTGGCATGCTCGGTGGGACCCTTGAGTTTTCTTAGGTTCATTAGTTGTTTTAAGACATTTAGTTGCATTATTAAAATGAAATTTAGATGTAATTGCATTTATAAAAATTAATCATTCATCTCTTTCAAAATGTAAGTTTTAGCTTTTTTTATTTAAAAAATTAGAAAAAATAAAAAAAGCAAAAATTTTCATTTTTTTCTTACAATTCTAAAAAAAAATCAAAAGAGCATTCATCCTAGGATTATGATTGAATTTCATGCTTCATTTAGGTGCATTTTAGTTGTTCTTTGTTTCATAAAAATAATTAAAAAAAAATTCTTTAGCTAAAATTAACTACATATATTGTTTGCTTGCTTGTTTAATTCGTTCACCTAGATTAATTAAAGGCAAAGCAAATTAACCGCAGTTCAAAAATGTTACACAACCAAACCACTTGCACCAAAAAAACATAAAACTTACTTGAGACAAGGCTCGACTAATATTTTATCACCTAACAGATCACCTTACCTTTTTATAGTTATCATACTTGGATTTAATCACAATGGGGATCACCAACTCAACTCCCTTGTTGAGTATAAACTCTGGTAATCGATATATATTGACTAAGCACCTGCATTGGCTGTGGGATCATGAAGTGAGAGGAGCAAGACCCAAGCACCAATCCATGTACTCAAACTAATACATACTTCTTCTTGAGTCCTAAACATAACCCAAAACTAAACATAAACTACTTTGTTTAGGACCTATTCAAGCCAACTTCTTCTTCACACTTTTCTAAGACATAAACCAAAAGAGAGATTAAAATAAATCCTAGGACTTAATGTGTTCTTAGTAAATGTATTGTTTTCCTTGAATTTCTTTGATTGCTCTTTATTTTGAGGTGTGATTGCGTACCAATCCTTTACTTATTTCTCACATGGTCTTCACTAGACAATATTTGAGAAACCAAACAAATCAAGAACCACTTCCATCCTCTCCTTCCTCCATAGAGTACCCTAAGGTATTTGTCCAGGGTGATATAGATTTTTCCACTTTTCTTGATAACAACCCGTTGCCCTTCAACATTACCTCCAAACTTCAAACTATCACCTTCTTGCTCTCGTTCCTCCTAGTGACCCACCTTTGGGTATGCCTTCCCATCTCATGATCAATCCTACCCAACCTCTTATCACCCAAACATCCTCATCATATAACCTAACCCATGACCAAACACCACCTACACCATCAAACAATCCCACCAATGGACAAATCCCTATAATCAACACCCAAACATTAACCAATATACCATCCACCATAGGGATAACTTCATTACAACTACACAACCTTTGTCTACCAGGGGAATACCTTCTACTCATGCTACTACTATCCTTTGCATCACCACTAACCCACTTGTCTCCACTCTAATCCAAAATTTGGTGCTTTCCATACCTTCCACTTTACCACTTATAAGCACTTTGGTCACTATCCACCTTCAACCAACTAATCCACTAATCACTTTAATGCCATACATAAACCCCCCAACATCAAAACTCCAACACATGCCCATGACATCTTATCAATATATTCCTAACACACAAGGATGCATATCTCCACCTTTGACCCAATCTTACGTGGCCTCATACACACATTTAACATCATCCCAACCATCCACTAATTATTCCCATGTCACCCAACCCCAAAAAAACATGTCATATACCTATCCAAACCAAAAGCCTCAAATGAACTTGGTCAAGATGCTAATGGAGAAAATGACTACCATTGAGTCATCCATCTCAGGATCACATAACCCTATCTATTATGACCAAATTTGCAATGAACCCATCCATCCATCTGTCCCTCTTCAACCATATCTTTCACAATGGGAATTGCCAAAATTCTCTAAATTTCAAATCAAGGAGGACCTCCAACAACATTTAAGAGCATTTAGGCATTCATGTTACTTGATTTCCCATGATAATGCTCTTTTCCTCTGTACTTTTCTTATGTCCTTATCTAGACCCACATTGGATTGGTATAGTGCCATCCCAAAACACTCCATCTTCTCCTTTGCCCAACTGGCCCAAACATTTTTGGATCACTTTTTAATCAATATATCTAAGAAAGTTTCTATTATTGACCTCTACTCCATTCAACAATTTGAAGATGAATCTATTTCCATTTTTGTGGCTCATTGGAGGAGCCTAATCAACCAACTTTCCTTTTCATTTTCTCAACTCAAACTTAGATATATCTTTTCTCGAGTATGTGCAAAACATTTTTCCTCTACATTATGTGTTTAAAGTTTTCAAACATTTGATGAAGCTTTTGCCATGGCTCACAAACTAGAGAATAGAGCCATTGATGAGGGAAGATTAAAGTTGAGGAACAAGAACCCAACTTACAAACCCAATGAGCCCTTTTCTTCCAAACCACACAACCAAATCAATCCCAACACTAAAAACAAAGTAACTACCAATGCCATTGTCCTCAAATCCATGCCACCACCACCTATGAACCAACAGAACCCAAGGAACCAAACCTTTGACTCCCTTAATTATTCAAACTATAACCAAAGAAATCAAACTTGAAACAATAATAAGTAATTGAATCGACTTGGGGAGCTTTATCCTTCTATTTTGGAAAAGTTACTAAACGACAATATCATCCAACTTATACCAATTAAACCACCCCAAGAGTTCGATGCTTCTTGCCCCATACCTAATTGATATAATGAGAATGACCATTACGCTTTTCATCAAGTCATAGGACATGACATCCATAGGTGAAATACCTTTAAATACCTTGTCTAATCCCTCATTGATAAGGGGGAACTTACATTGGACAATCTTAATGCACCACCAAACTAAGTCCTTGACATATTCTACAAGACTTTCCCTAATCATTCTCCTTCTACCCCTCATCATGAAAATAAATCAAACCATCTCATGAGGCACATACTATTAATGTGGTTAATAATGAACCCATTGATGAAGGAAATTTCACCTCAACCACCTCTTTCCCTATTCCCATAATGGAAGAAAAAAGACTGCCTTCTATTCCTTTAGACACCCAAATAAAGGAAGCCATTGTACCCACTCTTTCATTGGAGGATATCACACCTACCTCCCCTATCATAGATCCATCCACCTCCTCTTTGGAATCTATCTCACAAGAGAGTATGACTTCATCCACACAACCTCTAATTTTGAAGCCCTCTATCAAAGGCCAAGACAAAGGTAAGGAGATCAAACTAGAACTTCTAACCCCTCCTTTAGTGGACCAACAACACCCTTCTAAACCAAGAAAAACCTTCACCCAACTAACTAAAATATCCTTCAAATTAATCAACCCTCAAAAGATAAATAAAATAACCAAATCCTCTCCAAAACCAACAACTAAAATAAGGAAAGAAGTAAAACCACCAAAAGGTCCAAAACCCTGAATTTTACCCCCCTCAACCTTGCCCTCCATTTCAGGTCCTCATCCATCTACCTTGAACATGAAGTCCATCATTTTTACCAAAACCCTACCACTTTTATTGGTCATACCTGCATACTTACTTTCAAAGGAACCTTTTCCCACTTCATCGATAATTCCTAAGTTACCTACCTTACCATCATCTACCTTCAGCTCATCGACCATCTTATTCAAACCAAAACTATCAACCAAGTATACCACTTTACCCAAGACACCTATCACCAAACCCATATCCCCAAAACCTTATACTTCAACACCCAAAAAAAAAACCACTAAACCTTTACCACCTTTAGTTGAATCTTACTTGATCATCCTCCAGTGGTTATTGTAAACTTCTTCCTTGAGCTTACCACCCATCAAACCCTTTGACCCTTCACATACCAAACCCTCTTGGTTCAATGATAACTTGATATGTGCATATAATAGAGCACAAGACATGACATCGATAATTGTAAAGCTATCCAAGTGCTTGTTCATAACTTGTATGAAGATGATGATTTGTTATCAGATAAGCCTCCTTCATCCTCATTACCAATCCAACCACAAACTCAACCCATCCGATCTTCGATCTCACCCAAAAGTGAAGAGTAAGAACCGAAGCAACCACCTAATCTAGAGAACCCCCTTATCCACACTATACACATGATTACCTAATCTCATGCCCAATAGAAAGATAAAGGGAAGACTAAGGCATCCATTCTTTGGACTTACCCTCCCCAAACTCCCAAACAAATAATACCAAACCTTCTCCATCTTCAAACAAACCCAAGGTGTCTATCTTAGGTACATCCCCATCTAACCCTCCATACCCTACCCCATATACAATATCCATCCTTAAACAACTTCACCAAACTCCAAAAAATATGATCTTGTATGAGTTAATATCTACCTCTCCCCATCACCGTTAAGTACTCATAGAGGCTCTACAATCCATCAAGGTCCAACCCAATGATCCTCAATCCATAGATGATTTTGTTGGTACCCTTCAAACTTCTAATCTTGTCACCTTCAAGAATTCAAAAATACCTTAGTTCATTCACAGGATCCTGATCCCTCCCTCTTCATTACATCATACATCAATCAAATCCACATCAAAAGAGTGACAATCAATGGGGGAGCTAGCATCAATATTATATCCTCCCATGCTTATGACCAGCTACAGTTACCTAAAAACATCATGTCTAAAAGCTCAATGGCCCTTTATTCTTTCAATGATATATGGCTACCACCTTGGGCATAATTATCCTCCACATTTGTGTAGGGCCTCATACTATTCCTAAACTCTTTTATGTTGTAGAAGGAGAGTTTTAATCCAACATTTTACTTGGATGCCCTTGGATTCATGCCATGAGTTGTGTCCCTTCCACCTTACATTGATGTGTCAAGTTTGAACATGAAGGGCAAGTTGTGACTATCCAAGCTGACCCTAGCCCTTTTAATCTTGTAATATGACATATCAGCCCAATGACATCCTTCTTCCTCCTTCATCCACCTCACCACCATCTGCTAACAACACAACCTCACCAACCAAAACCCATAGCATTTCCACACCTAATGTTGATGAAGCTTCCACAAGCTCATTTATTTCCTCTTCTCAAATTCCTATAGAAGACCCCATGACAACCACATTCTAACATCTTTCCTTTTGGGAGTATAGACTATTAGCCTTAAATGTCTTCCCTACTCCCCAAGAATATGGGAACCTTAGACATGACCTTTCTTATGATCCTAACATTAGGACATCATCCCCTTTGGGCTAACTAACAATAAAAAAAATCATTTATGGGGGATTTGATCAGTCGCTTCTAGCCCTTACCACTACTGCATATATCCAACCATTTACCTCTAACTTTTCCTACCTTAACAAACCAGAGTTTGCTAGACTACATCTCCATAAGTGTGCTTGGAAAGGATTTGGCCTCGGTCGTTATGAACAAGGGCCTCATGAGTTACCCCATATCAAAACTTTGTAAACTCATGAGTCATTTGGCCTTGGATAAAAACCACCAAAAGAACCAACCAATTCACCCAAACCCATTACCAACATGGAGGAATATAGCCCATCCTTGCCAACCCAACAAATTTCTCCACCTGAAAACCCTGATATTATCCCTCCCAACTTTTTTTTGGATCAATACTATAAGTTTTGGCCCTCTCATCTATCAAAAGAGTGGCCAAACCAAAGTCCTTCCACTCGTACATCTTAAAATGGTAGAAAATGATTCTCCTACCATCCACACCATCCAACACCAAGATGATGGTTCCATTCTTACCTCCCTCAATGCAAGATATTTTTATATCCACAAATCCCTTCTTCCTAAGACCTCAACCATATCAAATGAATCCACCATAGATATCAAATTGGGCACTCTGGATAACCCTCACATTGTCAAGTTAGGTCAATCACTGAATGTTGAGGAACTTTGAGACTTATCCTCTTTCCTCTAAGACTGTAGCATAGCATTCATTTTGTCTTATAAAGATATGCCTAAGATTTACCCCACCATTGCTACCCATAACATAGTCACTCACTATTATTCCAAGCTTGTTAAATAGAAACTTTGATGCATGGATCCTCATATAGCCTTTCTCATCAAAGAAGAGCTTCAGTGTTTCCTATTTGTAAACTTCATTTAACCCATTGACTACCCCCAATGGGTCTCAAACATTGTACCTATCACCAAAGTCACTAGGGGTCTACACATTAATGTGGACTTTCATGAAATTAACCTTATATGCCCCAAGGATGACTTCCCTTTACTTAGCATTGACCAACTTGTTGATCTTACAATTGGCCATGAGATGTTATCCCTCATGGATAGGTTTTTGGGTTATAATCAGATCTTGATTACTCCTGAAGATCAACATAAAACTACTTTTACCACCCCTTGGAGATCTTTCTGCTATAGAGTCATGTCTTTTGGGTTAAAAAATGTTGGTGTAACCTACCAACATGCCATGACTTATATTTTCCATGATATCATCCATAAGATTTTAGAAGACTATGTGGATGACCTTCTCAATAAATCCAAACTCTGAAAAGATCACTTGACTATTCTTATGATCATATTTGAATGCCTCATCTGTTATCATGTTTGCCTAAATCCCAAGAAATGAATTTTTGGGGTCCTTTTAAGAAAGCTTATTGGTTTTATTGTCTCTCTTCATGTAATTTAAGTAAACCCTATTAAAGTTAGATAAATTTTGGACATGCCTCCTCCAACCAACCTTACGCAACTCTGCAGCCTTTAGGAAAAACTTTAATCCATTCACCATTTTATTTCCCAACTTTCAGACTGATGCCAACCTTTTCATCACCTTCTAAAGAAGGATGTCTCTTTCAAATGGAATATAAATTATCAAGAGGCCTTTGATTCACTCAAACAATACATTTTATCACCCCCTGTTCTCACCCCTTCTAAGGATGACCACCCCTTTTATATATATATCTCTGCCACTGACCATTCCCTAAGGGCAATGTTGGCTCACCGAGATGAACATAAAGAGTGAGTCATACACTACATTATCCATACACTTGTAGAATATGAGACTCAGTATATACACACTGAGAAACTATGCTTAGCATTGACCTTCATGGCCACCAAACTCTACCACTACCTTCTTAAATATAAAACATATGTCATCATTAATATCGACCCGCTCAAATACATACACTCTAAACCATACTAAAATCAATGTATAGCGAAGTGGCTCATACTCCTAGTTGAATTTGACCTTGATTCCTCTAGTAGAAGTCGATTAAAGGTTAGGTCATTACCGATCAATTGGCTAAAGCACCTTTAGCAAATAACCAACCACCTCCTCTTGCCTTTTTGAACAAGTCTATCATGACTCTTTTTCAAGAAGATGACATAACATACCAAATGGCCATGTTATTTGATGCCTAAAAATGTTAATAAAGAGGGGGTGTCAGAGTTATTATCATTCCTTTTGATGGTGAACCCCTTCCTCTCTCCTTCAAACTTGACTTTGAATGCACCAATAATATGGCCGAGTATGAAGCCCTAGTGATAGGACTTTGAATTGCTCAAAGCTTGGGAATTAAGACAATCCATGTCTTTGGTGATTCCTAGCTTGTGGTCAACTAGGTCAATGGATCCTATCAATGTAACAATGATGTATTGCAAAAATATAAACTTTTAGTTGACAAACTCTTTAAATCATTTAAACATTACCTAGTCTAATCTATTCCCTGATCTACCAATAAATTTGTAGATACAATGGCCTACCTTAATTTTTATATCCCTTCTCAGCCTTCTAATTATAAAATATTTGTCACCATTCATCATTTTACCACACCCTCTTATGGCCAATCTAACCTCTTTACCATTTTTAATGTGGAAGAATCCCCATCTGACATTTGGTATGACCAAACTTTCAACTACCTCAACCTAGGCATTATTCCTCTCAACCTCTCTAAGAATGCTTGAAGATATTTTATTCAGAGTACCTCTCATTACACCATACTAGGGGGAATCCTTTAAAAACATGGTTTTGATGGTCTCCTTCTTCATTGCCTACATAGCCATGAATCTTCCTATGACATCAATTAAACACATGATGGGATATGTGGGGGACACTTAAGTGGCCTAGCAGTCACTAAATGTATCCTTCACCTTGGATACTATTGGCCCACTCTCAACCAAGACTATTGTGATTATGTAAAAAAGTGTGTTAAATGTTAACAACATGTTATTTTACATCACATGCCAGCCAATAGCCTCTAGGTATCTAAGGACTTTGGGCTTTCTCTCAATGGGGGCTTGATCTCATAGGGGAAATTAAACTCCATTCCTCATATCGACATAAATCCATCATCAACACCACCAAAAATTTTACCAAATGGGTAGAAGTTATCCCTCTTATCTTGACCAAAGCTGAGAACATTGTCAACTTTATCAACCATCACATCATCTGACACTTTGATGTTCCTCATAAGATCATCACTAATAATGGTAAATCTTTCAAAAATAAGTAGGTCTAAGGGCTATGTGATGAATTTGGCATTGATTTGAGATTCTTCACCTTACCGTCCATAAGCAAATGGATAGGTGGAAGCCTTTAATAAAATCCTTAACAAAATGATAACCAAATTAGTCAATGCTTCAGGTCAAGATTGGTACTTGCACATCCCATTCACTTTATGGGCATATATTACTAGAATTTGAACCTTTATGGGTGCTAACCCTTTCTCTTTAGTCTTCAGAGCATAAGCAGTCTTGCCTCTTGAAGTCCAAATCCCCTCTCTTTGCATATCTTTTCAAGAACTCATTTTTTAGGAAGATTTTTGTCAGCACTATTTAGCTCAACTTGAGATACTTGATGAGCTTCATTTATCAATCCTCACCCACCTCCGTATCTATCAAAATATGCTTATAATAAACACCTCAAACCATGAGAATTCAATATCAGAGACCTTGTCCTAAGATAAAACCAACATGTGACCAACATGGAGAAGAGTAAACGAGGTAAGTTTGCTTTTATTTGGCTTGGACCCTATATCATTACCTATAAGTATAGATCAGGAGCTTATCATTTATCCTCCCTCGAAGGTAAACCAAAACTTGAGCCCCTCAATGCTTCATATCTACATCTATTTTTTTGTTAAAAAAGGATCAAACTCACTCTTTTTGTATAACTTAAGCTCATCCCTTGATTATGGGATTTTAAATATCACCCATATCTCTCCTCTCCTCTTGAGGAAAATTTATTACAACATAGAACCATGTGATTAACCATCACAATAATAGCCTAATCCTAGATATGGGTACCATGGCTCTACCCATAGCATGTTTCTTATAGATATTTTTCATCTTTAATAAGATGGAATCCCATGGTCATTGTCTCTCAAAACCATAACTTTCACATATCATTTACCTTCTTGTGTTAAAGTTTCACCCTCATAAAGGTAAACCTCTAAACCTAATTAGACTGGTCCATGTCTAAACACATTTCATCTTGTAACAATTATTTGGGTCAATATCTTAAGCATTGTAGACTACTCCCTTGAAGGAAAGCTGCTCAAAATAAAAATAAAAATAAAAATAGCCAAATGTAAGGTAGACTACTCCCTTGAAGGACATTTATCAAGAAATTTAAATAAATCCAATAATATTATGCCACTCCCATAAAGGATGGCTAAGTTAAATTTGTCAAACACAAAGTAATTTCTTGGAATCTTCCAACATCGATCAGCTTACCATATACAACAATAACATAAAGGAACTACTATCATAACAAATTCTAAAGCCACAATCAGCTCTCAAGAAGCATAATAAGTTGGAATCCGCAATCACCTTTCACATGTAGACTTCTCGCATTGATCAGTCTACATCTATCATACAACATGAACTTGTCTATTACCATTCTTAGGTCACCTATAGAAGGGAAAAATTAATTCACATGATGTTATCATACATATCACCCATTACCCTTCACACCACCTATCACCCATCTCCCCTTTAGACTATATGTACCTTAAGGGATTTAGAGCTTACTTGACATCCTGTGATCAAGAAACCTTCTTTATCAACTAATGACCACTCATGTGCAACATTTGAAAGGCTTATATTCATTAAGCTAATCTCACTTTAGGTCTATTTTTAGTCCTTATCAAAAATAAAGCATCAAGCCCTATTCTTATCTTAATGTGCCTAGTTGATATTTTCATCGAGACTTGTACCATCCAACATTGCAACAACAATAGTCATTCCTTTTACATTAAGCAAGATTACAACAACCATAACAATACCAATCATAATTATAACCATAACATTCAACCAGAAACATCTAACACATTTTATACATGTTTACACCAAACTATGTAATATTTTATTTAGGGTATGAGGAGTCACACGGCATATGCAAAGTTATCAAACTATCCACACTTCACCTAAGGCCTTTACATACATTATTTTCCTACCTAAGCATTAAACCAATTATCTGGTGACTCTAAATTTATGTTTATCCATCCTTTTACTTGATTACTCCTTGAATTGACATCTATACCATTCCCTAGCTCAATGGCCACTAAAGGGTATACTATGTTCTCCTCTCCCACATTCATCCCCATAAGGCAAGAATCATACTCTACGCTGGATATTGTACCCTACATGATCATCGTAGCCATTACATCACCCCACTCTAATTGTTTTTATTGCATAGGTACTGCCTATTGCTACCTTCATACACATCCCCTTAGATAGAAAGGGTTCCCTTCATAGACAGGTTAAACATTATGTTTTCCATCCCTACACCTCATGTAATGAAAGTCTCACCTTATTCACTACTGAGGAGGTTAGAGTTTATACTCGAGCTTAGGTCATGTGTGTCTTTCCTCTTGTTGTTGATCTAATAACACTTCCATTATTGCCATTACATGTTGCAGTATCTGGTAGATCCACACATTCACCATATTGATTATTTTAGGTCATGGAGGTTGTTGATCATATCCACCATTATTTCCATTATTCACCATCATCAACTTTATGTATTTCTCTGCACTCTCTATAACCTGCAAAACCAAATAACTCAATAATAGACATTCATCCTTATCATGATTCTTTAAATAGAATACCTACCCATTCTTCCTCACCAACATGATTCTCCATCCCACTAATGGGGATAGTTATATGATGTCATTGATTCCCTTAAATATTCTCCCACTTGAAATGGTCATGTCTACTTACCTTTTTGTGTGGACATATAACCCTCAATCTGATTGGTCACCTCTATAAATCCATTATGCACCATCAGGATATCTTTTTGTTGACCTTATCATTTGATCTACATCTGATATATTTTCTTGTTTTGTCATCTTGAGATCCTTATGGTCCTAGTGGTTATTAGCATCATTATCACCATTACCTTAGTTTACATAAATTGGCTTCTAACCATGGGCCACTATAACTATCACACCTTTGAAACTATCACTATTGTTGGTAGTGGTAACTCCCAAATCATTACCACTATAGAAAATCTTCCATCAGAGGTAGGCCACCATGAATTCATAGTAATGCATTCACCTTCTTGCCCCTTTTACCCTCATATTCCCACCAACCCATTACCACATGCTCTGAACATCAGACCCCAACCATTGGTAGTGTCTGCTCGAACATGGCAATCTTTTCTTTTTGGCTAGCTGAAAGGTCATCCATAGCAAGGGAATGACCACCTTATCTCAGCCACATAGATTATTATTGGTTAAGCTTGACTTAGCAGGACCAATAAGTCATTGGTTCTATAGAGCTGGGATAAAAGATACAAACATGACCACCATTTGTCTAGCCTACCCATGCAACTCTTGCATGAGGAAAGGTCTATATTCTATCACTTACCATGCTACTAACTTCCTTACTTGTAGAATATACTTGATCATCAAAGAAATTCTTTATAGGTCATCACTTTACTACTACCATTAAAACTTGGTTTGTAGAGGTGATGAACCTTGGCCAAAAAAACTCTGTAGATCTGGATAGACCCCCACCTCCTAAAACTCAACTTGTAGCAGTAGACACTATCTACAAACTCTTAACTTTGAACAATTTTAGAAGGTGTAACCTCCTAATAAAGGCACCTCTTCTTTGGATTAGCTCCATTAAATATTATTTGTGGTACTTAGCATTGTGTTCCCTTCTAATTTATCCTACCTTTCCCTTTTGTATCTCTCATCCTACTAAATGTGGGACCATTATGGTAGCTATTCACCAATCTACACCATTCACTTTCATCAACACCTTCACAAAACCCAAAACTATTGTTTTACAAAACCTTCTCCCTCAACCCAAACCAACCCATGTGGTCCATCAAATTAGGGTAGCCAATTTGAACACCACTCACCCAAACCTTGTTGAATTATATTGGCCTGATATTCATGGACTATGTAGGTGCTACTTCACTTCTATGGACAACTGAACCACTAACAACTAATTCCTATCCCCTTTTTATTCTCACTCATTTCCATTGCTAACCATGCCCTCTTACTTAGGGCATCCTACATCAAGGAATCTTTGAATTCTTTCTTAAGCATCCTTATATTTTAACACCATCTAATACTTCCTCTTAAGTTTTTTCCCCATTGTTAGGAGAACTACATCAGCCTGAGGTCTTTTTGGACTATGTTGGCAGCACTCAGTTATTGAGGTCAACTCAGTCGCATCCTTTATTTTGTTTTCCCTTCTCACCTAAAATCTCTTCCTCCACTTCTCTACCTATATCCTCACCACCTCCCTCCTTTCAACTTGTCAATCTCTTTTAACCACTTTTCTAGCGTGTCAATCTCTTTTAATAAAAGGGTTGATAGCCTTCCTCATTCACCCCTCTTATCTCCCATAAAGTCACCACCTATTCTACTTTGTTAACCTCACCACCACCTTTCCTTATATATGCTTCATGGCTCACTTCCCCACCCACCTTTTGCATTTTCTTCCTCTCTTTCACCTTATTACCAACCTTGCCCTTTAACCCCTTCAACTTCTTTATCCATCCTCATCATCTCCCCTTACCCTCGGCTATTTGTCATACCCTCTTTATCACTCTCTTTTCCTCACCCATTACACATTATACTATGCATTTTTCAAGCTTTCTATTTATTTTTTTGCTGCACTTAATCTTTATGTGTACCGCCATTCTCTACCATTTCACCACTCTTCCCAACGTACCCATTTTCCATTCTTCTTGTTTGCTTTTTTTCCATCCTTTTTATCTTCCTTTTTTTTCTCCACAATTAGATTCTAATTGGGCCATTATCCTTTGAGAAGCCTTCTATAATTATCCTTTTCTTCTTATCTCATCTTGCCTTTTACCTTTCATATTCCCCTTTTCCTCTTTCCATCTTAGTACTCACTTGTCTTTTGCATCTGTGTGAATATCTTTGCTTTGTATCCCTTCTTCAATTCTTCCTTTTTCTTCTTATCATCCCTGATTTTCATCCCTTATTTTCATCTCATTTCCTTTCATTGTGTTCCCTTATTTCTTCACCACCTCATCATGGCTTCAGCTTGTCAATCTATTCTAACAAGCTGATTGATGTCTACTTTATCTCTTCACCTTCTTGTCCACCTATCCTTTACTTCCCCTCATTTTTCTTAACCCCTTTCCCATTTTCCATCCCATTCTCATCTCCAAAACCACCATCTACTTTACTTCATTGTTCCTCTCCTTGCCTATATTCATCCAATGCTTACATGATTTCATCTCCACCTATGTTTTCACTCTCCTATCATCCTTTTTATATCCTTATTTCACTCCTTTTTCCTCTTGTTTCCTTTTCTTCTATGTATTTCCTTGTGTTTCATTTTCATCACCAATCTATTTTCTCCTTGGTCTATTTTTAGACTTATTTTCAAACTTTCATGGCCTCCCATATTTCTCATCCTCCCCTTACCCTTCATGATTGTTATACTTCTTTCTCCATCCTTTTCAATTCCCCAATATATCATTCTTCATTGCATCCCTCACCCCCCATCTTCCACCTTTTATTTTTCTTCTCTTTTCTCTATTTCATTTCAATTTTTTTCCATCTCCCTTAATGACATCCCTTACTCTTCCCGATCTTCTTTTTCCTCTTATATGACCATGCTTGGCTCCTTCCATCCTTCTCCACATTCATATTTATATGCGACCTTATTTTCTCTACCTATTTCTTCATCTATTTCCTATCTGCCTTCACCCCATCCCTTGTTGGATCTCCCTTCTTTTCTCCCATTCAACCTCCACCTCTTTATAGTGAAGTCACTATTTGTGATTGTTCTACATACATCTCCTTGTCTGCTTCCTCATGTCCTCTATTCCCTTGCTTTCATGCATGAAATCTACAACTTGCTCCCTGATTTAATTAATATTATTATTCCCCTCATTCCATATTCCAAAACCCCTTAGAGTCTTTCTCTGAATTCCCTCAAAAATCAATACTTACTTATTTTGGGACCCCACTGGTGATGAGTTTAGAATATGGCTCATTATTGACATGTTATTTCCCTCAATTCATCTCTCTAAGGATTATCTTATATAAATCATAGATTGCTAGATAGCTATTACATGGAAAGTAGATATTTGTCTTGTTTATATTAAACCAAAGACTAAACCTTTACTTTGTCATTAATGTCTAATACATAACATGTTTTACTAATTTTTGTTGTGAAGAATGCTCAGGAAGAAGACACAGGTGATGTATAGTGAAAGTTTAATTTTGATCTCTATCCAGTAGAACTATGAACTCACATAGATGGCTTGTTTCTACGGACTCTACAGGATTATTTCTATGGACTCCACAGGCTTGTTTCTACAGACTCTGTAGGCTCATTTCTACCGACTCTGTAGGGTCAATTTCATAGATTCTGTAAAGATAAAGCTATAAATGGGAAGCTGGCGACCAGATAAGATGAGAGAGAATCATTCCAGTTGGAGTTAAATGAGGAAAATACCCACCTACTATTTTTTAAGATTTTTTTTGATGAAGTTGTATATATTTGGATCTTAAGACTATAATAGAATAGTATATCTATTTCATTAGAATAATTGGATCTCTTGGAATCCAATCTCCTATTTTTGGATGAGTGGATCGACCAAAGAATCCTATCTCTTTCCATCCTATTTTAAGTTGATTATATTAGTATAAAATGTAAGAATTTTGTTATTAAAAGGGGGGAATAATAGATAAAAAGATACGTACAAGCATATTACATGTTTTAGACAGATTGTAATCATTTCAGTTTTATGAATTATCACTTCAATTTCTAGCATTGATTAATCTTTGTTCCTAAGTTTGAGAGGAGTAAGGAACCACTCTCTTTGGAACCAATAATTATGTATGATACTTATGCTATGTTATATTAACTCTTTGTTATAACTAATTATAATCTTGCTAATGTTTGCATTCATTCATAAAACATCAAAACAAATTCACAGTTCAAAAGGCATTTCCTTATTCCAAAGTCATTTCCTTTCTAAGCAAAGTGTGTTTTTTTTTATAGCAAATATGTGAAGCAAATTTCCTTTTCAAGTTAAACATATCCATTTCCATGCAAGCGTACATAGGAGTGTGATTTTATTTTCAACCAAAAGAGTGGATTTATTTGATTAAATAGTTGCATCTTTTATTTTTAATCAAAAGAGTGAATCAAGTAGTTTAGGACACATTTCGTTCATTATTCAAAGTTAGAATAGGACCATTAAACACCCCCACAAGTAGACTTCTAAATCTACCATCCTACACCTTACTGTAGACAACTTTGGACACCAGTCCTGGGTGATAAGATATCAATTAAACATTGATTAAATGGAGAGTTAAATGACACTCATCATTTTTGATGCTGTTGTCAGGGAAACAAGGTGTTAGTAAGGTAATAATTATTGGTCTAGAGTGAAAAATAGACAAATTTGTAAAAACCATAAAAATTCAATAAATTGATGTACCATCCTAGAGACTCTAAAGGATGATTCATCCCAAAATTCCCACCAAGAACACAAGTTGAAACTCCTTCAACATCTCTAAGTAGTGAACCAGAAGTTACGAGTGAAACCTATCTACAAGAATCTTTAAAAACTTGGATAGAAACCAGGCCATTGCCACAAGCAAGCCCCATAGGACAAATTCCTCAAGATCAATCTCTTGAAGGAAGACATTATTTAGAAATTGCCAAGGACTTAGAAGAAGCATTTCAAAAATCTATAGCTGAAGAAAATTATGAGAACTTTGAACAACCCATAATTGATGCCACAAATATTTAGTGGGAAGATCATCCCACCTTTGAAACATCATCAAAAGAAAAAAATATGGCTCTCCAACAAAACTAACTTGCACAACCAGGAAGGACTTTTTCCTTTCCTATTATTGCAGATCCTAATGATCAAACCCCCATGAAAAATATTTTACCAGCTAATCTGCCAAATTTCTGGGGAAGATCTAAGAAATATCATGATCAATTCCTATTTGAGTTTAAAGTGCTATGTCAAACTTCTGATTACACAACATATAGATATAAATTAAAGCTATTTCCCTCTACACTTAAAGATGCAGCTATGAGATGGTTCATGAGTTTACCTAGTGATTCTATTAGAACATGGGATGACATAGAGACAAAGTTCTTAAACAAGTATCAAGATTATTACCAAGTGTGAGAAATAAAAGAGGATTTATTTAAAATTAAATAGAATGAGGATGAATCTTTAGAGGATTATTTGGATATATTCATGTTCACTCATAAAAGAATCAATTATCCACTCACTAAAGAAGTTTAGAAATTGGTTTTCTTAAAAGGATTGGATGAAGATACTAGAGATGCCTTGAATATGATGGGAGGTGGAGATATAAATAAGTTGGCTTTTGATCAGATTTCTAAGCTTTGTACCAACTACTCTCAAACAAAACTTGGAATTAGGAGAGGAAGGTTTGGGAAATCTAATGAAGTGGGTAAGCTAATGGAAGAATTTTCTAATCTAAAGATGGATATTTTGGTTACACTAAATAGTACTTTAGATGGCCTTCAAGTTAAGGCAAATTCAATAGAACCCTTAGCAATCTATTGTCCTAAGTGCAGACAAAAACATGCCCTTAGAGACTACCCCTAGATAAAACCAATGTTTCATCATGTGGGATATGTGATGCAACATATCATGATACCAAACATTGCACCCTTCTGCCTATTTTAAAAAATCAAATGAAAACACAAGTCCAGTCCACTGAAGAATTAAATTATATCCAAAAACAAAACTTTACCCCACAAAACTAGGCTCAAGGATAGTTTAATGCAATAAACCCAGTTAATCCATGGATGGCACCATGGAATGTTTTAGTTCCTTCACCTTTTTGGAATCAAACCTAAATTCCATCAATCCAAAGTCCATAGGCAGGACAAGATTAGATGCCAACACCATCGTGGATGGTACCACATCCATAGCAATAATGGGTACCACAACAACAATGGATGCCATAACAATATCAATAATAGAATCCACAGTGTCACCTATAAAAACAATTCATATAACCAAGAAGACCACTTCAACAATAAACTATAATGCCACCCCCAGATATGCAACAACAAGGACAAATTAATCAACCCTCAATGCCTGCATAACCAATAGCAAATCTAAAAAATAAACAACTAGCACTTATTTATGTTAATGAATAGAAAGAGACAATGAATGTTGGAGCTATTGATTGTTCAAACATACATTTAAGATCAGGGAAAACTACACAAAAACCTCTATTTATCATTTTTGAGATACCTGATAAAAAAAATATAATCATCTCAATTAAACACTAGAGAAGCTGAAAGCAAAATGAACCCTAAAGCAAACAAATAAAACATTGCTACACCATTAGTTCCCTTCCCTAAAAGATTAAAATAAATTGATATTAAACCAGAATCAAACTTGGTCCATGAGTTACAAAAGATCAATATTGAGGTACCCTTACTACAAGCTATTAGGGATATACCTGAATTGAACAAGATCATCAAAAACCTTTGTATCAAGACACCTGGGAGGAAATTAAAATATCTAAGAACCATTCATGTTGATGGAAAAGTTGCTGATTTATTAGTAGGAAAATTATTAGTTGCAAAATATGCAGATCCAGGAAGCCCAGTGATCATAGTCACAATCAAAGGTAAATAAATTACTAATGTCTTGGTATATTTTGGAGAAACAATTAATGTTATGACAACTTATACTCTCCACACATTATCTCTTATGAGAATGTAACCCACAACTACCATTCTTCAAATGGCAGACCAATCTGTAACTAAACCAAAAGGGACTATAGAAAATGTTGAAGTACTAATAGAATTTTGGGAATATTCAGTAGATTTCATGGTCTTATAACCTAAAACAAAGAATCTAGGATATCCCATAATCCTAGGTAGACCATGGTTGGCTACTATAGCAACATTAATTGATTGCAGGTCAGGAGACATGACCATTTTTAATGGGTTAAAATCCAAATGCATCTCTTTGTATCTTTATACAAAACCATCAACAAATCACATACAAGAACATTGGGTGGATGAATCAGACAACACATCAAACAACATTTCCTCCTTAGCTATGATCATAGTTAAAAAACACTTGGAAGAATTGAATGAAGATATATACCTAGAATCTTCAAACTCTACCAGTCCAGAATCTACGGACTCTACCAGTCTAGAATCTATGGACTACCTTAGTTTAGGATTCTTGGGTCAAATAGAATATTATAAAACCTCCACTTATACTTATTCTATTGTTTTCTCACCATATGATCATGGATTGATTTAGGAAAGTGTGTGAAAATTGGCAGAACAACAGCAAACTCATTTCTTAAATGCATTCCATTATTCTTTAGTAAGACTAATTCCTCTTAGAGAAGAGTTTGTTGATAATGTAACCATGTTTCATAAGCTACTTCCTCATCCATGTCCTCTGAACTCATTGATTAGTGAGTTCAAGCAAATAAAATCCAACTACCTAGGCACAAAATTAATCATGGTATTACCTGGAAAGATTTTGAACATCAATAGTTGGTTAACAAATGAAGAGGAAGATCAACTCTTTGAAGTATTGGAAAGACATACTACGGCTTTTTCTTGGGATTATACTGACATGAAGGGAATTTACCCCAATATATGCACTCATCACATTTACACAGAATCTGTCAAATCGGTCAGACAACCACAAAGAATAATAAATCTAGTATTAAAGGAGATAGTCAAAATAGAGATCCAAAAGTTGATGGAAGTTGGGTTTATTTACCCCATCTCAGATAGCCAGTGGGTTTCACCCTTGGTAATTATGCCCCAAAAAATGGAAAATTAAGGGCATGTGTAGATTATAGATAACTGAACAAAGTAACACTAAGAGATTATTTTTCTCTACCTTTCATTGATCAAGTTCTTGACAACTTGGTAGGAAAAAGATATTTTTATTTCTTGAATGGGTTTAGTGGGTATAACTAGATAATGGTGACATTTGAATATCAAGATAAAACCACATTTACCTACCTTTGGGAAACTTTTACTTACTGAGTACTCCCATTTAGACTCTATAATGCTCTAACAAACAAAGTAACACTAAGAGATTATTTTTCTCTACCTTTCATTGATCAAGTTCTTGACAATTTGGTAGGAAAAAAATATTTTTATTTCTTGAATGGGTTTAGTGGGTATAACTAGATAATGGTGGCAGCTGAATATCAAGATAAAACCACATTTACCTACCTTTGGAGAACTTTTACTTACTGAGGACTCCCATTTAGACTCTATAATGCTCTAACAACCTTCAAAAGAGCAGTTCTAGCAATATTCTCTAACCTTATAAATGATTGTGTTGAAGTATATATGGATGATTTCACCATTCATGGTGAAACTTATGAAGAGGCTCTTACCAACTTGGAAAGAGTATTGATCAGATGTAAAGAACATTAATTATCTTTGAGCCATGAGAAATATTTGTTGATGATGGATGAAGGAATAGTGTTGGGACACCATATTTTTGCAAAAGACATTCAAGTAGATCCAAAGAAGGTTGAAATAATCTCCAACTTACCCATCTCATAAACACAAATTGAAATTAAAAGTTTTTTGGGACATGTTGGTTACTACAAATGCTTCATAGATAATTTTAGCTAAATAGCTTCCCCTATGTTTGCCTTTCTTACAAAAGATTGTACATTTAAATGGAGTGATAGTTGCTAGCAGGCCTTTAAAACCATCAAAGCTAAAATCATTATTGCTCTAGTATTAAGAGGACTAGATTGGACTCAACCATTCCATATATATATATATATATAGATGCTTCCAATACAACAATAGGAGTAGTCCTTAGACAAAAGGATGAAGAGGATAACATGTATGCTATATATTATATTAGTAAAAACATGACTTCTACTGAAAGAAACTACACCACAACTGAGAGGGAATTCCTACTTGTAGTCTATGCAATTAAAAAATTTAGACACTACATAATAGGTTACAAGGTATTTATCTATATAGACCATTCAACTATTATATATCTTATCAAAAAACTAATTGTCAGAGGTAGGATTATTAGATAGTTGTTGCTCTTATAATAATTTGATGTTAATATTATAGATAAACCAGGGAAGTCTAATGGGGTTGCTAATTTCTTGTCAAGAATGAACACTACAGGTGAGGAAGAACCAGTGGAAGATGACTTTCCAAATGAGCAACTATTTTCTATTTTATAAAAATATCTGTGGTTTGCTGATATAGCCAATTATCTCACCACAGAGAAGTTTTCTCTACAATTTTCACAAAAAAAAAGAAACATTTAATGAAAGAAAGTTCTTCTTTTAAATGGATTAACATAATGCTATTTAAACTTAGACCTGACCATGTGTTTCACAGGTGTGTGACAAATGTTGAAGCTTATGATATCATCAGAGCTTGTTATGATGAACCAGGAGGAGGTTATTACTTAGCTCAAAGAATCATACACAAAATCCTAAGAGTAGAATACTATTGGCCTCACCTTCATCAACAAGTAAAAAGATATATCAGACACGGTGATGCTTGTCAGAGAATTAGACAGCCTACTCTTTCAATAGAGATGCCTTTGCACCCTCATCCTCAATTAGATTTAAAACTATTTAAGAAATGGGGAATTGATTTTATAGGCCCTATGGATCCTCCTTCCAGAGGAAAAGAATATCTCCTAGTATGTACAGATTATGTGACCAAGTGGGTGGAAGTGGAAGTATTAACTCATGCAAGAGAAGAGATGGTAGCTAATTTCTTATATTTCAAAATCATGCAAAGATTTGGTGCTCCAAGGGAGATAGTCTTAGATCAAGGACCACAGTTCATGTCAAACATGACAAAGCACTTCATGCAAGTATATCAAACTCAACACAAAAAAATATCTCCATACCGTTAATGGGCAATTTGAATTTACCAATAGAGAACTGGAAACTATTTTAACCAAGGTTGTTAGTTTCAATATAAAAGATTGGTCAGATAAGGTACTAGAAGTTATTTGAGCCTATAATATTACTTAGAAAATAACAACTAGATTTTTACCTTATGAATTAGTTTATGGTAAGAAGCCTTTATTCTCTATTAAATTTGAATTACAAACTTTGAAAACAATTGTAGATGTAGGGATTGAATTAGAAGAAATACAAAAAGAAAGACTCTTATAGCTTAATCAAATTGATGAGATGAGGATGGAAGCACTACAAAAAATTGAATTGGTACAACATCAAAGAAAAGTTTGTCATGATTCACAGATCAAGCAACGAAAGTTTTAGAAAGGAGATTAGGCACTATTATTTGATTCTAAATTTCAATAGTTTAAAGGTAAAATACAAACTAGTTGGTTGGGACCTTATCAGATTGAGGAGGTATTTAAAAATGGTTCTATTAAGCTAATGCCTATTGATGATAGTTGAATAGATCTATTAGTCAATGGACATATATTGAAGCTTTATCAAAAACCTATCAATAAAGAAGAATCTATTCAAAAGGTAAAAGATCAAGTAGCCTTTTTGGAGGACTCTGTTTCTTTCAGAGAACCTGCTCCTTGATGATCTTGCATATATATAAAAATAATTTAAAAAATAAAATAATATTAATAAATATATATATATATATGTGTGTGTGTGTGTGTGTGTGACTATTAACAATGCATGACCAGAAAACTAGTTTGTTGGCTAGCTATGCATTACAAAAAGGGCTTTGGCTAGAAAGCCAACAATGGCTGGCCAAAGAGAAAAAACAAAATATATATAAAAAAAGAGAATCTCATCATGTCACTATGATTGGTATTCTCCATGCAATCAAATTTATTCTTTCAATACATGTTGACTAATCCATGCAAACTTATTTGTGCAGGATAAATGGCAAGCAAAGGATAAATCTAAGGTCAAAAGTAAGTGAGACATATATTTTATTTATTTATGTTTAGTTAACTAATTCTCTTTGATTTAATTAAGACTTATTCTATGGAGATGACCCAAACTTGAGCCTTCTAAAATAGAATGACATGACACATACCATAATGGATAAGCATGCAAACAAGCTGCCAAAAGTGTATGGATAAGTATGTAGCTTTGGTACAATCAATTACATTATCAATAATTATAATGATGGGACATCATAAAAGGGTTCTAAATGAAATGATAAATCATTATCACCATCAAAGTGCCATGTCATCATTTCATCCCATTTGTAATAAATTGACAAAATAACTGGCACACTCCATAGAAATGTGCAGCACTAAATTGTATAAAGTAATCATATCAAACTACAGACTCATGAAGCTATGGATTTTCACAAAAACCATTTCATTTCTATAGATCCTCAATGATTATTGCCTATAAATTTTAATAGAAGCTGGTCTAAACCCTAATCTGAGTTAAATAAATAGAGTTGTCTATAAATATGAGTAGAAATGGAACAAAAAATGAGATCAAAGTTGAAGAGTGCAGCAAAGCTTCATAAAGATAAAGCTTCTATGGTAGTGTTTAGAGCAAATGGTTGGCTACCTTTCCTTGAAAAGTTTTAGGGTTTCCATGAAATAATGGTAAGAGAATTCATCACTAATCTCACCCTTAAGTTTTCAGTTGTTAAAGGCATTTTTATTCTTATTTCAACTCAAATTATAAGTCAAATCATACAAGTTCCAGAAGAGGGAATGAGAGCAACAGGCAGAATTCCATTTAGTGATTTAATTATTTAGTTTAATGGTAATGAACATACTAGGACTTCATGTCTAATAGATTCCAAGAGAAAATCAAAATGGATTCATAGAAATTTACTTCCTGAACCTTGGAGATTTGTAGCCAAGTAGGTACTCAAGTATATCATTTGTGAGGGGCAAAATAATCTTTTAGGAGGAGATGCCATGAAAATATTAATGCACCTTAAGTATGGGAGGCAAAACCCTCACTACAAGATTAACCTCCCATCCTTCTTAAATGGTGCCCTTCAAATTATGACTACAACTCCTAATGTTTCTCTTAGGCACCATGGCCTTATTCACCTAATTATCCAACATCACTTCCTTTGTCAAGGACAAGAGGTCTTGGAGGAATTTTAGAATAGTGTAACACAACAAATTCTAAATTTACCTACACAAAAAATGTCAATTTTACTATAAGAACATTCATCTCCACCTGCTACATCAGTTTAGAAAATGAATCCAAAGAAGAAATCATAGATTGTAGTCTCAAAACAAATCCCTTCTTCTTCAAGAAGAAGATTCACAAGGTCTCAAATCTTTGTAGTTTCAAGGTCCCTATAATAACCTCAAGAATCTATAGTGCAACCAATTCCCTTATCAGGAAGAAGAAAATTGAAATAAAATGTTGCTATAGAACTTGAGAAGACTGAGGGTTTGATGGTTGAAAAGGAAGGACAATCGAGTGTAGCTCAAAGAGTGACCAAAAGAAGGTTAATTTTGATAGATGAAGATGAATAAGAGGCTGCAGACATTCTAGATAGTCTTAAAAAGGTATCTCATTCCCCCATACATCAAAATATCCCTGCACCTATATATGTTGAAGCAACTCCTTTCGAAAGGAACTCTCCAATCATAATGGAGCAACCAATTCCAGAAGAAGAGCCAAACATGGTGGAGGAATCAAATATGGTGGGACAACCACATGTTTCAGTTGAAACTGCAATGAATAAAGGAAAAACTATATACACGAATGAGAAAAGAGAGTCATCTAATCTAAATGATCTTGCTATGCAGTTAACCTTGAAGCTTTCTCAAGATCAAGCTCTAGAGAAACAACAAACAACTGACATTGCTGACTTGATCAGTTAATTATAGAATAATGATCATCTCAACTCATTATTGGTGCAAAAATTGGACATAACATCTGTCAATCATACAACAAAAGTTCATAGATTAGAAGAAACAATAAAGAAAAATGAAATTAAATAAATAGACCTCTGGATATACGTAGAAAATTTGAAGAAGGAGAATAGGAGATTCAAAGTTTAGTAAACTCTTCTAAAGCATCTTCTAATGTTGCACCATCTCCTCCTAAGGTATTTGTTGACTAAAGTTGTCAAATACGTTGTCCAAGTATTCCTACCATGTAAATGCTAAATAAAATTGAACAAGAATATTCCATACTCAAACAGAAAAACAAAGTTGCAAATTCTTCAAACAAAATATTGGAAAATGAAAAGAAAGAATTAGAAGCTAAGGTCCACGATTTAGAAAAAAAATTGTAGGATGCATGCAAACTAGGGGAAACTCTTTTGGCATGTAGGAATCATTCTCCTGCATATAGTTTGTTTGTTTTTATTTAAAAATTTTTATAGATGGTAGCTTCTGATGATCTCTCGTCATATTTCTTAGAATATTTTATAGCCAACAACATTTCTAAAAAATTTCTATAGTGCTAAACCTAATCAGCAAGATTTGCTTTGTGAGTTTTATTTGCATGATTTTATCATAGGATACCATAAGCACAATAAGTTCTTGATAAACCTTCATGTAGGAGAAGTTCAACTAAGGGCATTTCATTCTACATTCAAAAATCAACTAGCATGGAAAAATAGATTTGAGGAGTATACAAATCATGCTAAGACTACATGATTGTGTATCAGACCAGCCTTTCCTATCCCCAGATTGATCAAAAAGAATTTTAATTGTGCTTATTTAAGCGATGAAGTTAAAACTCATTATTTACAAGATTTATATGATTGTGATGTTTCTTTTGACTTGTTTCAAGATAGAGTTTTGATTCAGTGGTGACTGCAAGTGTGAAAATATGGGACCAACTTTCAGTGTCTCTTAGAAGATGAGAGGTCATGTCTCCAAATAACTTAAGATGGAGTATGAAGAGAGCTACCTCAATTTTTTAAATCTTAATAGAGGTAATAAACTATGGGGGATAAAATAAATGGATTGGCATGAGATATAGACCCCCTTTGTTGATCATACATATTCCAGGTTGGTAGAGTTGGGCTCCACAATCAGAGTAACAATTCAATATATGGAAAAAAATGATTCAAGAACATCAGGGGTTTACAAGAAATTTAGACAAGCATATAACAGATGAATTTGATAACTATGATTTGATTCAGAGTGTGGAAAGCAGATGTCAGAGTTACAAATGCCAATAAATGTTTGTAATGGGACTTGTAAAAGGTAAAGCTTGGGGGAGATGAGCTTAGAATATGGCTCATTATTGAAATGTTATTTCCCTCAATTCATCTCTCTAAGGATATTATCTTATGCAAATCATAGATGGTTAGATAGCTATTACATGGAAAGTAGATATTTGTCTTATTTATATTGAACCAAAGACTAAACCTTTACTTTGTCATTAATGTCTAATACATAGCATGTTTTAGTGATTTTTATTGTGAAGAATGCTCAAGAAGAAGACACAAGGGATGTATAGTGAAAGTTTAATTTTGATCTCCATCCAACAGAACTATGAACTCACATAGACGGCTTGTTTCTATAAACTCTATAGGCTTATTTCTATGGACTTTGCAGGCTTGTTTCTATGAACTCCGTAGGCTCATTCCTACCAACTTTGCAGGGTCAATTATGTGGATTCTATAAAGACAAAGCTATAAATGGGGAAGTTGGTGGCCAGATAAGATGAGAGAGAATCATTCCAACTGGAGTTAAATGAGGAAAATACCCACCTGCTATTTTTTAGGATTTGCTTTTGATGAAGTTGTATATATTTAGATCTTAGGACTATAATAGGATAGTATATCTATTTCATCAAAATAATTAGATCTCTTGGAAATACAATCTCCTATTTTTGGATGAGTGAATCGACCAAGGAATCATATCTCTTTACATCCTATTTTGAGTTGATTATATTAGTATAAAATGTAAGACTTTTGTTATTAAAAGGGGGGGATAATAGATAAAAGATACGTACAAGTATATTATAGGTTTTAGACAGATTGTAATCATTTTAGTTTTATGAATTATCACTTTAGTTTCTAGCATTGATTAATATTTGTTCTTAAGTCTGAGAGGAGCAAGGGCCCACTCTCCTTAGAACCAATAATTATGTATGGTACTTATGTTATGTTATATTAAATCTTTGTTATAACTAATCAGAATCTTGCTAATGTTTGCATTCATTCATAAAACATCAAAACAAATTCACAATTCAAAAGGCATTTCCTTATTCCAAAGTCATTTCCTTTCTAAGCAAAGTGTGTTTTCTTTTATAGCAAACATGTGAAGCAAATTTCATTTTCAAGTTAAACATCTCCATTTCCATGCAAGCGTACATAGGAGTGTGATTTTACTTTCAAGCAAAAGAGTGGATTTATTTGATTAAATAGTTACATCTTTTCCTTTTTAGCAAAAGAGTGATTCAAGTAGTTTAGGACACATTTATTTCATTAGTCAAAGTTAGAATAATACCATCAAACACCCCCACAAGTAGACTTCTAGATCTACCATCCTACACCTTACTGCAGATAGCTTTGGACACCATGGTGCCCTAATTGATAAGACATCAATTAAACATTGATTAAATGGAGAGTTAAACCACACTCATCAACTAGCTCAAGGGTCAAGGGTTTGAATCTTTGTCATTTCTCATTTACCAACTCTACTACTTTTCTTCCTCAAATTATTGCATAGTACCCTTTCATATCCTATTAACAACATTGTTGTGGTGTGTGCATAATGTCAACTTACTTGGATGGTGATGAAAATACCCATCAGATCACCACAACAATTCGAGTAGTTTTAGATTTTCTAAAGCCTAGTAAAGCATATTTCTCCCTTTTCTTTTCTTTAAAAAGGTGGCAAAATTTTCATGCTTCAAACTGATTATCCATGATTGCAAATTCATTTTGCATAGTTGATGTAATCATGTAATTGCATCCTAGGTAATCTCATCTACCATTTCTACCACACCCATCAAAAACTATTTGATAGACATGTTTTCCACCCTTTGGCACTTCCATTTCTCCAACATCCTTCAATTGAACCTAACTACATGATATCAAATTAGGGAAACCAAGTTAACCAACACTCTTCACCTTAAAAGAACTACATTTGGCCTGACATTCTTTTTAGATTCCTATCCATGGAACTATGTAGGAAGCATCCACTTATCGAGTGCATCTGGAGTTAGCTCAACCATCTCCTTCCAACCCATATCTAATCCACCCACACTTTCACCATGTCCTCCTTGACATTGGTTGCTTTTGACCCAGAACATTGGTGTGTTTTGCAATAACTTTTGACAGTAATGACCAACCTTACCATGTTGAAATTTTAACCATTTGTACCACCTCATGCATGACCTGATCAATTATGTTGTTTTATAGGAGCACTTCCTACTTTGGATACTTTTGACCAACATTGAGCCTGTCTAGATGACTTAATAAGCCTAACTCAATCAACTATGACCAATGTTGTAGAATAGTTATCCATATCATGTGTCCTAGGATCAACCTTATTTTTACAAACATGGAAGTTTTAGTCTCTACATAATCTTGACTATTGATCTTAGATGCATTTTTTGATCCCATTGGTATTTCACATGCCCAACTACCTTGTGGCACCACCTAGTGCCTCCCCACCAACTTCTTATCAAACCTATACCTGATTCAGCCTTTTCTCATTGACTCTTAGTTAGAGGGGGAACACCTCCTCTCATACTCGGGGTACCTTGACCTTGAACCAAGCTATATGTTTTTGTTTTACCACTTGTTAATTCAAAGCTACATAACAAAAAGGGGCAAATGTAGACACTAGAAAACTCCACACTAACAGTTTTTGATGACTAGATGCCTTAGAACCCCCTAAAGACCTCCCTAAACCTTCTTAATCCTTAACCAACCCCTCTTAACCTAACCAAATCACTATTCTCCTTCTCAAAAATACTATTTTAAAGTACTATTCACTATCACTATTCACTATGGGACCCACCATCATTATTCATGATGACATGGCAAGTGACATGGTATATGAGATGGAAAGTGACATGGCATGTGACATGGAAAGTGACATGGAAGGTGATATGGCAAGTGACATGGCTTAAAAGTGATGTGGCTTGATGTGGGACATCATACCCCACCTGGGACCCTTTTCCAATGTGTTTAATGACCTCATTTAAGCATCACAAGGGTCTCCCCTTGAAATATGGTGAATTTCCACTTAAGGGGCCATAATTCAACATATATTTTGCCTTCGTACATGAAAATATCCTTAAAATGAGATATCTACCTCTTTAAAGACAAAGGGCACCCATTTTAGACTTCTTAACCCAAATGGTAGACTCACCAACCCAAATGGGAATCCTCACCAACCTCATACTTGAATAATTTAGGAACCATATGGAAAATGGCACCATATTTTTTGAGCCATCCCTTTAAGTGCTTGGATGAAGAAAATAAAGGGTGGTGAAAAGTCTTTAGTCTCATTTAAATCCATGTGCATGATTCCCATTCAAAATTGGATTTATGTGCAAGGTGGGAGACACACCAACCCAAATGAGAGACTTATGATCAAAGTGGGAATCCCCAACAACCTCATCCTTAACTTAGTTATGAGCCTCACTTGTAGAAATTTGAATTGCTTCACCATTCCTCTATTTTAGCATGTTTCTTCATATTAAATGTTATAAATACCCCCCCCTCTCCTTCACCAAAGGTTAAGTTGGCATTTAGTCTTTGGTTCTTAACATGTTGCTGTAGATTTTTGAAGGAGGCATAATTTTGAAGGTCATCATCTTGGAGGATTGAAAAAATTCAAAGCAACAAAGCTCTGCAGGAATTTATCTTCAACAACATCAACAATAATACCATCATCTTTCCCAAGCCAAAGAGGATCTCTCAACAATCACTTGGATCCAATGCACACACTTTAACAAGTATTCTTCCACACCCTTCATCACAAGTTTCTTCTTTTCACACTTAGGAAAAAGCAAAAATAAAATAGAAACAAAGGGTTGCAATTAGTGGTAGTTGATCCCCATCAACCTAATAATGACTACACAATGTGACTTGGGTCTTAATTATCCCCAATTAACTCACCCATTGAACCAATTAATCGATTGGTTCAATGGGGTTGCGATTATGGTTAATTGAGCCATGCTAATATAATTACGACTACCAAATTTTATTTAGGGCTCAATTTACTCCCCCATTAAACTAATTACTCCATTGGTTCAATGGGGGATATGATTAGGGGAAATTGAGTCTGTCAACATAATTATGACTACTTGAGGTGATTTTGTCATATCCTCAAAATTCAAACCATAACATTTTTGAATAATGAAGGACACATATGCATTTGTCTAATAATTGGTTAGTGGCTAAGATTACAATAGTTAAATCATTATAAAATCATGGCATGCACATGAATAAATATGATAAGGATAAAATTGAACAAAGTTATTACAAATATTAGTTTGGTCCTTTACACAGAAAATGGAGGGCTTTCCCTATACACTCAACCTCTAAAGATTGGGCTGACATGGCTAAAAAATTAATGATGTATCAATACAAATATAATCTATTGATATGGCTAGTTATCTTGGTGTGGCTGAACTCATTTAATGGGATGAGCTTATCAATGTGGATGATTATTTTGAGCTCATAAAACATAATGAACTAGATGATTTACTTGATTATGCCTAAGTAAATAGAGTTCAATTACCTTGAAGTGTTCATTGAGGGAAAAAAAACTATGGGGTGATGAAATATAAGGAGTAACATGATTTGAAGATGACCAAATATCATAGTTCTTGGTCCATGTAAGTCTCTCTAAATGGATTGAGGTTGGGTTAGATAAATCTTAGTATCTAACCATTTTATTGCAATTGATCTTGCCTAGTCAATATCATATGTGAATTGAAATGAGATTAGATGAGGCTAGACCTAAGGATGAGAAATGGGTTAAAAATGAAGATTTCATGTTTGGCAAGCTAATTGGTGTATTTATCTAGCTCGATGTGCTTTGGATAATATTTTTTGTTTGTATAATGCTTCTAATTGGCTAATGATTATGTTTGTCAAAGGAGTGTAATGAAATAATTCCAGCCAAAGTTTGGTGTGTATGTTTTTAATTTTCTCCACTGGAAATTGAGCAAGAACTCATGGAAAATGTCCATTCCTATGTGGATGTGCTTGTTCTGGGAGAATCATCCAAGGGATGTTGAAATAAGAATTTTATTCAATTTTTCATTTGATTCAAGGCTAATTATGATTTTTCCTTTAATATTTTGTTGTGAATGGTTTTAATTAGCTAATGTGTTTGATTCATCTAAATATTTGTATTTTTTCTTGAACTAGTTGACTATACACATGTAATTGAATCAATAAGAAATGAAGTGCTGGAAATGAAAGTAAACTAATATTTTTATATTTTTTGAAATGGAAATGCAAAACAAAAATAAAGACTATCTAGATTCAAACTTTTTTTTTTTAATGAATGCAATTATCAAGTTAAATGATTGCTAGGGATGAGTAGAAATTAAATCCTTTTGTGATTTTTCAGAACTATGTGCAAATGCAAACAAATTAAAACAAAAATGCAAAATACTATTTTTATAGTTTGATAAGTGTAATTTAAAAACTAAAAGTTTACCGACAAAGCAAAAAAATGATTTTATTTTAATACTTTTATGAATAAAAAGGTGAAATTAAAACTAATTAACTAAATATCTTTTAGTACTAAAAATGCAAAGAAATAACTATTGTTTTTGTTCTTTTTTGGTTTTGTATATGAATGCATGCAAGTGGAATGATTTGGGTGCTAAGATTAAAAGACATCTTATTTGGTTTTTGGAATGATATGTTTGATGAAACTAAGTTAACAAATGACTAAGCATAGCTAAGTTTTATTTTTACAAATTTATTATGAATGAATGAAATAAAAACTACACGTGTAAGATAAATAGTCAAAGTAAAACATTATATTTTTAGATTGGTGTGCATAGCTAAAACTATATTAATCTAGTTATATTTGTTCTTAGGATGCCTCTGAATCAAACTATTTTCAATTCTAAAAATTCAATAAATAATCATTATTTTAACTCTTCCAAATTCACAAAATAATTTTATGGGAGAGAAATTATTCTAATCTAATTAAAACATAAACAAACAAGAGTTAAATTCAAATCCTTCCACTTGGCAATGGTAGCGACAAGTTGAAAAAGAGAGATTGTGAAACTGATGCTTCCAAATCATTACGTTTATACCTCAAAAAATTTCCTAATTTAGACCCATATATTTTATCAACAAGTGGAACTATGATGCAGTGGGAACCATCAACCTCTTTTCTTTACTAGGTACTTCTATCAAGATCTTAACCCAACTCTTCTCCTTTGCTTCACCTACCTCAGTCTAAGCTTGCCTTCACCTTAAGTTTTTGATATATAGTTAAACATAATTAATCTTGCCTCATTTACACCTCTAACTTTCAACAACCATTCTCATGCAATCACACTTCTCGCTTAACTACAAACTCTCTTCTTGTTTTCATATGGACCATAGGTCTATCTACACCATTAATGCTCCATGACCCTGTTCTCATTATAAATTCATAGCATCCTTCACACACATCCTATGGGTTCTCTGAATAATAACTCACCTGTACTAACTTTTTGAATCTTCACTCACTCTTTATCCCCTTATATAAACTTCTTATCAAATTCAAAGCAAGTTTTCCTTGTAGTCCTCAAAACACACAAAACTCATTGGTTATAAAAAATTATAAGGATTATTGTAAAAATAAACCCACTTCTAGATACCCTTTTCCACATTTTAGCTTCACACAAAGTTTTAGGTCTCAACTCTCAAGGCTACCTAACCAACCCAGCACACCCCTCTTTCAATTAGGTCTCTTAAGGCCTCAAACAAACACATAGATCAAAAATATGTAATGTATGATTTTTAATTGATATAAAAACTCATCCATACTCTATAGTACATTAAAAAAATATGTAATACCAAATTTTATGATTTTTTATTGGTTTAAATAAAAATTATTGGACATTACCTTTGGAAACCCTAGTCTCAACTTTGACATGCCTGTGCAAAGCTGAGGGGGGGTAAACAAAAGGAAATTTATGAGTTTTAATTCACTTCAAAATATTATATATGTATTTTAATATTTATTTCATACCTATATTCATCTCTTCCAACCATTATTTGTAATTGATCAACCTCCAAAATGCTCCTACATATAAATATATAGAATTTTGGGTATGCAAAAAAGATTGTGGTACTATATTCTTGGTCTCTTACCTCTCAAATGTATTTATAAGATTTAAAATAAATCAATAAAAAAAATATTAAAATATGTATTTTATTATAAAACACTCACAAACCCCTTTAAAAACCATCAATTATGCAAACTTACTCATTATGCAGGACTGTGTATTGGCAAAATTATTCCTAAGGGGACTGCAATGGAAACTTTGATCAAATATTGAATTTTGAAGGCACTTTGAACATTAGGAATGATATAATTTGTATTTTAAGATATATCTAACACCTTATTTTATTGTAAACCCTTTCATGACACCCCAAAAACACCTCAATACTCTTTGTTCTTAGACTATATCAAAACATAGCTCTCATAGTTGGTGTCAAGAAAACCTTAAATCTATAGCTTACACGAGTATACTATATTCAAATATGAAAAACAAATCATGAATTATCATATACTAATAATCTTGGTGAAACTCATAAAATACTCTCTCAAAACATACTTTTCTTTATTAATCACCTTGCATATAAAACAATTATACATGGAATTGGTACTACAAGCAAAGTTCTTCTCAATATTGATGGTTTATTCTCTTTATTGAAGCTCCACCTCTGAAATCCTACAAATTTATCCTTCCTCCCAACCTATAATACACATTATCCTACTTTATACATGCATTTATAAACTTAATATTACTCAAACATGTAAGAATAACTCCTTTACAAGAACATTACCACGTAAATGAAAGTTACAACTTCAAGATTCATGTTTTTATTACTCTTGACTATACATTGTATATTGAGACACATTATTAGGGCACATATGGACCCATTAAAAACATTTATTAACATTTAAATTCTTCAAAAGCCCACAAGATCACTCAAAATCTTGTTCTAAATTCAAATTTTCAAATGTCCTACAAACACACAACTTCAAGGACTTATAATGATCGTAACACCACATAATGGTCCATTTTAGACCTATAACACCCATCACACACCAAAAATGGTCAAATTAAACTCTCAAAGACACTAACACCTCAATTTAGATTGTGATGCTCTACATCAAATTATAAGCACAAGGTGAAGAAAAATAATATCCTAGCTATGGTTGGTCCTCACAAACATCAAAGTGTTGGTTGAAAATTTTGTGAGTCCTCTTCTTCAAATTATAATGGTGAATCTAAATTTTCTATAAAGCTTTGGTTAATAATCTTAAATAATAAGAAAAGGTAAACTGAAGTCTCCTCAAATTCTCGAATAGTAGCCTCTAAATGCAAATTTTCAATCTATATTTTCCTTATAAAGAGACCTATTTCTAGAAATGAGGTAGATAATTCAAGTGGGAGTTAACTACACCTAATTAGGAATGAACTTAAAATTTATTTGGAGTGATTTAAATTATTTAGGGGTTGATTAAGAGTGAACTAGAGGAGATGTAATCAAATACATAGTCTCAAACTATTTTATATGCTTTGGGAGTTTTACAAGATAATATCCTAGAAAATAAAGCTCTTTGAAAGGAATGACAATATTTAGATTTACACTAAAACATAATTGATAATATAAATTTTTCTAATTAACATGTGTAATAAATACACTAAATAAAAATCAACTAAGGGACAAAGAGAGTGTATCTTATTTAATATTTTATTCTAGATCATGGTAGTGATCAAGAATCATCACAGGGTTATGTTATAGATCTAGGTTTAGTTCATTTTATGTTTTGACTATTTTTGACTTTTGAATAGATGTTTTGATCTGGGATAGTAATGTTGATGCTTATATCCATATTTGATGCTAATGTCTCATTAGAAATATACACATGATTGACCTCAAATTTGGATCAGACTTACATTGCCCCTTGTGTAATCTTTCTATGTCTCAACTTATGCTTGTTTATGCACTAAATATAAATAATAATCAAACCCTAGTTATTTTTCATTACACCTCTTGTAACTTGATACAAAGGGGTTAGTAACAAGTCAAGCTATCCATAGCAACCCTATTATTGCTAAGTGTTTCCTACATAGCCAATACTCCTAAGAGGGCCTTAGGATCACATATACTTCTCCCTCCTATGCATACATGTGGAAATGTAACAATATGACTATATATTATTTCTCCTAATAATCCTTGGTACAAGTGATGTAATAGTATATTTGACCTTTTGAATGCTTTAGAGATTTAAAATAATGTTGTAATGCAATTTGATATCTTGAAATAGAAATACTTTCTTATTATAGAGTTGCCTTATCAAATTGGAAGGTTTCTTGATTAGAACATAACCTTTATCTATATAATAACCTTTTGAATTTGAATTAGAACTTAATGATGTGTAAAAATATGAGCATAGAATGGGTAAAGAGGGCTAACAATATAGACACAATGCAAACGATATGAAAAAAGATGAAAAAATAAGACTAGACAATTACGTCGAGCTTGGACACTAACATCAGCATTAGTGTTCAAGATGAATACAAGTGTCTAGGGGAAAAAAACACTCATAAAACAAGCACAATAGGTAGGGGTCTCTGATATACACTAAATGAGGATAAACAAACATAGCACAAAGGCCTAATGGGCAGGTAAATTGAGTGAAATAAGATGGAACTAAAGAGGTTCATGAGAAATTACATCACTATATGTCTAATTCTTAGTAAAGAGTTATATACATATAAGAATACTAGTAATATGTGTACTTGTACCAAAATGTGTGTCTACAGTTTCTGCCCTTTAATCTAGTAATGCAAGAAAAATGGGAATTACTAGTTTAAAGGAAAATAAAATGCATATTGTGGTGTGGGCAACACACCTTGTCATTGCTTGAGTTGTGCCTTCAATATTTTATCCTTGATAATTACCTGAAACCAAGCATATGCCAAAAAATGATAAATCAATGTATATAATTTGTATGTAAGTAACACTAAAAACTAGCATAAATAAAGAGCATGGATAGAGTACATTTGTGTATGTGTCACGTAGTAACTGGGTCTAGAGTGCTATAAATTGGAAAAGTAGATATGAGAACTTGCAACCTCATGCATCTTATAACCAATAAAATGAGTGAGTCTACAAATGGTAAAAATGTGTTTCACCATGGTGGTGGTGTACCTAGAGTAAGGAGAGTTGGGAGGTGATCATACCCCAATGCAAAATAAGAAGAGCGGTGTTTTAGCTATTAGGAGTATCATTTCTCAATGAGCATAAATCAAAGTGCATAAGATATGTATATGTATATCTTAGTATAGAATGAGTGATGTAATAAAAAATTCCAAAAAAAATTGATGAGACTAGATAATTTAATCCTTCCTTTCGTACCAAAAAGAAAAACCAACTGCTACTGATGGGTAAGGCTCAATATAGTCCATAAATGCTTAATTAGGGTATTAGTACATTGGGATATTAGTACATATAAATTTTGGAATTTTGATGCTGATTTGGATCTTTTTAGTATTAATCACATATTGCATAGCATATGCACCTTGGATATGTCTCGTGTTGGAACTATATCTAATAAATGATATCAATATATAGAATTTTGCCATAACTATGAATTTGGATCATATACCATGTATGTTTTGCCAATTTGGAAATTTGTATAAGTGTGGATAACATGCTTCAAAAGCATGCCCCCACTATGTATAAAGGAATATGAAACTAGAATAAGTACCAATGTGTAGGGCATGTTTTCCGAAACATGCCCCCAATGTAAACTAGAGATGTTGAATAATGAATAGTTATGGAGAATATGTTTCACAAGCATGCCCCCACTATAGTCTGGAAATTATGAATGTGTGGAATTTATGTCCATATGACATGCCCCCACTGAATTTGAAAGCTGATATAAGTACTACATACTAGATGAATATGGAGAACATGCTTCCAAAACATGCCCCTACTATATCTGAGAACTGTGCCAAGTGTGTTTCGATTGTGTAGAACATGTTTGTAAATATGCCCCTACTGAAAATCCCCACTTTTAGGAGGAGAGAGTATGGTGTCAAATAGTGGTATCCTTATAAAAGGAATAATTGTAAATTTGTTTGATAACATTTGAATTGGTAATATTTTAGTAATGTTGTATCCAAGAATTTGTAACATTATTTTTGGTACTATCTAGAATGTCATAAGATATCTTTGTAGTAAAAAATCTAGTGATTTTTGAAAATGATTGAAAATTTATGAATTTAGTATAACATGGAATGGATCATTGTATATATGCCAACACAACTTGTGGTTTTGAATTTGTATAATCGGGGCTCAAGATATGGTCATTTGAAGTTATGCCAAGTTGGTATATTAGG
The DNA here is from genome assembly GCA_037957365.1 of Torreya grandis. Lineage (NCBI taxonomy): Eukaryota > Viridiplantae > Streptophyta > Pinopsida > Cupressales > Taxaceae > Torreya > Torreya grandis. The sequence continues at coordinate 2,463,946 of JARHVA010000107.1, forward strand.
TGGGTTGGAATAGAATTTTGAAATCATTTTAATTTTGAACCTTTATGAATTTTGAGATCTAATCCTAGAGAGAAAAACTTCCATATGGGATAGCTCCTTGTCCTTTACAATTTGATATGCTTTGGAGTCCCATAGTTGGCTAGGACTTTTTCAAGTTGGTAAGTAATTATTTGGCAATTTATTGATAATTTTAATTTTTTGAAAATTTATATTTTGACCCTAATTTTTGGCATTTTTTTAGGCTATTAGATGCTTTCATCAATGTCTTGGATGCTTGCATCAGGATGATTATGAAACCCTCTACTTCTAGTTATTATCGACCAATGTATGTGCCCGATGTTGACATTAATATTTGATGCAATTGTCCTATGTGGATGTTAGCATCTAACACTAACATCTCTGTCATTTGTGTTTAGTTTATTTGATATTTATGTAGTTTATAATAAAATGTGATTACTATTTTTTTTGTTGTCTTGGTTGCAGAAAGATGTGCATATTCAAGAGTTCTAGCATGGCCGACACTATTCAACTTTGGTGGAGCTGGGTCTAGATGCAAATGATTGGACCAGCATTGATTAGGCAAGATTGGGGCATGTGACTTGCTTGGGATATATTCTATATGACATACATCTCTTTACCACTCTATAAAAGAGCTAAAACCTAGATACCTGTACATTTTGTCTCCCTATGGGTGAGATGACTTTCATCCTAGAGGATGTATATTAGAAATTTTATTTGTTGGTTAGGGGTGAGAGGGTACAAGTTGCTGGTGATGGGAGTTGTTGCTATATTCAATAGTTGCATGTATAATTTATTGTTCAAAGGTATCATAGGCATGATCTTAGTATTATGATTCAAATTTATAACATAATTAGTGGTGGTGTTCCATGACTATATAAGTTTATTTGAGTATTGCTAGCATCATTTGTAGTTATGGAGGGTGGGATAGTTGGGATTTATTATCATATATACCAGGTGGTTGTCATATTGATTTAGATAGGACTAGATACTCTTGGGATTACACTATGTTATCCCACTTTTATAGATATTTATATAGGTTTACACTGGAGAGACATGGTGGCAGGATTGGTGTGGTTACTCTATTACAAGTCTAGGCATATGAGCACATTATAGTAGTGTGACCAGTTGGTGGTCCCCTTCTTGGATGATCCCATCCATATGTGTTTATTTAATAGTGGGTATTACTTCAAGGTAGACTTCATACCATAATGGAATACCTTATTATATTTTATAGGATTACTCTTGATAAAATTTTATGGCATCCTTATAGGACTTTTACTGGGTGATCAGAGGATGGTCATGACTTACGTGGAGTTCATCTTAAGATGTGGTTGATCAATCAATTTCTTGGAGTGTATGAAATATTTTAGTATGATCGAGTGACATGATAGTTTGGGATTCATCAAGGTGTGTCCTCAGCACCATATCCATGGCATTACATAGTATGGAATGGGTGCAGGCCACATGATAGACCAACACCCACTACTATAGATTTAGCCCCACACCTACGCGATGATCAATACCTAATGGTTCCCCTAGTAGTAGGATGTGATGTAGGTTTTACAGATGGGTATGTGTATTATTGGGTTGGGGCTTGATGGCCTCTATTGTTCCCTATTATAGTCATGTCTCTAGGTGCCATTCTTGTAGCATAAGCTGGTGGTGGAGAGATATGTGGTGATGGAGGAGACGATGCTCCAATATGACCAATACTAATTGATGAGTTATCTATTAGAGCCACATGTGAGTATATTAGTATTGAGTTTTTGTATTAGATTTGTGCTTAAAAATTATTAAGTTTTATATATGTGGTTAATTGGTGTATTATCTCAATTGTGTGTAAGTAACTAGGAGTCATCAAACATGGTATATTCAGTGATTCATGCCCTTAATTGTAGTGTACCAATGAACACAGTCAATAATGGATTTATAAAAATATTTATTATTATTATTTTTGTGCATGCACCATTTTTTTATCTAGTTATGAGAATTATGGTGGCATACCATATGGTATCTATAGAGCATGAGGAGTTGCTCAAGGAACTAGATAGATGGGACTCCCAAAGTAGACTTACACCGAGATCATGAAAACACGTATTGAGTGATATGATTATTTGAGATGAGATAGTGAGGAGGAAATGTAGTGTCTAGGTGCTTTCAAGGAGAGAATACATCTTATTTCATAACAAAAGGCCATAGTTTTATCTTGATGCATCTACCTTTAGAGGTGATGGATTTATGGATGTCAATAGTGGTGATGACTATACTCTAAGGGATATGCCCCTATACTTATGATTTATATATTTATTCAAATATTTCAATTTAATGAACCACTTATATAATTTTAATTATAAATTACTCATCATATGAAATGGAACCCTATAATAAATAATAATGTTTTACTGTAATGATCATGTGGTAAAGTAACTATCAATTTTGATTATGTAGTCAACTTTGTTGGAATAGTAGGCATAACTAGTGAATTTGTAGGTACATGTTTAGGAACCCAAGTCTATTTATAAGTACATCTCCTCCATGTGTTCCTTTATCCAAGACATGATCAACCATTGTTTATTTGGTTGGATCAATGTGGGAGTGATTAGTCTTGGTAAAGAGCATAATAGAATGATTTTTGCTAGTGGGTGTCTTCTGCAAGGGTCGATGGACCATGTTTTCCTTAGAAGGATTTGCATGGGATGGATCAAACTTGTTATATGTGACTATAGAATAAGTATGTGAATGATTTATATATGCCCTTTTCCTAAATGCAATAATTACCTAATCTGCTAATTTTGTAAGCTTTTACTCAAGATCAAAACACTCATTATCTTGATGTCCATTAATATCGTGATAAGTACAAAAGTGGTGTCCTTTTACCTTATCAAATATATTAGGTGGGTAATCTAAATTAGGATGAAGTTTTATCAATAATTTATCCAACAAATTTCGTAATATATCATGTGGTCTATCTTAGTACCAATCAAACTAAAGGGGTCGGTGTCTTGTGGTGCTATTTGGTCTAATTTGAGAGGTACTAGAAAAATATATTCTTTTCCTTTGTTCAATACTTCAATTTTTTGTTCTTTGGGAGGTATTGGTGGTTATGTATAAGACTTTTTGAATGGTTCATTATTCATTTTAAAAAATTTAGGTGCCCTTAAAACATGAGTCTTGTCATGCTTGGTTGGTGATGGAAAAATAGGTAACTGAGTTTGTGTATTGGTTAGAGCACATGCATATTTATGCACATAAAAATATGGAGTTTGAATGAATCAAATGGCTTGTACAATTATCTCTCTCTAAGTGGATAGAGAATACCCCTAATAAATATAAACTATATTTCCAAATCTAAGGGTGTAAAGTTTAAGGAATATAAAGCATCCTTAAATTGAATAACATAATCTTGTAGAGATTCATTCTCATTTTGGGTCAATGTTTTCAAGTGTTCTAATGGTAACATAGGTAACGTAAATCGATAAAAATTTGATAGGAACACACCCTAAATATCATTTAAAATTGATAAATAACCATCTGGAAGGCTCTAAAACCAATCAAGAGCCCCTTTTGTTAAAGTGTGATGGAAATCTTTTAATAGCAAGCTTCTATTTTGGGCCCAAAGTCCAAAAGAGGGTATATATTATTGTAAATGAATAGAAAGATCCTATTGACCATTTAATAAGGAGAAATTGGGCATGATAAAGTTTTATGGATAAATTTATTCAAACACATGTCAAATAATAGGTTGTCTTGATAATGTATTCTCCTCAAAAAGAGCCTCATGATAAAAAAATTTGTAACTTAAGAGCCTTGAATTGTTGTTGAAAATATCCCATGGTATTCAAAATAGATAACATATCATGAGGAGATGTTGAATTTTATGCTAGGGGTTGTAAAACACCATTCACATAAAACATAGGGATGGTGGGATCTATATCATTCTCAAGAGGAGAATCATCATATGGGTTTGCAATATTTGGTAAAGGAGTACCCATGGTTAAAGAGATGAGTATGTGATGCAGGGGCATCTTGGGAGTGATCAAGAAAGTGTTTTGGAGTCATTTTGGTGCATGAAAATTTTAATTTGTGTCTATTAATATTTTCTTGTTGTTTCTAATTTGAATTTTCAAAACATGTCATGAGCATTTGAGGGTGTTTTAGTGAGTCTAGATGAGTCTTGATGTTATCTATTTGATATATAATAATGTAATATACCTTATGGTCTTAAAATAGGTCTTAATAAGTGGTCTTTAGTCATTATGTATGCATGAAGTTAAAAACATGCAAGTGACAGTCATGTTGAGCCACCACCCTACGTGGGTTTTGTGATAATTGGAAGTTTTTTAATCCAAGAAACAGTTATGGAATATGTTTTAGAGTTTATTTTCAATTTAGTAAGGTTATATAGTGAGTATGTACATAAAAGAGAGAAAGAGGTGTGAAGAAGAAATAAAGGCAAATAGATTTGAATATGGAAGAAGGTCTGCCAAAGTAAAAGAATGATTGTTAAACAATTTTGTAGTGAACTATGGCTGCATATAAATTCCAATGGTAATGGATGATTTGTTTTTAGTGTGTAATTGAAGGATTTTGGCAAATAAAGAATGTGTTCTTAGAATTAAACAAAGAATATACATAACTACGAATATGTTTATCCTGTATCTATGCATGTTTTATCTTGCATGAGTTGTGTGTTATAGACTATATTATGTATTTTTGACATTTTTAAAATGTTTATGGTTGATGGGGCATGTCATTGAAGGCTTAATCTTATGAATTTAAGTTTTAGGAGATAAGAAAAGACACCCTGCTCTAAGTATGGCAAGCAGAGACCCTATTTTGTGTATCCTGCTTAACATGCAAACTATAAGATAATTTTTGTGTGGAAAATGACTTAGAATATTAGAGTAAATCCCTTTTATGTTTATAAATAATTTTATCATTGGTTTGATTGTCACTTTCAATAGATGCTGAGGAAATCATTAAGTGTTTAAATAATTATATGAACAAACCCTAAGTTTTGGGAATAATAATGATGTTTGGATTGAATGTATGAACCAAGAAATTAAATATCATGGAATGAGATTGAAAAGTGATTAAGAAGTTATTTTTTAAGTATTTAAAATGATTTTCAATATTATTTTCATCTTTATGCTGCTTAGCAATGTGTTTTGTTGATCCTTAAAGAGTATAGACCTGTTTGAAGTACCTTTCTATGCACATTGAGTTATAGATTGGGTTAAAAACTATTGTCACTTAGATTTTCACCCTTTAAGGAGATTTAAATCTCTCATCATCCAATTGGAACAATGTAATCACCTCTAGGCTTATGTGCAGCCTAAGGAATAAGGTGAGTAGATAAGGCTAGCTCCCTTGACGTACCACTTAGGATTGAACCTACTACTAATTTTGTGGGGTGAAAAGAGAGAGAGATAACTGAAATAAAATATAAAATAAGGGGGTAATACACAAAATCAATTTTATGACTTCCAACCGATTTCATTCTACACTTGAGACCAAGAAACAAACTAAAAATACACTCCTTCAATCTTCATCTTCTCATATCAATGCTACATTGTGAGGTCATGGATGAATGTGTAAATCTAGGAAGACTAGAGAAGAGGAATTGAATGGAAATAATTAAAATAATAACTCAATAAACATTTCACATACCCTAAAACACTTCACATGCCTTGCAAGAAGAAATTTTCCAACTACAAACAAGGTGAAAGAACGAGACCACATGTTAGGAATCCATAGTCTTCACTAAATAAGATTCATCATTCAAGTGGAAAACACTTATTAAAAGTCATGAATAGTTAACACTTAGTCATTTTATTTATAAAAATTTATACAAATGAGCATGGATTCACCATACTCAGGTGGAGCATCCCATACAATGCCAAAATGGCTAACTCTTACAGAGTTTGAGAGAGAAATAGAGAAGAAGAGAAGTCCAAGGGTCACAAGGAAAATTGTCAAGCTGATAAAAGGAGTTAATTTTGAATTTTATGAGGATTTGAGATTAAAAATTCAAGGTTAGGAGAAACAAGTGTCAATTCAAGTCACAAACTTGAAGAAAAGTGGTAAGAAACTCTTCCTTTCGCACAAAAAACTGCCTTCATGATTGGGCCTATTTGAACATCCCATAACTTATTTGGAGAAAGTTAAATGATTTTAGTTAAAGTTTGGGACATCATAAATTCATTTCCATACATTTTTTTCATGCTTGGTCTCCTAGAAACCTCTGGAAGTGAGCCATCATCATCTGTTGTCTAGAAAATTACCCTTGCATGCACTTTGCACACTTGGCCTCCAAAATACATTTAATTGATCATTAAAATCCATGGGATGGAGTGAATGACAAGTTTAAATAACTTACATGGCATTGGAAGCATCAATAAATCTTTAAAATTAGTTCAAGTGAAGCTTTTCACCCCTCTCACTGGCTTGTACATTAGGCTAGTTTTGACTGGGTGAGTTTAAGGACTTGTTTGAGACACTGAGGAGCATTTTCAAGTATTTAAACTTACATTATTAGTTATATTAAGTCTCAATATTTCCATCCATGTGATTTTCATTTCCTTAAACTTCTTACAACCTACAAAACAAATAAAATAGTGAGAAAAAGTTTATTTCTACCCTCATCCATACAAGTTCGTACAACTAGTTGGCATGGGAAGGAGATTTAATGAGTCCTATTAAAATTATAATAGGTTTCATAGTCCAAATATTCCATTTTATTTCATATCCAACTCTATTTCTTCAAAATGGTCCTAGTTGAGGGTTTAATAGGTTTTTAGGCTTGTTTTGAGTCTTAAGGTTGGTTCATAAAATTTCGACATCCAAAATTTAAAAAAAATTTCAAAAATTTGGCCTTCAAGACCCTTGATAACATCTCATAAATCCTATATCTCTCATGAAGATCCTCATGAAAGATATGAGCTTCAAAATATGGCCTATCGAGCTTGTTTTCACCCTTTTGCATAAGTTTGCATGTTTTTTAGGTCCAAAAATGAATTTCCTTGGTTTTATTTTCACTTTGAGAGATTTAACATACCTATATCCATATCTTACACATGTTACAACAAGTTATAATTCTCACTTCATGCCATAAATGTGACTGACTCCTCATTTGGCTATTAGGTCTAAACCTTGCCTAGTAGGTCTGTATTGTCTTTAGAGCTTAGAATGGATTTTGGTGATTTTATCTATCTCTATAAGGTTAAAAAATATCTATTATCATCCCAAAAAAATTTATCAATGAGTTATAAACCATTCTTAGGGCTGAAATTGCATATGACCCTTCATTTAGGCATTAGTTGCATGTTTGGTCATCTAGGGTTGCCTACATCTTTTACATTTTTGACCTCCATGTCTAAATATACATTATAATTCTTGGTATATAATGTTTTTATATGTTTAATAAAACTTCTCAAACCTTCACACAAGGTCTTACAAGCTTATGGATTCAAATTTCATCAATTTATCTCAAATTTGCTAGGGTTTGTGCATAGGAAAGTGCAAAGTGCCCTCTATCTGAGACAAAACAAGGGGAAATTCCCCTATTTATAACTATAAAATAAATATTTTATGGTATTTATCATTTAATTTATGTGATTTTTACCAATTTTTGTCTCTTGGTTAATCCATTATACCTTTCAACTCTCCAAATTTCAAGACTGTCTCTAGGCAAAATGATTATGTGCATGGTCTCTTCATAAGACCTATGTTCTTATTTTTTTAAAGCCTTATCAATGCATTAAATATGTTTCCTAATAATTTATTTATGTCATAAAACATTAAAAAATTGATTCAAGTGGTTCACCATCCTAAACTTATACATACCTTTCATATACTCTACATTCTCAAGGTTGTGCATTAAACTCTAACTATGCCTTTTGCCCTAGGAAGAAGCCTATAGGTGTTTAATGTCCTGACTGGGGTTGAACAAGGTGATTAAACCTTCCTTGAACAATTATCTAGGTTATCAACATATTTTTTCACTATCATCCACCTTATATTAGATTTGCATGGCTAAGACACTATCAAATATATTTGATTACTTCTTCACAACTATAGATGCTAATGTAAGCTTGTGTATGGACAAAAAGGTGTATATGAATATAAATGAAATAAATCATCATAATTATTATTATTAAATTATTCACAACCTTTTTTAATTCATTTTAGCTTTTGGTTTAAGTTCTTGGCCTTTCCCATGCACTTTATATTCCAATTGAGCCTCCATTGCCCCTTTTGACTAAGTCACTCTATCTCCCCTGCCTATAGGTTATTTGTGTGATTAGGCCTTTAATAAAAAGTATATAAGTTATTGGTACCTTATAATATCATTTATTTAAGCTTTATACCCATTTTTTTCATTTGTTTGAGCCATAAACCCTTTAAAAATTCTAAATCACTAGCTCATTACCCCTTTTTGTTCACTATCTATCACAGTCATCTAAAGTGACTGTAGGTATATGTTTATAGATGAAGGGATGTATATATATGGTGTTTTATAACTTATTTTTTGTTATTATATCCATTTAATTCTTTATTTAATCACTTGGGGTCATGCCCATGCCTTAATAACCTTCATATCTCACTGTTTAGTACATGTTGAGACATTCAGCCTTTAGCCCCTACCTGTAGCTTATTTTCACTCCTTAAAACTTGAAATAATGTTCAAATATACCTTAAAAACTCTTTAGAGTCACTTTGGGAATTATTTAAGTCATTTTAACCACTTCTAGTGTATTTACAATGCTCAAATAACACTCATTTAAGCTACTACCTATTGACTAGTTGTAGGCATGAATTTCTACAGTGTACAGACTATAGGTGATGTATGGGAGGTAGAGAACTGTATGACATTCCTTTAAATGATCTATTAACTCATGGATATTAAATATACCCAATGAAACATTCAAATTATTGGTATCAATAAAAATCTTCTACTTTGGATGGCAAAGACCTTATTTGGGTCATAGTCATGCAAACTCCATTATTTGGTCAACATTAGCTTTAGGTGTTTGAGGCCTTAATTGAGATGATAAATTTATGAAAGGACCTCAATTGGGTACCCTATGATCACAAGGTACATATTTATTCCTTTACTCATCTATCTTATAACTTTAAAGCATCAATTAGCCATCAAATTAAGGTCACTACCTTGACCCTGTTGTAAGTACCCATTTGGCAACCTGTATAGACTGCAAGATGTATATAAAGATCAATGACATCACTTGCCATCTTGTGTTGATGATATTTAGGTCACAAAAAGTCTCCTTAAATAATTTAAACTCTCTAACCATGGGAATAATTTCCACCTTGCAACCTTTGTGAAAAATATGTCCTTTTGGTTTCCAACCTGTAGACAAAATTGAAAGGATTTAGTGTTTTTTAGGGCCACCTTAGACCTTAAAATTACCCTCCTCCATTGCTCATTATAATTTAAAATTTGGTATGGATATTGTATTATTATGGGGTTATAAGTAATGGTCATCTGTATGCACTAATATTTCTTTCAACCATGTCATAATAAAATAATGAAACCCCTAGGAACTCTATTTTTTTAGTTCTGGGACTAATGGCTAAAACTCTGTTATCACCTTTGAAGATAATATCAACATTACTTAGTAAACTATCACCTCACAAGGATAACTAATGATGTGACCTTTTGCTAAGGTCTCAAAAATTATTTCATCTCATGCTTCAATGCTGTAAATTAACTCTCAGATCTTTGTCAAGGCCACTTGTAGGTGGGCATTATGATGCACAGGTAGCAGGGAAGGATTGAAGCAATATGTGTGTTACATAAGTCCTCAACTTGGCATAGTTCCTCCTTAAAAATTTTAAATTAATATCCTATAGCCTATAAAGGCATGAAAAAATTATTGAAACATCCCATTCAATGTGAATCTATCCTCCAAGCACCTAGAACAAGGTAGGCAACATGTTGAATGATTGGTCTACCATGGTGGAGACATGGGCTTGTAAACATGAGAATCAAGGATAATTGGATGGAAAGTGAAAATTGGTTAGGGAGACATTGAAAAAATTCATATAAAACTAAAAAAAACTTTTACATCCTTTTACAAGGCACAAAACTCCTGGAAATGGTGAAACTATCCATAACTCAAAAAATTGCATCCTCTTACAAATTAAGATTATTAGCACCTCAAAACCTTATGAAACATGAAACAAAGTGTAGGTGAAATTAGAGGAAAAATATAAAAATATTTGGAAGAAATATTAACAGCTAGTTCATATGGAATTTTTCAAACCAAGAGAAAACTGACATGGTACATAGATAAGCAGGCAGTTTTGGAAGCTGAACTTCGAATAAATGGTTCGTGAAGAAAAATCCAAAATTACTCAAAGTTATTATATGAATTTTAATTTATATTATTTTATAATATTCCACTAAGATAATTTTTCATGAAACCCCTTGTGTTAGCCATACCGATCAAAAACCTGCAAGTCACTTTTGCATGTCTAAAAAGGTGAAAAGAGAGAAAAATGGTTTTGAGAAAGAAATGTTCATTTTAGATCACACCAAATGTGTATTTGAGTTTTTGGGATCTGTATATTCACATTTCCATCTTTTCCAAGCGGTGCACTTCCCAAAGAGGTCGTACAAGTGCCACTTTCTCTTTATTTCTAAGAAAACTTTCTTCTGAACAACCTACCATCTTTCAGTTATGAATAGTTATCTAAGACTTTTTTGGACACATGGTGCAATGACATCACCCATTTACACTTGCACATTTCTCAAAAAACTCATACAAAGCATTAAATACACTATTTTTGACCCTTAAAATGACCCAAAATGATAAATGGACCTAGAAACTAATTGACCAAATCTATTATAGCATTAATTGACATCAAATGACCTATAAAACACCTCATTAAAATACATTATACCCATTATAGGCCTAAAAATCAATTTTTTTACTAGAAGCACCCCAATTTGACCTAAAAGTCAAATTTGGTCAACAAATTGGTGACTCATAGGGGCAGTATACCTGCTATACTAACTAGACCAATAATCTTATCAGTCTATTGAGCTTATGGATTCATCTAAGGACTGATAAAAATAAGACAACTTTGACCATTGACTACTAATTTGATCAAAATAAGATAACTAAGACTACCTCAACCACACAAAGGATAAGGACACACACAACAAAGAAAGCAAACACACATGTCCATAAGCACTTAGGGGAATTAGGAAAAAACCTATTATGCACAAATAACAACTAAACATACCTCCTTTCTGGGATCAAAAGGAAAACTTCTTGAATCATCTTCATAGTGAGATGAAACATAGTCCCAAGCATGCTTCTCTTTGGATTGAATGTTTTGTGAACCAGACCTCTTCCTTGGCACTTCATTTGATCTAATCTCAAGTAGGTCATCCTTGAATAGGTATCCAATGTAGATATACTCCTATTTAACATTTTCACATATTTCATGCTACTACCCACTCTTCATTTCATAGTCAACTTGTATCTCCTTAATAGGTATGTCTCCAAGAGGATTGGTTTCATGTTCTTTGGAAGATTAAGGACAATAAGATCTTGCTCCATATTTCAAGATCTGATGTGTTTCTCCCAACTAATTGAGAGGATGATAACCCATCTTTATTACTTCAAACATGTCATCATTAAATGTATATGCTTCTTGAAAATGTAGATTTGAAATGATGCTTTTCCATTGCATACTTACTTGTGTACCAATGTTGCCTTCTCCATCTTTGACCAACTCATAGCCTCCTTGAAGAAGAGTATAAGCTACCCCAATGACTTCAAACAAGTCATCTTAATACTAATTAAGAACTTCTCCATGTTTATTCATGGTGTTTTGCAAAGTGATGAAAGAGTTTATGATCATTTCTTCTTCTTTGGAAAAAGGTAGACATCCTTCCTCATCAACCCAATCTAAAATCTCCACATAATAAATCACTCTTCCTCATATATCTTCAAGGGATATTTCCTCTATCATTATCTCATGAGACTCTCCTAGGGTTGCCACTTCTTGAGGGATGGATTGAAAATATTCTCCCTTCTTAATAGCACATTTCACTTCAACTATGGAGGCAAAAGATTGTGACTTATCTTTTTGTTCACCAAGGGGAGTCCCATTGGTAATATCATCCTCATAAATGCTTATGAGATCTTCTTGATCAGTCATGAATTTATCATGTTCCTCTTCATTTACCTCTCTTAAGATAGGTTCTTCAACACAAAGAAAACATTCTTCATCATCAACCAAGGAAATATATTCAACACAAGGACTCACCTATTATTCAACACTTAGGACCTATTGAGGAATCTCAAGTTGTGTCTTAGCTACTACAATCTAATTTTTCTTTTCAAAAGATTCAAGATATTTAACCTCCTTCATGGTGATACCAAGACTAGGCATCTTGAAATCATGTGATCTAACCCAACGAGGCTGCCAAGGAGGTAGGTATTCTTCAAGCAAGAATTCTCTTTCTTTATCAACTAGATGATCTTCCTTTGGTTCCCACACCATAGGTCCATCAAGGCAAAGGGTGATGGGGTAAGGACAAGATGAACTAGTTGGTAAAGGTGGAATGTAGAGCTCAAAGTCAGATTAAGAATGCAAGGTAAGAGACTATTTGGGAATATCTTGAGGAAGGGGAGATGGGGTGTGTTTAGGCATAGGATCTTCTTTCGATCTAAACCTTCCATCTCACCTTGACTTAGAAATTTTTATTTTTTCTTTTAATTCCTCTATTTTCTTGGCTAGGTTCTCTTGGAAAATCTTCTCTTGAAATTGATATGAATCATCATGGGGATAAGGATTTCATGAAGGTTACCATGGAATAGAAGAGGCTTTTTGAGGAAGAGTGAGAGGGACTTGCAAAGGATCAACTCCATTTTCTACTTCACACTCTTGGAAAATGATTTTATCTTCTTTCTTACCCCATGACTCTACTATCTTACTCCAACTTAGGATGTTAGGATTAGATGTCTTCTCAATTTCACACTCTTGGTCAAGACATTTCTCTTCCTTCTTTCCCCATGATCCTATTATTTTATTCCAACTTAGGACATGAGGATTATGAGTTTTTTTTTTGGTGGTGGGGATGCAATGTGAGAGGTAAATGAAGGCTTTAAATCCACTTATTTGTTTTCCAACATGGACTCTTACAAATGCATATTAGCCAACTCAATTTGCCTATCAAGATTAGCTTCAAACACAATATTTCTTCTTTCAACTCTCTCATCTAGCTGATTTGGAAAAGAATGACTTCGATGGGCTTGATTTGGCTCATGAGTAGGGGTCATGTATGGCTGGTATGAAAATTGGACAAATGGATATTGAAGCTGATAGGTATGGTGAGGTTGCCTTTCATGAAATTTTATCCTATCCTCTAAGGAAAAGACTAAACCACTCACATCAAACATCTCACTTGTGAGCCTTGGCCAATTGGCTCTCTAAATAGGTACCAATTATAATGCATCTCTTACCTTTTGAATTACATGATTAGGAAATTATATATCACATCCTCTTTGTGTGTCAATATCCAACATATATCTCTCATAGCCTAAAAGTGCTTGTTTGAAGGTGGAAATGGGCTGATTAGATAAATGACTAGGTTGACTAGGAGGGGTAAAACATTGAGAAGGCTGGTTATAAGACTGATAAAACTCATTATAGGGTTGAATATTTTCATATTGGGACTAATAATGATCATAACAAGATTGACCAAGAACTTATTTATTTTGATAAGTAATGGGATAAGATGGATATGTTTCACCACCTTGTAGAGAACAAAACTCAAATCCAAGGTCAGCCATAAATCTTCATTGAAAGAAAAGACACAAAGAAATATGTTACCATCAATCTTCAAAGGATAACTTAGGCTACTTGACCAGCTGGTATGTCTTTAGAGTCATCATTGATGCTTGAAAAGATGCCTCCAAAGGTTAATGTGTTGAAGGACAACACCAAAAATCCTCCAACTCTTAGAACAAGAGTCTCATTGAGCTTGCCAAAAACTGTTATCACTTGGATTTGCACCCTTTGAGGAGATACAAAGCTATCCTCATCCAATTGGCATAATGGAATTACCTCTAGGATTGTGGGTAGCCTAAGGAAAAAGGTGAGTCTCTAGATAGGGCTAGCTCCCTTGATGTACCACTTAGAATTGAACCTACTACTAATTTTGGGTGGTAATAAGAGAGAGAGATAACTGAAATAAAATCTAAATAAAGGGATGATACACCAAATCAATTTTATGACTTCCAACCAATTTCATTCTATACTTGAGACCAAAAAACAAACTAAAACTACACTCCTTCAATATTCATCTTCTCACATCAATGCTACATTGTGAGGTCATGGATGAATGTGCAAAGCTAGGAAGACTAAAAAATAGTCCTTGAATGTCACTAATGAAAATAATTACTCACTAAAAATTTCACATCCCCTAAAACACTTCACATGCCCTGTAAGAAGAAGTTTTCCAACCACAAACAAGGTGAAATAATGAGACCACATGCTAGGAATCCATAATCTTCACTAAACAAGATTCATAATTCAAGTGGAACACACATATTATAAATCATGAAGAGGTAACACTTAGCCATTTTATTAATCAGAAGGTCAACAAATTATCAGGGTTTCATCATATTAAGGTGGAGCATCCCATACAATGACAAAATGGCCAACTCTTATAGAGTTTGGGGGAGAGAGAGAGAGAGAGAGAGAGAGAGAGAGAGAGAGAGAGAGAGAGAGAGAGAGAAAGAGAGAGAGAGAGAGAGAGAGAGAGAGAGAGAGAGAAGTCCAAGGGTCAAAAGGACACTTGTCAAGCTGATACAAGGAGTTACTTGTGCATGTGAGGATTATATGGGATGAACCATGAAATTTCAAGAGTAACATGTGTTAATTCAAGTCACAAACTTGAAGAAAAGTGACAAGAAACTTCTCCTTTTGCATACAAAAATTGCCTTCATCATTGGGCCTATTTTAAGGTCACATAACTAATTTGGAGAAATTTTAATTATTTTAATTCAATTTTTGGACATCATACATGCCTCTCCATGCATTGGTTTCATGCTTGGTCTCCTAAAAACCTCTAGAAGTTAGTCATCATCATCCATTGTTTAAAAAATTGCCCTTTCATGCACTCTTCACACTTGGCCTCCAAAATGACTTTATTTTCTCATGAATATCCATTAAATGAAGTTAATTTATATTTTAAATACCCTATATTACCTTAGAATCATTAGGTAAGATTTAAAATTAGTTCAAGTGAAGCTTTACACCCCTCTCACTAGCTTGATCATTAGGCCAGTTTTGACTAGCTGAGTTTAAGGACCTATTTGATACACTTAGGAAAATTTTAAAGACATTAAACTTATATTTGGAGTTATATTAAGTCTTAATATTTCCATCCATTTTCTTTTCTTCTCTTGAAAATTCCTAAAGCCTATAAAACACACAGAATAGTGAGAAAATTAATGTCTCTACCCTCATCCATACAATTACATATGAATAGTTTACATGGGAAGGATATTTAATGAGTAATATTCAACTTAAAATTGGTTCCATATTCTAAATATTCCATTTTATTTCATCTCCAACTACATTTCTTCAAACTAGTCATGGCTGAGGGTTTAGTAGGGTTTTAGGCCTATTTTGAGTCTTAAGGTTGGTTCATAAAATTTGGACATCCAACCTTTAAAAAAAAATAAAAAATTTGGCCTTAAATACGCTTAATAACATCCCCTAACTCCTTTGGATCCCATGCAGATCCTCATGAAAGATATGAGCTTCAAAAGATGGTTTATCAAGCTTGTTTTCACCCTTTTGCACAAGTCTAAATGGTTTTGAGTCCAAAAATGACTTTCCTTGATTTTATTTGAACTTTTAGAGATTTAAAACACTTTTATCCATCTCATTCACATGTTCCAACAAGTTATAATTCTCACCTTATGCCATAAATGTGACTAACTCCTTTTTTGGCCACTAGGTCTAGACCTTGCCTAGTAGGTCTGCATTGTCTTTAGAGATTATAATGGATTTTGGTGATTTTATCTATCTCCATAAGGTTAAAATATATATATTATAATACAAAAAACATTTCCTAATGATTTATAAACCATTATTATGGTTAGAATTTCATATGACCCTTCATTTGGGCATTAGTTGTAGGCTTGATCATCTGGGTCTGCTTGCATCTTTTGCATTTTTGACATCCCTATCTAAATAAACCCCCTCATTCTTGGTATATAATGTTTTTATATGTGTATTAAAACTTTTTAAACCTTCTCAAAAGGTCCTAAAATCTTTTGGATTCAACTTTCATTAGTTTCTCTCAAATCTACTAAGGTTTATGCATAAGAAAGTGCCCCCTATCTGTGACAAAATAAGGGTCACTTCCCCTATCTATCTATACAAAATAAATATTTTATGGTATTTATCATGTCATTTATAGTATATTTACCAATTTTTATCTCTTTTTTAAGTCATTAGACCTTCCAACTCTCCAAATTTAAAGACTGTCTCTAGGCAAAATGACTGTGTGCATGGTCTCTTCATAAGAACTATGTTTTTATTTGTTTATATCCTTCTCCATGCATGAAATATGTTTCTTGAGAATTTATTAATTTCATAAAACTTTAAAATATTACTTCAAGTGGTTCAACACCCTAAACTTCTACATACCTTTCATATACTCTACATTCTCAAGGTTGTGCATTAAACTCTGACTATGCCTTTTGCCCTAGGGAGAAGCTTATAGGTGTTTGGTGTATTGACTGGGGTTTTCCAAGGTTATTAAACCTTCATTGAAAAATTATCTAGGTTATCAACATATTTTTTTACTAACATCCACCTTATATTCAATTTTCATTGCTAAGACACTATCAAATATCTTTTACTGAGTCACTAAACTTCTTCACAGTTGTAGATGCTAATGTAAGCCTATGTACGGACATAAAGGTGTATATGAAGATCAATGAAATAACTCATCATGATGGTTCTTATAAAATTATTCATAAACTTTATTACGTCATTTTATCTTTTGGTTCAATATTTTGGCCTTTCACATGCACTTTATATTCCAACTAAGCCTCCACTACCTCTTTTGACTAAGGCACTCTATCTCCCTACATGTAGGTTATTTATGTGATTATTCCTTTAATAAAAAGTATAAAATTTATTGTTACCTTATAATATAATTATCTAAATCACTAGCTCATTACCCCTTTTTGTTCACTATCTGTCACAATCATCTAAAGTGATTGTAGGTGCATGTTTACAGATGAAGGGATATATATATGGTGTTTTATAAAATTTTGGGTGTTATTATATCTATTTCATTCTTTATTTAATCACTTTGGGTCATTCCCATGCCTTAATAACCTTCATATCTCATTATCTGGTCTATATTGAGACACTCAGCCTTTGGCCCCTATCTATAGCTTATTTTCACTCCTTCCAACTTGAAATAATGTTCAAATATACCTTAAAAACTCTTTATATTAACTTATGTCATGATTTAAGTCATTTTAACCACTTCTAGTGTATTTCCAATGCTCAAATAACACTCATTCAAGCTATTACCTGTTGACTAGCTGTAGGCATGAATTTCTATAGTGTACAGACTGTAGGTGATGTATGGGAGGTAGAGCACTGTATGACACTCCTTTAGATGATCTATGAGATATTTTATATTACCTACAACCAATGAAACATTTACATTATTATTATTAAGAACAAGCTTCCACTTTAGATGGTAAAGACCTAATTTGGGTCATAGTCCTGTAAACTCCATTGTTTGGTCAACATTAGCTTTAGGTGTTTGAGGCCTTAACTGAGATGATCATGTTATAAAAGGAACTCACTTGGGTCCCATAGGATCACAAGGTACGTATGTATACCTTTAATCATCTGTCTTTGAACTTTAAATCACTAGTTAGACATAAAATAAAGGTCACTACCTTGACCAATCAGTAGCTACCCATTTGGCAACCTGTACAAACTGTAAGATGTATATAAAGATCAATGACATCACTTTCCATATTTTGTTAATGATATTTAGGTCACAAGAATTCTCCTTAAATAATTTTAACTCCATAACCATGGGAATAATGTCCACCTTACAACCTTATTTAAAAATAACTCCTTTTGGTTTCCAACCTATAGACAATATTAAAAGGATTCAGTGTTTTTTAGGGCCACCTTAGACCTTAAAATTACCCTCCTCCATTTCATTATACATTAAAATTTAGGTAGGCTCTTGTATTATTATGGGGTTAAAATTAATGGTCATTTTTATTCACTAAGAGTTCTTTCAACCATGTCATAAGAAAACAATGAAACCCCTAGGAACTCTAGTCAGGTTAGGGAATAATGGCCTAAAACTCAGTTATCATCTTTGAAGATAATGTCAACATTGCTTAGTAAACTAGCACCTTAAAATGATAAATCATGATGTGACCTTATGATAAGGCCTCCAATATGAATTTATCTCATGCTTCAATTCTCTAAATGAACTCTCAGATCTATGTCAAGGCCACTTGTAGGTGGGCATTATGATGCACAGGCAGTAGGGAGGGATTAAAGCAATATGTGTGTTGCATAAGTCATAAACTTGGAATAACACCTCCTTCAAATGTTTTAATTAATATCCTATATCCTATAAGGGTATGAAACAAGCATTTAAACATCCCATTCAATGTGAATCTATCCTCCAAGCACCTAGAACAATGCAAACAACATGTTGAATGACTAGTCTACCATGGTGGAGACACGAGCTTGCAAACATGAGAATCAAGGAGACTCATATGGAAAGTGAAAATGAGTTAGGGATACATTTAAAACATGCATATAAAACTAAAACAATTCTCTATATCCTTTTACAAGGCACAAAACTCTTGGAAATGGTGAAACTACCCATAACTCAGAAAATTGCATCCTCTTGAAAATTGAGATGATTATCACCTTAAAACCTTATGAAACATGAAAAAAAGTGTGTGTAACATTATAAGAGTAAGATAAAAATATATGAAAGAAATATTAGTATCTGTTTCATATAATATTATTCAAACCAAGAGAAAACTGATAGTGTACATAGATAAGCAGGTAGTTTTGGAAGCTTAACTTAAAATAGAAGGTTCATGAAGCACAAGCCACCATTACTCAAAATTATTATATGTATTTTAATTTATATTATTTTATAATATGCCCCTAGGATCATTTTTCCTAAAACCCCCTGTGTTAGGCATACCAAGCAAAAACATACAAGTCACTTCTACATGTCTAGAAAGGTGAAGGAAGAGCCAAATAGTTTTGAGAAATAAATTCTATTTTAAGATAAAACCAAACATTTATTTGAGTTTATAGGAGATTTAGAGTCACATTTCCATATTTTCCAAGTGGCACACTTCCCAAAGAGGTCATACAAGTGCCACTTTCTCTTTCTTTTCCAAGAAAATTGACTTTCTTCTGAACAAACTACCATATTTCAGTTAAAAATAGTTATATAATAATTTTTTAGACACATGGATAAATAACATCACCCATTTACACTTGCACATTTCCCAATAAATCTTTATAAAGCATTAAATACACTATTTTTTACCCTTAAAATGATCCAAAATGATAAATAGACCTAGAAACTAATTGACTAAAGTTATTAAAACATTAATTGACATAAAATTACCTATAAAACACCTCATTACAATACATTATACTCCTTTATAGGCCTACAAAATCAATTTTTTACTAAAGGTGCCCCAGTTTGACCTAAAAGTCAAATTTGGTCAACAAAAACCCTGAGTAAAGGATTGGTAAGTGTAGATCAATACTTTAATCAGTTGTTTAAGGTTATACAGTTCTATTAAACAGACTTTGGTTCATTTAAACCTTTTTTAATGTGCATAATGGAGTTTTGTTCACTCTTGGGTTAGTGTAGGTCTCAAAAACCCTAAACTAGGGTTTCATGTATATTTTATTTTATAATCATCCAAATCACCCCAAAATTTGTAAACAGTACCTATTTGAAGTTTTATAACAAATTTTCATGTTTTTAGTAGTGTACGGATATAAGGGTATGATATTTTGAGGACCATGTGTAAAAATAACCCTAGGAGACCTAATAAGGGCAAACATTGACATATATTGAGTTGGAAAGAGGATCAAATGCATGAGTTAAGGTCTATATACTTATGGATAGGTAGGGTTTATTAAAATTTATCTTATAAAGTGATTGGTTTTCCAAGAAGATATTATACAAATAAGTACAAAGTTAAAAAGCCTAGAAATAGGGTTACAAAGACTGAGAGGTGAATGATAGAGTTATGAGGAGAGGAGAATTAAAACTTGGGAAGTGATTATGAGTTAGTGGAAGATAGAAAGGGTAATTAAAACCTTGATAAACAAAAATAAAATCCTATAATATCATATGAGAACTACGTAAGCATTGATATGATTATTTGAAGAGTAAGCATTAGAGTCATTGTCAAGTAAATATAGTGGTTTAAAGTTGCCCAAATACATAATGGAAGGTTGAGAATGATCTCAAAGTTATAATAAATTATTTTAAGTGTATATCAAGTGCCTAGAACCCTAAATTATGGTGAGTAAATATAAACCAATGAATGCATATTACCTAAAAGGGATTGTAGGGAAAGCATGAATGTCATAAGATATTCTTGAATGAAGTAAAAGAGCAGAGTGATAAAGTGGTTTGTTGTGATGTGTAGTGATGTGAAAGAATGTTTTGATAGGCTTGAAACTTTGATTAAACAATTCTTGTTGTGTTTTGGTAATTGGACAAGATTGGCCTTATACTAGCTAAGGAATCTTTGCAAGTCATCAAGCAAACTGAAGGATAATTGCAGGATATAGAGGAAAGCTTTGCATCATTTGGTATTAGATCCATCTTGATGCTTTGGGATGGTATATACAATTATATAATTTCATGATTATGTGGTTTATAATGCATGTTGCATGATTGATAGGTATTTGCAAGTAAGTAAGGAAGGTAGTGCATGGAGTCATGTTGAGAGACAATAGATAAGAGAGAAGGTATGATGTGTTTTGTGATTGATTTATTGAATTAAATATATGACTAATATAAAATAGTGAAGTGGTAGACCTGAATAAAAGTAATATATTAACAAGCTCAAGTGAGACAGACAAGCTCATAAAGAGATCTTGAGAAAGAGAGATAGTCCTAGTGTGAAGGACAAGAGTTGGAAGGCCCAAGTGAGGTCTGATATAGGAGGTTATAGGTGTGAACCAAAAGAGGGAGGAGGTATAAGTGAGGCCAAAAAAAAGATAAGAGAGAGAATGTACCCAAGTGAGGTACTCAAGAGGAAGATGAAGGGAGGAGTAGAGAGAAAAGAGAAGGATAGGATGTAGATGAATAGCCACAAGAGAGATAAGTTATAAAAAGGAAAAGAAGAGATAAAAATGGATATAAAAATGAAAATTTTGAGGAAAGATTTGATGAATTTTGAGATTAACATGATGGAGTTGCTAGAAGATTGTGAATAATGGGTTAGGCAACAAGAGGCAAAAGGCCCATGGCAAGGATGGATGATGAGGAAAAGAGTGAAGTGGCAAATAGAGTTTCTCATGAAGAGGAAAAGACATGAAATAAAGAAGGAAAATATGAATAAAAAATCCCATGGAGGTTTGGAGAAAATCAAGTTTCCAAGGGAGCAACATAAGGATGAAGAAGTAGAAAAAATAGTTCTTATAGTAGAGAAGATGAAGAAAGAAGAACAAATAATGGACAAGCAAGCACTTGAAGAAGAAGACAAATGAAAGAAGAATGTGTCTATTCAAAAGGCACTTAAAATGATATTATGGTCTCTTTGTTTTATAGCTACCATTGCATTTGAGTTTATATATTCAGGAATGAAGGTAATGAGTAGACAAGTCAAGATTCAGGTGTGTAATTTGAAAAGAAATGGATCAATAATATTACCCATGCAACAAAAGGAGTATGAAGATGACAAGAGATAGTTTACAGTTGTTCCAAAAGGAGAAGATGATGTTAAGTGAGTCATTCAGTCACTCTATAAAGAAATAGAATATGAATAGGAATTTGTTGATGCCTTTGAAAGCATAGATAAAAGAAAAGTGACAGTGGATCACATGAGAGAAGTTGTCAAGAAAAAAATAGAGTGGTTGTAGGTACAAGTAGCAGCATGAACAATAGTAGGAGAGAAAGTAAAGGAGAAATTTGATGAAGAAGTAAAGACATAGGTGTGGTAGCAAAGAACACACTCATTTGTATGAGAATTTGAATGAATTAGAACATTGGAGGCAAGTTCTTTTCTCTCGTTAGCAGTATGATGTAGGGTCATCTTGGGAGTGCTCAAGAAAGTGTTTTGGAGTCATGTTGGTGCATGCAAATTTGAATTTATGTCTAGTAAGAGTTTCCCTCTTTTTTCTAATTTGAATTTTCAAAACATTTAATGAGGATTTGAGGATGTTTTAGTGAGTTTAGATGAGTCTTTGTGTTATTTATTTATAAAAAATAATGTAATAGACCTTATGGTCTTAAAATAGGTTTTAAGAAGTGGTCTTTAGTCATTATGTATGTGTGAAGTTAAAAACATGTAAGTGCCAGTCATGTTGAGCCACCACCTACGTGGGTTTTGTGATAATTGTGAGTTTATTGAGTCAATAATTGGTTATGGAATATGTTTTAGAGTTTATTTTCAATTTAGTAAGGTTATATAGTGAGTATGTACGTAGAAGAGAGAAGGATGTGTGAATAAGAAACAGGGGCAGACAGATTTGAATATGTAAGGTCTACCAAAGTAAAAGAATGATTGTGAGACAATTTTGTAGTGCTCTATAGCTAAATATGAATTATAATGGTAATGGATGATGTGTTTTCAATGTGTAATTGAATTATTTTGTCAAATTAAGAATGTGTTCTCAAAAATAAACAAAGAATATACATAACTATGAATCTGATTATCCTGTATCTATGCATGTTTTATCTTACATGAGTTGTGTGTTACAGCCTGTATTATGTCTTTTTAAAATTTGGAAAATGTGTATGGTTGATGGTTCATGTTTTTTAATGATTAATCTTGTGAATTTAAGTTTCAAGAGATAAGAAAAGACACCCTGCTCTAAGTAGGTAGGCAGAGACCCTGTTTTGTGTATCCTACTTAGTATGTAGACTGTATGTTAACTGTTGTATGGCAAAGGACTTAGGAGATTGGAATACGCCCCTTTTATGTTTATAAATAATTTTATCATTGGTTTTATTTTCATTTTCAAGAGATGATAAGTAAATCATTAGGTGTTCAAATAGTTGTATGAATGGACCTTGAGTTTTGGGAATAGTAGTGATGTTTGGACTGAATGTATGAACCAAGAAAGAAAATATCATGGAATAAGATTGAAAATTTGCTGGGAATTTAATTTTTTAAGTATTTAAAATGAGTTTCAATATTATTTTCATCTTTATGTTTCTTAGTAATGTGTTTTGTTAATCCTTAAAGAGTAAAAACCTGTTTGAAGTACCTTTTTGTGCACAGTGAGTTATATATTGGGTTAGAAACCCTGATAAAATGATTGGGAAGTGTAAATAAATAATTTAATTAGTTTTTAAATGGTATTAAAATTTTATTAAACCAACTTTGGCTCATTAAAACTTTTTTATACCCTCACAGTGGAGTTTTGTTCACTCCCAAGTTAGTGCAGGTCTCAAAAACCCTAAACTAGGGTTTCACGTATATCTTAATTTATAATCATCCAAATTAAACCAAAATTTGTAAAAAGTGCATATTTAAATTTTTATAACAAATTTTCATGGTTTTAGTAGTGTACAGATATAAGGGTGTGATATTTTGAAGACTATGTGTAAAAAGAAACCTAAGAGACCTAACAAAGGCAAACAGTGACATATATTGAGTTAGAAAGAGGATAAAATACATGAGTTAAGGTCTATATCTTTGTGGATAGGTAAGATTAATTATATGGTATCTTCCAAAGTGATTAGTTTTTCAATAAGTTATTGTATGGATAAGTACAAAGTCAAAAATCCTAAAAATAAGGCTACAAAGATTGGGAGCTAAGTGGCAGAGTTATGAGGAGAAGAGAATTGAAACTTGGGAAGTGATTGTGAGTTAGTGGAAAGGCAGAAAGGGTAATGAAAACCTTGATAAACAAAAATAAAATCCTATAATATTAAATGAGAACTAGATTAGCATTAATATCATTACTTGAAGGGTAAGCATAAGAGTCATTGTCAAGTAAATAATGTGGTTTAAAGTTGCCTAAATGCATAGTGGAAAGTTGAGAATGATCTGAGATTTATAATAGATTGTTTGAATCATATATTAGGTGCTTATAACCCTAAATTATGGTGATTAAACATAAACCAGTGAATGCATATTGCCTATAAGAGATTGTAGGGAAAGTATGAATGTCAAAAGAGATTCTTAAATGAAGTAAAAGAGAAGAGTGATAAAGTGGTTTGTTGTGATGTGTAGTGATTTGAAAGAATGTTTTGAGAATATTGAAACTTTGATTAAATAGGTGTTTTTGTGTTTTGGTCAATTGGACAAGATTGGCCTTGTATTGGCTAAGGAATCTTTGCAAGTCATCAAGCAAATTGAAGGAGAATTGCAAGCTATAGAGGAAATCTCTGCATCAGTATGTCCTACCATATATCATGAAGGATAATACCATTATCATTACAATATGATACTTCACTTGGAATTTGGTTAATTTTAACATGAATTGGTGAAATAATTTCACTTGTGCGTGTTGGCTCTTATTTAGCCAAAAATGCAAAAGTGGGAGGAAAAGGGACATTTGTCACTTTATTTTCAATATCATGAGTGGGGGGAGGGGGGGTGTAACTATCACTTTAATTATTACTCAAAAAAGGAAGAGAGAATGGAATGCTACTTTTAAGTTTACTAGATTTATATGACTTAGCCTTTAACTGAGATACATCAAGCAAAGTTTGAACTTTTTGTGTGTCTCCAAACAATGAAAGTTTTGTAAGTGTTTCCTTAGGATGTTCATGGCACTCTCTTTTTTCCATTCAAGAAAGAAAGGGTGAGAGATAAGACACTTATTTTTCTTATTACACACTAGAGGGGAAGAATAACTTGGGCTAGGTGTGTTTGAATCATGCAAAGAAGACATGAGATTTTTAACACTAGTATTATTTGGAGGTGAAGGCACACACTTGATTTCATCAATATTTTAATTTTTGAGATAAACAGGGGGAACATTCAACCTCCTTGAGTTTCTCAATAGTAGAAGGGGGAAGCTTACATTCAATTATTAAAATAACCAAAGGTGCAGATGTAATAATTGGATTTTTAACACTAGGAATAATATCATTTTGCATGCTTGTAAGTTCTTAAGACTCTTCATCATTGTAAATAAAATAAGTAAGATACTGTTGGGCCCCAAATCCATATAATTTTAGGATCCGTGCCAACTTAACAGGCACTTGGGAACAAGGCAAACACTTTGTATGATTATTTTTTTTCATCTTGTGGCACCAGATGATAGGCAGCTAACCAACTCCCTACTTACTCAAGCATCAGCACGAAGTGGTAAAATGGGATGATCACAAAATAATGGAAGCAACATAGTGGAGCTAGTGGAATGATTTCATCTAGTACCATCTCAGAAACCAACATGATCCTTTCATCCTAGCACTAAGATGTTCCTAAGTGCTATAAAGCCAAGTTTTATATAGTTAGCGAGGAGAGGCAAGTTGGAGTAGAAAAATTCTATAGGATTATTTCTAAATATTGTATTTGAAATTCAGCTTATTTTTTAGCATAGATACCTCTGAGGCTCTTGATTATAGTGCCCAAGCTTGCCTTTGAGCCTCTGAGCCTTTAGCAACATTAAGATGAGCATTTGCTCAATTTTTATTGATTTTTAGTTTTGTATTTGAACTATGTTTAATCATGAATGGAATTACATCTAATGAGTGTTAGTCTCATTTACATGATTATGGTTATAGGCTTAGAATGAGAATAGTTTACATAATGTTTACAATAGTTACAATGTTTAACCTTATACTATGACTATTGACTTCCAGCAAGCTTTTAGCCTATCTCATTCATGGCATTTCTATAGTTTATGATGACATCAACACTCTATATATAAAATTATATAAGTATAGGAAAGACCTTGCACCTCATGATGATACATGTCCCAAAGCATGAGACTAAGCCTAAGTCCTTTATCTAAGTACCCCATTAAACCCTCAAAGTACTTGAATGATGCTAAGTTAAGGAAACCAAAGGCTTGTACCCATGAAGCTATAAAACCACATCATATGGGCTTGCACCTAACAGATATTCATACCCTCCCCAAAGTGGATTACACCCATGAACTTACCACTACCATTATAATAACCAAAGTCCCTAAAAGATATATTTATGCCATAGCACAACTAGCCTAATGCGAGCCCTAGTCCTTCTCTATTGTGCTTCAGGTGAGTGCATAAGGGTTGTGTCTTATGTGAAGTGATGACAGTATAGTCAAGTGACAAATGTTGAGCACTAAAGGATTAGTCAAGGCTTGTGTTAGGTTGTAACAAGTCTAGATCTGACTTGGACAACCAGACAAGCACCTAACAAGGCCAATGACCTAAGACCCTTACTTTTTTACAACATTTTGGTTCCATTTCCAAGACCCCATATTGAATTTTATTCTATAATGGTGCACTAGAATGATAATCTGACTCTCCCTCAATAAAATTGAGTGTTAGCTGGAACAAGTGGAGGATAACTTTGCACTGAGGCACCCAACTTGTAGAGGATAGAACCCAAAGAAATGGGTCTAAAACCATCTATATGATGCTTTGTATGAGTTTTTATTTTACAAACTACCTGAGTAGGTGTATTAATGGTTGACTGCTTATATTATGCATAAAATTCAAAGCTATGGATAACAACTTGAGTGGACAAAAGAGATCCTAGAAAGGCTTGAGGATTCAGATGCCACTTAGACTAGAGATGCAGGCAAATGGTGGTAAGGGGTACTGAATAGCTACATGCTTAAATTCATTATTTTGACATACTCCTACCCTGAAGAAGTAAAATATCAATTCTTGTGCGAACCCATAGGCACATTTGTGAGAGAGTTTGATACCAAACTTAAGAAGATGATGGTGAATTATGTATTTGAAAATGTGAGAATGGAATGATAAATCCCTCTTGTATATGAGTATCACAATAGGGAATAAGTGTGTGTAGGTAAATCATAATGGAAGGGGACAAGTAATTTGACACCTGAGAGCTTAGTGGATAGGCTTATAACAAGAAGAGGCATAGGCTGATGGAAGATATAGAACATGGAAGTGTCAAGAGGACCCATAGAGAGTGGGAAGGTTATGGGGAAGGATCTCTTGAATGGCATTAGCATGCAGAGGAGGAAAACCATGAAGCCATAGAATAAGATCCATAGTTAATAGGTGAATAATGTTCAAGATCCCTACAGAATTTGAGCATTAGAGATGCACTGGATGCACCTACCCCCTTTAGACCTGCGTCATGAGATCATACATTGGATCCCTCATAGGAAGGCAAAATATTGATAATTGACCCCATTGTCAACCTTGAATTTGACCATTTTGTAGACTTAGACCATAATTTTATGATTAAACAAGTTGTTCCTTATGAGGAGCTAAGTGAGGATACCTCTAGACCTTAGAGAACTAGTCTAACTAGATAGAATGTGAATATAAACATTCTAGTCTAGCCAATGTTAGCTGCATAACCTGGTTAATATCCTGGAAGAAATGGCCCAACACTATTAATCGATAGTATATCACCATCATCATCCATAGTGCCAATGGTAACAATGATACAAACACTTAGCCTAATGGTTGGAGGCATTAGAGGATGATCACAAGGATAAGTACCAGGGGGACAA
The DNA here is from genome assembly GCA_037957365.1 of Torreya grandis. Lineage (NCBI taxonomy): Eukaryota > Viridiplantae > Streptophyta > Pinopsida > Cupressales > Taxaceae > Torreya > Torreya grandis. The sequence continues at coordinate 2,491,897 of JARHVA010000107.1, forward strand.
GAACCTTAGACATTGGCTACTCCCTCACCCTATATTTATTATGAGATGAACATGCATCTATCTGAGCATTAAGGCATAGATAATATTGTAGAGTATGTGCTCAAGTGTAAACTACAATGGTACGTTTAGGGTATAACCTAGTCTAAGCATAAGGTAACCCAATTTGTGATAACTTTACTTGATTATGCCCATACTTGGTATAGGAAGTTTGATCCTAACTAGGTTATGGTTGATTATGACACCCTAAAGGAAGCATTCTTAAAGGATTTCAACATACTTGAGTTTGAATAGTAGAGCATCGTCACACTCAAGGAGATTAACCAAGGATTATTAGAGAGCATGCACTTATATGATGCTAGATTCAAAACTCTTCTTTCTAAGCTCCCTTATGATATGCACCCCTCCCAACATACATAATGGTTCATTGGGGGATTTCTAATACTATTCAAAAGGGCATTATCCATGAAAACATTCATAGACCCTCAAGAAGTGCTTGAATTTTTGGTAGTCGAAAGCATCGACATAAGAATTATCCCTTTTATAGAGGCATAGATTGTGTCTATGGCCTCCTAACTACAAAAACTAACTGTTAGTTCATCATAATATGCTTAAAGTGGATTTTGGTGTAACGACTATGAGATAGAAGTCCATAATAGGAATAATTATCTTTAAAGGAATGTATGCACATTGATTCTTAGTTTTGAGGTTTGTCATAAGGTGCATGATGTTCATAACTACCCTTTATTGCAGTGCACTAGTAAGGTCATCACAACCACTTATTTCTAGTCATGTGATGCATATACTTATACCATGGTTGATTACCACGTAATCGATGAGATGTGTGAGAATATGGGGAGAGGTACACGATAAGTAATGGTAGCATTAAGATGGCAAGGAGCCTAATAAAATGAGGGCTATGGCTAGCAGAATGTAGGCTATAGGATGCAAAGTGGCACCTGAAGACGAGGTGGTGAACACGATGGAAGAAGGTTCCCATCATGATCATATTACAAATGTGGTTTTATTGAGCACTATCAACATGACTTCTCTACACATCCAATGTGTGGGTATTGTCAAAGAAGACATAAGGTCGAAGAATGCCTTGAATTATATAAAAAATTGACCCAAGGTAGGCTCGATATAGAAAAGGGTGCAGGAATGATCATATGTGAGAATAAAGTGTAAAATGGACTCCAAAAGTGTAACCAACCCATACGAAGCCAATCAAAGTATAGGCAACTACTTAGAGTGGATTCACCACTCAACTGCTAATTATGCCAGTACTAGAACTACACTTGAAATATGGGGAGCCAAGTTGCACTGAGTGTATAATGTAGACTTAACCTAAAGTTGTACCTTATCTAGACCCTACACACTAAAAAACTATATTGTATTAGGTTATGAGCATAATCTAGAACCTATAAGGAGAACTCCAACTAGTGCAAGACCTAGAGGCATAGGCTGCCACCTCTCATAAGAAGTAGGATGGTCACAAGGGTAAAGTACAAGAACTAAAAAAGATATTGTGCCTCCTACAAATAAAAGGGATGCTACCTCTATTAAATAACTTGATCTTATAATGTGCAAGGCAATAGTTAATTGAAGTTATTGCACCATGTATAGAAAGGACAGGAGATATCAAGCATACCCAAAATACAGAGTATGAATAAGAACTTATGGTGAATGCCACCATTAATGGATGGTCCATATGTGAGGTCCATATCAAGATAGTCATTGAGGTTAATATCATAACCAAGAATGCATGGGAGAAGATTGGTAGGCCAGCCTTGAGCCCTTCTCCCCATGTACTCTTTATGGCCAATAAGACCCAAGTGCAACTAATCATAATCTTGAAGGGTACTATTATAGATATTATAAGTGTCACATTCCACATTAACTTTGAGGTAATCAAGTTGGTTGAACAAGAAATATCCAACACTTCTCAGAAGGCCATGGTGCTATGCAAATAATGTTGATATGTGCTTTAAAAAGAAATATATGACCTTTGAAAATGGTAAAGAAAGGGTAGTGATTCCCCTCTTAAATAACTAAGGACCCCCTTATGTAGAGAGTGTTGATCTTAGGATGAAATCAATCATACATATAACATCATGGTGCAAGGTGTTAATAATATTGACCCCACTAATCAAGGAGTACTCTCTTAAGAAGATGGTTAGTCAGCCTAAAACACCATTGATGTTGCTTACAACCAATGGGTCAAACAAGCTTATGAGGCCACTGGTCATAGGTGTCACTTAGTGTATATAAAGGTGTAAAAACTTGTGAGGATTGGTTGGGTTTAGATTGGTCACACTCCAAAATCGGGTCCCTTGTGAGGAGAAGCAAGGAAAGAAGGTACTCTGATTTAGTAAAGGTAAACTTGTAAAACTCCAAAAATTTGAATGGATCGACCCAGTGGAAAAGTATGTCCATAATCTCAAATTATGTATCCCCAAAGAGATAGATATAATGGGTACACTAGTGTATACATTGAAAATCACTTCTACTCATTGGTGGGTAGCACAAAAGTCTAACTTGCCAACCTGAAAAGATGTGAAAGCAACCATTCACACTAGATTTGGGAGAAGTAATGAGGGCTTGGATATATCAGCATACTCTAGTGACTTTGATCCCATAGTGTATGTATGCTTATGCGAAGAGACATGGACTGATTATGGTATGACTACCCCAAAGAACTTATGGGTGCATGCCCTCTATAGAACTCTAAATACATGGGTGTGATCATGGTATGTGGTCAATGAGACACACTATGAAATAAACCAATTGGGATGCCCTTAAGGACAATTTTTTTCACACCTCATTTTATTCATATAACTTAGAGTTGATCAAGTCACTACAAGTAATTCATAGGGTAGTATTCAAGGACACTACAATCCTTGAGGAGTCCCTAAAAGACATGTTCAGGGAGAGAGGGATGGCACTCCTAACTTTATTTAAGGACTAAACATTCAACAGTGACTTGAGTGAAGAAGATGATGAAGTTTGGAAGGAGCACTATTGTAAAACCCTAACAAATAAAAGGAAGCTTGTATGCCAAATAGATGACATTATTCCTAGTGAAGGAGACCTGACTAATCTTCATATAGATATCAATGAGGGAACTTGATAAATCAAAGAATTTCACTAGGCAAATAATTAACCCTATCACACATGACTAAAGACCATCAAGGTGGACATTAGCCTAGAAGTAGAGCCCAAGATGGCTACTCTAGGTGCCTATTGGTATAACATAGAATTGGTATGCATTATGGATCTCTTGAATGAATTCCAAGACTTGTTCCCCAAGAATTATCAAGATATGAATGGCACCCACCCATCCCTTGGGAAGATGATCATAATGCTAATTGATGGTGCAATACTGATCAAGAATCACCCCTACAAGATAAATCCCAACATCTGTGCCAAGGTTAAGATAAATATCAATGTAATTATAGTTACAAGGGTCATTTACCCTATAAAAGAGTCTAAGTGGGTAAGCTATATAGTGATTAGCATCATGAAGGATGGGCACATTTGCATTTTCATCAATTATAGAATGTTGAGCATTGCTTATGTCACAAACCCCTTCATAACTCCATTCACTGATGAAGTCCTAGATGGCATAATAGGCTGTGAGATCTACACCTTCACTGAGGGGTACTATAGATACCATCAAGTCTAGATTAAGGAGGAGGACAAGCCCGAAACAACCTTTACAACTAAATGGGGATGTTTTTCTTATAATGTGATGCCCTTTGAACTTATTAATGTGTTATTTGTGTTCTCTACAGTGGTGATCACCATGTTTAAAGACTTCATCCACAAGTTCCTCTACGTATACCTAGATGATTGGATGGTGTATGGCTTCATAAAAGACCATTGTGATAACATGTGCCTAATGCTTGAGAGGTACAGATAGATTTAGATATACTTAAACCTAAAGAAGTGCATCTTCACAACACCTTTGGAACCCTATTTAGGCACATTATCTATAAAGATGGTCTACTCATTTATCTCATGAAAATTGTGATAATCATTCAGCTCCAAACTCCTTCCACATAAAAATATTCTCATGCCTTTCTTAGCTACTATGGATATTATAGAAATTTCATTAGGAGCTATGAAAATATTTCAGTGTTGTTAGAGGAGTTCTTGTATAAGGATGGCCCATTTTATTAGGGTGAAGCACAATAGGATGCCTTTGAAACTTTGAAGCTCAAGTTGGATAGCGCACCTATTTTATAATTTCCCAACTAGATGACCCCATTCCACATCCATGTCAATGCATCTAGATCTATTATTGGTGCAATCCTGATACAACCTAGTGAAGGCAAAATAGATCACCCCATCTCCTTCGCTAGTATAAAATTGATGAAGGCAGAGCAGAACTATACCACAACTGAGTGTGAGGCACTTGCCATGGTTTACACCATATAAAAATTTAGATAATACTTATTGAAAACCCCATTCATCTTCTTCACAAACCATGAGGTGATTAATTACCTCATGAATAATCCCATTCTCCATGGATTCATTTGTAGATGGATGATACTATTTCAAGATTTCTATTTCTCCATTATCATCAAGCTTAGAAAATATAACTCAAGCCTAGACCATTTGTCCTATATTGACTCCAAAAATGCAATAGTGCCTATTGAGGATGATATGTCAGATGCAAAAATATATAGATTCTAGCATGCCCCTAAAGATTTGGTGGAGATAGCCTCTTTTATAATAGTTGGATTTGAACCCCAACCAATGACAACTAAAGAAAATAAATAGTTCACAGTTTGCAATGCCCCTTTTAAGCTCATTAGTGAGGAACTGTACAAACTAGGTTGAGTTGAAGTCCTAAGTTGATGTGTCTTGGAACATGAAAGGGACTCCATTTTACATAAGGTGCATGAGGGGATAGTATAATTCCATTATATGGGAGATGTAATAGCATGTAAGGTATTGTAATTAGGCTTGTGGTGGCTAATTCTATTTCAAGATGCAAAAGATTATACCAAGGCATGCAAAATATGCCATCACATAGGGAAGCCCAATCACCAAGATGAGATGCCTCTCATAACCATTTTGGCCCAGGCATAATTTGATAAATGGGTCATTGATTTTGTTGGACCGATTACTCCCATAGCAAGGCACATAGCTATAAGATACATTCTATTAGTCATTGATTATTTCACTAAGTGGTCCAAGGCTATACCAACCAAAAATTGCACAACCACCACAACTACAAGGTTCATATGGGAGAACATCATAAGTCTCTATGGGTACCCACTCAACTTGACTAACAAAAGAGTAACACACTTCATTAATGAGAATGTGCAAATCCTACTGATAGAATACATGGTGGTGCACCATAAGACAACATATTGTCATCCCCAAGTGAATGACATAGTTGAGGCATTCAACAAGATCTTGGGGATGTGCATCATGAAGATATGCGACATTGGTCACAAATATTGTGATCCTCAAGTATTAGTAGTACTATGGACATATCACACAACCTACAAGTGCTTGAATAAGGTTACACCATTTCAATTGGTGCTTGGCATTGAGGTAATTCTACCAATGGATTTTTTGGTGCCATCATTGCATATCTCATGCATTGGTTGATTGGATGACCAAGAATAATTGAATGCAAAGATGGAGGAATTGGAGTGCTTAGATGAGGTGTATGCTTAGGCAAGATGGAGCTAGTAGATATAGAAGGTACACCAAAAGCTTTAGCATGATAAGCATATCAAACACAAAGTATTAACTGAAGGAGCATTAGTCTTGATTTATGACTCCAAGTATGTCAAACACCTAGGCAAGCTACAAATAAGGTGGATGGGTCCATATGTAATCCACAATATACTAGAGACTAGTGCATGAAAGTTATGCACATTGTCAGATTAAATACTCCCTAATCATTTCAATGGTAACCAATTAAATCCTTATAGGTAGTAAGATGGAACTTGTACCATCAGACACCACTCCCTGGTCATGAGTCAGTGGTATTATATAACTAGAATAAATTTTGGTGCAAGCCAAATAGTTCTTGATGAATTGAGTTGTGTTGTGTTGTTGTAAGGATAAGCAAATAAGCGATGCTTTAAGGCCCATCGATAATAATCTTATGGTGCCTTCATGCATAATTCCAATTAGGTGAGTCAAATATGGATGCTTTATAAGTGCTTAAGGCTAGACACCTAAGTTATAGGTGTGTGAGATTTACCATATTCAGACATAAGGCATACCAGATCTTTGTGCACAAGATTTAGAAAGTGAGGCACCTTAAGGTCCATAGGAGGATTATTATAATGCTTCCATGTATAAAACTAGTTCGGTGAATCAAGTGAGGTTTCTTCCTAAGAACATATGGCCTAAAACCTAAGTCTTTGGGCATATGGAACTCATAAGACTTAGAAAATAGGAATACCAAGTGA